>CM033741.1:36350064-37550064 GCA_019671005.1 Hibiscus mutabilis | reverse complement strand
GCTCGAGGGGGGATTCCGAGCAATGGTGTATATTCTGATGCTATGTGACCTGGTTTCACCCGGAGCGTATGTTTCGATACTTCGTGACCTAGCCTCACTCCAGAGTTGTTGTTGTTGTTGATATGTGTTTTTTCCTGGATGATCTGATGAGATCTCGAGTATGGTTGGGCCATGAGTGTCATGTATGATGACTGCTTTGATGAGAACATGTGTTTAGGTGACTAGTGGTAGCGCCACGTGTTTATTTATCTCTCCTTATTGCTCGTACTATCTTGCATGCTTATGTTAATGATTAGCGTGAAGTATAGTAAAGTAGATGTATACCGTTGAGCTTTGTAAGCTCAGCGCTCAGAATCATTGTTTCCGTACATAGGTTGATCATCGGATCGTGGGATCGATGAGTACTATTAGTATGAGATTCCAGCATGTGGTGTTTTTCCAGAGTACGATACTTGTGTTTAGTGGGTTGTGTATTCATATGAGATTACGTGGTGGAGTTTGTAATTCTTATTTTTGAAATTATATTAATCAAGTCGAAGGTTTAAATGTTTTAAATTAAATGGAGCCCCTTGTAACGATTTAAATTGTTTATCAATGTTTTCAACTGTGGGCTTTAAATATTTTTGGAAAATACCTTGTTAAGCTAAACCTTAATGAGAAATTTTATGAAAATGGTTTGGGCTTTTGGCCAAAATGTGATATCCTGGTTTAGGGCGTTACAACTCTCAAGTCAACACCTTTATCTATATTACATTGCTATGTCAAGTCAGCACAATTGGCCTAAAATGAAACGATAAGGATTAAAGTGCTTCAAAAAAAGAATAGGGACCAAAGTAACTATCTAGTCAAATGTTAAGAGAATCTTTTTGCCATTATGCTCGTTTTAAATTAGTCCACCTACTTTTGAACATTTCAATTTTATCCTCAAATTATTATTTATATCATATCACTGTTTACATGGAAATTAAAAAAATTATAACGATTTTTTAACATGGGATATGATTGGCATATACCGATAATTTTAGGGATGAAATCAGAAAAATTCAAAAGTTTGAGGACTAATTTAGAATGAAATTCATATTTGATAATGAAATTGAAACTTCCAAAAGTTTGGGGGGCTAATTTAAAATATGTATCATAGTCTAAAAAAGAAGTTGGAACGTTCAGAACTTAGATGATCAATTTAAAATGAGGATAGTGGTTTGAAGACGTGTGGTACAATTAATTTTTGTTTTTGTAATTATACATTTGATAAACTTTTAATAAATTTTGCAGTGTAATTGGAACCCTAGTTTTATCTACGGGTCTGTATTGCATATATTACGGGGAAAGGCAAAATAAGAGCAAGAAATGAGCCATCTCCTTTTACTGCAAGACCAACAGAGTTAAAGAAATGTTGTTGTTTTACCATTGTCCAACCAGTAGGGGGTAAACAAGCCGAGTCGAGTTCGAGTAGTGTTGAGTTCGACTCGACTCGTTAATAATTCGAGTCGAGTTCTAGCTTAACTCGAGCTTGAGTGTACTGAGCTCAACTCGGCTCGTTAAGAACTTGAGCCGTGTTCAAGCTCGAGTCGAGAGTATTGATCGAGCTTTGACCGAGTCAGACTCAAACAGCTTGCGATATGTCTCGTTTCATTTACAACCTTAATAATAATAATAATAATAATAATAATAATAATAGTAATAATAATAATAATAATAATAATAATAGTAATAATTATTATTATTGATCAAATTTCATGGTTTCAATATAGACAGAATCATACAAAAGAAATATTTTCATGTGCCTTATTAAAACTCCCTTAATCTTAGCTGGAAGAAAAAGTACAGATAAAAATATACAGAATGTTAAACTAAAAATTAAACTAACATAACACAATAACCAAAAACACCCAACCTACATTTTAATTAACGTTAATTTTAAAAATTTAAAAAATAGCATATTATATTTTTGAGTCTGATATCAAGTAGCTCGGCTCATCTCGTTAAGAACTCAAGCCGAGTTTGTGCTCGAGTCGAGTCCAATCAAGTCAAGTGTTAACCGAGTTTTAACCAAATCGAGCTCAAGTAACTCGCGGTCTGTCTCGTCTCATTTACAACCCTACCAATGAGTAGGGATGTTCATTGTCAGTGAAAACTAAAAGTTTCTATAAGTGAATTTGTTTTAGGGTTTAGATATTTAATTTAGGGTATAGGGTTAGGGCTTTATGTTTATGGGTTTAGAATTTAGGGGTTTTGATTAGAATTTAGTGTCTATAGATTAAAACTTAAATCTCTTACCATATCACCCTAAAAACTAAGCCCTAAATTCTAACACTAAACCCTAAAATTTAACAATGTCGCAATAAGTTTTACCCTCTACGAAAAATAGATGTTTTGAAAAAAGTACCGTGCTCTTTACGGAGTCAAAGGAGACGTCACCCGGAGACCAAGATGACGCTCCCAACAGAACACCGTAAATGTTTTATAAATGGAAAATAGTGGAAAATATGGAAAATAAATGGAGTCGCCACCGGCCACTTTGGTAGGCCGGACACCATAAAAAGGTAACTAGAGATTCAAAATTTTGGGTTCGAGAGTCGGTTACGCGTGGGAAAGAATTAGCACCCCACAACGCCCAAAATTGGTACCGCGTTGATTTGGTGTTGCCTTTGCAAGAAAATAGAAATCCGACTTTAAATTTAAAATTTTAATCCCAAGCAAGAAGCGGTCTAAGGAGAATATTTCCTTATTTCCGAAACCGAGGAAGATGACACCTGAATAAGTCAGGATGTCACTTCCTAGCCGATATCCAAAATAAAGTGAAAAATATTCCCTTAAAATATATAAACCGAGTTTTTTCATCAAAATATTCAAAATGAGATAATATATATATATATATATATATAATATTATACATATAATATTCATCATAATATACATATACAAATATATATATATATATAAAGAAACTTTATATACATTAATATTATAATACATATTAATAATATACTATAGTATAATAACAATATACATATATATAAAATAGGTACTAAAATAATATATATACGATAATGATAATAATACTAAACATAAAAATGATATTAAATGCAAAAATAATAGATTATATAATCTATAACATACTATACGTATAAAATGAATACTATATATAGTAATGATAATAATAATAATATATAATAATAATAATAATAATACGAAGAGACAAGGTCTGCAAAACTTGATCTAGCAGCGACACTGACGAAGACACACGATCGATAGATGAAGATTTGGTCCAGCTACAACACCGAAGAGAAGACATGATCGAAAGTTGGTAAATTTTAATGCAGAGCTTTTTTTGCATTTTTCCCAAGTGCACAAGGATCAACGGTTTTGAGTTGCCTTTATCGGTGGCTGTTTGCTCCAGGCTAGTTGTACCATTCCCTTAGGCACAATTAGCTTTTACCAATCATGACATTGGATTTTCCAAAGGATTTATTTTCCTTCGACCATTCTGAAAATGGATTTTCGATAGACATTTGAATTATCCATTATCTTAAACTTTACCGTGCTTAAGCACATTATGCCAACATTTCTATCGGACTTGTCAAAATAGTTTGATCTAGCTGCAACACTGACGAAGAGGCAGGATCGAAATATGGAGGTTCTAATGTCTGATCCAGCTACAACTCTGTCGAAGAGGCGGAATCTGAAAGAGTAAATTTGGCCCAGCTACAACACCTGGCGAAGAGGTAGGACCGAAGAATAGTACAGTTCAACCAAGCTACAACATCTGACGAAGAGGCAAGGTCTGAAGTCAATGGGGTTGATCCAGCTACAACACTGACAAAGAGGCAGGATCGGAAGTCAGTAAATTTGGTCCAGCTACAGCATTGATGAAGAGGCAAGACCGGAAGTCAATAAAGGTTGACCCAACTACAACACTGAGGAAGAGACAGGGTCTGAAGTCAGTAGGGTTGATCCAGCTACAACACCGATCGGAAGTCAATAAATTTGGTCCAGCTACAACACCCGACGAAGAGGCACGGTCTAAAGGTGAAAGTTTTAATCCAGCTACAACACCGACGAAGAGGCAGGATCAGAATTTGGCATATTTGTTTAGTTATTCCATCAACGGAAGAACATAATTGGATTTCAGTAACTTGGATTCTACCGCACCATCAACGGAGAAGCAGAATTGAATAGCAGCAGCTCAAACCTCACTACACCATCAACAGAGGAGCAGGAATGAACAACAACTTAGACCTTACTACACCCTCAACGACGGAGTAAGAACGATCAATAACTTGAGCCTGGCTACACCATCAACGGAGGGACGAGATCGAATAAATTAGACTCTACCACACCATCAACGGAGAAACAGAATTTGGATAACAGCAACTCAAACCTTGCTACACCATTAACGGAAAAGCAGGGATGAACTGTAACTTGGACCTTACTGTGCCCTCAACGACAGAGTAAGAATGAACGATAACTTGAACCCAGCCACACCATCAACGGAGGAGCATAATCTGGATAATAGCAATTCAAACCTTCTACACCATCAACGGAGAAGTAGGGATGAACCGTAACTTGGACCTTAATACGTCCTTAAAGACGGAGTAAGAACGATCAATAACTTGAACCCAGCCACACCATCAACGGAGGGATAGGATCGGATAACTTGGACTCAACATCTCCATCAACGTAAGAGGTGAGATTGGATATCTGTAATTTAGACCTTGTTACGCCATCAACGAATGAACAAGACCGGATGAAAATAACATGGACACAACCACTCCATCAACGCAAGAGGCTAGACCGGACGGCTGCGATTTATACCTAACCTCTCCATCAACACAAGAGACAGGATTGGATGTATGCAATTTGGACCTTGTTACGCCATCAACGAAGGAACAAGACCGGATAAAAGCAACTTGGACCCACCACTCTATCAACACATCGATTAGCTGCAACTTGGGCTCAACCTCTCAATCAACGCAAGAGGTGAGATTGTATATCTGTAGTTTGGACCTTGTTATGCCATCAACAGAGGAACAAGATTAGATAAGAACAACTTGGACCTAACCACTCTATCAACGGAGGGGTAGGATCGGAGGATGAAGCTTTGATTTTTTTTTATTTTTGATTTTTCTTGATTTTGATTTTGATTTTTTTTTTGAATTTTTGATTTTCTTTTTTTAATTTTTTTAAATTATTTTAGCTACAACTACACGAAAGATATAATATTCGAGGAAAAAGTTTGCTCTAGCTGTGACACCGACGAAGAAGCGAGACCTGGATAGGGTTTGATCTGCTACACCACGGATGGAGATACATGATCTGAACTAAATTGGACTACCACCACTGACGGGGGAATGATCCATGAAATGTTTAATCTGCTACGCCACTGACGGAGAGGCAAGATCTGGAACGAGTTTGATCTGCTACACCACTGACGGAGAGACATGATCTGGAAATAAATTCGATCTTACAACACCACTGACAAAGAGGCGAGATCGGGAAAAAGTAGGATCTGTTACATCACTGGCGAAGAATCATGATCCAGAGTAAACTTTAATCTGTTGCACCATCAACGGTAGCGCAAAATCTGAAAATGAAGGAGAACATTAATTAGTAATTGTTCAAAATTTTTCCATTGAGCTGGACGTTTGAGCTTGTCTGCATATTCGGCCTTCTTCAGGGCTAGAGGTTGATTATCATGTTGTTGCCCCTATGATTGAGGTTTTTCAGTCTCCTTTCTGGACCTGTTTTATGTGTTCCAGCCAAAAATGAATGCATGATGTATGCCCCTAACTTTATGCCTAATGCATGTTTAATGCATGATAACTCGTATAAATGTATGATGCATGCACATGATGCCAAATGATCTTAATGAATGTGTGAATAATTTTTACCCCTCAAAGGGAGGCCCCTAACTTCGTTGGTCAGGTTGATTTCCTAAACTTGTTTCGCGGAGATGCCCCCAATCTTCCTTGGCTTTGATCATCTTCCTTTATCTTTCCGGGTTCATGCCCCAAAATTATTTTCATGAGCTTTGTCTAGAATAAAGTGAATTCGAAGCTTGAAGTATATTTTCGCCTTTTCTTGAAGGATGAACGCGTTATTTTGCCCCCAGTTGGACCTGGAAATGCCCCTAGACGTGGGGCCTTGTAGAGGCATGGTGTCTGTATGAACGCGAAGGTCATTCTCAAAAATGCCTTTGGACCAGGCTCTTGCATAGGCTCAGTAAAGTGCTAGATCGGTCAACTTCTACTTTATCTTGTATTGTTGGCACGAGTCATCTCAGGGGGTCGGTTTCAAATATGAATGTATGCGTGTAAATACAAGGTGCATGTTTTAAATTTGGAGGTATTGATTCAAAAATGGTTACTGCGGCTCAACTTCTGAATTTACGGGATTTATTCGCAACTTTGAATATTGCATTTGATATCTAGAGTACTAGATTTTCTCCCGATAGTGAATTTTTTGAATTGGGACCCAGTTGTGAATCAGCGCTTCAAGCCGATGAAATGCAAAAAATTAAAATGATGATGTCATGCCATTAATGCAAAAAATGGTGCGATCAAAATCAGGAAATGAGATCAGTCCGGATAAAAATAATCAAATGAACAAAATCAAAATTAAAACAGATAAAAAACTATACAAAAAACAAATAAAGGCACCAAAGCCCTAAAAGGGTGACCGCTAAACGGGCAGAGTTTCGCATGGCTTAAAAGGTTGGCTCATACGGCTCACTATATGTGGTTCAGATCTAAAGTAAAGGGTACCCGAACTGTCGCGAAGATATCGATTTGGGGGAATACGACCCTTATACCATACAGGGGTGAAAACCCTACGAAATATAAGGACCAGTACTCCGAAAGTACATTACAACACCGTAAGGAGGTGAAAACCCCACTTAGCGAAGTAATCTCTCCCACTTAACAAGGTGAGGAGCTCAGGTAGAAAGCTCATGCATGAATGTCGGGGGATTAAAAATTAAATCAAATCAAATTTTTGAAGTTTTTCAAGACAACACAAAATCAACATTGGCCTGACTCTCTTTAAAAATATCCCTAGCGGAGACACCATCTGTCGCAATAGGTTTTACCCTCTACGAAAAATAGATGATGTTTTAAGGAAAAAATGTGTTTTCACGGAGTCGAAGGTGACGCCACCCGGAGACCGGGATGACACTCCTAACAGAACACCGTAAAATGTTTTTTTATGGAAAATGTGAAAAAAATGGACGGGAAGTATGAAAAATGGATGGAGTCGCCACCGGCCACTTTGGTAGGCCGGACACCATAAAAAGGTAACCAGAGATTCAAAATTTTGGGTTCGGGAGTCGGTTACGCGTGGGGAAAGATTAGCACCCCACAACGCCCAAAATTGGTATCGCGTTGATTTGGTGTTGCCTTTGCAGGAAAACAGAAATCTGAGTTTAAATTTAAAATTTTAATCCCAAGCAAGAAGGTCTAAGGAGAACATTTCCTTATTTACGAAACCGAGGAAAATGACACCTGAATGAGTCAAGATGTCACTTCCTAGCCGATATCCGAAATAAAGTGAAAAATATTCCCTTAATATATAAATCGAGTTTTTTCATCAAAATATTCAAAATGAGATAAAATATATATATAATATTATACATATAATATTCATCATAATATACATATACAAATATATATAAAGAAACTTTATATAAATTAATATTATAATACATATTAATAATATACTATAGTATAATAATAGTATACATATATATAAAATAGGTACTAAAATAATATATATATACGATAATGATAATAATACTAAACATAAAAATGATATTAAATTTAAAAATAATAGATTATATATTCTATAACATACTATACGTATAAAATGAATACTATATATAGTTATGATAATAATAATATGAATGATAATAAAAGTAATAATAATATACCAAGTATATACATAATATAATAAATATACTCATATAATATATAAAAAAAATTATAAAAATAATAAATAGCGTATTAATATACAAAATTAGATATAATAATAATACTAGATATAATAATAGATTATATAATATATAAATATACTATACATATAAAATAAAATAAAATAATATATATGTATATATAAATGATATACTATATATAATAAGAAATATATATAATAATAATATACATAATAATAAAAAATAGAAATAAAAATACAAAATGACTAAAATAAAAAAAACAGAAACTTTAAAAAATTGAAAAGGACGAAATTGCAAAACAATTGAGAGTTTTAGGGACCAAAAAAGTGATTTTACCAAGGGGCAGACTAGGAATGAAAAATTGGCTGGGAAGGGAGGATTTAGTATGCAATTTACCCATAATTATGTCATACTATATAAGTTAAAAAATAAAAAATAAATCATTTGATTCATTGTTTCTTTAAAAAAAAGGGAGTTATCTTTTGCTCTCTGCCAGTCGGTCACCGGCCCACCGCACCGCCGTCGTGGGTCGCCGGTGGTGTCTACCGTCGTCGCCGGCAGCCGGTAGTCGAAAGGTCGTAACTTTCTTGCATTTTTCTGTGTCCCGAATCCAAATCCGGCCTCGGATTTTCAAAAGAAGAATCACACGCGTGTAGATCTAAAAAACAAAGGTACGAACTTTTTTACCTTTTTTTAATACGCTTCCTCTTTTTTTTGCCTTATTCGAATAGTAGCGAGTCTTAAAAAATATATATTCGATTTTTTTAACTCCGAATCCTCTGTTTTTTTATTATTTCGAATCGAGAGAACCCCTATTTTTTTATCCGAAAAACCGTCCCTTACATTCGATTTCTGTAGGTTTTTTATACCCATTTGTGATACAAATATAACATAAAAAATAACAACGTGTTCTTCCTTTTTACAGGTTTTGGGCGGTGGCCGGCAAGGTGGGCGGTGGTGACAGAGGTGGTGCCGCGCGTGGCGGCCATGCGCGCGGAGATTGGGTAATGGCAGAGGTGCGGCGACTGAAGCAAGTGGGGATATTAGGTTTAGGTTATTTTTTAGGGTTTTAGTGTTAAGGGTATTAATGTAATTTTTGGTTATTTGGATATGGGTATGACATATGGGTTTTTTATATCGGCTGATGGTTGTAATGGGTTGCTTAATAAAAGGTATTGGGCTTTGGATATTTTAAAATGGGTTGGGGCCCAGACTAAAATGGGTTATTACAAACAACTATCCTTAAATTTTAAACCTCTAAATCTTATACCCTAAATTAAATAATTAAATACTAAAATTATGGTGCTTACGAAAACTTAACAATGATATTAAGCCTTTATATAAATATAATTTTTTTAAACACGAGTATAATGTAAAAAACAATACACAAATATAATATGAATATGCTTTCGTTCAATGTACATGTATGCCTGTAACAGTCTGCTTACTTGCTGAACCAACATCTTCCTTAATTTGATCATTTCTTAAGAATGTTTTACTTAAAACGAATTTCTTAATTCAAACCTTTTTTAAGGATGTTTTATATTAAAGCTCAGATTTCCCAATTTTATATTTTCTTAAGGATGTTTTTCTTAGAACCAAAATCCTTAATTTGATCATTTCTTAAGGATGTCTCTCTCAAAACGACTTTGATCCTTTTCTTAAGGATGTTTTTCTTAAAACCCAAATTTCTTAATTTGATCATTTCTTAAGGATGTTTTTCTCGAAACCCAATTTCTCAATTCTATCATTTCTTAAGGTTGTTCTTCTTAAAACAAAGAGTTTCACAATTTGATACTTTCTTAAGTACTTTTTCCTTAAAACCAAAAAAATTTCTTAATACGATCCTTTTATAAGGATGTTTATAGAACAAATCTCTTAACTTGATCCTTTCATAAGGATATTCCTTCACAAACCCAATTCTTAATTTAATCCTTTCATAGGGACATATTTTTATAAAATGAGAATTTCTTAAGTCAGTCATTTCCTAAGGACATTTTTATCAATTAGAAAGAATTTCTCAATTCGATCCATTCATAAGGATGAGTTTTCATAAAGTGGAGATTCCTTTAATTCGACCCTTCCAAAAAGAGAAAAAAAGAAAGAGAGAGAGAAAAAAGAGAAAAGAAAAAAGAAAAGAAAAAAGCAGAAAAAAAGAGAAAGAAAAAAGAGAAAGAAAAAAAAAGAAAGAAAAAGAAAAAAGGAAAAATAGAGAAAAAACAACAAAGTGAAAACCTGAAAAGGACTATTTGGAAAAAAGTGTAAAGTAGAAATCTAAAAAGGTACTTTAGAGCAAAAATTTAAGAGCTTAAAAGGAACAGGCTGAAATGGTTGAATTTGTATCTGAGAGGGGATACCACCACTATGAGGATCAAGAAATAAGCAGAAAGCAAGGAGACGGTCAAAGTCGACTGACCAAAAATATGTATGCAAAGACCAACAAAGATTTTGATCAACAACCTCGTATTTTGGAGGAATAGATCTTATCAAGGATTTTAATTATCGACTTCGCCTGTGAAGAGGTAGATCTTTGTAAAGAATCAAGAGTTTTTGAACTCACCCTACCTTTAAAAGTCTTTCGTTAGTCTCAATTTGAGATACCATTTCCATGCCAAGGTGGTCAGAAATCGAGGCATTGTTTCAAGGATTCCTATTCTTCAGCCTTCAGGAAATAGTGGATGTTTTAAGTACTCACACTAGGAGAAATTTGTTAGCGATAATGCCCTAAGGCCTATTGTATGGACATGATATTTTGATTATTGAATTTATTATTATGATAAATTTGCATGCTTTTGTATCCTTAAATATTATTATTATAAATATCCCTAATCAGTTATTATTGTGGGAACAATAATAAGATAAGATTAGTATGAAGTTTGATAGATATTCATAAGATGAATATGTGAATGAGATTCAAATCAAATTCATATATGTATTTGTTGAGAACAAATATTAGGATCGACTCATCTTAAGATTAATACATGGATTAATGTTATATATTAATCTTCAAACATTGCTACGGTTCTCAACATGATAACTATTATGTTTTGACATAGTCAAACATTGTTTTTAATTGGACGATTATAAAGGTTATGCTTGAACATAATAAGGAATCATGCAGTGAGATGTGAGTGATTAAGATGAAATTTATCCCTCTTAACATAATAGATATATATTTGGGCCCCTCGATGATTGAGACTGAGAAATGCATGGTCGTGCTCAAATAAATTGATAGAGATCAATGTCATTTGTTTAATCAGTTCAATTGGGCATCGAGAAACTAAAGATAGAACGATATAAGGTTAACATTTTCCATGCCTTATATTCTATCAAGATATCGTGAGATAAAAGAATTATGACATAAACTGAATTAAGGTTGTCTCGGATTGTGAACTTTTCATTTAACTTGGGTAGTCATAATGTCTTGCTAGAGGCCACTTATGACTTGTAGAATAAAATGTGGTTTTTTCTACTACCAACGTTAAATGAACCTATAGGGTCGCACACTAAGAATGGGTGAGAATGGTTGTGGTTATTACTCTCAATAATAAATTTAAGATAATGCGATTATTTTAAATTATATTATTAGAGATTATTTATTCAAATTTAAAAGGTTAAATTCTTAATAAAATATCTTATTTATTTTATTATTTTTTGAAAATAATATAAATAAATAATTTTATCAAATAATCTCATTATCTAGATTTGATTGAATTTAAATTCCTTAGATTATCAGTGTAACCCCCTCGACCCGGCCTAGACGCCCAACCGAACCAAGAAGGCTACATTAGGTTTACCGCAGCAAACCAAAGAGATACAACGAAACCCGATCCATTTTTTTCTTTTATCTTATCTAGATGCCAATTATTAACCCTATATGTTCATGCAGATATCAAGTGCAACCCCAACTCAATCGGGCTTCAATTTGACATTCAATTGATCACATTTGCAATTTAGGGAACATATTGCAAATATAAAAAAAATTAGGATTAAAGCTCACTTTCAAGTTACCAGCCTTTGATTAGTCAGGTTCCAAACACCCTTCTCAAATTCCAGCCCAAACTGATCATTCCAACACATATAATTGAATTGACAAGATTCAAGGACTAAGTTGTAAAGATGACAAAAATACCCAAAGTGACATTAACAGAATTTATGGTCATCCGTACAGATACAGGTAGGCCCGTATCGATATAGGTTGAAACACCCCGTTTCGGTACATTACCATATCGTATCGATACACCTAACTGAATTACCTAACTTTTGGAATATTATTATCCGTACCGATACGGATCCTCAGGTGTTCCGGTACACGGGTTCGAGTTGAAAAAGAGAATTTCAGAGGCTAAAACTCGTATAGAAATGCACATAGCCGTATCAATACGCCATGCCAAATTTGCCTAGGCGTATCGAAACACAAAAGGCCTGTACCGATCCCACAAGCCTAAAAATGCCTAGCTGTACAGATACGGTCCCCCGCGTATCGGTACGCCTGGACCTGAAGTGTCATATTTGGCTGGTTTTTCATTTCGAAAGCATACTCAAACCATTCCAACATGCTCAAGACACAACACCAACATACCAAACATATCATAAGGATTCAAGCTTCACAAATTCAACATCCCAACATGGCATCATGAGTCAAATGATGATCTATAGGCATGCTCCATATTATGCATCCAACCAACAAATCAAAAGATAAACAACACCAATATCAATCCTTAAAGGCCTTTTACAACCCAAGAGCAACTAAAGAAACATGCTCAAACAGTGAGTTCAACAAGTCATCTCCCAAAACCAAAACAAGAACCCCATTGCCTTTATTCTTATAGTCTAGTCCAACATACTTTGTTAACCAAGTCTTGATAGGATCCCATTGCTTCTTGCTACCTTCCAAAACCTCAAATATTTGCATTGATGGACAATGAGAGTGTAAGCACACCAGGCTTAGTGAGGAGTGCTAAAAAAACAAACACCATCAATGCAATTTAAACCATTTACTTAACATCATCCCTTAATTCATCATGCCCTTTTTAAAGCATGCACTTTACTTCAATAAAACCATCATATTAAATCATATGCTTCATGTATCATTAATCAACAGCAAGTCATATTGCTAACCCTCCACTTAAGCCTTCCCATGCATTACTACCAAATCAAAGCTCAAGGAGAAACATGTATAAGTCACGTTATACTACATAAAGCATTTCAATGATACATTAACAATTATATTGGCTTACAAGTGATCTTTAAACAAGTCCAATAACAAAAGAGTTCATCGGATACACGGATTCAACAAGTGTTAACCCAACACTTCAAGCCATCTCAACCGGAATAGCGATACAATCACAATCGCGGTACAGTAACAACTGGGTACACTTTCAACCCATGGGGACACCAACCCCTTTCATCAGTTAGATGCTTATCCCACTAACAGGAGTTATCGATACCATCTAACCCCTCAACCCTTAGGGTACTTGGATGGAGTATTCGGTACGCCGTATAAACCCCTCAACATCCAAGGTGACTTATTTACAGTGCACTCAATCCTATGGCCGGACAACTATATCTGATAACAATTTTAAAACCACATCACTTGGCAATATAATTAACCATTTTAACATTTACCTCACTATTTTTAACAAGCATTAAACCATGCCATTTATCCAAAGCAACAACCATGCTTTAAAACACAAGTATAAACCATACTTACAAGGATCACTTACCACGTGCATCATTCAGCAAAACATGCTTAAAAACAATATATCGATTACTTTAAAACATGCTTAAACAGTAGGTACATGAACCTTAAAACCAAGTGCATAAAATTATTTGAACAAGCACGAACGAGAGAATAAACCACTTTATACTTACTTCTGTGTCTAGTAAGCGTTTCAAGCTCTACCTTAACTCCCAAAACTCTATTCCAAAACATCAAAACAATTTAAACCACATTTTCACTCACTGATATGCGAAACCTCAATTCGTCGACGCGGAATCAAGTATCCGAAGCCTCCAACGCTTCTCTAATCACTTCCAGATCAATCTCCCATGCTTTAACCACAATACAACATAGGATTAATGCATCATAATGCATTCTAAACACAGCAACCACAATCATTCTCGGGTTTTCACAAAACCTTCACAAATAACCCTCCACAACAACCAAAAACATAACCAAAACACTTCGATTCACAACCTAGCCAACATCTATCGATCTAACATCATTTTCAAGATCAAAACACATTTAAAAATAGATCCAAAACAGCCTACCACCTCCAGAAACCTTACAACCACAAAACCTCAAAACTAACAACCTAAACAAATAAAGATTCTTAAGTTTTTGGATTCCATTGATAAAAATCATTTATCAACATTATTAAACATCCAAAATATATATCAAAACATCCTTCATTACTGGAAAACAGATCCAATCCACGAATCAACCTATTTTCCCCACATAACTCATTTAAACATTAGGAAATCATCAAAATCAGATTAGAAACACAAAAACAAGGATCAAATGCTTGGGAATTTCAGTAAAGAATCATACAATAGAGGAGATCTCTGACCTTACCCCTATTGTGAAGTTTCTCCCTCAATTGATTTGTGAAAAGCTAAGAAAACACAAGATTATTGTAAGATTTTGTGTAAACAATCTTAATAAAATAATTTAAAACAATAAAATCAAGTTAGAAACCACCTCACCTCTGGAAATTTGGTGAAAACCTGAGTGTTTGGCTGAGGAGAGAATGGAGAGAAAAGTAACGTGATTTTGGTTGGAGAAAGATAACTAACTTTTGACAAAAATCCTCTTTAATTAATAATTAAAACGCATGTTAAAATATCTTCAATTAGGGGAGAAACCATCAGAAACCAAATGGTAAAATAGCTCCTTAAAGATTCTAAGTATTTGACCCTTTTCATTTTAGTCACTAGAAAATCACAGTTTTCAAATCTTTCATTTTGATCACCAACTAAAATGTCCATCTTCCAAGACTCGTTTTACAAAATCGATATCACCATTATTAAATACATAATTAATAATGATTTTAGAGCATTTTTCTATAATTTTTCCAACACCAAAAATATACGATCCCAAAGCTGACTCGAATCTCTACTCTGGTCCACTGGACCGTCTAGTAAACCACAAACCGCTAAGCCCTAAAACCATGGCGTTACAACTCTCCCCCACTTAAGAAATTTCGTCCCTAAAATTTACTTGGAGGAAACAGGTGCGGAAACTGTTTCAACATGTCCGATTTGCATTCCCACGTGGCCTCCTCAACACCGCGGTGCCTCCACATTACCTTAACGAGCTCAACCGTCTTGCCACGCAACACCTTACTGCTGGTATCATGAACCTCCACCAGTTTCTCATCATAAGATAGATTCGGATTCAACTTAATCTCCTCCACCGGTATAACATGCGATGGATCTGACTTATACCTCCGCAATACCGAAACGTTGAACACATCATGAATCTTCCCCAACTCTGGAGGTAACCTTAAATGATACGCAACAGGACCCACACGCTCAACCACCTTGTATGGTCCAATGAACCTCGGGCTAAGCTTCACTTTCCGCCCAAACCGCAACACCTTTTTCCAAGGCGACACCTTCAAGAACACCCGATCACCCACAGCGTACTCTATATCCCTACGCTTCAAATCCGCGTAGGATTTCTAGCGATCCGCAACCGCTTTTAAGCGCTCACATATCAACTTTACTTTTTCGGTTGTTCCTTTCAGAACATTAGGCATAGATACAAACTTTTCCCCTGCTTCTGCCCAACACACGTGTGTATGGCATTTCCTACCATACAACGCCTCATATGGTGCCATCTGTATGCTAGCATGATAATTGTTGTTGTAAGCAAATTCCACTAACGGCAATCGCTTCTCCCACGTTCCACGGTACTTCAATAACACAACACCTCAACATATCCTCGAGAACACGGATCACGCGGCGCCCGTGACCATCCGACTGAGGATGATACGAAGTACTAAAATTCAACTGTGTTCCCAAAGCACGATGCAAACTCACCCAAAACTTTACGGTGAACCGCGAATCCCTATCCGAAACTATAGATTTGGGCACCCCCTGCAAACTCACAATCTTAGAGATATACAATTCAGCCAACTTGTCCAAGGTATACGTAGTATGTACTGACACAAAATTAGCACACTTCATAAATCGATCCATAATCACCCAAATAGAATCCTTGTTGGTCGGCATCAAAGGCAGTCCGGACACGAAATCCATGGTGATTCTTTTCCCACTTCCATTCCGGTATCCTCAACGGTTGTAACAACCCGGAAGGAAACTGATGCTCAGCCTTTACCCGCTGACAAACCATATACCGAGCAACGAAATTAGCCACATCTTTCTTTAGTCCAACCCAATAGTACTCATCCTTCAACCCTCGATGCATTTTAGTACTACCGAGGTGCATAGCAAAAGGACTAGCATGTGCCTCAATCAAAATAGTGTGCCTCAACTCCTCATCTTCAGGCACCACTATTCGACCTTTAAAGCACAACACCCCATCATCACTGAAATGAAAATCTGTAGAATTCCCATCCCTAATATCTTCCACATGAGGTACCAAACTCCCATCATACGGTTGCTTCTCCTTAATCATTTGCGATAAGGACGGCTTCACCTGCAACTCAGCCAACAAACCCTCGTCTTTCGTCACACTCAACCGAGAAAACATGGCTCTCAACTCTACAACCGCTTTTCTTCTCAAAGTATCTGCCACAACATTGGCTTTCCCTGGATGATACTCAATGGTCAGATCATAATCCTTAAGCAACTCCAACCATCTACGTTACCTAAGATTCAACTCCTTCTGTGATATCAGATATTTCAAACTCTTATGATCCGTATAAACCACACATTTCTCACCATAAAGATAATGCCTCCAGGTCTTCAAGGCAAACACAACCGCGGCAAGATAAAGATCATGAGTAGGGTAGTTACGTTTATGCACCTTCAACTGCCTAGATTCATACGCCACTACCGTACCCTCTTGCATCACCAAGCAACCAAGCCCAACATACGATGCATCACTATAAACAACAAACTTTTTTTCCCGATTCTGGTTGAACCAAGACCAGAGCTTGCATCAAGGCTTCCTTCAACCCTTTAAAAGCTCGATGTCTATCCTTTGTCCACTCAAACCGAACATTCTTCTCAGAGCAACTTAGTCAACGGAGCCGCCAAACTAGAGAACCCTTCCACAAACCTTCGGTAGTAACCCGCCAAACCAAGAAACTCCTAACCTCCATCACCGACTTGGGCTTCTTCCAACTCATTACAGCCTCAACCTTATACGGATCAACACGAATTACTTCAGCCGACACAACATGCCCGAGAAGCACAACTTTCCTAAGCGTAACTCATATTTGCTTAACTTAGCATAAAGCCGATTAGCCAACAAATCTCAAGCACAATTCTCAAATATCTATCATGGTCCTCCTCGATACGAGAGTACACAAGGATATCATCGATAAACACAACCATAAACTGGTCCAAAAACTCATAAAACACACAGTTCATCATGTCCATACAAGTAGCTGGTGCATTGGCCAAACCAAAAGGCATCACAAGAAACTCGTAATGCCCGTACCTCATACGGAAGGTTGTTTTGGGCACATCCACCTCCTTCACCTTTAACTGGTAGTACCTCGACCTCAAATCTATCTTGGAAAATAACGAGGGTCCCCTGAACTGATCAAACAGGTCATCTATCATGGTAAGGGATACTTGTTTTTTATTATCAACTTATTCAGTTGTCGGTAATCTATACACATCCGCATTATACCATCTTTCTTCTTAACAAATAACACCGATGCTCCCCACTGTGAAATACTGGTCTAATGAACCCACGATCAAGCAACTCCTGCAACTGCATTTTCAACTCCTTCAATTCCTTCGAGGCCATTCACTACGGAGCAATTGACACTGGCACCATACCTGCAAAGACCTCAATGCCAAACTCTACCTCACGGTCAGGTGGCAACCCTGGTAATTCTTCCGGGAAAACACCCGGAAACTCACATACGGTGCGAACATCCTGCACCCTTAACTCCTTTGATCCAAGATTCATAACATACGCCAAGGAAGCCTGACATCCCGAATCCAACATTCGACTTGCTTCCAAAGCCAAAACAACATTAGACAAAAACTTGGCATTCTCGCCAACAACCACCACCTCTTAATCATCTGACAACCTCAAGGATATCTGTTTGGTCTCAAAATCCACCATAGCCCGATGTTCAGTTAACCAATCCATACCCAAAATCACATCAAAACCATGGAATGGCAACTCTATCAAGTCCACGGGGAACACATATCCCTGAACCATCAGCGGACACCTACAATACAACCTCCTAACCACAACTGTCTCCCCAAGAGAACTAGTCACTCTAGCACCCACATTGAGAATTTCAACAGATATATCAAGCAACTCAGCATGCTCACACAAAATGTATGAATGAGTAGAACCAGAATTAACCAACGAATACAACGAAAAAGACTATAGGGTAAAAGTACCTGCAATCACATCGGTGTCATTGCGACCCCCACAGTGCACATACACGCTAGTCGGTCCACCTCTCTTAGGCTGGATAGTAACAATATGAGCCACAGTCCTCTTCCTACCATATCGATGCTAAAACGGTCCGCGGCCACGACCACGACCCCGCTGCAGAGCAACAACAGGTGCAGTACCCTGCCCTCCTCGAGCCAATAACGAACAATCACACATTTGATGGTCGCCTGACCCACAACTCCAACAAGCACTAGCCACAATAGGTGCAGGTGTCTGACCCTCACTGGTCAATCAGGGCAATCTCGCATCAAATGATCTCGGGATCCACAAACCCAACAAGTGTTACACGGTGCTCTAACCTGGGCACCCTGCCCCTGGACTCCACGTCCTACAACACCTCATCCATGCTTTGGCTCTAAGCAAAACCTCATGTCACGGTGTCTCTTGACTTAACCACCGCTATAACCCGAATCAGCAGCTTTCTTACCTGAGTTAGAACCTCGCGATCTAGAAGCCAAACCCAAATTCTGCTCCACATCCTTGGCCCACGAAACCAGCACATCAAAATTGATGTAATCAGTATCAAGAATGTATGTCTTAACATCCTGCACAAGCCCATAGCGAAAACGATCACATCGCGTACGCTCTTTAGGAACCAACTCAGGCGCATACTGACTCAACCTCACGAACTGTACCTCGTACTCCGCAACAGACATACTACCCTGCACCAGAGTCATAAACTCGCGCTTCTTCTCGTCTTGATATCGGACCCCCAAAAACTTCTTCCGAAAAGCCTCACAGAAAAACTCTCAGGTCACATCATCGGTCGCCATACCGGATATCACAGTAGTCCACCATGTATAGGCATCACCCTACAGTAGGGAAATAGCACAACCCAGCTTACGAGCATCGGTGCACCCCATCTGGCCCAGTATTCTCTCAATACTGGCCAACCAACCCTCAAAAGCCTCATGCTACAACCCTCGGAACTCAACTCCTCCCAAACTATGAAGACGTTCAAACGGAAAACCTTGCCTTCAACCGGTGGTGCTAGTACACGAACACCCGCAACTGCTGCCTGAAAAGCATCGATCATGGCCTGTATCAACGGTGCCATATCACCCATCCCTGGCCTAACCGACGCATATGGTACTTGTTCCACTCCCTTCGGTGAAATAGGTGAGGGCGGTGGCAACCCTCCATGAGGCACAACATCCTCCTCAGTCTCCTACCCAGTGGCAGCAACAACTGCACCCGACTGTAGCTCTCTCCTCGGTCCCATCGTGCTAAAATATATCTAAAGCATGATAATCATTTCAAAACAAAATAGTCAGGCCAGCCTCAAGCAAGGATCCAAGACTTTCATTTCAAAAATCAAATTTACAAGACTATAATAATAAGGCAATAGGTACCGCAAAACTTTTCCCCAACATGGTATATACAACCAACGTACATATCAATCACTGTGCATATCAACCAGCGTACATATAACAATCACCGTGCAAGTCAAACAACAGAACGTAAATCATAGCCACAAAACAACAACCTTACCAACTTTTAACTTTCACAAAACCTGTCTTTGATACTACCAAATGTAACCCCCTCGACCTCAACCTAGATTCCCAACCGAACCAAGAAGGCTACATTAGGTTTGCCGTGAGCAAACCAAGAGATACAACGGAACCCGGTCTATTTTTTTCTTTTATCTTATCTAGATGCCAATTATTAACCCTACATGTTCATGCATATATCAAATGCAACCCCAACTCAATCGGGCATCAATTTGACATCCAATTGATCACATTTGCAATTTAGAGACCACATTGCAAATATAGAAAATTTCAGGATTAAAGCTCACTTTCAAGTTACCAGCCTTTGATTAGTCAGGTTCCAAACACCCATCTCAAATTCCAGCCCAAATCGATCATTCCAACACATACAATTGCATTGACAAGATTCAGGGACTAAGTTGTAAAGATGGCAAAACTACCCAAAGTGACATTAACTGAATTTATGGTCATCCGTACCGATACAGGTAAGCCCGTATCGATACAGATTAAAACATCCCGTTTCGATACATTACCATATCGTATCGACACGCCTAACTGAATTACCTAACTTTTGGAATATTATTATCCGTGCGTCACGGATCCCAGGTGTTCAAAGACACGGGTTTGAGTTGAAAAAGAGAACTCAGAGGCTAAAACTCGTATATAGAAATGCCAATACCCGTATCGGTAAGCCATGCCAAATTGCATAGGCGTATCGAAACACAAAAGGCTGTGATCGATCCCACAAGCCTAAAATGCTTAGCCGCACCGATACAATCCCCGCGTGATCGGACGCTGGACTGAAATGTCATATTTGGCTGGTTTTCATTTCAAAGCATACTCAAACAATTCCAACATGCTCAAGACACAACACCAACATACCAAACATATCATAAGGATTCAAGCTTCACAAATTCAACATCACAATATGGCATCATGAGTCAAATGATGATCTATAGGCATGCTCCTATTATGCATCCAACCAACAAATCAAAAGATAAACCAGCACCAATATCAATCCTTAAAGGCCTTTTACAACCCAAGAGCAACTAAAGAAACATGTTCAAACATGGAGTTCAACAAGTCATCTCCCAAAACCAAAACAAGAACCCCATTGCCTTTATTCTTATAGTCTAGTCCAACATACTTTGTTAACCAAGTCTTGCTAGGATCCCATTGCTTCTTGCTGCCTTCCAAAACCTCAAATATTTGCATTGATGGACAATGATAATGTAATCACACCAGGATTAATGAGGAGTGCTCAAAAACAAACACCATCAATGCAATTTAAACCATTTACTTAACATCATCCCTTAATTCATCATGCCATTTTTTAAAACATGCACTTTACTTCAATAAAACCATCATATTAAACCATATGCTACATGTATCATTAATCAACAGCAAGTCACATTGCTAACCCTCCACTTAAGCCTTCCCATGCATTACTACCAAATGCAAAGCTCAAGGAGAAACATGTATAAGTCACGTTATACTACATAAAGCATTTCAATGATACATTAACAATTATATTGGCTTACAAGTGATCATTAAACAAGTCCAATAAAAAGAGTTCATCGGATACACGGATTCAACAAGTGTTAACTCAACAATTCAAGCCATCTTAACCGGAATAGCGATACAATCACAATCGTTGTACATTAACAACCGGGTACACTTTTAACCCATGGGGACACCAACCCCTTTCATTGGTTAGATGCTTATCCCACTAACGAGATTTTTTGATACCATCTAACCCCTCAATCGTTAGGGTACTTGGATGGAGTATTCGGTACGCCGTATAAACCCCTCAACATCCAAGGCGACTTATTTACAGTGCACTCAATCCTATGGCCAGCCAACTATATTCGATAACAATTTTAAAACAACATCACTTACCAATATAATTAACCATTTTAACATTTACCTCATTGTTTTTAACAAGCATTAAACCATGCCATTTATCCAAAGCAACAACCATGCTTTAAAACACAAGTATAAACCATACTTACAAGGATCACTTACCACGTGCATCCTTCAGCAAAACATGTTTAAAAATAGTATACCGATTACTTTAAAACATGCTTAAGCAGTAGGTACATGAACAATAAACCAAGTGCATAAAATCATTTGAACAAGCACGACGAGAGAGTAAACCATTTTATACTTACTTACGAGTCTAGGTAAGCATTTCAAGCTCTACCTTAACTCCCAAAATTCTGTTCTAAAACATCAAAACAATTTAAACCACATTTTCACTCACCGATACGCGAAACCTCGATTTGCCGATGCGAAATCAAGTATCCGAAGCCTCCAACGCTTCTCCAATCACTTTTGGATCAATCTCCCTACTTTAATCACAATACAACATAGGATTAATGCACCATAATGCATTTTAAACACAGCAACCACAATCATTCTCGGATTTTCACAAATCACAAATAACCCTCACAACAACCAAAAACATAACCAAAACACTTGATTCACAACCTAGCCAACATCTATCGATCTAACATCATTTTCAACATCAAAACACATTTAAAATAGATCCAAAACAACCTACCACCTCCAAAAACCTTACAACCACAAAAACTCAAAACTAACAACCTAAACAAATAAAGATTCTTAAGTTTTTGGATTCCATTGATAAAAATCATTTATCAATATTATTAAACATCCAAAATATATATAAAAAGCGAAATCAAATCCAATCCACGAATCAACCCATTTTCCTCACATAACTCAATTAAACATTAGGAAATCTTCAAAATCAGATTAGAAACACAAAAACAAGGATCAAATGCTTGGGAATTTCAGTAAAGAATCATACAATAGAGGAAATCTCGGACCTTACCCCTATTGTGAAGTTTCCCCCTCAATTGATTTATGAAAAGCTAAGAAAACACAATATTATTATAAGATTTTGTGTAAACAATCTTTATAAAATAATTTAAAACAATAAAATCAAGTTAAAAACCACATCACCTCTGGAAATTTGGTAAAAACCTGAGTTTTTGGCTGAGGAGAGAATGGAAAGAAAAGTAACGTGATTTTGGTTGGAGAAAGATAACTAACTTTTAACAAAAATCCTCTTTAATTAATAATTAAAACACATGTTAAAATATCTTCAATTAGGGAGAAACCATCAGAAACCAATTGGTAAAATAGATCCTTAAAGATTCTAAGTATTTGACCCTTCTCATTTTAGTCACTAGAAAATCACAGTTTTCAAATCTTTCATTTTGATCACCAACTAAAATGTCCATCTTCCAAGACTCGTTTTACAAAATCGATATCACCATTATTAAATACATAATTAATAATGATTTTAGAGCATTTTTCTATAATTTTTCTCCCAAAGCTGTCTCCGAATTTACTGCTCGGTCCCTTTGGACCGTCTAGTAAAACCACAAACCGCTAAGCCCTAAAACCATGGCGTTACAACTCTCCCCACTTAAGAAATTTCGTCCCTAAAATTTACTTGGAGGAAACAGTCGCGAAACTGTTTCAACATGTCCGATTTGCATTCCCACGTGGCCTCCTCAACACCGCGGTGCCTCCACATTACCTTTAACGAGCTCAACCGCCTTGCCACGCAACACCTTACTGCTGGTATCATGAACCTCCACCAGTTTCTCATCATAAGATAGATTCGGATTCAACTTAATCTCCTCCACCGGTATAACATGCGATGGATCTGACTTATACCTCCGCAATACCGAAACGTTGAACACATCATGAATCTTCCCCAACTCTGGAGGTAACCTTAAATGATACGCAACAGGACCCACACGCTCAACCACCTTGTATGGTCCAATGAACCTCGGGCTAAGCTTCACTTTCCGCCCAAACCGCAACACCTTTTTCCAAGGCGACACCTTCAAGAACACCCGATCACCCACACGACTTATATCCCTACGCTTCAAATCCGCAGTAGGATTTCTAGCGATCCGCAACCGCTTTTAAGCGCTCACATATCAACTTTACTTTTTCGGTTGTTCCTTTCAGAACATTAGGCATAGATACAAACTTTTCCCCTGCTTCTGCCCAACACACGTGTGTATGGCATTTCCTACCATACAACGCCTCATATGGTGCCATCTGTATGCTAGCATGATAATTGTTGTTGTAAGCAAATTCCACTAACGGCAACTGCTTCTCCCACGTTCCCTGGTACTCAATAACACAACACCTCAACATATCCTCGAGAACCTGGATCACGCGCTCCGACTGACCATCCGACTGAGGATGATACGAAGTACTAAAATTCAACTGTGTTCCCAAAGCACGATGCAAACTCACCCAAAACTTTACGGTGAACCGCGAATCCCTATCCGAAACTATAGATTTGGGCACCCCCTGCAAACTCACAATCTTAGAGATATACAATTCAGCCAACTTGTCCAAGGTATACGTAGTATGTACTGACACAAAATTAGCACACTTCATAAATCGATCCATAATCACCCAAATAGAATCCTTGTTGGTCGGCATCAAAGGCAGTCCAGACACGAAATCCATGGTGATTCTTTCCCACTTCCATTCCGGTATCCTCAACGGTTGTAACAACCCGGAAGGAAACTGATGCTCAGCCTTTACCCGCTGACAAACCATATACCGAGCAACGAAATTAGCCACATCTTTCTTTAGTCCAACCCAATAGTACTCATCCTTCAACCCTCGATGCATTTTAGTACTACCGAGGTGCATAGCAAAAGGACTAGCATGTGCCTCAATCAAAATAGTGTGCCTCAACTCCTCATCTTCAGGCACCACTATTCGACCTTTAAAGCACAACACCCCATCATCACTGAAATGAAAATCTGTAGAATTCCCATCCCTAATATCTTCCACATGAGGTACCAAACTCCCATCATACGGTTGCTTCTCCTTAATCATTTGCGATAAGGACGGCTTCACACTCGCAACTCAGCCAACAAACCCTCGTCTTTCGTCACACTCACCCAGAAAACATGGCTCTCAACTCTACAACCGCTTTTCTTCTCAAAGTATCTGCCACAACATTGGCTTTCCCTGGATGATACTCAATGGTCAGATCATAATCCTTAAGCAACTCCAACCATCTACGTTACCTAAGATTCAACTCCTTCTGTGATATCAGATATTTCAAACTCTTATGATCCGTATAAACCACACATTTCTCACCATAAAGATAATGCCTCCAGGTCTTCAAGGCAAACACAACCGCGGCAAGATAAAGATCATGAGTAGGGTAGTTACGTTTATGCACCTTCAACTGCCTAGATTCATACGCCACTACCGTACCCTCTTGCATCACCAAGCAACCAAGCCCAACATACGATGCATCACTATAAACAACAAACTTTTTTTCCCGATTCTGGTTGAACCAAGACCAGAGCTTGCATCAAGGCTTCCTTCAACCCTTTAAAAGCTCGATGTCTATCCTTTGTCCACTCAAACCGAACATTCTTCTGTAGCAACTTAGTCAACGGAGCCGCCAAACTAGAGAACCCTTCCACAAACCTTCGGTAGTAACCCGCCAAACCAAGAAACTCCTAACCTCCATCACCGACTTGGGCTTCTTCCAACTCATTACAGCCTCAACCTTATACGGATCAACACGAATTACTTCAGCCGACACAACATGCCCGAGAAGCACAACTTTCCTAAGCCAGAACTCATATTTGCTTAACTTAGCATAAAGCCGATTAGCCAACAGCGTCTGAAGCACAATTCTCAAATATCTATCATGGTCCTCCTCGATACGAGAGTACACAAGGATATCATCGATAAACACAACCATAAACTGGTCCAAAAACTCATAAAACACACAGTTCATCATGTCCATACAAGTAGCTGGTGCATTGGCCAAACCAAAAGGCATCACAAGAAACTCGTAATGCCCGTACCTCATACGGAAGGTTGTTTTGGGCACATCCACCTCCTTCACCTTTAACTGGTAGTACCTCGACCTCAAATCTATCTTGGAAAATAACGAGGGTCCCCTGAACTGATCAAACAGGTCATCTATCCGCGGTAAGGGATACTTGTTTTTTATTATCAACTTATTCAGTTGTCGGTAATCTATACACATCCGCATTATACCATCTTTCTTCTTAACAAATAACACCGATGCTCCCCACTGTGAAATACTGGTCTAATGAACCCACGATCAAGCAACTCCTGCAACTGCATTTTCAACTCCTTCAATTCCTTCGAGGCCATTCACTACGGAGCAATTGACACTGGCACCATACCTGCAAAGACCTCAATGCCAAACTCTACCTCACGGTCAGGTGGCAACCCTGGTAATTCTTCCGGGAAAACACCCGGAAACTCACATACGGTGCGAACATCCTGCACCCTTAACTCCTTTGATCCAAGATTCATAACATACGCCAAGGAAGCCTGACATCCCGAATCCAACATTCGACTTGCTTCCAAAGCCAAAACAACATTAGACAAAAACTTGGCATTCTCGCCAACAACCACCACCTCTTAATCATCTGACAACCTCAAGGATATCTGTTTGGTCTCAAAATCCACCATAGCCCGATGTTCAGTTAACCAATCCATACCCAAAATCACATCAAAACCATGGAATGGCAACTCTATCAAGTCCACGGGGAACACATATCCCTGAACCATCAGCGGACACCTACAATACAACCTCCTAACCACAACTGTCTCCCCAAGAGAACTAGTCACTCTAGCACCCACATTGAGAATTTCAACAGATATATCAAGCAACTCAGCATGCTCACACAAAATGTATGAATGAGTAGAACCAGAATTAACCAACGAATACAACGAAAAAGACTATAGGGTAAAAGTACCTGCAATCACATCGGTGTCATTGCATTACAAGGTGCACATACACGCTAGTCGGTCCACCTCTCTTAGGTGGATAGTAACAATATGAGCCACATCCTCTTCCTACCATATCGATGCTAAACGGTCCGCGGCCACGACCACGACCCCGCTGCAGAGCAACAACAAAAGCAAGACCGCCTCCTCGAGCCAATAACGAACAATCACACATTTGATGGTCGCCTGACCCACAACTCCAACAAGCACTAGCCACAATAGGTGCAGGTGTCTGACCCTCACTGGTCAATCAGGGCAATCTCGCATCAAATGATCTCGGGATCCACAAACCCAACAAGTGTTACACGGTGCTCTAACCTGGGCACCCTGCCCCTGGACTCCACGTCCTACAACACCTCATCCATGCTTTGGCTCTAAGCAAAACCTCATGTCACGGTGTCTCTTGACTTAACCACCGCTATAACCCGAATCGCCAGCCTTTCTTACGAGTTAGAACCTCGCGATCTAGAAGCCAAACCCAAATTCTGCTCCACATCCTTGGCCCACGAAACCAGCACATCAAAATTGATGTAATCAGGATCAAGAATGTATGTCTTAACATCCTGCACAAGCCCATAGCGAAAACGATCACATCGCGTACGCTCTTTAGGAACCAACTCAAAGATACCGACTCAACCTCACGAACTGTACCTCGTGACTCCGCAATGACATACTACCTCGCACTGAGTCATAAACTCGCGCTTCTTCTCGCCTTGATATCGGACCCCAAAACTTCTTCCGAAAAGCCTCACGTGAAAAACTCTCAGTCACATCATCGGTCGCCATACCGGATATCACAAAGAGTCCACCATGTATAGGCATCACCCTACAAAGAGGGAAATAGCACAACCTGACCTTACGAGCATCGGTGCACCCATCCGCCCAAGATTCTCTCAATACCGCCAACCAACCTCAAAAGCCTCATGCTACAACCCTCGGAACTCAACTCCTCCCAAACTATGAAGACGTTCAAACGGAAAACCTTGCCTTCAACCGGTGGTGCTAGTACACGAACACCCGCAACTGCTGCCTGAAAAGCATCGATCATGGCCTGTATCAACGGTGCCATATCACCCATCCCTGGCCTAACCGACGCATATGGTACTTGTTCCACTCCCTTCGGTGAAATAGGTGAGGGCGGTGGCAACCCTCCATGAGGCACAACATCCTCCTCAGTCTCCTACCCAGTGGCGGCAACAACAATCGCACCCGATCAGTAGCTCTCTCCTCGGTCCCATCGTGCTAAAATATATCTAAAGCATGATAATCATTTCAAAACAAAATAGTCAGGCCAGCCTCAAGCAAGGATCCAAGACTTTCATTTCAAAAATCAAATTTACAAGACTATAATAATAAGGCAATAGGTACCGCAAAACTTTTCCCCAACATGGTATATACAACCAACGTACATATCAATCACTGTGCATATCAACCAGCGTACATATAACAATCACCGTGCAAGTCAAACAACAGAACGTAAATCATAGCCACAAAACAACAACCTTACCAACTTTTAACTTTCACAAAACCTGTCTTTGATACTACCAAATGTAACCCCCTCGACCCAGCCTAGATTCCCAACCGAACCAAGAAGGCTACATTAGGTTTGCCGTAGCAAACCGAAGAGATACAACGGAACCCGGTCTATTTTTTTCTTTTATCTTATCTAGATGCCAATTATTAACCCTACATGTTCATGCATATATCAAATGCAACCCCAACTCAATCGGGCATCAATTTGACATCCAATTGATCACATTTGCAATTTAGAGACCACATTGCAAATATAGAAAATTTCAGGATTAAAGCTCACTTTCAAGTTACCAGCCTTTGATTAGTCAGGTTCCAAACACCCATCTCAAATTCCAGCCCAAATCGATCATTCCAACACATACAATTGCATTGACAAGATTCAGGGACTAAGTTGTAAAGATGGCAAAACTACCCAAAGTGACATTAACAGAATTTATGGTCATCCGTACCGATACAGGTAAGCCCGTATCGATACAGATTAAAACATCCCGTTTCGATACATTACCATATCGTATCGACACGCCTAACTGAATTACCTAACTTTTGGAATATTATTATCCGTACTGATACGGATCCTTAGGTGTTCCAGTACACGGGTTTGAGTTGAAAAAGAGAACTCCAGAGGCTAAAACTCGTACCGAAAAGCCAATACCCGTATCGGTAAGCCATGCCAAATTGCATAGGCGTATCGAAACACAAAAGGCCTGTATCGATCCCACAAGCCTAAAAATGCTTAGCCGTACCGATACAATCCCTCGCGTATCGGTACGCCTGGACCTGAAATGTCATATTTGGCTGGTTTTCATTTCGAAAGCATACTCAAACAATTCCAACATGCTCAAGACACAACACCAACATACCAAACATATCATAAGGATTCAAGCTTCACAAATTCAACATCACAATATGGCATCATGAGTCAAATGATGATCTATAGGCATGCTCCCTATTATGCATCCAACCAACAAATCAAAAGATAAACCAGCACCAATATCAATCCTTAAAGGCCTTTTACAACCCAAGAGCAACTAAAGAAACATGTTCAAACATGGAGTTCAACAAGTCATCTCCCAAAACCAAAACAAGAACCCCATTGCCTTTATTCTTATAGTCTAGTCCGACATACTTTGTTAACCAAGTCTTGCTAGGATCCCCTTGCTTCTTACTGCCTTCCAAAACCTCAAATATCTGCATTGATGGACAATGATAATGTAATCACACCAGGATTAATGAGGAGTGCTCAAAAACAAACACCGTCAATGCAATTTAAACCATTTACTTAACATCATCCCTTAATTCATCATGCCATTTTTAAAACATGCACTTTACTTCAATAAAACCATCATATTAAACCATATGCTACATGTATCATTAATCAACAGCAAGTCACATTGCTAACCCTCCACTTAAGCCTTCCCATGCATTACTACCAAATGCAAAGCTCAAGGAGAAACATGTATAAGTCACGTTATACTACATAAAGCATTTCAATGATACATTAACAATTATATTGGCTTACAAGTGATCATTAAACAAGTCCAATAAAAAAAGAGTTCATCGGATACACGGATTCAGTAAGTGTTAACTCAACAATTCAAGCCATCTTAACTGGAATAGCGATACAATCACAATCGTTGTACATTAACAACCAGGTACACTTTTAACCCACGGGGACACCAACCCCTTTCATTGGTTAGATGCTTATCCCACTAACGAGATTTTTTGATACCATCTAACCCCTCAATCGTTAGGGTACTTGGATGGAGTATTCGGTACGCCGTATAAACCCCTCAACATCCAAGGCGACTTATTTACAGTGCACTCAATCCTATGGCCAGCCAACTATATTCGATAACAATTTTAAAACAACATCACTTACCAATATAATTAACCATTTTAACATTTACCTCATTGTTTTTAACAAGCATTAAACCATGCCATTTATCCAAAGCAACAACCATGCTTTAAAACACAAGTATAAACCATACTTACAAGGATCACTTACCACGTGCATCCTTCAGCAAAACATGTTTAAAAATAGTATACCGATTACTTTAAAACATGCTTAAGCAGTAGGTACATGAACAATAAACCAAGTGCATAAAATCATTTGAACAAGCACGACCGAGAGAGTAAACCATTTTATACTTACTTCCGAGTCTAGGTAAGCATTTCAAGCTCTACCTTAACTCCGAAAATTCTGTTCTAAAACATCAAAACGCTTTAAACCACATTTTCACTCACCGATACGCGAAACCTCGATTTGCCGATGCGAAATCAAGTATCCGAAGCCTCCAACGCTTCTCCAATCACTTTTGGATCAATCTCCCCTACTTTAATCACAATACAACAGAGGATTAATGCACCATAATGCATTTTAAACACAGCAACCACAATCCTTCTCGGATTTTCACAAATAACCCTCTACAACAGCTGAAAACATAACCAAAACACTTCGATTCACAACCCAGCCAACATCTATCGATCTAACATCATTTTCAACATCAAAACACATCTAAAATAGATCCAAAACAACCTACCACCTCCAGCAACCTTACAACCACAAAAACTCAAAACTAACAACCTAAACAAATAAAGATTCTTAAGTTTCGGGATTCCATTGATAAAAGTCACTTATCAATATTATTAAACATCCTTAATTACTAGAAAACAGATCAAATCTGCGAATCAACCCATTTTCCTCACATAACTCAATTAAACACTAGGAAATCTTCAAAATCAGATTAGAAACACAAAAACTAGGATCAAATGCTTGGGAATTTCAGTAAAGAACCATACAATAGAGGAAATCTCAGACCTTACCCCTATTGTGAAGTTTCCCCCTCAATTGATTTATGAAAAGCTAAGAAAACACAATATTATTATAAGATTTTGTGTAAACAATCTTTATAAAATAATTTGAAACAATAAAATCAAGTTAAAAACCACATCACCTCTGGAAATTTGGTAAAAACCTGAGTTTTTGGCTGAGGAGCGAATGGAAAGAAAAGTAACGTGATTTTGGTTGGAGAAAGATAACTAACTTTTAACAAAAATCCTCTTTAATTAATAATTAAAACACATGTTAAAATATCTTCAATTAAGGGAGAAACCATCAGAAACCAATTGGTAAAATAGATCCTTAAAGATTCTAAGTATTTGACCCTTCTCATTTTAGTCACTAGAAAATCACAGTTTTCAAATCTTTCATTTTCATCACCAACTAAAATGTCCATCTTCCAAGACTCGTTTTACAAAATCGATATCACCATTATTAAATACATAATTAATAATGATTTTAGAGCATTTTTCTATAATTTTTCCAACACCAAAAATATACGATCCCGAAATCGACTCGAATCTCTACTCCGGTCCATCGGACCTTCTAGTAAACCGCTAAGCCTTAAAACTGGGGCGTTACAATCAGGAATCCATTTTAAAATATATTATTTATTTATTTTATTAAATAAATCACTTTATCTAGAGTTGGTTGAATTTGAATTCTTTATAAGATAAAAGAATTCATTTTAAATTCTAATTTATTTAAAAAGAGTTTTAATTAAATTATAATAGTGAACTCAACCTAACCGTATTCAAGTCATATATATATATATGTATGCCATGGGTTTTGCATGGGATCTAGGTTTTTCGAAAATAGCCACCAAAACCACAAATATTAGATTTTCGAAATCTTGATTGGAACTAGCATTATGATAGCCATTCATCGCCTATTCGCGTGTGGATACTTGTAGAGGGCGATCGTCTTTCAGAAAGGCAGCGCCTCAATACAACCGGATTCCTGAATCATAAATCAAGGTAATTTTTGATTTCCTCTTCGTGCATTAATATGATTGCATGAGATCTTGGAAATTCTTCATAGTATATTTTTTCGCTGCGTTTATATGCCTGATTAGATCAATTTATTTCCTATGAAAACCCAACAAAGTTGGGGTACCATTGTCGAGTGAGAGATTCTATGAAAAGAACATGTAGCTTCAGGATTTCAAGAAAGGTTTTAAATAGGAAGGGCCAACATCTTCAGAATTTTAGAGCGAAAGGTCAGATGCCCGTAGCTCAAAGACTTCAAGCGATGAGTTTTATATAGAAAAAAACTCAAAGCTTCAGGATTTCAAGGTGAAAGGTTCTATATAGGAGGGACCCTAGCTCAAAGACTTCAAGCAAGGAGTTTTATATAGGAAAAATTTATAGCTTTAAGATTTCAAGGTGAAAGGTTCTATATAGGAGGGGCCAACATCTTCAGAATTTCAGAGCGAAAGGTCAGATGCTCGTAGCTCAATGACTTCAAGCGATGAGTTTTATATAGAAAAAACTCACAGCTTCAGGATTTCAATGTGAAAGATTCTATATATGAGGGACCCGTAGCTCAAAGACTTCAAGCGATGAGTTTTATATAGGACAAACTCACAGTTCCAGGGTTCAAGGTGGAAGGTTCTATATAGGAGTGACCGACATCTTCAGGATTTTAGAGCGAAAGGTCAGATGCTCATAGCTCAAGGACTTCAAGCGAAGAGTTTTATATAGGAAAAACTCACAGCTTCAGGATTTCAAGGTGAAAAAGGTCAGATGCCTATAGCTCAAGGACTTCAAGCGAAGAGTTTTATATAGGAAAAACTCGCAACTTTTTTTGAGGTGAAAGGTTCTATATAGGAGGGACCCATAGATTCAAGACTTCCGGGTAAAAGTTCTATATAGGAGGGACTTGTAGCTCAAAGATTTCAAGGCGAAGAGTTTTATATAGGAAAAACTCATAGCTCCAGGATTTCAAGGCGATAAATTCTATTTAGGAGGAACTTGTAGCTCGAAGGATCCACCTCAGGATAAGCTAAAGGTTCTATATATGAAGAACATGAAGCTCTATGACTTCAGAAAAATGAAGGGTGAACAGTTCTATATAGGAGGAACTCGTAGCTCTAAATCTTTGGACAGGAAAGTTGAATAAAATTAGTGTTTATGGTATTTTCTTTATTCTTGTTTCACAAGAATAAGCAAAGAGGGGCAGCTGTAATCACTAATTTTATCCAGGGTATTAACCCATTTTTATAATATTTACAATAACAAGTTTTTGTGTATTTATCTGTTTTATTAATGTTTTGTTATTATTATGTGTTATATTATTATTACTTATTAGTAACTATGTTTATTATTATTAAAACCCAAAAACAAAATGATTATTATTAGTATTATTTCTTTATTACTATTATCTTATTATTACTTATTGAAAACTCCAAAAATATTACTATTATTATTAGTATACTTATGTTAGTGTTATCAACTACTAATATTAGTATTATTATTTTTTATATTATTTCTACTACTAATTATTATTTAATAGTATTATTAAATACTATTATTACTTACTATTATTATATTATTATATAAAACAATTAAAAAATTATTATTATTACATTAATATTAGATATTAAATAAAGAAGCCCATTTATTAAAGTACATTATACAACCAAAAACCCAAAAAATATTATATTACATAAAGCCCGATTGGAGCCCAAATGTCCTAAATCCTAATTACACTTTTGAAACCTAATCTGCCCTAAAATCCTAATCTGAAATAACCTAATACCCCTTATGTTTCTACGCAGTCAACTATTAGCCGTCAGATCTGTCTATGATCTGACGGTCCAGCTTGCATTAGGAGAGGCCTTTCGAATACCGCGTGGGGCCACGCGCACGTGCATCTCACCCTGACCCTCATTTTTCGGTTGTTCGCACCATCAATGGCCAAAGATTATTCCATGTCAACCTCTCCATTGGTCCCCGTCTAAGCTCGTACGACAGCCACACCAAGCTACGATAGCAATGGTCCCTTCCTCCGGCCAGAGCACCATATGCAACCAAGAGACAAAATGTCAGAAGACAGACATACGTGTATACAAAATTTTAGAATTACAGAAACAAAGGGACAATTGCAGATTACTGCATGAATACAAATAAAATGCAAAGGGGAATTCAGCCAAGTTTCAGAAAACGGTAGCATATATCAGGGATTACAGACCTCAACCAATGGCAATCTTAGAATTTCTTTTTCTTTTAAATTTATTGTAAATCCTAAAAGGCTATATATACGAAATTCTAAAATAATTGTAAGGGACAGGTCGAATATCAATACAAAGAAAAGAGCTTTATTTTAGAAGGTATCTTTTTTCCTAACATTTTCTCATTCTAAAATCAAAAAGTAGGGTTAGGGTTTCTCACTTTCCCGATTTTTGGTTACCGTCGTAAGGATGGTCAAAGTGGATGCTTCCGATGAACAACACCATCTTCTTGTTGTCGTTTCATCTACCCATTTTCATTTAAGATCTCAAATTTTTGAGTTATCAAAAAAGGGCTTTCAAAATGAGGTTTGGGGTTTTGGCTTTCTTAGATCTAGGTAAATCGAGGTTGTTTTGTTTAAATCCGGGGTGGGATCTTGGTTTAGGAAGGAAAAAGAAGTCTTTTGGGGTGAGGTTTTGGGTTCGTTGGCTATCAGCGAATGGCGGCCAACACGGCGCAGGGCAGCGGTGCTCTAGCCGATTTCTGAAAACCAGGGCGGCGTTCTTGAGTTCTCAAGAACAGTTGAGAGAATTTGGAAGTTAGGGGTTTGATCCGTTTTTTTCATATGAGAAGAAATAAAGATCTGTTTGTTTTTTTTTATATTTATACCACTTTTAAAAATGGTTTTTTACCGTTTAAAGTCCCTCTGTGTTTTTAAAATTCATCATTGGCCCTTCCGCATCTTAAAATATCCTTTGTCGTCCCTAAAACTTTAAAATGCTTTCATTTTTATCCTAAATTCGGATTTAATCCAATTTTAAGTGGTTTAATGCTCTATTCAGTCCGCAAAACTTCCTTTCAGTTTTACTTTAGCCCACAATCCAGTATCAAAACCCGCTTTTCCTTTTTATTTTGTTTTCATTTTGGTCCCCTTCATCTCATATTTAATTTTAGTCTCGCATTTTATTTCCTTTATATTTCAGTCCTTTTATCTTATGTTCGAATGTTTTTTTATTATTTGTTTTTTATATATCATACATGTATTATGAAATTTACGGTTATATCATGTTGTTTAATTTATAAGTTTAGATGTATGATATATATGTATATGTATTTATTTGTTTAAACCATATTATATATATATATATGTCGTATGTAATATGTATATGCGTTTATATATTTATATTATTGTTAGTATTTTGCTTACATAGTATTATTTTATAATATACATTATATGTTATATATACTTATGTACATGTATACTTTACCTTACTAAACTATTATATATATATTACTTTGTTTTTTAAATATATGCTATATATTATATTTGTTATATCTAATATATATGTATAATACAGGTTTATATGTCCATAATATATGTATATTTTCATACGCTGTAATGTTTTTATATATTACCCTTTTTATATATTTTTAATATATGTAATATATATTATATGTTAGAGTTATCTATTATTATGTCATGCGTTTATTTTTATGTCATCTTGTTCATACATTTGCCATGTTTAGTATTGCACCCAGATATATAAACTGTCAATACGGTGTCTTTTTATTCGATGATAAGCTTGGCTAGTATCAAGCGTAGTGGTGGTAGTTTTCGCTTATTCTCAAATAACGGGGCCCTTAAAATTTACTCGCACGTATAACAAATTTTGATTTAATTGTCACTTTAATTCGAAAAGTTTAATATTAACAAAGCGGTAATTATATTTTTCTTTTGGTACCAATTTTTGGGCGGTGTGGGGGTGCCAAAAACTTTCCCATCCATAATCGACTCCTGAACCCATTTTCGATCGAATATCTGGTTTTATAGTGTTCGGCCTACCCAAGTGGCAGGTGACGACTTCAAGTTTTTATTTTCAAAAATACGAATTTTTAAAGAACTCTCCATTTTTCCAAATATTTTCCCAAAGACGAAAGGAAAACTACTACTCTTTTTTAGCGATCATTCGATTTCAAAGATGTGTCGCTACCTCCATCAACAGGCAAACTAGGGATACGAGAGATGTCCTTCAGAGCAATCGTCGCCTCGTCACACGGAAGGTGGAATGTGTGTGTCTCCGGCCTCCACCTCTCTAGAAGAGCATTGATCAAATCAACGTCCAATTTTGCACCTCCAACAATTCTAGATGCGTGTAGAAATTCGACCTCCTCGATATATTGTTCTAGCTCCGAGTAAGGTCCATTCGACATCCGATTGTAAGAAACGTCCAGACGCCGTTCCATCCCATTCTAAAAAATTAAACAAATATAAATTAAAACAACTTTTAATTACAATATATAACTGTATAAGAAGATAAAAATACTAAACTAAACTAGATAAAACTTATATTCCTCCGATGATAATCGAAAACGTGTTTGTGATCCAACCTTATCAATTCCGCCATTATATCAAACAAGAGAAAACAACCGAGAAATTGAGAGAGAGTAAAATTAAGAAAGAGTGAATTTTGGTGTGGGGTAAAAGGTAGGGGTCCATTTTATAGTGGAAATCACACCGGTTGGGTTGCGAGTATTTAATGAAACTTCCATCCTGTTAAACGCGAGTTTCGAAATTTGCGCCCCACCAAACGCGAGTTTGCGTAAATTTAACGTGGTAATTAAAATTTTCAACCGTTCAACTAATTATCCAGGAACTCGCGCCCCACCAAACTCTAGTTTCGTTCTTCCCCAGATAACGTGATAAAGTCGCGTTGTATCGTCTCAAAGTCTCATAAACTCGTGTCCTGGTAAGCGCGAGTTCTTTTAACAGCTTAAAAAATAGGCTAACGGTTAAGTGGCACCACATCAAACTGAAACTCGCGTCAGTCTAAGCGCGAGTTCTAAAAACGCGTTTGACGGACTGCGAGTTTTTATTACGTGGCCTGAATAGGGGTATTTTTCCAAATGTTGTTCAAATGAGGTAGATTTCCAATTAAATTCCCTAAAGGGAATATTCAACCAATATTGCCGGTGCGGATACCTCTTCTCTATATTCTTATTAGGGGTGTTTATATTCGGTTATTCGAAATTTTAGGTATTCAAAATTTCGGATACTCAAAAAATTCGGGTATTAAAATATCGGCCTGTTATCCACCCATAAGAATCGAATACTTGTAAAACCTGGGTACCCGTTGGGTATCCGATATTTCTCCAATGATCTTCCTTGGTGTTGCTGGATCGGTTGAAAGCTCTCTAATGAAACTACTGGTATTTGCCCATTTACTTGTATTGATTTGCCTAGTCAGAGTCATTTCTACTGTCTTTCAGATAGATTGTGAGGTGGTTTTTAAACTGGTTTGGAGAAAAGGCAACAACAAAGTTGTCAATGGCTTAGCTAAGATGGAAAATTTTCTCTACCTAGTGATGCACATGCACCAGAGGACTATCATCATTTAATCCTGCATGATTTGGAAATTGGAACGAACATTACTCTACCTGATTTGCAATCAGATTGAAAGCAGTTACTTATAAACCAAGAAACCCATTTTTCAAAGAACAAATTTGTTGTTAAATTCCAACAATTGCATAGTTCACTTTTAATGGTGTATTTGAAGCTTTCGCAAAACTGATCCAAAGTTCCAAACCCAGCATCTCTACTGTAATTAAAAACAAAACTCAAATTGGGTATCGGGCAGTCGGGTGCCCGGATAAGGGATATTTTGTAATCCGGGCTCGACCTGGATTCTCGAAAAATAGCAAGTCGGATACTCAGCCCGAAAATTCGGGTAATTTTGTTAAAAATACCCTATAATTTTAAATTGTGTATGCAGGTCGACGGGTTAGATAGTTCGAGTAGGTTATTTTTGAACACCCCTAACCTGTACCCACCTAAAATTTTCATATCCATCACCTACCCACCACTCACGGTGGGTATAATTTTTAAATCCACACCCGCCTACGCAAGTACGTTCTCAAATTCATTCCCACACCCACTACCCAACTAGATACTCACCACCCAACTCGTACCCACCCGTCTCCGCTCGTACCCGCCTGGCAAGCAAACACTAATATCAAATTATGTTAAAATAAAACATAGACTTTTGTAAAGAAGAATAAAACTTTGTATGCTTTATTGATTGATCAAGAGCATATATATATAAATACATTTACACCGGTATAAATTTAACTACAACTAACTATAGTTAACTTAACTAAAGTACATTTACAACGTTATAAATTCTACTTAACTATATCTAACTTAACTAAAGCATATTTACACCGGTGTAAATTCTAATTAACCGCATATATTACAAATTTACAACCTGATTAATTCAAGCCTGGCGGTAGACAATTGTAAAGAATCTTTATGCCCTAAGAATTGGTTAAATTATAAGGCAGGTCCTTTAAAATCTTAGAGTTTACAGAATAGTTTGTGAACTTATTTCTAAATTCATAATTGTCCAAAATTCATATGATAGGTAGGTAGTGGGCGGGAGAATGCAGAGCGGGCGGATATATTGTGGGTAAAGTATCAAATCTACTACCTACCTACTCATTACCCACGACGGGTATGACTTTTTAAATTCAAACTCATACCCATCCTCACGTCAACTAAAACGAATGTGGTGTGAAATCCTTAAAATTATACCTGTATGTCATCCCTAGGTACGAGATTCTTTGCTTTCAGCTGCGTTTTTGAAATAAAAGAATAGAACGAAAGAGATGATGAATTTGGGCCCCTATTGGGCTTTCATTGGTTGAAATACGAACCTTTAAGCCCATTGAAAGTTTTTTTAAAGAATAAAATATATCACATATCACTTAATTATAGAGATATTTGCTCAGATATTATGTTGCCATTTTTTTGTGGTGATGTGGGACGTAGGGGTGTGCAATAATATTCGATCCAATTATCCGTTAGTCTTATTTAAAATTTTGGATATCTGATACGATTTTTATTTTAGGTTCAGATATCTAATTTTTAATTTTCAGATCGGATACGGATCTTAATATTTTAAGTTTTGGATTATCTAAAAATCCGAAAATTTAAAATTTCATGAATATGAATCTTGTTATATTTAGTAATTTGATGTTTGTTATATCCAAAAATTCAAAACCCGAAATTTCTATAGAGGTGAATCTTGTTATATTTAGCAACTTGTTAATTTTATATTTGAAATTCTGAAATTTTTAGCAATACGACCGTCAAATTCGAAAAATACTTAAATCAAATTATATAATCGGATATTCGAATATACGATATCTGGATATCCGGATATCCAATTTTTCCTGATCGAATATGGACCACTATTTTACCGATTCAAAATTTAGGATATTCGATCAGATCCAATTCGATATCCAAAAATAACACCCATAATGTGGGGTATTTTATTTTTTCCCTGATCCAAAATATCTGGATATCCATTTTTTTCCTGATCAGATACATATCGCTATTTTACCAATACAAAATTTTAGATATCTAATTTTTTGGATCGAATCTGATATCCAAAAATGAACTGTAGCACCCCTAATATTTTATATTAAAAATTAAAGGATAAAATATAAAAAAGAGAAAAAATAGAAGAATAAGAGAAGGGATACTACTTCTATGGGGTGTTAAACTTGTGGCTTGTGCTTAACCGGTTGAGCTAAAGCTATTTGTGGGATTGAGTCGCCTTAGTTTAATTTGAAGCTTATTAGGTGGTTTTACCGATAATAAATGAACCAACCAACCCTATTCCTCAGGATTACCTACCAATTATGAGAAAGAAAGTATCTGGAGAATTCCAAAAGGTTACTCTGACCCATCTCATTCTCCTTTTTCGTTCGAGCTTCGACGAGTCCCTCGCCGGCGTTCGTGGTGTGCACCGTCACTATCAGTGTGACTGTCTCACCCTTGCGGTCAAAATCATGGCCACCTATCCCCATTCCCATTCGTCGTTCGTGATGTAAAAATACAAAATCATTCTGCTTCATCAGCCCTGATCTATACTACCGTCGGTTCGTGACCGACACCATCGTTGTTCCTGCCTTATCCTTCGCACCCTGAATAAGTCCCAGCCTGCACTCGCCTCGAATCCTCGTCGTCCACCATGGAGAGCATCAAAAAACTTTGATGATGAGAGGTTTGCTTTTTCGGTGAGGTTTTGAACGGTTTCCGGTAATTTTTCACCGCTTCAAACCTTGGTAAGCCTCTAAAACCCTGTATTTAAGTTTTCTGCATCATTTGCCGTCGTTTTAGAGTGTTTTTCAACCGTTAGGGCCGCGAGTGGCTTTCACGTGCCGTTAGGGGGCGATTTTTAGCCACCGTGATGACACCCTTTATCTGAACCGATCTGGACAGTAAGGAACCGGTCTGACCTATGAACCAAACTCGTTCGGTCTTGAACTGGTCAAACCAGACCAGGCCTGATGAATGGTTTTGGGCTTGCCTGCTTAAGGCCTAACGGCCTTTAGCCCAAACATGGATAACCCGACCTGACCTGTCCTGTCTAACTCGATCAGAACCTATCTGTCCCGAGTTTGAACCGTCTGACCCGACCCGTTAACTGAGTGAACCCATTTGAGTCAACTCGTTGACTAAGTTAATTTAGCTGAGTCAACTCAATCAAGTCAACCAGTTGACTATTGACCCGTTGACTGTTGAATTTGACCAAAAGTCATTTTTTTAAAACCCCCTATTTTGGGTTTTTTCAATGTCCCGAGTCCATTTTTGAAGTCTGTTTCGTGAAATTTTAACCCGAAAGCCTCTGAATCTAATCTTGAACCAGAGCAAGCATATGTGTTGTATTAATCAGTTTAAGAGTAATATATTTTAGTTAAGGTCCGATTTTGGAGTATGTTTAATTGAAGGTATTCTCATTGTATTCAGGATTTTTGAGGGACGTCGAGTTCGAGTTCAAAAGTGATCAAAGAGAGTTTCAAGAGTCGACCGATATAGCTCAGAGTCGAGGTAATACTTTACTACATACGGTATGTTTTACAAAACTCGCTGGTAATTGGTTAATGCATGAATAAATATGATTGGTATAAGATAATCGTTATTTTTAAAGTCGTACTATTTTCGGTAAAAGAATAATAAACTAGTTAAGACCCGAAAGACTCGAATAAGAAATTGATGCCCGATAAGAAATCCAAGTGCACTGAATAATCAATTAGGCAATTAACCTTGAAACCTTCAATTCGAATTATTCTTGTTAAAAAATTTAATTTATGAGATAGTTGGATGTGAAATGACAAAAACGCCATTGAGGTTTAAAAAGGACCTAAATACCCCTAATAGTAGAAACGGTCTGGAAACTCAAGTTTGACCTGATAAAACTCCTAATTCACCTTGTTAAATTTTTGATCTGTTTGGAAAATTCTTGTCTCAGGTTTCAACTTCGAGATTGCGAAATGCCTAGATTTCCCAATTTCTGAATAAACATATGGAAACAAATTTTACTGGAAATATTCTAAATGATTAAATTGACCAAAATGATAGATATACCCTCGAGCTCTAAAATGACTTAAAATACTCTTGTGACTTGGAATAAGTGAAAACCTTTAAATCTTAAAAATACTGATAAAACTTAAAAGACTATGATTTCCCTACGGGTTACGAAGCCTGACTCATGTATGTCAGTTACTCCTGGTAATGCTACAATGCTGGAAGAATACCACTCGAATACATGTTTGACTGCTAGGGTAAGTCCAATGATGTCTTTTGAAAGTGACTCGTTCAGCTATACAATGCAGTCGATATTGGGAAATGTATACGTGTAAGGGTACATATGTCCGAATACTTGGTAAGTACCGCAGTGTTGGGATCTATTAGTTCGAATAGATTTGGAAAGTTGATAAATCATAGAAATTTTCAATTCTAAAAATCACCATTTTTCCTTATTGGGTTGAATTAAGAAATTATCCCTAACAACCAAATGACTAAAATGCCCTTGTTAGCCAAAATGATTGGAACATTCCTGATATATTTAATATCCCGAATGATCTTGATGTATCAATTCCTGAATTCTTGGTTGGAGACGTTGGTTACCAAGCTCGTTTTAATAGGGGCCTTGTTTCTAAAATCAGTTCAAAATTCTCAGAAGTTTAGTGTTCCCTTTTTCTCGTAAATACCTTGTACCTCCGAGAAATATTTGGCCATCTAGTGTGTTCTATGTGCATATGAATATTCTCTCTGATTGAAAATCAAGATTGTCTCTAAGATCCAAAGCACGACTTATATTTGTCTAAAAGTTTACCTCACTGTCTGATTCGATAGCATGCCATCTGGTTTCTGTTATACTCAAAACACATGATTGATTCATGTTTATACACCATTACTACTGACTGCCTAAACTGTATTAGTGGGGTACTTGGGATAGTATATGAAGTCTCTGCAAGTTCAACCATGATTCGGCTGGTAATTCATACTATATCAGGTTCATATGCTTCGGCTAGGTGATTCTTACTATATCAGGTTCTTATGCTTCGGTTAGTGTGATTCCTACTGTATTAGGTTCCCATACTTCGGTTAGGGCAATTCCTACTAGACCTAAGACATTCCCTTAGGACGACACCTACGCCAAATGGGCATGGGTTAACGCCTTTATAGATGCAGTTTTGGGGAACTGCTTACTGGAGTTCGGTTAGAGGGTAGTTAGGTGATTAAAATAAAACTTTCGTGCCCCTTTTAAAAATATACCTTAATGAATTGATTTACCAAAGTCTGAAACTTTTCGTATGCTTCCAATATGCACTCATTGGAACACACTAAACTCTATGGTTCAGCTTTCTTAATCCATAACTTTTTTTATTCTCTGGTCTATAGGCTTCTCGCCCGATACTCAGATGATTCGAATAAATAACAACTTCGTTACCTTTAAATCTAACGTTTTATTGAAATATCGAATCGTAATTGGAACTTGTTGTTGCCCGAAACACCACGCAAGCATTATACTTTGCCATATATCTGCTTGTGCCTTTAGCATTTTTTAGTAATTTTGTATTACTGAATTTTTTCCAAAGCTCACGATGTTATTTATCTTTGCAGGTTAAAAAGGGTTTTTGTGTTGTAATTATCGACATCAGTAACGAGAGTCTTCCAGCATTTGCTTGTGGAGTACGGTACAATGTAATTAGGGGGCATGTAGGTCACGTCTTGTTTTTATATCAGAGTTTGAAACTCGCATTTATAACTTGTATCTTGATTTCTATTTTATTTCTTGAATAATTTATGAACTTATATTTTAATCTATAATTTGTTTTATGATTTTAAATGGTTTGACACTTTGTTTTATCCGATTTTTTTATGTGGTCACTCCGGTGATCCGAATGTGACACCTTAGATTGGATCGGGTCACCCGTATCGGTCTGGGTGTTACATGAACACCCCTAATGTGGGGTATTTTATTTTTTATTTCATGATCTATAGATGTTTCTAAAGTAAAAGTAGAAGTTGATCTAAAATGCACATTGAATTCAAGACAAATTTTTTAAAATTTTCAAGTCTGCCACCGGCCAGCTCCATGCACAAGAAGGATAAAGTCGCGGTGAAAGTAAATCGACTTCTACTTTTACTGTAGAAACATCCATAAAATCATGAAATAAAAAAATAAAATACCCACATCACAAAATAAAAATTCACAGAACAATATATGGGTAAAGTACCCATTAATTATAGGTTTGATAACAAACGAATCATTTTTTCTAAGAGTAATAATTTAATCAATTCAATTATAATTTTGTGTCAATTTTATTAAAATTGAAAAAAAATATAAAACCAATCTAATAATAATTTTAATCCTCGAACTTTTTAGTTTTTTATTAAATTTAAACTAAGAAAAAACATACCTACTAAGTTTACGTCATAATTTATTTCTTTTATCACTTTTTAACATGCATGTTACTTATTTTCGATTGTTGATGTGATATAATTTTAATCCCCGTTCAAAGTTCCGCTCTTTATCATCTTTGCTTTCTCCATACCTAATCTAATCTGGACATCTTTAATTTCCCATGTTCTTTCCAGGGTTTTGAATTCCCCCCCCCCCCTTTCTGGGTCCCCTCAAATTCTTCCGAAAGTTCCAAATTTGGTTGTCTGGGTACCGTTAGATCTCCCTTTTAAAATCTGGGTTCCTTTTGTTTTCGTAAAAGATTTTCATTTTTCAATGTCACAAGGCTTTTCAATCGAGCTTTACTTCGATCCAGCACTTGAAAACCAAGTCTTGAAAGCTTGGAATGTCTTGGCTCGTCGTCAAATCAGCACTCAGTTAATCGAAATGGGGTCAAGGCCTCACATTATTCTCTTTTGAACCCCTTTTCTCGACCCTGCAAAGCTTGAATCTGCTGTAAAGTCCTTTGCTTCAAAGCAAGAACCTTTGTCTCTATTCTTTTCTTCAATCGGAGCTTTCCCAAACGAAAACAATCTTCTTTTTCTAGCACCAGCTCCAACAATGGCCCTCCTACAGTTCCAGGCTCAGTTATCTGAGGCAATTTAAAAGAAGGGATTGGAATTGGTGAAGGTTTTAAAGTTGACTCTTGGATTCCCTATTGTCCCATAGCTCAACAAGTGCCAAAAACATGAATTTCCGAGGCTTTTTGTGTGTTGAGAGAGTTGAAATTGCCTGTTTCTGGATATGCAATGGAGGTTGGATTAGTGGAGTTTTCACCTGTTCGTGAACATTTCTCATTTGGACTTGGGAATACCATGGAGACAAAGAGATTTGGCGGGTCCATTATTACAGTGTTAGTCTTTGCTTTTTGTTACAAATATTATTTTGCTTAATGTAGATTTTTATAATTAGTAATGGATGTTGGATTCTTAGCTGCAAGGTTTACATTGTTTATTATATCTTTTTCTTGTCTGCAGTTTATTGTGTAGATAACTTGAATGATGGAAATTGTAGAATCCTATTGAAGTAAATGAGCTTTTAGTTGTTACTGTTGCATCGAATGTCTTGTATGTTTGTCTTGGTTCTAACATTGACGAGGATATGTTCTAGCTTGATATGAATGGCCGGAGAATATATTGGTTTGGTTCGAATGTTTTATCAATATGCTATCTTGGTTTGCATGTTTAAAAACATGTTATCGGCATTTATATGCATATCTATTCACAAACGAGTATGTATATTATATTTAGGGTTCACCATTTTGGATACATTGACATTCTGCCTTGCCCTTACCAAATAGCAACTGATAAGAAGCCAAGTCCTGCTGGTTGTTGACAATATGGTTAACAGCAGGTGAGCCTCTGGTGCCATTTAAGGCAGTAATGGCATTAACAAGCCAAGTTTCTTAAAGAATGATTCCCAAGTACATGGACATACTCTCGTAGTGGAATCAAAGTACAATTTTATTCTCTTTGATCCGTTGAGCTATGTTATCTGAACTTCTATTTTATTTTCTAAAGTATCCGTATGCGACGTGTGTTTGACGCTTTCAAACATGAGTATGGAGGTATGATCCAAATCCGAAAAATATTAGAAATATTGAGCATACTTGTATATGTAGTAATCACGAGTCTGGGGGAATGTAGCCATTGAGCTCCAATCCTTAAATCTCCTTAGAATTAAGTTCTGTTTTCTTATTGGTAACCGTGAAATATAATAGAGCAATCTATTAATCTCTTGCAAGTTATGCTTGTTCAGACAACAAGAAGCTAACATTTGGACATAATTCCTCAGTCCCTTGTAATCAAAGTTCCATGAACTCGGGCTTGATGTCCTTGTCATTTTCAACAATAAAAGATCGTTAATGGAAGCTACACATTCAATAGAAGGAATAAATGAGATCATAATACCTATAGAATCATAGATCGAGACTAACAATGACCAAAGAAGTACTAAAATTTATAGACTGGCTTGAATGTATTAAGACATTCTTCCCTCTGCAGAGCTTCAATTTCTGTATGATGGTCTGACATTGTGTCTTCTAATTTTTTTTTGCCTCCATTGTTTCTGTTTCTGTTTCAGCTACATCTTCTAAACATCCGGTAGTAACGAGCTGAGCAAGTCATATGGAAGGTATTTGTCAGCAATCATGTGGAGAATGAACGACGGTGAGGAAGGACTTTGAGAGTTTCCAACAATATTTCAATTATCTTGTGAATAGCCTTAACTGAAATTGTTTATACTTTGACAAGAGTTTCAGCAATTTTTCAGTTTACTTATCTCGGAACGGCCTTGACTGAAACTATTTATACTTGTTTGTGATTTGTGATGGAAGTTCCAAATCTCCACAAGAAAGAACCTAGTCTCCATTGTTATTGGTTGGATAACCAAGAAAGGTTTCCTGCAATGTATTTCAGACATTATTTGCTTGAAGTAGTACAAAGAAATCAATTCTTTTACCTTGGTATCAAGAGAAAATTTAAGATTATACCTCCTCTATCTCAGTTTCTTGATAGCCAAGAGGCAAACTATTGCATGAAGCTAAGGTTCCGACAAAATTTGTCGGACCCAGACTAGAAGTTACAGATGTTTTACCTTTTCTCCCTTTTTCTCTAAACTACCAGTGATGCAAAAACTACAGGAGGATACTTGGTAGCCATTGTCTTGGTAAAGCTTATCCGTGCAGGTTGAGACTAGGGGTGATAACGGGCTAGGCTCGGCTCAGCTCGGGCTCGAGGCTCGGCGAGCTTGAAATTTTAGGCTCGAGTTTGGCTCGGAAACAATACTATTGGGCTTGGCTCGAAGTTCGTCAGGCTCGGCTCGGGCTCGTCAAGCTCGGCTTGGTTCGGCTCGACTCGAAATGGATAATTTTGCTATAATGTTTTTATAAAAGATAGGCCATCGTTAAAAATCCTTTTATTTTATTGCTTTTCTTTTAGTTAATTTATTTTTAATGGATTTTCCCCTAATTTATTTTATCGCTTTTATTTTGCTAAAAATATCACTTTTAGTGTATATGTAGCATATATATATATAATATATAATTATTCCGAGCTTGTTCACGAGCTTTTCGAACTAGGCTTGGGTCTGCTCGGTTTGCTAAGGTCTCGAGCCGAGCCCGAGTCGAGCTTTGATCGAGCCGAAACCGAGTAGCTTGCGAGTCGGTTAGACTCATTATCACCCCTAGTTGAGATTAATATTTATCAATACTCATATTTGTCGATAAAAACGATGTGATCAAAAACACATTTGTAATTGCAATTTAAAGTCTTGACTGGGTTGTACAAGCTTTATCATGCACACTAGAAGGGTACAAGTTGTCCCTGAGGGATTCTTAATAGCGTATGGAATGACTGGTGGCTAATTATGTTTTTCGATGTATTTGTAAAATCCTTAAAAAAATCTTATATTTGTATCTGTAAACATCCATTTTGTCCGGGCTTACAAACCCAACAACCCAATTAAAATACAAAAAAACCCAGACCCATTTTACATTAACCCGGCAACCCAAAATAAATATAGCCTTTCTACCTTAATTACAGAATTACCCCAAACCCTAAACTAAACCTAACCCTAACAAAGGAACCTTAAAAATGCTGCAGCAGCCGCCGCCCATTCGACCAATCAGCTTCTCGCGCGTGGCCGTGACGCGCGGCTCTTCTCTTGCCCCGTGACCGCCACGTGTCACTCCACCGACCGACCACCGCTCTATCACGACGCCACGCATCCTCCACTGACCTGCAAAAAGGAAGATGAGATAAACATTGGTTTTTTTAATGTAAAATTCGGGTTATTTAAACCCCTGAAAATCAATGTAAAAGAGGATTCGGATTTTGGGAAAAATAATAAAAAGAGCATTCAAAACACAAAAAAAACCAAAAGCTTTACATTTCATTATATTTTGGTACTATTTCCGTTTTATTTATTCATTTATCTTATTATAATATTTATTATTATTATTATTTTTAATTAAATATTCACTTATTATTTGTATACATGCATATCTATATATATTTTGTTTTCTTAGCGTATATAGTGTATTTTATATTTGTATGTATATATAAATTATTATCTTATGTGAATATATATATATATTATATTTATTATAATTTTATAATTATTATTATTATTATCACATATTATTATACGTATTCTATTTACATTATCATTAATATTATTTTATTCTTATTTTTATTTTTATTATTATTCTATTTATATATATTATTATAATTATCATATATATTATTCTATATATATTATTATTATATATGTATATTCCTTCATTACTATAGTGTATATTTTTAATAGGTATAGTATAAGTTTACTATTATATATGAATATATTTAATACTAAAAATATAGTTATAATTGTATAGTATAAATTTAGTATATTCATGTATATACATAATATTAATATAATATAGTTATAAGTATTATTATCATCATTATTTACATATTACTTGTTACAGTTATTATTTACTTAATTATAGTTTAATATATGTATATTCGTACATATTTTGTATTCATTTGCTTTAATCGAATTTTAAACTAAAAAATGATTTTTAAGGGTTATCGTGAAAAACGTATCTCGAACGTACGAGGTGCTGCTTTCCGTTAATCTCTATCTAAAAATATATATTTTATTTTTAAACTATAATTTTCAAAATAGATTCCCTTCATTCGGAAATCTAATGGAAATTATGTCCCGGGCGTAGGGGTGTAAAATCCTTTCATACAAAAATACTCTTTTAAAATATTTCAACGGGATCACAAATTTTAAATTAAATTTGAATTCTTAATTTCCCTCGCTTAGACAACAAAAAATCGATCAGGTACCAATTTTGAGCATTGTGGGGTGCTCATCCTTCCCCACACGTAACTTACTCCCGAACCTATTTTCTGGTTTTCGCATACCAAATCTCGTTGTTTTAATAAAATGATAAAAATAGGTTTTTATTAAAATAACTGGATTTTCAGGTGTTCCAATCGCACCTAAATTAAAAAGATTGGTGGTGACTCTATTCCGTCCAAAATATTCTTCGTAAGAACGCGTCAAACACCCAGACCACGGCGCGGGGCCGTTGTTACAGCTTGGCGACTCCGCTAGGGACTACCTTTTTTGAGAGTCGAGCCACCGGTCGATTACATTTTGTCTTAGCGAGTGAAACTATAAATTCGGTTTAATTTATTTCGTGTTCCTTTTTCCTGTTAAATTTTTTACAAAAAAAGAAGTTTTTTAATTTTTCCCTGGTTACGCATATCATGAGCTATATACCCGAGCTCTGTCCCTTTTAAGTGAGAGTGAAAAGCTACGCCTTCGTGAGGTATCGCTTCCGTACAGGATAGTGGATCACTTTCGGGATACATCGGTACCTTTGTCGCCGTGAGATCTTCATCTCCGCATAGACTTAGGGAGATGTATCCTCTCAAATCGATGTTCTAGCGCTAGTTCAGGTACTGTTACTCTAAAACCTAAACCTCATGTAGTGAACCATAGCAGCCTACCTTGTTTAGAGCCATACCGAACCTCTGCTTGTCTAAAGAGTCACCCGATAGGTGCATGATAGAGAGATAGGGGGTTTAATTTTTTTTCTTCAATTATGCCCTTTTAATTTCAGTATTGTTTATTTATTTGTTTATTCATTTATTTTCTTTATGCAATATAGTATGTTAGATACCATGCCTATATTTATGCAACAAAGTATGAGGGTAGAAAGCATGTTTGGGTAAGACATTTTTTTCAAAAAAACATGCACGGGTAGAAAAGAATGCATAGGTAGGTCGTACAGATTTACTTTTAAGTAATGAACGTTTATATTCAGCTTGATTATTTTATGTGTACTAATTGATTTTTGTTGTTGTCTATGTTTTTCTTTGCATTGTATATTCATGACATAAATAAAAGGTGTTGATTAACAGCGATCTTCACTTTAGAAAACTTTCATAGTAGACGAAGGGTCTTATGATCAAATAAAAAGTAATGTATGCATAAGGCAAGTAATACCAAAAGGAGCGGTAGGCTTTTCTCTTAAAGGTTACACGTTAGACACACATACCGAAACTCATGAGGAAATATCTGATGTAATGAGACTTTTCTTTAAATGAAAGTTGTCTTATGATGATCGTCTCGGTATCAATACCTTATGTTTTACATTGCATAAGCATAGAATTTCATCACCTTGCATCCGTCATGGCACGTTTCTTGAACTTATTTTGACTTGGGAAAGTCTTCATCTTAAAAGGAAGCAGCAAGCTTGAGTCCACGAGTATGACTTCTCAACAATACAATTTTGGGAGGAAGAACGATTTAGTCGGCCATGTAGAAAAGATCAAATGGCTCTAGGAACAATTAGCCAAAACACAATAAGAGATGATGGATTACTCAAAAAAATTTCAAGAAGAAACGAGAGAGCGAATGAATGATCTAATAAATATGGTGGCTATCATAACCAAAGCAAAGAGGTCGGGAGAAAACCCATCCATGCAATTTGAGATTGGAAGCACAAGCAAGAATCGAAATTGTGACTTTGTAAAAGAAGATGTATTTCCCGATAAAGAACAAGCTATCATCAACCAATACGAGATAGCTCGCACATTCTCAGAGTGTCCTACCGGGGTGATGCTGGACAAGATTCAAGATTCCCTTTTGAAAATCTTATCTCATTCGATGAAAAGAAGATCAGATAAGAAAGAGTTATAGAATGAGGAAAACAAAAAGAAGACGAAAGTATCGAATGTCTCGATGTCTAGATTGACACATCAGCAGAAACAATACCGACTCTTGCCACAGTCTCATCAATCACCGGTTGATCCCTCTTTCGATTCTCAAAAAATAAATAAAAAATAAAGAGCCTTCATTTCAGACGTCTCCCATGAACATACAAGGACTTATTTCTCAAGTTGCTAGAAAATCGGCTGGTTGCACCATTTTTTACCGAACCTATACAACCTCCTTACCTAAAATGGTACGACGCCAATGCTCAGTGTGATTATCACGCGGGGAACGCAGGACACTCTATCGAGAACTACATCGCTTTTAGAAAGCTTGTTGAGAAGTTTATAAAGATGGGGATCGTGAGGGTCGAGGACTTTGCAGGGCCAAGTACAGCTGGAGATCCATTACCCAATCATGCTAAGTCAGGAGTCAACGCAATCATCAGCAATGATAACAAGAGAATCAAAGCCAGTATTGAAGAGGTAAAGTCTCCGTTAAAGTGGGTTTGGCGAAAGATGGTCGAGATAGGCCTTGTGCAGTAAGGCTCAAAAGACATGAAAAAAGCCTCCGAAGACCGTTGCCCATACCATGGTAAAGGAAATCATAATATCCAAAACTGTCCAGAGTTTAAGGCTCTAGTTCAGAAATTCATCGACAATAAAGAGTTAGAATTTTTCGAAGAAAAAAAATTGGAAGAGGTCAACTGTGAACCTATCATTTCTCATCATCTGTCTGAAACTGTTGTGTCGAGGGGATTTATCCACCCTAAACAGCTTATGAAAGATGAAGATAGTGAGCTGGGAAGGATGCTGGGAGCAATGTTGTGACTACTAAAATGAAGGAATGTATCTAAGGGAAATTTGTCCTTATACCCCTGGAACTATTCTAGTGTTTAAGAATCTTTCCGAGTAATGTTCAGAACACACTTGTTACTCTCGCCTAAGGGCAACAAGGGTTTTTTTTGTAAAAGGCATATGCTTACTGTCCTTATGTCAATAAAATAATACTTTTTGTGTCCTAGCTAGCGAATATTTTTTATTATTCCTTATATACACTTATACCATAAATTACCCATTCTTGAAATTCTTTTGTTCTTTGAACATCATTATTCGTGTTAGGTCCCTTGCCATCAACGTATCGAGCGACTTTGAAACTCATTCGAAACTTATTTTTGAGCAAGATATGTGTTTAGATGAACCCCAAGACTTTGAAAAGATCAAGATTGTGATCCATCTCCTAATCTGTTGAGGGTGATCGAGCAAGATGAAAGGCAAATCTCGCATCACCAAGAGTCAGTGGGAATTGTGAGCCTAAGAGATGAAATGAAAAGGAAGAAGCAAAAATCGGTACATACATCATCACCAAAACAAAACATGATCGGGACTGCTAGCCAGTCCAACAGAAGCTGTGAATAATGAGACCCGATGAGCTGCCGGAGATAAAAAAAGAGGTAAAGAAACAGTAAAGTCAAAGTGGGTGGCTAGCGTAGTTCATGTTCTGAAGAAAGACATCAAAGTCTAATTGTGTGTTGACTACCGAGACTTGAGTAAAAGCCAGGTCGAAAGATAATTTTTCGTTGCCTTACATGGACACCCTGGTGGATAATGCAGTAAAATATTCTTTGTTCTCCTTCATGAATGGTTTTTCAGGCTACAACCAGATAAGGATGTACCTTGATAACATGGAAAAACAAATTCATAACGCAATGGAGAATGTTCTGTTACTAGGTGATGCCCTTCGGACTTAAAAATATAGGGGCAACATGCCAACGAGCCATGGTCGCTCTGTCCCATACGCTAAAAATTAAAGTATATATCGATGACATGATTGCCAAATCCCAAATAGGGGAAGAATATGTAGCGGTCTCGAGGAAATTGTTCTTGAGGCTAAAAAATATCAGTTAAAGCTAAATTCAGCCAAATACACCTTTGGGGTTGCATCAAGGAAGCTGTTGGGTTTCATAGTCAGCGAAAGAGGCATTGAAGTTGAGCCAGATAAGGTCAAAGCCATTCAGGATCTACCACCCCCACGAACTCAACCCAGGGGAATGAAATGATGAATACCAGGAAGCTTTTGACAAGATCAAGCACTACATGTCATGAACACCTCATGGTCGTTTTCTATATGGGGCATAGATGTCATCAGGCCCATATCACCGAAGGCTTTCACTAGGCATCAATTTATCTTTATGGGCATTGATTACTTCACCAAGTGGGTAGAAGCAATCGCTTATGCTAATTGGTAGTTTATAGTTCCCTAAAAAAATCATACGTCGGTGTGGGATGCCAAAAAACTATTATATTCGATCATGCATTGAATTTGAACAATAAGACCATAGAAGAAGTATGCAAACAGCTCAACATACGACATCACAATTCCTCACCATACTGACCTCAAATGAACAGAGCAGTGGAAGCGGACATTGAGAATACTAAGAAGATTGTGGGAAATATGGTAGAAACTTCTAAAGATTGGCAGGAGAAACTACTATTTGCTCTATATGCTTATCGCACATCAGTTAGAACCCACATTGAGGCACCATCTTTTCCCTAGTTTATAGGATGAAGGCGGTACTATTCGTCGAGGTCGAGATTCCTACCCTCAGAATTTTGCTAGAATTAAAAGTGGGTGAAACAGAAAGGGTTCAAACCAGCCATGACCAGCTTGTTTTGGTTGAAGACAAAAGACTGAAAGCTATCCGGCAAGGTTAAATGTACCAAAAAGTATGATATGAGCATATAATATAAAGATTTGCCCAAACTTCAGAAGATGACCTAATACCGAAAAAGATCCCACCGATTCAGAAAGATTCTCGAGGAAAATAAAGGCTGAATTGGGAAGGCCCATATGTTTTGAAAAAGCCTTTCCGGTGGAGCCTTGATTTTGGTCAAAACAAATGGTAAAGATCTGCCTAGCCCTGTGAACTCAGATTTGGTCAAAGTTTGAATATTTTGCTTGAAGAATGGGGCATCTTAAAAGGAAGGCAAAGGCATGAAATGGTCAGTTCTTTCGAAAACCCCAGGAAGGGAAATAGATTCTGCGTGTTGAGGTATCAACAAAGCACTCAAAGTCTCCTAGACACATTAGGGTTCTCGGCAAGCTGGTTCAGCAAAGCTCGTCTGCTTGATGTCTGGGGCACCTAATTCTGTCTTTTTGCTTTATTCTCTTTCGATATCATGAACTTTACCCTCAATAAATTCTTTCTTCCATCCTATGTTTTTGTTTACACAAGTATTATACATTGACATGACGATTAGTAAGCTAACAAATATGAGAAGATCTCTTCACACCGCTTTTGAAAGATTCCTAAAAGTACAGGGACCAAAAGCAGTCCTGATTGAAAAAGAACATTTTCAGGGGTAAACGACTCAAGAGGACAGAGATACTATCTGGACAAAATATAGGGAAAATAGTTTTCTTGCAATCTAATCAGACTTGAAAAAGAGAGGGCCCAGTGACTCAAACAGAGTTTGAGCAGTCGAGAAGGCTAGTTTAAGAACAGATACAGATGCTCAAGCCAATCTCGAGACTAAAAATTATTCTCGAATAGCATTTTGCATTCATCCATTCATTAGGCATGTTTAAGCCATAATCATGTCACGAGCATCATGCATACACTTAAAATTTATCATGTATACATTTAGGCATACAGATGCATTCATATTAAATATATATTGGCTTAAACATACAAATAGGTCCAGGAAAGAGACCGGGAAATGTCAACTATGGGGGCAACAACGTGATGACCAACATTTAGCCCTGAAAGGAGGCCGAATATGCAAAGAGCTCAAACATCCAAGTAACAACAGTAAAATTTTTGAGCAAATTACTAACTAATGTTTTATTTTGTTTTTAGGTCATGACTCCCCCGCCACGAAGTAGTGGAATCAAATTTTTGTTGATCTTACCTCCGTCAATAGTAATGAGCTAGTTTAATCCAGATTTTGCATCTCTGACGGTGGTGTCTCCAGTCGATACCTATCTAGAAAAAAGAAATAGGTGATGCCAAAAGGTTATTAAGCTCGAAGATTCAAATTTAGAAAAGAATGAGAACAGAGAAAATTTGAGGGGTAAACGTTTGCTGAAGTAAATTTTTGAACAGAAATGGATCAGAAAATTAAGTTGGGCCAGAAGAAAAAGACTTTTGCAAGTCTGGCATCCTCAAACATGAAGGAACATATCATCACACAAAAAGTGGGGCAAGTATTGTCTAGCGTCTTCAACCAAGAAGGATCAGACATCCTTGATGAGAAGGAGTAGATCAACCGGCCTAACATTCAAATCAAATCTTACAGTCTCATTATGAAACAGTTAATTTATAACTCATTTTGACCAAATCTTTTTTAAACTTTTGCAGGTCCTATAACCCATAACATGGTGTAGCAGATCAACTAATCTCTTACAGATTTCGTCTCTTTAATGAACGGTGGGACATATCAAACGCGACAACAATTTCATCTCCCTGAGTTTGCAATGGAATGAGTCTGTCAGCAGTTTTATCACCCTGAGTTTGCAGCGGAATGAACGCGACAATAATTTTATCTCCCTGAGTTTGCAATGGAATGAGCCTGTCAGCAGTTTCATCTCCTTGAGCTTGCAGCGGAATAGGCGCGACAACAATTTTATCTTCCTGAATTTGCAGTGGAATGAGCAAAATAAAAACAAAAACAAAAACGAAAAAAGAACAAAAAATAAAAAACAAAAAATGAAAAGGCAAAAAAGAAAAAATTGAAAAAATCCAAATGAAAACCAAAAGAAAAAAGAAAACCAAAACTTTCTCCAGATCACGTCTCTTCGTCAGAGTTGTAGCGGATCAAACTTTTTCTTCGGATCTCGTCTCTTCGTCTAACGGATCAAACTTTCTCCAGATCATGTCTCCTCGTCAGAGTTGTAGCAGATCACACTTCTTCTTCGGATCTCGGCTTTTCGTCAGAGATGTAGCGGATCAAACTTTCTCCAGATCATGTCTCTTCGTCAGAGTTGTAGCGGATCAAACTTTTTTCTAGATCACGTCTCTTCGTCAGAGTTGTAGCGGATCAAACTTCTTCTCAGATCTCGTCTCTTCGTCAGAGTTATAGCGGATCAAACTTCTTCTCTAGATCTCGTCTCTTCGTTAGAGTTGTAGCGGATCAAACTTATTCTTTAGATCTTGTCTCTTCGTTAGAGTTGTAGCAGATCGAAACTTCTTCTCCAGATCTTGCCTCTTCGTCAGGGTTGTAGCTTATCAAACCTTCATCTTCCGATCCTGTCTCTCCGTCAGAGTTGTAGATGGATCAAAGCCATTTTAATAAGTCCAACAGAAATGTTGGCACAACGTGCTTAAACACGGCAAAGTTTAAGATAATGAATAATTCAAATGTCCATCAAAAATCTATTTTCACGAATGGTCGAAGGAAAATAAATCCTTTGAACAAATCCAATGTCATATTGGTAAAAACTGATTGTACCCAAGGGAATGGTACAACTAGCACGGAGCAAACGGCTGCCGGTAAAGGCAACTCAAATTCGTTGATCCCTGTGCATTTGGGAAAAATACAAAAGATATCTATGAAGCTCTGGATCAAAGCTTGCTGACTTTCGATCCTGCCTCATCGGCGATATGGTAGCTGAGTCAACCTTCATCGTTTGATCTTGTGTCTTCATCAGAATTGCAGCTGGATCAAGTTTTGCAGACCTTACCTCTCCGTCAGTGTTGCAGTTAGGTCAGATTTTCTTCAGGCATTGCGTCGTTAGAGTCATAGCAAGCCGAGCACATTTTGCCTTCTCCAGCGGATTACCCTAGGTCAAAGATTTTGCTTCCCCAATGGATCATCTATTTTGAAGATTTTAATTACAAGAGCAGCCAAGCAGATCAAGTAAAGCAAAAGAAGAAGCGGTGGCCAAAGGAACGAGTTCTGACCTGACCGGACAAAAATAGTTGTTATTTTGTCTTTGCTCTATTGCTGTTGCACAACAATGAGTAAAGAGGGGCACTGTAAACACCCATTTTGTCTGGGCTTACAAACCTAACAACCCAATTAAAATACAAAAAACCAAACCTATTTTACATTAACTTGGTAACCCAAAACAAATATACCCTTTCTACTATAATTACAGAATTACCTCCAAACCCTAAACTAAACCTAACCTTAACAAAGGAACCCTAAAAATGCTGCAGCAGCCACCACCCATTCGACCAATCAGCTTCTTGTACGTGGCCGCCACACGCGGCTCTTCCCTTGCCTCGTGGCCGTCACTCCACCGACCGACCATCGCTTTATCACGATGCCACGCATCCTCCACCGACCGGCCACCGCTTTATCACGATGCCACGCATCCTCCACCGACCTACAAAAAGGAAGATGAGATAAACATTAGTTTTTTAATGTAAATAATGGGTTATTTAAACCCTTGAAAATCAATGTAAAAGAGGGTTCGGATTTTGGGGAAAATAATAAAAAGAGCATTCGAAACACAAAAAAACCAAAAGCTTTGCATGTTCTTCCATAGATTCGAGTATAAAAAAATAAAAAATAATTGAATCAAAAAGGTAAAAATCTTACCTTTATTTCTTTCGCCTTAGATCTACGCATTTAGGGATTTTTTGTGTGAAAATCCGAGGCCGGATTTGAGTCCGGGACATTGAAACGAATCGAAAAGCTGTAACCTTTGAGGTCTCCGATCGCTGACGGCGGCGGCGGTCACTGTCGATGACCGGCGGCCCACAGCGGCAACTGGAACGGCCACGGCAGATGGAAGAGAGAGGGGAGAGCGTTTGAAAGAGAAGTTGAAATTGTTTTTGATTTATCAGTCCCAAATGAATTTTTTTGGGATTAATTGGATATTTATAAACTCATCAAAACGACCTTATTTTGGTGTTTGCCCTTAAGGCCCAAGACGACACCGTTTGATCTCCAACCCGACCCGATCATAGGATCAGCGCACTTTTGAGAAAGGGGAAATTGCGCGCGCAGTCATTCATTCTTTGTATCCTTTACGTTTCGGTCCTTCAATTTACATTTCATTATATTTTGGTCACTGTTTTCGTTTTATTTATTCATTTCTTATTATAATATTTTTTATTATTTTAATTGAATATTCACTTATTATTATTATACATGCATATCTATATATATTTTGTTTTCTTAGCGTAAATAGTGTATTTTATATTTGTATGTATATATAAATTATTATCTTATATATATTATATATACTTATTATAATTTTATAATTATTATTATTATCACATATTATTATACGTATTCTATTTACATTATCATTAATATTATTTTATTCTTATTTTTATTGTTATTCTTATTCAATTTATATATATTATTATAATTATCATATATATATATATATTATTCTATATATATATATATATATATTATATATATGTATATTCCTTCATTACTATAGTGTATATTTTTAATACGTATAGTATAAGTTTACTATTATATATGAATATATTTAATACTAGAAATATAGTTATAATTATTATTATCATCGTTATTAATATCATTATTTACATATTACTTCTTACAATTATTATTTACTTAATTATAGTTTAATATATGTATATTCGTACATATTTTGTATTCATTTGCTTTAATCGAATTTTAAACTAAAAAATGATTTTTAAGGGTTATCGTGAAAAACGTATCTAGAACGTAAGAGGTACCGCTTTCTGTTAATCTCTATCGAAAAATATCTATTTTATTTTTAAACTATAATTTTCAAAATAGATTCCTTCATTCGGGAATCTAATAGAAATTATGTTCTGGGCGTAGGGGTGTAAAATCCTTTCATACAAAAATACTCTTTTAAAATATTTCAACGAGATCACAAATTTTAAATTAAATTCGAATTCTTAATTTCTCTCGCTTAGACAACAAATAATCGACCAGGTATCAATTTTGGGCGTTGTGGGATGCTCATCCTTCCTCACACGTAACTGACTCCCGAACCTATTTTCTGGTTTTCGCAGACCAAATCTCGTTGTTTTAATAAAATGATAAAAACATGTTTTATTAAAATAAATGAGTTTTTAGATGTTCCAATCACACCTAAATTAAAAAGATTGGTGGCAACTCCATTCTATCCAAAACATTCTTCGTAAGAACGCGTCAAGTACCCAGACCGCGGCGCGGGCCGTTGTTACAGTATCCATCTTCAAAGATATATTGAATAGAGGTTCCGAATTCGAATACTATTGAGCAAGTCAAAAGACACAGGGAAGATGAGTAATAATAGGGCCGGAAGTTGAAAATATGGCTAGATTTCTGCAGTTTGCAGACACCATTTCTAAACCACATTTTTGGAGTTAAGCAGGCAGAGGGGGGGAACCATTGTTTCAATCATGATGAGCCATCTGCATCAGAGTTTTCCAATCCAAAACTCTGCTGAAGAAAGGGAACATCTTACCAAAACCGACTGAACTGGCTAGAATCTAGACAAAAGACAGGCAGTCTCTCTCACACTGTGTTCTTATCTTATTACCATACCCTTACCATTCCTCTATCATCCAACTGCAGCCTTTTTCTACACCTTTTGAGCCTATTTGTCTTCTATTGGATCATCATTTTTAATTTAGAAACATCTTATTACTAACCCCATTTGCTCCGTTGATAACATTTTAACTCGTTATACTCTTGTTTGGTGGACAGAGATTTGAGCCAAAATTAGAGGATTAGGTCACGGATTGTAATAGTGGAGTATGATGAACCAACAAAGTTTTGGGTTTAGAATATTGAACATAAGATTTCCAAAAGATTCTTTTATCCTTTATAATTACAAAAAGAGTTCTTCAAATAACCTAATCAGCTAACTTTACCAAATACTTTTATACAATTAATTAATGCAATACATTATTTAGTTAATATAATCTGCTATAAGTTATCTGCTAGTTGTCAAATAGGACTTATGTTTGTGTCTTGCTTTGTTTGTTTATGTATCCGGAGGGTTATAGACTTGTGTCCATGTTCGAATACGTATCAGACACATACTCATTCAGTCATAGGCTAAACTTATTCTCATCAATGGAACAACAAAGATCAGCCATAGCATTGAAAGTGGATTTTCTTTGGTGCATAAAGGGGTTGTGTTTTGGTTAGGACACAGAGATATAAATGCTGGGGTTTGCATACTTGCATAATTCATCTGATAGACAATCAGCAAATGTTCTTTGTCGGCAGCTGGTAATGCACATATTAAATAGCTCCCTTGTTGTTCTTGTGGGGTTTCAACATATGCAGTCTGTTTGTTATTCCAATACTAGAAAAAGATCAAATGGTCCACTATCTTTAACAGTTAGAAATTGTGACTCGATTTCTATTTTTTTTCCGGTCCGAAAAGTTCACAGTACATCTCTAGAATCACTATCCATACATGTCTATACTCGTACAATTCTACTTTGGTTTAAAGTAAGAAATCTCTTTGTAATCAAGTATCTATCCCCACAAATCGTGCTAAGCCACAACTTTCTTGTATTTTTATTATTGGAGATTAGTGAATTTTTCATTTTCTGTATGTGGTTTTTTCCTGAAAGGTTTTGGTGTGCGATCATGTATTTAGAATGATCTTGTTAACATTAACCATTTTCTTGAGCTTTTGGTTAATTACTACTTGGCTTTTCATTTTCCTGGTCCACCATTGATGGAACTCATTGAACCTCTGCAAAATCAATGACTATCCTATGATTTCAATTGTTATCTTGCAAAGACAAGAAGATTGCATCTTGATTTTTGCTTACTGTTGGACAGTATCTAATTTCAGCAGTATCCGAAACTTCTCTGATTAGATGCCCGCTTGGAACCTATTCGATTTTATGTCGCTCCGACTTTTTATTTTTCTTAAAATACTTTAATCTAACACGTACTCCAAAATGAGTATAGTAACATGATCTTCTATATAAAAGAAAACATATACTAATATCTGATACTCGAATCCGATTAGTATATCATAAATAAAGACCCAGATCTTAAAAAACTGATCTTAAACTAAAACTGCAGGGTACAGCAATGGCCAGGGTAGGTAATAGCTGATGAGTCACATGGGAGGGGACAGCCTTATCACATGTGAGACCATCCCAATTGCCAATTAGCCACCCAAAGATCCTCAATTTAAAAAAATGAAAAATTTGGAATTCAAATGTCTGTAGCCATGTCCTTGTGCTTGCTTGTTAGCTGCCTGTGGGGTTCCATGGATGAGGCTTTTTTGAGTTGCAAATGCATGGTTGATAGGACACACTGTCATCTTACCACATGGAACTTGCATACCCCATATGCTTTCTTTATACATGCATAGATTTCAGTGAAAATGACAAAACTTATCCATATTTTGAAAAAAAAAATCCAATTAACTACTACTCATAGATAATTAAGTATTATTTACACCTTACTTTGGTATTACATTGTTTTTTTTCTCTTGAACTTTTAGTACATAAGTTAACCATGCACATTTAAAGTAGGATGGTGACGGAATTTAACATTATTTATTGAAAAAATTTAAAGTTTTTTAATATTAGAGATTAATAATTAATTATATATTTTCAGGGTTGAAGAGCAATTTTGTCATATTATTTTTTAAAAAAATTGGAGGTCATGGCCCCACTGGTCCATGCGACGTTCCACCCTCGAAATGGGTGTAATTGGAAGTCACAATTACAATCCCCGATCTTTAAAGGAAGGAGTGACAATCGGTATAATTACACACATAATTATATTTCTTTTAACTTTATATTTAATATTATTTTAAAATTTAAACTTTTAAAACTATATATATATTATCCATTGAAAATTTTCTTTTGGCTATCTCTCAGCTCACTCCCTCAACGGCGACCACCTCATTCGTGTTCGAATAAAGTCATCATCAGTTATTAACGATTTTATTCATATTTTTTTAAAAAATTCTTAGCAAGTGATGACTTCTATTCGAATTTTTTTAAGTCGTCCTTACATTCATAATTTCCTAAATAACCTTATATCTCTAAATAATTTCCAAACCACCTCATTGCCCTAAATAAATAATAATAATTCACCATTTCCTACTAATTTAGCCTCTATTTCTTTTATCATTTGATGTTAAGATTTTTTCTTTGCTTGGGTTGAGTGCTACAAAGCACATGATAATTTTCACTCAAAATTCGTGACAAATTCAGAGCGAGTCGCATTTGAAATTAAGTAAAAGATAATAATTTTCATTTCAAAATCGGATCCGTCGAAAATATAGTATCTCTACCATCTTAATTATATATGGGTAATTATTTTATATACTGGTGGTGAAAACTAAAAGTTTTCACAAATGTCTTAATTTTAGGGTTTAGAGATTTAATTTAGGATGTAGGGTTTAAGGGTTTAGAATTTAAGGATAATGATTAGAATGTAAGATCTATGGGTTAAAACCTAAATCCTTCACTATATTACCCTAAATACTAACCTTTAAACCTTAAATCTTAACCCTAAACCATAAATTATAATCGTTATCCTTAAATTCTAAACCCCTAAACTTAAATCATTCACCCTAAATTAAATCTATAAACCAAAAATTAAAACACTTGTAAAACTTTTAATTTTAACTGTATGTGTATTGAATATAAATCTATTATATATAAAATAAATTTAGTGCTTTATATAGTCTTGACAAGTTGGGGGGTAAAATCCTAACGGTAAATAACCAACAAAAACAGGAATGAAGGGGGAAGATTAATGAACAATATCCTAAAGTTGTCATAGTTAGGCTCACATGGGAAACCTAAACTTTTAACTTCTTTTGACCCCACACCCACTAAATGTTGCCCCTTTTATGACACTGATTCCTTCTTTTGTTTATTTTGCTATTTTTTTCTATAAGAGTTAACTGCACCATATATCTCCAAATTTTGATATTCATTTTAAACTGATTTTTAAATTTTTTTTTAGTATTTTGATCGTATTCTTAGATTATGAATCTTATTTTAAATTAGTCTCCTAAATTTTAAATATTTGAATTTCATCCTCTAACTTTGATCTTCATTCTAATTTGGTCCCTGAACTTTTGAATATTTTAATTTCATCACCAAATTATCAGTATATTAAGAAAATTATAAAAATTGATAACTACCATGATAACACTGATGTGTATATGTAATAATATGGTGTGACATAAATGATAATATTTGAGTTGAGTTCGACTCGAGATTTGACCGAGTCGAGCTCGAGTAGCTCACGATTTGTCTCGTCTCATTTACAGCCCTAATAAGCTCGTTTATTTGCTTTTCCTTTTCTTTTTATTTTTTATTTTTTAAATTTTGGTGAAGGTAGGACTAAATTGAACACATATTGAACTTTGGAATTCAAATTGTAAAGTCTAGGGAGCTTAAGGACTAATGGTGTAATTTTACCATTTTGCCAAACATATAAACGAACATGTTAGCAAACATATAAACGAACATGTTCGCGAACATTAAATGGACATGTTCGCAAACGCTAAACAAAGAACACGAACATCTTCAAAAATAAACAAACTAATATGAAAATGATATTAAAAATTTAAACGAACACGAACCGAACATAAATACATTCAAAAAATAAACAAACACGAATAGAATCTTATTCATTTAAGCTCGATTCATTTACACCTCTATAGATAGAGGACTTGGTTAGTCTCTCGCAAATATAAATAATATAGTTAAACTCTTTCCCCAACACAAATTTGTCAGTTTCTCCCCTAGCTGACATAACAACCTATATGACGGTTCACGTGTATTTCTTTTGTTGCCGTGATATTATTTTATTTAATGATAGCCTACGTTATCTTATATTATTTTGTGATAAATTAATTTATAAAAATATTTTTAAAAAAAATAAAAAATCAATTATTAACGCGACATTGTGCTACTGTGCTACGTCAGTAATGAAGTACGAATGAATTATCATGTAGGGGTGCCTTGTTAGTATCATAAAAATTTTATGGTCTGATCTTCATTTCTATTAAAGTAAGAGCAATTTGAACTCGAAAAAGTCGAGCCGAATTTAGCAAAAAAAGGAAAAAAAACTAAATTAACAAAATATGTTAACGTTGAAAACTAAATTTATCATTATGTCCTCTATATATAGATAAATATGTATATCGACCATTTGTCTTTCTTTTTGAAAATATCATATATAAAAATGTACTCACTCAGCAAGTGTACTTAAAAATTTACAAACGAATTGATCCAAGTGGCAGACAGCTTGGTATCGTTTAAATAAGTTTCGAGTTCAAGACCTTGTGTATGCAGAAAATATCGGTTGAGGGACTCACCTATGGGTGATAACGAGCCGAGCTGAACTTGAGCCAGGGCAAGCTCGGCTCAGAAATAGTATTAGTGGGCTTGGTTCGAACTCAAAATTTTAGCTTCGAGCTCGGCTCGTTGCTTTCCTCAAATTGTTTTTAAATATTTTTATTGATATTTTAAAAAATAACATGTGAATACCTGTTTGGGAAAATATATTATTTATTTTTGAAGTGCACACGTAAACATAATACATTTTTTTTAAATTATACAAGTCCACAAGGAGAAAGGGATTTAAAGTACATAATCATCATAACAAGTTAATAACACTGAAACATACAAGTGTATATAGAGTATATATATATATAATATTATATATATAATTATTTCAATCTTGTTCACGAGCTTTCTGAGCCGAGCTTGGGTGGGCTCGGCTTGACTTGTTAAGGTCTCAAGCCGAGCTTTGACCGAGCCGAGCCCTAGTAGCTTGCGAGCCGGTCTGGCTCATTATCACCCCTAGACTCACCCATAAAACCAGATGTGTGGCGCGGGTGGATTCAAATTAATCAGTACAAAGCCCTGAAAAACCGGGATAAATTTTAGGAAAAAATAAAACGTATATAAATACTTGTTATATACACGTATTTGTAATCATTAGTAATAATTACTTCATAAATAATACAAAATTTGGGTATTCGTAAATGCAATCACGAGATATTGAATATATGGATCCTTTTCAATGCAGAAACACTCGTCATGCACAATGCATGCTTACGATGAGCATGCAATTATGGTGTTCCTGCATGTGTGGGTGAAGTATACTATCTATATAGGCCACGAAAATGGCTTTTCACGGACCACTTCTTTATCATATTTTTTCGGTTTTAGTATAAAATAAGTATTTAAATTATATATATCATTTTTTTTATTTTAAGTGTCTAACATTTTATTTCGTTATATTTTAAAGTCGATATGTAAAAAAAAAAAATGTGTAACATGTGACTTTATTTTTCATTTATTTTATTTAAAAACATAAATTTCTTAATTTTCAAACTCCCCTAAAATTTCAAAATTTCCAAATTAATAAATTCACCCACTATCTCCATTGAATCAGCCACACATCTTCTTTCATCGGACCCCACTACTGAATACCCCAACTCTTTCGTCAACAGAAATTGAGGGATGACATGCCAATAAAATGTTGAACACTAAAATTCGAAAGCTTTCAATCGAATGACCAACGACGAAGGAAGTCACAAATCTTGTGACGAGAGGAGCAGACTTCATTGTGGGAGAAGTGATGGGGAGATCAACAATGATATAGGAGAGATTTAGGGGTGTTTGTGAATTTAGGATTTTTGTAAGAAATAAGCGAATTTTAGGGGTTTAATTAAAAAAATTTAAAATTTTAAAAAATAATAAAAAATAATAATCAAAGTCCCATGTCAAATGATGATCGTGTGTTGAGGTTTTTTAACTGGTTGATAGGGTTGTAAATGGACCGAACGTTCAGCGAACCGTTCGACGAGAAGTTATTTTTTATTAATAAATGAACGAACATGAACAAGATTTTCTGTTCATTTAATTAAATAAACGAACATGAACAAATGGTTCGTTCATTCATTTATGTTCGTGAACGTTCGGTAATCCGTTCTTTTATGTTCGTTTAAATTTATTCACATATGTCAATTTATATATATTATTTTTCATAATAAAAGTATTATATTTAAAAATTTTAAAAACATATATTAAAAACATGAAATAAAAATAAAAAATTAAGCAATACTCAATATACGAGACTTCAGACTTCTTAAGAAAAATTAAACATTACTCAATGTCCGTTTGTGTTCTTTTATCATTTTAACAAACGAACACGAACATGAACAACAAACATTTGTTAACGAATGAACACAGACAAGAAATTATGTTCATTTAGTTGTTCGTGTTCGTTTGTTCGGATAAAGTTAAACGACCGAACATGAACATACCCTCGTTCGTGATCGATCGATTTGTTTACAGGCCTACCGGTTAACCTTAAAATAGTTACAAGATGAAACGTAAACTTTAGGCACCTAAAGCAAAAAATACAATAAAACCTATTTTTTGTGCCAAATGTTAACCTTTGCACATCACTCAAAGGTACATCTCAACAACTTCTAACTTATAATTAACACACAAAATGATTACAATATGTACAATAACGGTTCTGGACAGACGCAATGTGAACGTTCACAGAAGACCCTAAAAAACTTCAAAATGAGTTAAATTAAACGCTTGTAAAGAAAAGAAATAAAAGATTAATTATGGACTAGCAGTAAAGCACACGAGAAAGCAAAATATTATTGGGCTTCATGAATTTTGAGTCATGTTAAACTCTTTTTTATTCAAAAGTTAGTCTATCACGCATACAACAAATTAATAAACATTAAAAAATTTAAAATTGAAGGATTCATTTTAATAAATTATACATGACTCCTTAAAGTTTTGAGCTGTCTTTAAATTCGTATAATTGATACAAACATATTGAGATACATCTGGTGATGAAAAAGGTTTAAGGAGTTGATGGAGATATGGGAAAACACTTTCGATCTGTGTAACGCCCTTGAGTCCGACTAGTAAGGTCGAATCATGAAATAAAAAAAAAACATCCAAAGATTATAATTGTATTTACCTGTCGTGATTTTACAAAATATAGTTTGACAATAAATGAATATAATAGTTGTTTGATGATGAAACTCAACATTATTTGTTGAAAGAACCCGAGACAGAGGCTATGTACATTGGGAGGGCTATTGTCCCCACTCATCAATTGTCATTTTACCTTTGATATGTATAGTAATATTTTTTGTTAGAAATTTGGTATGCGGCAAAATAACCAAAGCGATAACGACATAGACCAAGACATGCACATGAGACAAGATTTAACGTGGTTCGGCATAGTCTACCTCCATGAAAGAAAGAAATCAATCCACTATCAACGTAGAGAACCCGAAGAGTACAAATACATGATAACCCATGTAATCCCATAACCCGATATATAAATCCCATGACTAGGTGGAACCAAAACACTCTTCCCAACATCCCTACAATATTCATCTCTACAACGTAGGCACAATTGTTGTAGAGAACCTAAAAGTGGTTACATCTCTACAGAGTAATTCTCCCTCTCTTGTTCTCTCATTCTCTTATAATTCAAAAGGTTAAACCTAGTCTATATTTATAGACCCAAATACTTGGTCACCAAGAAACTTTATTCAATAAGATCTCCTACTTAAAATAGATATTTACTCATTAAAGTAAATACTAATTACCAAGTAATCTTCAACCACTAGAATTACAACAAAACCCAACTGAATTACCAATTAGAATTTGAGTCAAAATATAACAAATCTCCCCCTTGACACAAATTATATTCGAGCATTGGTCTTCAAGTCTTCAACAACTCCGATTCTTATGTAGTATTCGTTAAAGCACTGTTGAATTTTGAGAATTACTCTCCCTGCAACTGAAAGCTCGTTGCAGCAATACTTCTCTGGCATGTCTCCAACATCACACCGTAAAATTTGCAGCAGAAATTCCTCCACAATCGCACAGCTTGAACCATAGCTCATGATACCATTTGTTAGGTATTTGGTATGCGGCAAAATAACCAAAGCGATAACGACATAGACCAAGGCATGCACAAGAGACAAGATTTAACGTGGTTTAGCATAGACTGCCTCCTCAGACGAGAGAAATCAATCCACTATCAACGTAGAGAACTCGAAGAGTATAAATATATGATAAACCATGTAATCTCAAAACCCGGTGTACAAATCCCATGACCCCGGTGGAACCAAAACACTCTTCCCAACATCCCTACAATATTCATCTCTACAACGTAGGCACAATAGTTGTAGAGAACCTAAAAGTGGTTACATCTCTCCAGAGTAACTCCCCCCTCTCTCATTCTCTCGTGTTCAAAAGGTTAAACCTAATCTATATTTATAGACCCAAATACTTGGTCACCAAGAAACCTTATTCAATAAGATCTCCTACCTAAAATAGATATTTACTCATTAAAGTAAATACTAATTACTAAGTAATCTTCAACCACTATAATTACAATAAAACCCAACTGAATTACCAATTAGAATTTGAGTCAAAATATAACAAATCTCCCCCTTGACACAAATTCTATTCGAGCATTGGTCTTCAAGTCTTCAACAGCTTCAATTTTTACGTAAGCCAAATATCCGTTGAAGCACCGCTGCCAAGTTTTCAACAACTCCGATTCTTATGTAGTATTCGTTAAAGCGCTATTGAATTTTGAGAATTACTCTCCTTGCAACTGAAAGCTCGTTGAAGCAATACTTCTCTGGCATGTCTCCAACATTACACCGCAAAATCCGCAGCAGAAATTCCTCCACAATCGCGCAGCTCGAACCATAGCTCATGATATCATTTGTTAAGTATTTGGTATGTGGCAAAATAACCAAAGCGGTAACGACATAGCCCAAGGCATGCACAAGAGACAAAATTTAACGTGGTTTAGCATAGACTACCTCCACAGACGAGAGAAATAAATCCACTATCAACGTAGAGAACTCAAAGAGTATAAATACATGATAAACCATGTAATCTCAAAATCTGGTGTACAAATCTCATGACCCGATGGAACTAAAACACGCTTCCCAACATCCCTACAATATTCATCTCTACATCGTAGGCACAATAGTTGTAGAGAACCTAAAAGTGGTTACATCTCTCCAGAGTAACTCCCTCACTCTCTCATTCTCTCATTTTCTCGTGTTCAAAAGGTTAAACTTAGTCTATATTTATAGACCCAAATACTTGGTCCCCAAGAAACCTTATTCAATAAGATCTCCTACCTAAAATAGATATTTACTCATTAAAGTAAATACTAATTACCAAGTAATCTTCAACCACTAGAATTACAATAAAACTCAACTTAATTACCAATTAGAATTTGAGTCAAAACATAACATTCTTAAAAAAATTGAATTAATTTTGAATTTCCCTCACTTTTTAAAATATATGTTTTGCCTCCCAACCCTCAATTTTAACTTCGTCATTAAAAGATTCCATTTAAAAATATTTAAATTTACAGGGTCAAACAATGAATTATATATTTTTAGAGGACTAAATAATAATTTTCTCGTTATACCAACTTAAAATTTTTCTAATATGTGACATTAAAAGAAAGCCCCCGCCCATTCTTCTTGTGTTTCGCCTCCGATTTTAAAATTATTCATGAGTATCACCAAATGTTTATATCAATTGACATGGGATTGTTTCGGTTTAATTAAGGTTTTGAGTTTCAAACTTAGAATACAACAATTTTAAATACTTAACGAGAGAATTTTATTATCTTACGATCTTACAAATTTAATAAAATTAATATATTTTTAAACTGTTAAACAGATAATTGCAAAACACCCGTCATTAAAAAAAAATTAGCCACGAGCATGTGAAGGGGTGAATGAGAGCATGCCATAAGTTGCGGCTTAGAACAGGAGAAACATATACATACCAGGAGACTTACAGACGATACATACATTCATACATACATACATACATATATTGACTTTTTGAGCATTGAACATATAGGAAGAAGCAAGGTTTGGAAATTGAAAAACAAAAGGTTCAGGTGAATGCCAGTTCATGCATAGCTTAACGAAGTTGAAAATATATTTCAATAAATGGCGAGGATTTAAGGATTATGCTGTCAGACACACTTTGAACAAGAAAATGAATGCATATACATGGTTGACAGATCAAATCAAATCAGAGACGAACATAAAATTTTATGTAAAGAAGGTGAATTATTAAGAGATTATATTAGAAATATAAAGAATGTAAAATTATAAAATTTGTGAAATTAAATAAAAAATAAAAAAATATCTAAACTACATAATAATTTAAAAATATTAGAGGGTACGACTGCCTGCACCAGCACTCCTCAATCCATTCCTGAATCAAATCATGAGTGGGAAAAGAACGAAGAAAGTTGAGGGTTTAGATTGCACAGCTCTGAAACAAACTTCCATTACAGGGAACAACTAGCCAGCTTGGTAATGAATGGTAGGTAGGGTTGGATTTAATTGTAGAAATGTGAATGTAGATCTCAATGATACCGCGTCAAACCTTGATTAAATCATATTTTCCATAGGATTGAATAAAAAGGAAACTTCTTAATCATTGGTTAAATGACAGAAAACTCTTTGTTTCTTTTCGATGCTATTCAAATATTAATTTTAAACTTAATTTTTTAGTGTGAGGTATACATAAAAGCACCGAAAATGAATAGAGGATTTATATTCTTAAATACCAGGAAAGTATTCAATTTGCTACCTATTTATTAGTTTTCATTTCAAAGACAACGGGTCGAATATTTATATATTTTAAGTATTTAAATTCGTAAATTTGTTTAAAAATTTGTTCTTTATTTTATAATTTTTTAATTACCATATGAATTTGAATTTAAACACCATCCAAATTAATTTATTTTACTTTATAATATATGTCTAAAGAAACATTTTATCTTCTCAAAAAAAAAACTTTTAACAATAATGCAAACACTAAATTCTTAAACTTAAATTTTCAAATTCAATTTTCTGCATCTAAACTCAATTTTTTTAACGTACAATTTAATAAAATGTCTATATTAAGCAAATCTCACTTACCCATAAATCAAAAAATATTAAACGCTTAAGCATGCTCGATCTAACGTAAACGTGTATATTATATCGACGGTAATGTCAATTGAGCTACACTAGATCCACAATTTCATTTGATTAAATATACACCTATTAGGTTGGATATGTGGTTTGACCCCTGAATGGATTTCAAGCCAAAAATAGGTAAATAGTCCAATGTTAGATTTGAATTTATAACTTAAATGTTACACAAACAAATTGAGGTGTAAATCTGGAAAAAACCAAAACAGTCAAGAAAGGTGATCTGCACTTTGGCTGTACCTAGTTGTCATGAACTCATATATTTTGTTTTTTTGCTGGCTTTTCACTTAATCATCTCATGAGATTGAGGGATTCTTGTGAACACTGGTCACATCTCAAAGCTGATTTGGTCCAATAAATTGAGTCGAAAAATCTACGAGTCTTCAATTTGGATTAATTATAAAAAAATTATTAAATTTTTTTTTTGGGGAGTGAGTAAACAGGAACTTTCCTGTTTTCCTTTATTAGTATTTAGCCCCTCACTGAAAAGTATTATCAGTCTTCAAACTTCCCCATCCATCAATGGTGAACGCATAAAAGTTGGCATCTTTTTGTGTTCTTTGTCTTCCCCAAATCTCAAAATCGAGAACCCAGTTTTTGTTTTTGATTCTTTTGCTAAATTTCGATCTGGGTTTTCCGAAATGGCCCCGAGTTCAGTTGTGGTCACCATTGAGAAGCCAAACAAGTTCTCTTTAGTTGAAATCAATGGCTCAGATTCAACTCTACTTCTCGAGAAACAGAAAGCAGTGAGTCCTAAGCAGTTCACTTGGTTCCTTTTCCTCAAAGCTCACAGAGTTTTCGCTTGTCTTTCATGGCTGCCAATGGCTTTCCAAACCATGGTTTCATCAGTCAAGAAACGCATCGCCTTGTCCGATGTGAGCGAAGATGAAGCCAAGAGCAGGAGATTGTACAGATTCATCAAAGCCTTTCTTTTCATCTCGGTGTTGGCTTTGGTTTTGGAAATCGTTGCCCATTTGAAGAAATGGAATTTGAGCATCATTCAGATTCAGCCATGGGAGGTTCAAGGTCTCCTGCAATGGTGTTACATGACATGGCTGTTGCTTAGAGTCGATTATGTTGCTCCATTGGTGTTAACCATGTCCAAATTCTGCATCGTTCTGTTCTTGATTCAGTCCCTCGACCGGCTTGTTCTTTGTCTGGGTTGTTTCTGGATTAAATATAAGAACTTGAAACCCAGAATCAATGGAGATGCTTATGACATTGAAGATGCATCGAGTTTCCCTATGGTTCTTGTTCAGATTCCAATGTGCAATGAAAGAGAGGTGAGGATTTTAGGCCTTCAAATTCAATCGTTTTCATTGTTTCTTGATGACTGTTTTTGAAGAAATTCTTGGTGTTTTTGTCCCCCCAGGTGTTCGCGCAATCGATTGCAGCTGTTTGTCAACTCGATTGGCCGAAAGATCGGATTCTAATTCAAGTTCTGGATGATTCAGATGATGGAAATTTACAGGTTTTGATCAAAGATGAGGTTTCCTCGTGGCGTGAGAAGGGGGTGAACATAATCTACCGCCATAGGTTGATCCGAACCGGATACAAAGCCGGCAACCTTAAATCGGCAATGGGGTGTGACTACGTCAAGGACTACGAATTCGTGGCTATATTCGATGCCGATTTCCAGCCTAACTCTGATTTCCTCAAGCAAACTGTGCCTCACTTCAAGGTATTCGATGAAAATCCGATTTGAAAGATTCGATCTTGAGTTCATTTAGTGTCTGTAGTGATTTTAAAAAATTGTTGATCTGCATTGTAGGGTGATCCTGAGCTTGGTTTAGTTCAGGCTCGTTGGTCGTTTGTGAATAAAGATGAGAATTTGCTTACCAGGCTTCAAAACATCAATCTATGCTTCCATTTCGAAGTCGAGCAGCAAGTTAACGGTGCTTTCCTTAACTTCTTCGGGTTCAACGGGACCGCAGGCGTGTGGAGGATCAAGGCCTTGGAGGACTCCGGTGGCTGGCTTGAGAGAACAACCGTTGAGGACATGGATATCGCGGTTCGAGCGCACTTAAACGGATGGAAATTCATCTTTCTCAATGATGTTAAAGTGCTTTGTGAATTGCCCGAGTCTTATGAAGCCTACAAGAAACAACAGCATCGTTGGCATTCGGGTCCAATGCAGTTGTTCCGATTATGTCTTCCTGCCGTTGTGAGATCCAAGGTTCGACTACTTCCCGTTTGCTAGCATCATATATAACGATCTGAAACCGTTAAATGCACATGTGATTCAGTTATAACGATTTGTGTTTATCGATGCAGATATCTATATCGAAGAAGGCCAACTTGATTTTCCTGTTTTTCCTACTGAGGAAACTTATACTTCCATTTTACTCCTTCACATTGTTCTGCATCATACTTCCTTTGACCATGTTCATCCCCGAAGCCGAACTTCCCCTTTGGGTTATCTGTTATGTCCCGATCTTCATGTCACTCCTAAACATCCTCCCGGCCCCGAAATCCTTCCCTTTCTTGGTCCCCTACCTCCTATTTGAAAACACGATGTCGGTCACGAAATTCAACGCCATGGTCTCGGGACTGTTTCAGCTTGGAAGCACCTACGAATGGGTAGTAACAAAGAAAACAGGCCGATCATCGGAATCCGACTTAGTTGCCCTAGCCGAGAGAGAATCGAAATCATCAAACGAAGAGAAGATCACGAGGAGACACTCTGAATCCGGGTTGGAAACCTTGAATAAACTCCAACAAGAGGAAATCGCCCCTTCGAAGAAGAGAAACAAGCTGTACCGGAAAGAGCTTGCATTGGCTCTTCTCCTACTCACAGCTGCTGCAAGAAGCTTATTGTCTGCACATGGAGTTCATTTCTATTTCTTGCTGTTTCAAGGCTTGACATTTCTAGTAGTTGGCTTGGATTTGATTGGTGAACAAATCAGTTAAAAGAACAGAAGACAACCTAGTTTTAATGTTTTTTTAGTGCATATACAGAGTTTGGATTGATTTCCATGGACATCAAACAGCTAGAACAACACTGCTGTCTGAATTATTAGAGTTTTAAGAGATTAAAAAGTTGAGTTTATTGTATACTTCTACAGGTTATTGTATACTTCTACAGGTAAACTGTGTATGAATAATATTATTATTCAGTATAAAGCTTTTTCATTCCAATTTTCTTTTGTGTTCGTGCATGGATTGCAGCAGTGAATATGATGAAGAGATGAAAGTTTCCTCTTCGGATTTGTAGTCGCCGATGTCGGTTGTTCGTCGAGATGAACGAAAACAAGGAGGATTCTTTGATAAACCAATCTATCAGATGATTATCTGCAGTATGTATGGCTCCGCCATTTGTGGCCTGAATTTAGCACTTTGACAACGTTTTCGTTTGTGAAATGTTCAAAGATGAGCCAAACCTAAGAAAAATGTGCCCCATTGACTCGATTTAATGGCTCTCGACTTTTCCCTTTTTGAGCTTAAATCAACCTGACCTTTTTTTATAACCACATTTATTAACCTGGATCAAATAAGGGGTGAAACGAGCTGGCATAGGCTTGCCCCTCCGCTCACCCTTACGGTCTATTTTTTCACTTTTAGAATTCATTTTTTTTAATTTGGCCTCTACAAAAATTTTAAATTATAATTTATTTTATCTATTTTGATATTATATAGTTTTTGTAGTGATTTTAAAAATGTTACTGTAATATTTTATTTTCGGCCCTATTAATTTTTAAAATCCCTTACCTTACTACTATTTTAATTTAATAACTATTTTAAATATTTTTAAGGATTATTATCGTATACAGACAGTAGAAATTTTTTATTTCCGCAAGCGCTTTAATTTTAAGATTTAAGGTTTTAGTTGAGGGTTTAGATTTTTGGGTTTTTAATGTAGGCGTTTAGAATTTAGGGTTTAGGGTTAGAGTTTAAGGTTAGAGTTTAGGGTTTAGGTTTTAGGGTAATATGGTTAGGGATTTGAGTTTTAACATATAAATCCTAAATTTTAACCCTAAACTCAAAATTCTATCAACAACCCATAAATTCAAAACTACTTCACTTAAACCCTTAAACCCTAAATAAAGTCCCTAAACCCTAAAACTAAGACGCTTGTGCATGGAATAATTACCCTATTTTTAATTATATTTTCTTTTAATTTTATAAAAATTATAACATATAATTTATATATATGGTACATTTTGATTACAAATTCTTAATTATATAAGATATTATAACATATAATATTTGATTAGTGAAACTAAAAATTAGTAAAAAAATAAAACATTACGTTATAGCAAAATTAATATGAGTTATAATTTGATACACTGTTAGTGTAAATTTTCTTTTACACAAGCTTATCATGCTTATTTTAAATTTAAAGTCTAAACTTAAACCATAAATTCTAACTCTAAACTTTAAATTCTAAAACATATAACTTTAACCACTAAATTAAATCTCCGAACCTTAAAATAATCGAGTTAAAGTTTACTACAAGTCGTGTATTATATCGAAAAGTACATTTTAACACCTCTATTATTCATAGAAACTTTTTAATTCTTCTACATTTGAAAAAGTTAATATTTTGGTCCAAAATATTAAAGTTATAGTTTGTTGTTTTAAACATTTTGATTTACACTTTATGTCTCTTTCAATTTTAAAATTGAGCAAACCAATCCTCTAAAAAAGTAATTTAATTCATATACATTTTAAAAGTGAGTAAATAAGAACAAACTATGATATTGTTGATTTTTTCATTAATAAATAACACATGTCCAATTGTAATTAGACAGACTTTCAAAAATACAAAAATTGGAAAATTTTATATAATTTTTATTTTGTATAGTTTTGAAAATTTTAATGATTTTTATGTTTTTGTTATATTTTTCAATCAATCTCTTATTCTCACTTCAAATCTAAAAATTCTAACTAAAATCTCGCATTTCAATAATTCATTATGTTTTTTTTTTGTTGAAAATTTACATGAAATTACTTAACATTTGTGAAATCCAAATATAAATTTTGCCAGAGGTTCATAGTGTTGTTTTCTATTCGTTTGTTTTTTTAGGTGCCTTTGATCATGACTTGGTGCCTCCGATTTAACATATCAAATCTGTTTGGTATTTGTAATATTTGTGTTGACTTTATCAATCAATAGAATATGATCAAAAAGGGTGTTTGAATTCAAATAAACCGATGATGATAAGTTCAATTCTAATGCACGTCTAATTGGAACATAGGAATGGTTAAAAAAACTCAAAAATATTAGGGCGTTTGGTTCTCGAGAATAAATATTATTTTTATTTTCATTTTTTTTGGAAAATGGAAAACATTAATGAAAACACGCTTGGTTGTAAAATTAGATAATGATTTCTAGAAAATGAAAACAAAAATGAGTGAAAATTTGAAAACATAATGTTTTCATTGTTTCCATTGATATTTAAAAATTTCGGATTGGATACGAATGGTTATTTCACATTCGGATCGGATATCCAAAATTCAAAAACTCAATTTTTTTTTATAGATATGAATCTTGCTATATTCAATATTTTTACTTGTTATATACGAAAAATTGAGATTTCTATAGATACAAATCTTGTTATATTCATAATTTGTTGATTGTTATATTCGAAAATCTAAAATTTTCATAGATAAGACCACCAAATTAAAAAAATACTTAAATTAAGTCATAAATTCGGATATCCAAATATACGATCCAAAATTTTTTTCGGATAGGATACAAATCGCTAAATTACCAATCCAAAAATTTCAAATATGATACGAATCGCTAAATTACCAATCCAAAAATTTCGGATATCCGAAATTTCAGATCGGATTGTATATCCAAAATGCATACTCCTACCTGAGAGACTTATCCACCAAAATCATGTGTGCGACGTGGATCGGTCTAAAGATGAAAAAAAACCCATTTTAACTTTTAAAATAAACTACACAAATGACCACTTAACTATGAGATTGGTGTCAATTTGACCACTATACTTAATTTTGGCAATTTAACCACATAACTATTTAAATGTGTTCATTCGTAGCTTCTGAATCCTAATCTCTTGATTTATTTTTCTATTTCCAGAAAATTTATTTGTTATTTGTTTTATTGCTTTCAGGTTTCTTCTCTTTTCGAGGACCACCCTGATCTGCTCGAGGAGTTCACAAGATTTTTACCAGATTCTTCAGCAGCGCCTATGACACAACTTGTTCCATATGGTCGAAACTCAACTCAACTCAACGTTATAACGAGCGAAACTCTGCTTCACCTACCTTGCGGCACGCTCAAATGGATAAGGTAACTGCTCTCTGTTAGAATCTTAAGAAATACATAGGATTTGTTGAGAAAATTAAAAAAAAAAATGGAGAAAGAGAGGCGGTACTCTCACAATTTTATTGAATGAAATGCCGTAATATCTTCAAATGATTATATACAAGAGATATGAACTGTTAAGAAACCGTCTAACAGACTTTACTGTTCAAACTACTAATACAAAACTCATACTCTAATATTTCAAACTACTAATACAAACTCATACTCTAATATTCACCTAACATTCGTCGAACTGAATTTGATCTTTGATCTTCACTTGTTCATCTTCCTTGCTTTACTGTAATATTCCCCTGATAGTCACATTTCTAAAAGAGAGGGCTGCTGTTGAGTTTGTGAAACAACTGAAAGCTTAAACAAAGGCTTAGTCATGATGTCAGCCACTTGCTCATAAGCCCGAACCTCATTTACTTGCAAACAAAAAATAAATCTAACTCAACATGTTTGAATTTGGAATGTAACACAGGATTTGCAGAAACCGCCACTGCACTGGTGTTATCACACCATAATGTAGGCGTCCTGTCTAATGAAACAAACAACTTACTTAACAACAATTGTAACCACACAATTTCAGCAGTAGCACAGGCTATACTCCTATACTCAGCCTCAGCAGTAGATCGAGCAACAACTTGCTGTTTCCGAGAGCTCCAAGAGACGGAATTACCACAAAAGTAAATACAAAACCCCGTAGTGGACCTCCTATCATCTGGATCAGTTTCCCAATTAGCATCAGCAAATCCAGTGATAGTTAAACAAGAACTAGGAGTAAACTGCAACCCAAAATCTACTGTGCCTTGAAGATACCTTAGAATCCTCTTAACCGCTTGTAAATGCGTGTCATGAGGATTCTGCATAAACTGACACACCCTATTGACTGCAAAAGCTATCTCTGGACGTGTAACAACAATATACTGAAGAGCACCAACAATACTCCTATATTCAGTCACATTAGCAATAGGACTACCCTCACCAAGAGACAATTTGCAGTTCATTATCGTAGGTGTTGGAAGACTCTTAGCCTCATCAAACCTACACTTTCTTAAGAGATCCAAGATATACTTCTTTTGACATAGAATCAGACCAGTAGCTGTATAAAGCACCTCAATACCAAGAAAATAATGAAGCCTGCCAAGGTCTTTGAGAGAAAATACCTGGTTCAGCCTCTCAATGGAGAAATTATATCATAGGCCCGGCTCGCCACGTCATTCATGGTCCCAACCAATAAAAAGCATCCATTTCATTAAATTTTTCCATGTCATCTTTTTATCAAGTGAATCTTCACTTAGATTTACTGTAAATTAAATTAAAAATCACTTTTTACCAATTGTAGATTCACTTGGTAAAAAGATGACATGAAAAAATTTAATGAAATGGATGCTTTTTATTAGTTGGGACCATGAATGACGTGGACGTGGCGAGCCGAGCCTATGATATAATTTCTCCTCTCAATGACATGTTGAGCCTCGTTGCTATTGTTCCCAGTGAGTATGATATCATCTACATAACTAGTAGATATAAAATATCTGCATTATTCTTTCTAACAAAAAGAGAGGAATCAGATTTAGTCTCATTAAACCCTATTGAAACTAAATATTCCTTTAGTTTTTCAAACCAGGCCCTAGGAGCTTGTTTGAGACCATATATGGCCTTGTTTAGCTTACACACTAAAGGTGAATTCAAACCTTCTTGTTCATATCCTGGGGGTTGTGTCATATATACTTTCTCTGACAAGTCACCATTTAGAAAAGCATTGTTTATATCCACTTGTCTTGGTGTCTATTTCCTAGTCACAGCAAGAGAGAGAATGGTTCGAACAGTAACAGGTTTCACCACTGGGCTAAATACTTTATGAAAATCAATGCCAGCTTTTTGAAGATACCCCCGAGCAACCAGCCTGGCTTTGTACCGTGCCACAGAACCATCAGGATTCCTTTTGATTTCGAATATCCACTTGCAACTCACAGCTCTCCTATTTGGAGGTAAAGCTACTAACGTCCAAGTGTTGTTTCTTACTAAGGCATCATACTCTTCTTGAGCAGCTTTCTGCCAATGGGGACTAAGCAAAGCTTCTTTAATATTTCTGGGTTCATGACTATCTGATGTGACTTGAACTTGAAACACTTTAGGCTTTCGTATCCCATTTTTACTCCTAGTTATCATAGAATGTCTATTCCCTTCAATCTGGAACTGATTTCCAGGATCAACAACAGTAATATCCATATTCAAAACCTGTTCTTCACCAGTACTATTTGCATTCAAGATCTGATTCTTGTGACTAACCACAGGTTTTCCAACTGTAGTAGGTGACAATGGAGATATTAAATTTGTATCATCCTGAAACTCAGTATTAAAATCTTGCTCTTGTGAAAACTCCTGGTGAACTTCAGGAGAAAAAACCTGACCTTGTACAGAGTCAACCAAAACAGAATTATCACCAGGTATATTTCCCAACTCAGTAACACAATTTGGAACATTAACAGGAGACTCTTCAATCACAGGTGTCCTATCTTCAATAGGAATAGGGGCTGAAGAGTCAGTAGAGAGGGAAGAATTGAGAGGCACAATACACCTGGGCAACAATTGTTGTGACACAGGTACAAGCAAAGGAAAATCATGTTGAACAGATTCAGTACCATGCACACCCCCACCTTTTCAACAAAAGGAAAAACACTCTCATAAAAAATAACATGCCTTGAAACAATCAACCTCCCAGACTCATCCAAACACTTATACCCTTTATGGAAAGAACTGTAGCCTAAAAAGATGCACCTCTTTGTTCTGAAATCTAGCTTGTGCCTATTAAAATGCCGGTGTAAGGAAAGCACGCACACCCAAATATTTTAATAGAAGAATAGTCAGGTACCTTCTTGTAGAGTTGTTCATAGGGTGACTTTCCACTCAGAACAGCTGTAGGTAACCTGTTTATAAGAAAAATAGCTGTCGTAAAAGCATGACTCCAATACTTTAGAGGTAGGCCAGCTTGGGCAAGGAGTGTGAGACCCATCTCTACCACATGACGATGCTTCCTCTCAGCCTTTCCATTTTGTTCAGAAGTGTAGGTACATGACACCCTATGTTCAACTCCACTGACAAGAAACCAGTTCCTCAAACTTTGATATTCCAATCCTCCATCAGTTTGCAATGCTTTTATCCTACAGTTAAACTGCACCTCAACCATTTTGTGAATATTAATAAAGCACTGCATAACCTCTGACTTCTGCTTCAACAGATACACCCACGTATGTCTACTAAACACATCAATAAAAGACACATAATACACAAACCCATCAGAAATCACTGGAGCAGGACCCCACAAATCTGAAACAACCAAATCAAAAGGTTTCTAATACTCAGTTAAAGACTGGGAAAAAGGCAATTTATGTGTTTTTCCTTGCAAACAAGCTGAACATACCTGTGACATTTTATTCTCTCTTGAAACAATATTATAAGACTTTAACACCATCTTAAGGACACTATCAGATGGGTGTCCAAGACGTTTGTGCCACAAATCAAAAGCAGACGAATCAGAAAAAGAAACAACATTTGTACAAGTAGTAGATTGAGAAGAGTGCATAGGTGGAGAGGAAACAGAAGTAAGAGCCACGGAATGAACTGCACGACCTGGTGAAGAAGACATCTGATACAAGCCTTCACGAGTGAGCTTCCCTTCGAGTAGAACACTCTGAGTCTGTGGATCCTTGACACTGCAACCATTAGCAAAAAATTCAAAAACAACATCATTATCCCTAACCAATTGAGATACAGATAAGAGATTTTTCTGTATAGACGGAACATGAAGCAGATTTTGCAAAAACAAAGGCTTTGTAGATGTCTGTAATAACCTTTGACATTTATGAGCAATATAGACACCAGTCCTATTTTCCATCAGTAATCTACTATTACCTGTATAAGCTACACCTGCTTGGAGCTGAGACTGATCATTAGTGATGTGATGAGTGGCTTCCGAGTCTGGATACCAAGATGAATCCCTAGAACCAGAAGGCTGAGTAAAAGCTGAAGCAAATGACCCTGGTGCAGCTGGTGCAGAATGAAACATCTCTGGACTGTTCAAAACATGAGGCTGAGTAGACGTTGATGCTTAGAAAACTGATGTAGAAAATCCAGGTCCTTCAAAGGCTGAATACTGATGTCCACCAAAATGAGCAGGACCATGTGAGGTATAAAAACCAGGCACAGGAAAACCTTGTATCCCCATCATGTGCTGATTATTTTGAGCAAACATTCCAGGACTAGGGGATGCAAAATATCCAGTTGGAATTCTGGAGGAATGAGGGAAATGAGTAACAATGTGAGTATAAGCCTGAGCTGAGTTTTCCAACCTCTGTGAGTACCAATATGTGTACCATTAGCAATAGTATTAGGAAAGCCACCATTCTGATTATCCCTGTTGTTGGTATTAACCCCAGTGTAGCTTTGATCAAACCTATACCAGCATTTTTGAACAGTGTGACCAACACGACCACAGAGTTGACACTGTGGCCTATTGGAATTGTTCCTAGCTCTTCCTCTGCCACGATAATTATTTCCACCCCTACTGCCACCAAAGAAAGCCTGATAATGTTGACCATGATCAGTATTCAAAATTGTCTGAGACTCATCAGTTGAATTAACTATCTCATTTTGTTGTATGACTAAATTTGCATGAGCAGGTACATTCTCTTGCAAGAACAGCTGTTGACGAGCTTCACAGTCAAGGAGCATATCAGTGAGATTTTCTAAAGACACTTCTTCACTAGAAGCTATTGCAATTACTGACTCAAACTCACTGGAAAGACCTGCTAAAATGACACAGACTTGTTCTTGTTCAGTGATGACACTCCCTGATGCTTTTAACATATCACAAGTCATCTTAATCTTTGCCAGATACGCATTAACAGTTAAACCACACTTCTTTTGAGTATGCAAACTATGCCTCAAAGAGGAGACCACAGCAGCTGACTTAGCAGCAAACATTCGACTTATAACCCCCCAAATTGTTGCAGTAGTATTACACCCTGTAAGATGAGGAAGAACTTCGGCACTAACAGCGGACAACAGCTAGGAAGCAAGAAGTTTATCTTGTCTATTATAAGACAGAAACTCAGGATTAGTAGCCTCTTGACCTAACTCATCCCGAACAGTACGACTTGGTATAACATCATCACTAGATAGAAAACTAGAGAGACCATAGCCATCAACAATTAGATTCACTTGTTGTTTCCAAAGAAGAAAAGTATTCTCAGTCAACTTCACAATATCACGCTTCGGTATATGCTGAACAAAATATGTACCCATCGTATTCAGAGAAGCATCAGTACTAGAACTTGTATTAGATTCTTGTGTCATCTTATCCTATACAAAGAAGATCCAAACAGACACAACCGAGCTTGCAAACAAAACAATATCACAGCTACACAAGAGTCGAAGTAACTATATAGAGGCAATTCATCGAACACTTGATATGCACCAGACAAGCCAGAAACACAAACATATACTGTAACATCTGAAGAATTCACCTTAAGAGGATTTAATGAGATTCAATTTCAATCAAGGATTCCTGAAAACGCTCACTAGTTTACTTCAGCAATCAATGAGTCTTTTCGAAGCAAACATCCTAATTATTTGAACAGGATACATACAAAAGATCAAAATTGACGCAACAGTGAGTAACCAATCCAGAGAACATACCTCAATCAAGATGATAAGTCACTATCTACCTTCACACCGAACAAATCAACTAGAAATAGGTAAGACAGCTGAAAAGAAATACTCACTGTGCAATTACAGCAATTGAAGATACGTCAACAATTGCGGAAGCACGAACAGACTTTACTGTTCAAACTACTAATACAAAACTCATACTCTAATATGTCAAACTACTAGTACAAACTCATACTCTAATATTCACCTAACAATACTAACATTCGTCGAACTGAAGTTGATCTTTGATCTTCACTTGTTCATCTTCCTTGCTTTACTGTAATACTCTCTTTAATTATTTACTTGTTATATTGTGATATCTTTGCGATATGAAATAATGATTCTTTTTTTTTCAGCAACGTCGTAAGGATAGAATTATTACTTCCCATTCTGATAGGGATGACAAAGCAATGATGAAAATGAAAGGAAAAAAAAGCAGAGAAAAAACATTGAAAAGGACAATAGGGATCTAGAATTCGTGATCACGACGATCCTGAGCATGACAATAATAGGGATTTTAACTCGCAGCGTTTTCCCGACAAAAAGAGATCCGGAAGGAAGGTTGAAGGATTTGCTTCTTACGATGGCAGGGGAACTGGTGAGTCCTGTAATGCTTCAATGGTCACTTCAATACATGCAATGGAAGGCGAGGTATGTGGCCTGCAGTCATAGGAGAAGAAGCTAGGAGAAAAAAATCAGAAAAAAGAACCCTAACGCAGTGCAATCCGTCGAAGAGGATGAAGACGAGAAGGGAAATAGGTGAAGGAGACAAATTTTTAACCCAAAAAGGTGGTGTGGGCCCCACTGCTATCACCAGTTTTTGGCACGTTTGTGCCAGGTGCCTCTTTATTTATTCAAAATTTCTTCTTTCTCCCTTTCACCACATTAAAATCAATCATATTTATAAATTTTAAGATAAAAAATAAACACTTTAAATAAATAAATAATTTTTAGCAATAATATTATTATTTAGTTAAATTTAATAATAATTTTGTAATTTTATAAGTTTAATTTTAAAGCATTCTCATTCAATAATGAATACAAAATTAATATAATTTTTTTGATAAAAAATATAATATAATCACATATTTATCAATTTAGAACCATACACGATTACAATTAACATTGAAAGAAATAATGGATAATATTTAGGTGATAAATTTATCTGTACTTAATTAATATATCTTTAATTTTCAAAAATTGTGTCTCGCTTCAGTGAGGCTTGCACCTCGGCTCCAAGAACTCTATTGTCTTAGTGCGTCTTGCGCCATTTTATACATTGTTCTATTCTAATCTCAGGCATGTTCAACCAAGGTTTTGTATTGTGCGAGAAAGTTAAGGAAGACAAGTATCAGGCATTCTTAAAGTGCCTTGGTATTTATAGCAATGGAATAATCAAAAGAAATGAATTGCAAAATTTGTTTTTTTTTAAAAAAAAAAAATTCATCGCCATTTTCTCATTTATCAATATACCCATATGTACATAGTTTAGTCTTAAATGATGCAAATTATTTTCTTATTTATCTGTAAATTGCAGTGATGGTTTACTTCCTGGATTGCAGAATCAATATACCTACACCCGCACACATCTCGTATTTGGATAATATATTTATGTTGGGTTTTTAAAGTTTAGATTATAATTTTTTTATATATAAAAATACAAAATAAAATAGCAAGCATATATGGTGTAGTTAACTGTCGACTGTAGTCTTGGTACTTTATTTAGAGTGACTGATCTTTCATTTCTTATTGTAGCTTTATCAAGGAGTTGAAAGAGAAGAACCAGAAAGAAGACGATGTTCTTATGGATAGCGTTGCTTGCTGGTCACCGACAACCCCTTGCTCCACACCTTGAATACAAATATTCGGATGTTGACTCTTCACGAGGATCTGTATAAACTTATTGAATATTCATGTGAAGACGTGTGTTCAACGAAAGAACAGATGAATCGAGTCATGAGGCTCTGGACCACTTTCCTGGAGCCCATGTTGGGTGTTCCTCAACATAATGGCAGAGAGGGTACTGATGGTACCGGTAAAGCACAAAATCCTGCTGAAAACTGCACTGCTTCGAGCCTTGCTGAATGGGATGGAAGTCCTGGAGCCGATGCTACCGTAAATGGAGACTAGAACAGTTCACCAGAACTAACCGGTTTGATAAATGGGGAAACTTTAGCCAGAGAACACTTGGGTCGTGTCTCGAGAGATCATACAAAAGGTAGAGAAAGAGATCAGATTTACAGCTGATAAAAAGTCTGGTACTCGCATGCATGCAAATGGAATAGGAGCAGAAAACAATGTTGAAGGGGCATCAGGTGTGTCTGTTGGGAAAGTTACATGACAATCTCGTTTTTCCTATTACTTTATTATTGTTATTCTTTGGGATCATGTTGATATACTGAGATTAGTAGAATTTCAAGGGAAAGGCGCAGCTGCATTTAGACCTAGTAGTAGTGTTGCTGGTGAGGCTCATGAATCAGAAGCTAATGCTGAACCTGTTCATTCTTTGGAGGTATGATTTTATGCATATCGACTTCTATAATCTACTTAGCATCGCTGAAGTTATATGTGTCCGACACTGGTATGTTGATTTTTTTTTTTTAAGTTTTTCCATGCAATTGGAGGATCCTCGGAGCATCATGTACTCGTATCCTTTTTTCCGGTTATAGGCGTAGGACACAAGTGTGTGTCACTCGATTTTTACCTATTTATTATTATTAGTCTTATTATTAGATACAAAACCTACAAATAAAAGGTCCATTTAATTAAAAAAAAGTCCATAAAAATTAAATAAGGATCCATGTTACAAGGATGGCCCATTTAGCCCAAAAATAAGAACAAATAAAACCCTAACTGACATGTTTTTCTCCTATTCATAGCCAACTTTTGACAGTTTGATCTAAGCCTGATCTAATAGTCCAGATTGAATCTGGAGAGAAGACCAACTAGCCCCCCTGCGCGCGTGAGGTCCACGCGCTCGCACACCCGGCTCTTCCATCGCCCAGGCAAGCAAGCCCGCGCCGCCAGCCGCGGCACCGGGCCTCTCCAAGGTCGCCAGGGTGATTGCGTTGCTTCCCTCGCCGTGAACTGCATCTTACGGCCGCTGCCATTTGTCCCTCACCATTCAGCCGGAAATAACACAAAAAAGGAGAAAGCTAGGTTTCCAAATCGAATATGAAAAGAAAATAAAGGAAAATTAGTCCCAAATCAGAGCAAATTCGCAATCAAACACAAGGGGCAAGGAATCGAGCATAGTCAAGCAAACATAACAAGAAAGTCAACCAGATTTTGGGGATTTTTTATTCCGAATTTCCTTGTATTTTTGGTATGAAAATATATATATAAACCCATTCATCTTTTGTAAATTTACACATACAATTTTCACTACGAATTGTGCACTGAAAATTCTGGAATAAGAAGCAGCTCAAGCAATTTTTTTAGCTATTTCTATCCTATTGTTTTTTATTTACTTCGAATATAATAAAGAAAAAGGGGAAAATCTTATTCGTTTTCGAGCCACTACCGTTTGTTACTGTGCAAGGTGTTTCGAGGTCACACCTCCGATGATGGGTGCACATCCCAAACTCGCCGGAATTCGAATTAAAGGTGCTGGAATTTTTTTATTTTTTTAGATTCGAATTTTAGAGGGTTTTAGGGTTATTCAAAAGGTTGTTTTGGTATTTTGAAAGAGGGGTTTGGATCAAGTTAAAAAAACTTTCGAAATCATTTTTCTTTTAAAAAAAGGATTTTTGGGACAATCCACCGCCGGTGTACGGCAGATGGTACGGCAGTTTGTTCCTCGTATTCTTCATTCATGAAGAACATCAAGAACGTTTGAGAGAAAAAAGATTATGAGTGTTTGATCCAAATTTTTTGAAAGGGAAAATGTGAGTTGTGTTTATAAAATTGGGTTTATACCCATGTATTTTAAAACAAAGTGGGCTAATTACTCTCATTAAATCCCTCAGCCCATTTTTCTTTGCCCCGCACCTTATTTTCAATTGTTTCAAAATGTCACTGTTTTTTTTTATTTTAGCCTGGGGTTTCAATAGTTTCTCAATTTAGTCACCGATTTTAAACTTTGTTTTTCACCCGAATTTTATTTTAGTTAAACCTTTTTTGGCTAATAAAAAACTTTTTTTATTATTATTTTAAATAAAACTTTAATTTTTTATTTTTTCTCTTTAATTAAGTTTTTAGTTTGGATGTAAACCCCTAGGATTAGGTTCTTTAATTTAAGCCATAATTTAGTTAGAGCCTTTAAATTTAATATCATTAAAATAATCTTTTCTTTAATATACAATTAATAATTATCACTTAACTATACTTGAACCCTTTTAGGTACAATCCATTTTAGACTCTCTTTTAGGTTAACATTAATTGACGTAGAATAATAAAAAACTCTAACCCGTGATTTTAATAAATTTGCTTCTTTGATGCCATGTTTAAAATCGGGATATTTAATTGGCAATGCGGTGTCTCACTAAAAGGGGTAACAGGTTAGTGCCAGAAATGTTGGCGGTGATTATTATTATTTCCTGGATGGTGAGGCTGTTAAAATGAGTTCATATTCATAAATGGATGACAAATTAAATTCTATACGAACTTGCAAATTTCGACATTAAGACAATTTGTAATCGTCTAGGTACCAATTTTGGGCGTTGTGGGGTGCTCACCTTTCCCCACATGTAACCAACTCCCGAACTCGATTTTTGTGTTTTCACAAACCAAAAATGTTGTTTTAATAAAAATAAAACATTTTTATTAAAATGACAAATTTTAAGTAATCCAATCACACTTCAAAAAAAGATTGGTGACGACTCTTTTTTTTTAAAAGGTCGGCCGAGTCCTTGTCGCGACATGTGTCAAGAAAAATATTGAAGTGTGTTGAGATATTGATTTTGATATAACTTATAATGAAATTTTTTTTGGACTTAAACTAATTTGCAAAAACATTTCAAAAGTCTTTTAACCTGAAAAATATGTTTACAAGTTTTTTCAAAGGATTTTTGGCATGCTTAAAATGATTTTAAATAGCCAAAATATCAAAATCAGGCACTGTGTATCGATACACTCTTTAGTGTATCGATACCCAGTCAGTTGTATCGGTACCCATCTTACTCATACCAATACGCTCTTTTGTTTCCCCAAAACTCCAATTTTCAGTAGCCAAATGGTGTACCGATACGGCTTCATCTGTACTGATACATTAGGGGGTGTACCGATTCGCCCTTTTGTTTTCCCAAAATTTGCCCAGTGGGTCTTTTGATTTTGAGCAGGTGTATCGATACCAGTGTAAAAAATTTGCCCAACGACTCTTTCTATTGTGAGCAGGTGTACCGATACCAGTGGTCGTGTACCGATACGCCCTGCACCAGAAGTGCATTTAATGCTAGAAATAAAGTCCCCAACGGCTAACGACCACAAACTCCTTAGAGGGTTTAAAAGACTTCTTCAAGCAGCCTTGGAACAACAAGACACAACTTACCAACATTCATGTATTGAGAAATCAAGCTTTGTGTTTAAATTGTCATATTTCTTGTAGAAAACACTAGTGAGCCAAATTGTCACATTTGCTCAAGTGTTTAAGTTTTGGAGTGTGTGCTTAATTTGCAAACTCTTTGCCTAGTGAATTTTTCCTAGTTTGCTACATTTGTTTTTCTCTTGTAAGAGAGTGTTTCAAGATTTTGAGGTATAAATCTTGGTTGTAAGAGTTATATCCTTGATCTCGGAAAAAGAAAAGATAAATTAGTAGATTTGTAGAAAACCCTTAGTGTGAATAGCTAAGGTGGTGAAAATAGACTCGGTTGGATAGTTGAACCACTATAAATCATCGTGTCAATATTTTTATTCTTAGCCATTGACCCACCAAAGCAAATTCAACCCTTTTAGCTATTCGTTGATCGATTTTGAGCCCAACAAAGTGTCAGAGTAATATAGGCTTTTCTCTACTGATATTACGCAAATCATATATTACTCAAAGTTGAATGCAAGCGTCGGACATTAATACGTATCCGACACGAGTATATTGAACTTTTATTAGTTTTTCCATGTAATAGAGGGATGTTTCCCCGCATCCTTTTTCTGAAAAATGAAATTTCGGAACAATATGGTATAGTACTAATAGGAGTTATTTTTATTGATATTTGCAGGAACAAGAAAGTATGCAAATTTAGATGAATTTGCTGCTACATGCTTGGCCATGGAAGGTGTTGAAGTGGTTTATGGTTTAGAGAACAAGATAGCTTGCAATTCATACAAGGTATTCTACAATCATAATCCTCGTAATCCTTGTGAAAAAGTAATAAAACAAAGAATTTATTAAAAAGAGCATACACTAACAAAGATTGATGACAATAGAAATAAAATAATATAAAAGGATCTCTCATGAATATTTGAATATTAAATAGTTAGTGGAGAAAACCTTGTGAAAAAGATTTATAACAACGGAAATAAAAGCATAAAGAAAACTTGATTAAAAGCGGTAAAGTTAAAAGAATACTTGCCCAATATTAATTCTTTCAATAATAGAGAATGATTTTACCAATGTTGACGAATACAAGAACCAAGACGATATGGAGGAAAAGAACGATGAATTTAATTTGTTTTAGGATTGAATGGTTAGGGTTTTTTTATCAAAAGACTTTGGTTGCTAAACTTAATCATTTGTTAAATTAATAATATATTTTTTTATTAAATGATTTAATTGTCATGTCAATATGATGTGGCAATTTTAAATGATATAATGTGGCGACTCTAATGGACAAATCTCCATTTTTTAACGGGACTAACGGTCAATAATTAATTCGTTAGTAAAAAAGGTACGTACATTAATATAAATTTAGAGTTTAAGGGTTTAATTAAGTGTAAAAAAAGTTTAAGGGTTTAATTAATTTTTTTTTAAAGTTCGAGGGCTTTTGATACCTTAAAAAAATTATATTTTTAAAAATTTATCTCTAAAATTCACTGTACTTTCCTTTTTCCCTAAAAGAAAATACCAAAACCCCCCTGAAATGTGGGTTTATAGCCTCTGTTAAAACCCACCCACGATTAAAAAAGAGGATTCAGTTTTGAATTTTTTTACTACATTGGTGCGGCAAGACAAAGCTTAGTCTCCAAGGTAAGGTTACGTGTTCAGCTCTCCAAAAATGTTTGCACGCCTGCTGAGAGGTTTTCCAACTTCCACATTCTACTCACACCGTATCATGTAACTTTGGAAACTGATTTCTTTTTTTTTAGGTATGAAATCACGTTGAAAATGTTTGTTTAGGTTTTTGATAGCTAATATGGAAAGTAATTTATTGTTTTAGGTATGAATTTGCATTGAAAATGGTTGTTTAGATTTATGGGAATAGATTTTGATAGCTAACATGTATATTGTTTCTTGTTTTGGGTATGGTGGAAATGGAAACTGATTTCCTTGAAATTCCATCCCGTTAGTTGATAAATGCATATGTGTTGTTTTGATATGACTTTTCTTTGTTGTAGGATATGGTATTCGAAGACCCGTTAGTTGATAAATGCGTATGTGTTGTTTTGATCTGACTTTTCTTTGTTGTAGGATATAATATTCGAAGAAACACAAGAAATCGAAGGCACCACCGTACGATTGGGCCAAAGTTGACAAAGTTTGGTTCGTTTTGTCGAGCGATGCATCTAACGATGAGAAGACTGAGTTTGATGGGGGTAATGTCACGGGTCGTGAGTTCAGGTTCGAATCACATGCACAACAAGCTGCCCAAAAGGTTCTACAGAAGATTTTGGGCTTGAAGAGACCACCAGACTAACCCGATCCTAGGAAAGATTTTAGAAGGTTTATGCATACACACTATGTGAACACTATGTGTGAACATAAGAGATACTTTCCTTAGATACAAATAGGAATTTAGGGAATATGCTGATTTTGTACCATATGTGGTTGGTAGGTTTTGATCTAAGCCGTCAATGTAAGTCAATAGACATCGTTGGATGTGAGAGGACTCAACTATAAATAGAGGTCTCCTCACCTCATTTGTAATCATCCATCGTAAGTAATCAAAGACATTTACTCTAAATTCTCTCTTTTGTTCTGGAGTGTTTTTCTTCCGTTCTTCGTTGTATTTCTATTTGTTTACTTTCGCTTAAAACAATTCTGCGTTCTAGTGTCTAAGAAGAGTTTGATCTTCCGAATTTTACTATCTTTGAATGCACTTTTTAAATTAATAAATTGTGTGAATGTTTATTTACCTTAATCTTCTTATTTTTTTAAAAAAAATATTTAGTCATGCATTTAAATATGAATAAAAAATATTATATTTTTCAAATATCACAAAAAGTTCTCCAAAATTCACTATATTTTAATTTTTTAAAATAGAAATACGTATCAACCACTGAAATTTAAGGTTTAGACTATTTAAAACCCATGATTAAAAAAACTCAAATATAAAGTTTTTACCCCACATGCATAGCGTCTATCATGCGGGTGTCGTGCTGTAAACGTCTAATTCAAACTATGTTGCCAACCGCATGATAGAGTTGGCTTCCGGTTTGAACACACATGATGCCGAGAAACATGGAGGCGTGAAAACTGTTAAATGGTTGAGTGAGGAACCACTTTAAAAGATTCCTCCAGAAAAATGCATATACTGCATCGTACGGATAGGCAGGACTTTGGAAACTTTGTTGAGAGCGATTCCTCAAAAACAGAGAATGAGATGTCAATGACTATACCTCAAACAATTTTATAGGTTGTTAATCTACGTAACATTCTTCAAAGATCATTTACTAAGTTATTTAAATATTGATGCAAAACTTTCTTCAACACGATCAAGACGTTCAAGGCTTACAAACTAGAATACATACTTAGAGAACAAAACAGAGTGGCCAACGTAGTCTCCAGAGAGGCTTTTTGGAAGGCTAAATGTAAAGGCACAAACACCCGGTTTTGCTGCAGGACAAATGGACGCTCACTTGACAAACAACGTAAAATCGAAAATTATCGCAAAGAATAAAAGGATACTTAATGAATATAGTTTTCTTTTATCCTGGCAGACAATTTTTGTATTTCTTACACATAACTCTGCAGTTTAAATTTTATATTCCTCGACCATTATAATATCCTAAAATCAGCATATCATGCTTTTAAAATCCGAATTAAATACAAATGTATAAACTTATATAATATCGGTGCCGAATAATTCATGTGAAGATGACATATATCATATGCGTTTTACCACCTTGCTGATATCTACCCTATGCTGATATAAAAACTACCCTATGCTCTTCTTCCCCGAAATATTTGGTATACCAAGCTTCACAACAGCCTTTGATTTAGGTGTGAAAACCCAGGGCCACAACATTTCAAATTCCCCTGCACCATCGTGTGAAACATACTCGATCTTATTCCTGCAGCTGAGCCTTGAACCGAGGGTGTACTTGGAAGCTCTCTTTGCATGCCCAACATATGCTTTTTTCTTAACAACAAAATCCAGTAGTTGAGAATCCACATGTTAATATGCAGAGACAAGTATAAGCAAAGCCAAATCTACTCAAATCCAATCTTGTCCCTTAACTATTCAATATTCTTTGATAATAAATCAATTATTATAAAAACTCAATTCTTTCAATAATATCCAATAATTAAATAAAAATATTTATTTTTAAATGTCTGGAAATAAATGCTACAATAATCTTAAAACATAAACAGTCTCCATGTCTAAAATTACATAAATGTTTCAAAAATAATAAATAGTATGATAATCTGATTAACTGAAAAATAGTTCATACTGATAGATAATGTAGTCGAAAAAAAGTGGGATCCTCAAGTATCAAGTCGTCTAAGTCTGATTATCTGCAAGAAGAACTAAGTATAAGTGAGATATATAGCAATGTGTCTTTAAATTGCATCAATCACATACACATCACAGTTTTAATCACATCATGCTCATAATTTCCACAACATCATGCTCATAATTTCCACGATGTCATGCTCATAGACTCAAGTCAAGCAACATGTATATACAAATGCACATGATAGGATGCATCGGGCTTAATGCAAAGCACCCAGCTACTCACACCAGAAGATGAGTAAGATTCCTCGAAATCACTCGTTACGTCGCATCATAAGTGAAATTCAGCCCGAACGGGTGAAACCACTAAATTTTCTCGTATAATTCCCAACCCACACATGATAATATAATGTCTCAATTTTGTAATCTTATATGATTTCTCAATCACATACTCGATCCATTTTGGGATTCTCATCACATTAAATGTGATAACTAATTATTCAAATTCTAATAAAAGTGCATGCAATGTCATCATGCAGTCACAACATAATATACATCATGAAATTCACAACACAGATAGTAGTTGCATAGCAGCAAATGTAGCACAAGAAGTGAACAACTTAAGCGGCTAATAACTCTAACGTCGAAGAAGATGTCTACCACACTCAGCTCTAGCACGGGATCGGACTGAAGTAGAACCTACAAGAATAAAATTCTACATTAACACCTACTACTATGCCACAATACTAATATAAATCCCACTAATATGAACTATAGTCACGTGCAACTCTCGCAAGTCGTGCAGTGACAGTCTGCACAGGAAAAGGAGGAGAAAAAGGTATGTCGATCTCAGAGTCGATATCACTTGAACACAACAATATCCAAATCAAAATCCAATATTCAATTATCAGGAAATTACTAAGTGCAATTAGTTGCAAATAGTAAAACAAGCTTTCAGGTTCAAATTTGAAAAATAGACAACAGATTTGAAATTAGGACGTTGAAAAACATCAAGTCAACTTTGACTGAAGAAGTCAATGGCGGCAATCAATGGTCAACGATGGAGGTCAATGGTCAATGGATCGGTCAAATTCAATGGATTGATCAACTGTTGACTCGGTTCAGTTTGGTTCCTCGGGTCAGATTCGATTCTAGGTCAAGGTTGATTCGAATATTGGTCTGTTCACTTACTTGTTTGGGCTGGCTTTGTAACATCCCAAAATTCGGGTTAGAATTTTTTGGTAATCGAATCGGGTCAGCTTAGTAATAAGTAAAATTTTAGTTAATTAATTAATTCTAGAAATTTAATTAAATAATGATATATTGATTTTTGGGTTGGTTTTTGGAGTAAAAATAATTTGATAAATGACTTTAATCGAGCCGGTTTTAAATTGACATGTGTTTTTAGTAATCAAATTGAAAGGAATACAAGCTATGAATCTTTAAGAAGTTATTAGACCATTTAGTTTTAATTAGAATTGATTGGTTTTCATAAAATCATTTTGGCAATTAATTTATTTTTCGTGGTAGATAGAGTTCTTCAACTTTTCTCTCAAAATGCACTTCTTTTGCTTTTCAAAAAACTCCAAAATCTCCATGGATTTCCTAAACAAAACTTGATCATTTTCTTTCTAAATCATTTCCTATTTCATAGATTTCTTTCATAAAATCTAGTTTCATCAAAAATCCAATTTTTTCATCATTTTGGAAGTTACGTCAACTTCTTGGAATCATCTCTAAATCATATTTTCAATCAAAAGAAAGGTATGATGAGATTTCTTATTGATATTCCACATGTTATGTATTCCTAGATTCTTTTTTAAATGATCTTTTATTTATTTAATTGTGATTTAATTTTTTTTTTTGTGTTTGATATACAGGAAAAATACATTTTGTTAAAAGTACATAAACTTTAGTATGGCGGTGGCTGAATGTGAGCGACAGAGGGTGTGGACGTTGTTTGTGGGGAATATATCAAAAAACTTGTGATGGAAAGGGGTATGGCAATCGTTTGATTGCCATGGAAGAGTAGTGAATGTATTTATCCCAAACAAGCGTACGAGAGAGGGTGTCCGTTTCAGTTTTGTTCGTATAGATTCACGGGAGGACGCGATGCAAGCAATAGAGCGTTTGAATGGTTTCTGGCTATACGGCTCAAAGTTTAGCGTGGCATTGGCAAAAAGGGAGGTTAGGGCTATATTTTGGTGGCGCAAAAGAGATGTTTCAACCAAAGAGCAAAATGGTAGATCAATGGAAACGGGGGATGATCTGGGAGAAGGGATTTCAGGGCAACGTAAAAGAATGGTAGGCTCAATTGATGAGATTAAAATACAGGTGTTGCGAGGTTGTACAGTATGATGGTGTAATAAGCCTAGTAGGCTAGTGGAGATAGCATTAGAAATGTATGCTGCGGACTTAAAGGGTTTGGAACTTATGAGGATCTTAGGGAATATGGTGCTTTTGATATTTTCAGAGGTAGATGATAGAAGGAGGGTTTTAGAGAATAGTGCTTTACAAAATTGGTTTGAGAGAGTGGAGGAATGGTTGCCAGTAATTGAAATTGTTTAGCGTAGTGTTTGGCTATCGATAAGTGGATTGTCTATACATGCTTGGTTCGTTGGCTCTTTTAGGAATGTGGTGACTTTATGGGGAAAATTTGTAAGAATTGATGAAGCGACAGAGAAACCTCGGTCTTTCAAGAGAAGTCGGGTATTGATTAAGATCGATAGGTTTGAGAGAATTGATGAAATGTTGGATTTGGTTGTTGATGGAAAGGTATTTTTGATTAGAGTTCAGGAAGCAAAAATTGTTCAAACTCATATGGTGGGGAATTTGAGAGAGAAGGATGATGTGAGTAGTGAAAATGCCTATCAGAAGGACGTTGTTATATCTGGGTGTAAGTTGGAATAGAGGTAACAATTTTGGCAGTGCGATAAGGAGAATACAATTGTTGTCGATTCTGTGGAGGAACAACCAAATTGGCATGATAATCATTTATGGGAATTGAATTATCGTCGGGATTTGAGAGCAGAGGTTTTATTCGAGGGGTTAAGGTAGAGCTCGGATGAGATGGTTAGGATGGTGAATCAAGAGACGTTAGAAAATCATAAGGGGATAGATTATGTGCAAGGGGAAATTACAGAGGCAATAGAGTTAATCGAGCATGGTAATAGTAGGGGATCTGTAGAGGATCGATTAGTGGAGGTAATAGGGGAGCTAAATTTGAGGGATGATGTGGTAGAAGTTGAGCAGAACTCAAATTCTTTAATTCCTGTCAACATAGAAGCAGACTTTGAATTAGATTCGGTGACACGAGGGCTGTGACGGATATGGTAGTTAAGCAGGTCTCGGATGCTTTGTTGTCATCTTTTGATCCTGAACTGGGGGTCACAAAAGGAATGCAGGGTAAAGTGCGATCAGTTAATAATATAGTGAAGATTACGGGATCACAAGAGTAGTGTTTTATGCTCGAGGTTCAGAGAGGCCGAAAAGATAAAGGGCGTCGACAAAATGAGGCAAGTTTTGTAATGAATCTCTCACAGATTCATACGTTTTGAATAGGCAACAATCAATTGAAAAGGAAGCGAGAGTGATTGTACAACTAGGAAATTTATTTGGTGTTACTACGATAGGAATGGAGGAGGATATTATATAGGATATATCTAGGATTGTGGAGGGAATGGGTAAAATCCTCTAGTGATGGGGATTTTATCGTGGAACATCCGCGGCTTAGGGAGTGCAGCAAAGAAACTTGGGGTGCGAGACGTTTTTCGAAGAGAAAAATGTGATATGGTGTTGTTGTAAGAGTTAAAGATGGAAGAGGTTTTAGATGTTTTTGCTCGAAGGATATGGCCATCTGATATGTGTGGTTTTGTGTATGCAACACCCGTAGGAGCATCTGGGTGGATTTTAGTATTGTGGGAAGCATCTCGATTTCGTTTGGTGTTATCGTCTAGTTACAAACATTTGTTTTGTTGAAAGATTGTTGGGTTCAAGAGGGTTGAGAGTGTGGGGTGATTTTAGTTTACGCTCCTAATGGGGTAGCGGATTAGATGAGGTTGTGGGAGGAGATTGCGGTATGTATAGGCTCGGAGCCACTCCCTTAGTGCGTAGGAGGAGATTTCAACATGGTTCGATGGCCACATGAGCGGTCAGGCTGCTGTATAGTGGCTCACGGTATGGATGCTTTTTCCCTTTTTATTGATAGTGCTAGTCTGGTAGATTTGTCGATGAGTGGTAAACAGTTTGCATGGTTTGGCTCGGGGAACCAATGTAGTTGGATTGATAGGTTCCTAGTATCTAATGTATGGTTGGACCATTTCCAATAAATTGAACAATGTAACTTGTCGAGACTTTTGTTAGATCATTCGCCATTACTATTGTTGTTGATTTGATTGTAAGGAAAATGTGAAGTTGGTGGAAGGTGAGTGGCTTCGATTGACAAGTTTGGGTGTGAGAGATAATAACATTATTCTTAAGTTGAGGTCATTAATTTTTTTTTTTGCGTAATTGGAACATAAGGGAGTTTGGGGATATTGATAAGGCTGTTGAAGTGTTGCAGCAACAAATTGATGAGGTTGATGCGAAGGTGGCAGAAGGGGGTTCAACGGAGGAGATGCTTGTGTGGCGTAGAACTTGGTTGCAAGAGTTATGGCGTGCTATTAGGCGAAAGAAGAGTGTTTGGCGACAAAAGTCACGAGTGACTTGGTTAAAGTTGGGGATCAAAATATAGCATTTTTTTCATAGGTTGGCAAAGCTGTAGGGAATGAGAAATAACATTATTGGGTTACAGATTAATGGGAGGTGAGAAACAGATATAGAGAGGCTTTGTGGACATGTATTCCTAGAGTTTCAGAAGCAGTTTTGTAAAGACAATCGGAAAGGGGATGTAAGGTTTTGGGTACTTTCAACCAGATTCCACGTGAGGTGGCTTCTTCGTTGATTGTTCCTTTTGCCGAGGAAGAAATTTGTAAGGCAGTGTGGGATAATGATGGCACAAAGGCTCCTGGTGAAGACGATTTTAATTTTGAATTTTTGAAGCGAAGTTGAGAGTTTGTCAAGGGGGGTGTGATGTGCTTTATAGATGCATTTTATGATTTGGGGAGATTGCCTAAGGGATCAAATTCTGCGTTCATTGTGTTGTTGCCAAAGAAAGATGACCCGATGGTGTTAACGGATTATTGCCTAATATACCTATTGAATTCGGTGTATAAGGTGTTGGCGCATCAACTTCATGAGGTGTTGGATTCGATGATTAGTGATGTACAGACGACATTTGTATGGGAAAGGCAAATAGTATATGGTATTTTATTGGCGAATGAGGTAATTCACTCGATGCGTAAACCTAATTTGCGTGGGGGTTTTTATTTTAAAGTTGGATAGCTTACGATAGTGTGCGCTGGGAATTTTTGGAAAATGTGTTAGTTCGGATAGGGTTTGATTCAATTTGGTGCTCTTGGATGAGAGAATGAGTGAGTTCAACTAGGCTTTCAGTTCTATTTAATTGCTTGACAACTAAGAAATTTGGAATGGGTCGAGGTCTTCGGGAAGGGGATTCGTTGTCTTCTTTGCTTTTTGTTATTGTGGTATAGGCGTTTTATGTAGAGAGGTGAGAAACAGAAAGAATAAGGTTTCTGTTATTTTCTAATTATATTTTCGTTACAGAAATTGAGTCTTTAAATAGACTCGACAGTAATACAAAGTTTTCAGGACTCCTTGTTGAATAAAGAGTTATACTAAAGTACAAACTCTATCTATTAGATAAAATTTAATCTAAATATAATTCTAATCTATTTACAATAGCAGTTTTATACTTCTACATTCCCCCTCAACCTGGAGAATATATATTATATATTCCCAGCTTGAATGATAGCCTGTCGAATGCTGGTTTTGGTAAGGCTTTTGTGAGCAGATCTGCCAGCTGACCTTCTGTAGGGACATAGCTCAAGGAGGCTGCCCATTATAAATTTTTTCGAGATGAAATGTCTGTCAATTTTAACATGTTTAGTGCGATCATGTTGGACATGATTTTTTGCTATTTGAATTGCTGATTGATTGTCACATAGAATCTTGAATTTTCCTTGTTGGTCTACATGTAGTAGCTTGAGTAGCCAAATTCCCTTACACATCCCTAAAGCCAATGCTCGAAATTCAGCTTCCTCACTAGTTCTAGCAATAACTTGTTGTTTTTTGCTTCTCCAAGTTACAAAATTTCCCCAAACGAAGGTACAATAGCCACTTGTGGATCTTTTGTCAGTAAGCTCCCCTGCCCAGCTCGAGTTTGTAAAAACTTTGACAGTTCTATCTTGTGTCTTTGTAAACATCAAACCGTGTCTGGGGTTTTCTTTAAGTATTTAAGAACTCTATTTGCTGCAGCCAAGTGTTCTTCTTTCGGGTTTGACATATGTTGACTGAGAACATTCACAGGATAGGTTATATCTGGCCGAGTTAATGACAAGTAGATTAGCTTACCAATTAACCTTTGAAAGTTGTCCTTATTTACTGAAATGGCAGCATCTTTACCAAACTTCAAGTTGGCCTCCATGGGTGTATCGGCTGGCTTACATCCCATCATACCAGTTTCACTTAGCAAGTCTAAGATATACTTTCTTTAGTTGCTCACCAATCCTTTCCTTGACCTCCCCACCTCCATACTTAGGAAATATCTGAGTTTTCCTAAGTCTTTTGTCTCAAACTCTTTGTTCAGAAGATTCTTTAAGTAGCCAATCTCTTCTTCATCGTCTCATGTCATTATTATATCATCCACATACACAATTAAGATAACCTTTTTATTTATGTGAGTTACCTTAACGAACAATGTGTGATCTGCTTGGGATTGTTTGTACCCATTCTTTAAAATGACTTTTGTAAATCGGTCAAACCAGGCTATAGGTGATTGTTTTAGGCTGTATAGAGATCTGTTAAGCTTACATACCTTTTGTTCTCCCGCAGCATGTTTCAATCCTGGTGGTAGCTTCATATAGACTTCCTCCTCTAGCTTCCCATTTAAGAAGGCGTTTTTAACATCAAGTTGATGTAATTGCCAGTCACAATTCACTTCTAGACTCAAGATAACTCGGATTGTGTTAAGTTTATCCACAGGTGCAAAAGTTTCAGTATAATCGATTCCAAAAGTCTGTGTATACCCTTTAGCAACTAACCTTGCCTTGTGGCTTTGGATGCTGCCATCAGAATTAAATTTTACAATGAATACCCATTTACATCTAACGAGTTTTTTACCTTGAGGAAGATCTGTAACAGTCCAAGTGCCGTTTTCCTCTAGAGCATTTATTTCTTCCTCAACAGCCCTTCTCCATTTAGGATCTTTAAGGGCCTCATCAATGGTTGTAGGAAATTCTTCCTGATCCAAGCAAGCTGTGAAGGCCTTGAAGGAGGGCATCAAACAACCATAAGAGGCAAATCTCTGAATGGGGTGCTTTGTACATTGCCTAACACCTTTCCTTATGGCAATGGGAAAATCATCAAGTTTAGTAGAAATGGGAAGAAGTTCACTGATCTCATTACCTTCACTTTCACTATTAGCATCTGAACTAAAATCCAACTCCTCGGCAAGTTTTTAATTGCAAAATGGGCTCGGATATTTTCTTCCTTCGAGTGTAAACCTGCAGCTTTTTGGTTGATTTAGGTGGAGATGTGGTTGGCAGATGTGAGGTGTCTATGGGTGTTTTAGTCAAAGTAATAGGTGGATTAGAAGATTTGGTAGATGCAAACTCTGAAGGTTCTGAAGGAAGATTAGACTCAAAGTCTGAAGGTTCAGAAGAAAACACATGAGAGTCAAAATGTACCTGAAAAGGCTGAAAATCACTCCAAGTTTCCTCCTAAATTGCAGCCTTGGGAAAGTAAGGTTCTTGTTCAAAAAATGTAAGATCCATGGTGATATAAAATTTATGTGTGGGGGGATGATAACATTTGTAGCCCTTCTTAAGTGATGAATAACCAACTAGAGAACATTTAAGGGATTTAGGATCAAGTTTGGATGTATGTGGGGCAGAGTTATGGACAAAAATAGTACAACCAAACACTTTTGGTGGCAGTATAGAAGAAACATGTTTAAAAAATGGGTAAGTCTTCAAGAAAACTGTTTGAGGTGCTTGAAACTTCAAAATTCTGCTAGGCATGCGATTAATTAAGTAGGTGGCGGTTAACAAAGCCTCACCCTACAAGTATTTAAGAACATTACCAGTGAAAAGCAAAGAGCGGGTAACTTCAAAGAGATGGCAGTTTTTTCTTTCAGTAACACCATTTTGTCGTGGTGTATGGGTACATGAACTCATTTGAACAATCCCATTTTGGTAAAAGAAGTCTCCCAAAGATTTAGCAAAGTATTCACTGCCATTATCAGAATGAAATAATTGAACTTTGGTTGCAAATTAAGTAACAACAATATTATAAAATTTTTCAAAAATTGCTTTGGTTTCGAATTTTTCTTTCATCAGGTAAGTCCATGTTAGCCGACTGTGATCATCAATAAAAGTTATAAACCAGGGGCTGCCATTAACGTTTTTCACTTTAGAAGGGCCCCAAATATCACTATGAATAAGGGAAAAAAGTTTGAAAGGTTTGTATGGTGAATGATAGTAAGAAGATTTCGTTTGTTTTGCAAGATGACAGATATGGCATGTAAAAGAATCTGGATTTTTATGAACAAAGAGATTTGGATGTAATTTAGAAAGATATCGAAAACTGGGGTGTCCTAGTCTGTAATGCCATAATAGAACTTCATCAATTTGTCCTATAGTAGTAAGAGAGCATGTAGGGGAATTTGGGAAAGAACTAGAAAGAATATAGAGTCCGTTTTGCAATCTAGCACTGCCAATCGTCTTCTTCGAGTCCAGTGCCTGTAAAATACAACCAGAACCATTAAAACTGATTGAACACTTTAAAGTATTCGATAACTAACTAACAGATACAAGGTTGCAGGCAAGATTGGGAACAAACAAGACATTGTGCAAAACTAGATCATCATTAATCCGAACAGATCCACAACCCAAGATAGTATATAGGGAGCCATCAGCAGTCTTAATTGAACGAACATAAGAGGTAGGAAAATATGTAAAAATAATAATTCCTTGTGACCAGTTATGTGGTCAGATGCCCCGGAATCAATAATCCAAGAGGATTTTGATTGATCCGAAAGGAGGGCGGTGGAGAAATGAGTATCTTCAGCCTCTTTCAGGGTCAGATTTACCGTGTTGGATTCTGGAAAGTTACCAAACAACCTTTGTAGATCATCAGAACTAGAATAAATTTCTGGCAGAGATGTAACTTCATTAGAAGAAGAAGATGTAGCGGAAACAGTGGCCATCAACTAGGTTTATTCGATCGGAACCTAAGCTGATACCATGTAGAGAGGTGAGAAACAGGAAGAATAAGGTTTCTGTTATTTTCTAATTATATTTTCATTACAAGAATTGAGTCTTTAAATAGACTCGACAGTAATACAAATTTTTCAGGACTCCTTGTTGAATAAGGAGTTATACTAAAGTACAAACTCTATCTATTAGATAAAATTTAATCTAAATATAATTCTGATCTATTTAGAATAGCAGTCTTATACTTCTACATTTTATGTGTTGTTTGAATGTGCGAAGGAGGCAGGTTTAATTAGGGGTATTGCGATAACAGGCGAGGTAGCAATTTCGTATCTTCAATTCGCTGATGGTATGATTTTATTCTTTGAGGCTTCAGTGGATGTGGCGCTTTCTATTTAGCGGTTACTTGATTACTTTCAAGCTTGTTCAGGGTTGAAGGTGAATTATAAGAAATCTTCATTGTTTGCAATTGGAGTGGATGATGTTTTGTTTGGGGAAGTGGCACAGGTTTTGGGTTATGAAAAGTGGATATTTTCATGCAAATATTTGGGAATGATGTGGGGGTTAAGCCAAATTGTAAGGAATTATGGGATCCGATGGTTACATGTTTTCGAAAGAAATTAGCGGGGTTGAAGCGTGCTTCGCTTTCATTTACTGCGAGAGTGATTTTAGTTAATTCAATTTTGTCACCTTTATCGATATATTACATTGTGGTGTTTAAGATTTTGAAGGGTGTTATAGTGAGGATTGATAAAATTAGGAGTTTTCTTTGAGGAGGAGTGAAGTTGAGTAAAAAAATGTGACGAATAAGACATCTTGGGGGTTTGGGGGCTGTGGACATTCAAGTTTGAAATGTAACATTGTTGTCTAAGGAGGCATGAAGATACGCTACTCAAAAATAGTCATTATGGAGGGTAGTGATTGTTGCGAATTATGACGAGGCTTTGGAAAAAAAATATAGTTGCAAATGTCAATAGTGGGGAAGCGAGATCGTATCTTGAGGTGTCAAATTTCGTGTGGAAAGTGGGGTATGGTCAAAGAGTGTTATTTTGGTTGGATCCTTGGTGTATCGAGGAGCCGCTAAATGATGTTTTTCCACGCTTATTTTCTTTGCCAGTAAATAAGTTGTCTATAGCATGTGATTATGCGGTACATGGTTCTTTTAATCATATGAGGAATGGCATTCTTTCTTTAGGTGTGCTTTTTGGGTGTTTGAAGAGCATCTATTATGTGAATTGTGGTCTTTGGTGTCACTGATTGTATTGCATATTGAAATTCAAGATTCGTTGATATGAAAGATGGATGTACATGGTTAATTCTCAGTTTAGAGTTTGACGAATTGCTTGTTACTGGATAGAGAGAAAGATGATTATGGGAGTGTGTTTTGTTTGGAAAGTACTGATGCCTTCGAAAGTACATGCATTTTTGTATATGGTGCAATGAGGATAATGATGAATTCGAGCATATCCCTTTTAGTTGCAGGTTGATTCGAGAGGTATGGGATTGGTTCTTACAATGGTAGATGGTGGCTTTGCCTTTGCCGCATACTTTAAAGGAGTTTTTTGGGGGCCAAGTTTTATTGTTATTTTAGAGGTGAGATTCGGCAATGGTGGTGTGCGTGTGTAGTGGTACTTCTAATGGTCGTTGTGATTGGCGAGAAATAAAGCGATGTTTGAGGGCAAAAAGTTACCATTATTAGAGGTGTTCTTCTTGATTAAATTACGTTCTTTTGCATGTGTTTGTATGGCGCAAGAGACATGGAATTTGAATGAGGTGACATGGTGAATTTGTCTGCATGACTGTTATTGTGTTCCGGCTATTACAAGCAAGCGTAGGGGAGTTTGTTGGCAGCCACCGAATGGTGAAAGTTTGAAGTTCAATGTTTATGGATCGGCGAGAGGCAAGCCGAGAGCGAGTAGCTTTGGCGGAGTGTTGTGTGATGCGGAGTGTAAATTTCTTGCTCTCTTTTCTGGTCCGTTGGGGATAATAGAGTCTAATGGAGAGAAAATTTATGCCATCGCGTTTGCGTTGGAGATGTTTTTTGGGTCTTGGTGGAGTTCAAAATATGCATTGGTTGTGGAATCGGATTCATGAGTGGCACCTGATTGGGTATTACAGTCCAATAAAAGATCATGAAGATTATGGGAGTTGTTTGTTAAAATTGATCTGGTATGTGGTAGGGGTACGACTGTTAGTTTCGTTCATACATTTTGTGAGACGAATGAGTTCGCGGACGCTTTAGCCAAGGAAGACGTTAATGTGGGATGTTGTTTCAAGCCATTTTGTAGTGTGTGGTGCATGGTGCTTTGTTGGCCATGGTGCTGGATGCAGCGCATGACTGGATAGAGTGATGGGTGCGGTAGATTGTGATGGGCATGCGTGCTTGGGTAGTTCATGGGTTGAGGATAGGTGTTGCTTGTTTTAGCTTTAAGTCCAGTGTGTTGGTGTTGTTAGGAGAGTGATTGTTTGGAGTTGGTTCCTTGTTTGTTTGGAGCTTTGTGTTTTGTTAGTGTTCGTTTTGTGTTTACATTATTATGAGTACCATTTTCCTCTATTTTAGGTGTAGGGAGGTTTTTAAGAAGGCCCATAATAATGTTGGCTTGTATGATATTTCTCTAATAAATCATACTTTTGTGATAAAAAAATGTGATTAATTAAGAAATTGAGTTTTGGAAGAATAATGATGAAATCTTGATTTGCAAATGAAATCTATTTAATTTTGGTTGGATTAATTTAATTAGCTAAATTAAATTGAGTGTTCATGGGAATATTGGTTAATTGATGGTGATTTGGATTCCTGAGTCTTGCGATTAGAATCTCATTAGGATGCCTCCTTCTCCCTCATTTGCCCTTTTTTTCATTTGTTTATTTTCTTTCTTTTTATGCGTTATAGATAGTGATTCTTATATCGAATGGTCTTTCCCTATTTTTTTCTTTTTTGTTTATCCTCTTTCGTCTCTATTGGAGACCCATATTTATTTTTATTTGGTCCAATCAAAAAATATTTTATCATTTTTGTATTCGCAATTTAATATAGATGGGTTTCATAACATATATGCCACTCTCACTCTCAATTTTTTCAGGCAATTTGGTGGAATACTCGAACGGTCGGTTCTTTCTTCGTCTTAGCTTCCGCCTTTATGAATGAAAACAAAAGACAAATGAAAGGAGTCTCCCATTATGAATGATCTGGATTTCATTTCTATTTCGAATTTGAAGATAATTCGAATTTTTAGTCTAAAAATGATTCATTCTAATTATATCTATTGAGAACTCTAAACTAAATAGAATTAAATAATTAAAATAATTTTTAAAATTGAAAGAAAATACAATAAAATATAATTATTATATTCTATCAACATTAGATTAAATATTAGATCAAATCTACCATTATTTTTATTATAATAAATATGTTATATTAAGTATGACATTCAAAATTTTAAATTCTAGTTTTTCTAAATTCTAGTCTATAATTCATATTAATAATTCATAGTAATTATGAATAACTAATAGATAGTTAATAGATAAGATCATAATAGTTTGCTGAAATCCTATGGATACAAAATTTATGAAGAGATAACAAACGAATTTTTTAATTTCTAGTATTAAATGTTCATGCAGTAAGAATAAGAGGGGATTGGCCGAGTATTCCACTTTTTTTTAGTCCTGTTTAGGGAATAAACAAGGTTTTAGATGCATACATAGAGAAAGTCGTGTGCAATGAAAAATACAAGCACGGTTTGGGGAATGATTTTTTATTCTTTAACTATTTAATGATTAATGAAATTTCATTTTAACAAGGAAATTATCTACTCCATCCGACTAGTTCCGGGTTCGAGTCTCGGGTAACCCATTTTTATTATCATATCGAAATGATATTCCTAATAGAATATAGGAATCATATGGATATATATATATATATATCATATGTATATCAATCCGTATTTTCTTTTTGTAACTCCTATGATTAAAAAAATGATAAATCTAGATAAGACCCTAGATGTATATTTTCTATTTGATTAATTTAATTAGCTAAATTAAACTGAGTGTTCATGGGGAATATTGGTTAATTGATGGTGATTTGGATTCCTGGTAAGATTTTGAGTTTATATGCTGATTTTGAGATTCCTAAAAGCAACTCTTAAGGTGGTTAATATATCTACAAAAGCAGTGGGGTGAGAGAGGCTCGAACTCTCGACCACAGGATACCTCAAAAGTTATGAGACATATGCACTAGCCAACTACACCACCACTGATTCACAACTGACCCTGATTAAATATTAAACAATAAATATTATCAAATAAAATTGTTGTCATTCTTAATCAAAAATTGACTTTGGCTCAATTCTTTGGACGCCCCCATTTCTCCTTTCCTACATAGGTTTGGTTCAATGATGTATATGAAATGTGAATTGTAAATTTATGAACTAAGTTATGTCGTATGATATTAAATGTAAAATTTGATAATAAAAAATTGATGCTCAATTATCTTAACACTATATCAAATATAAAAGGCATGTCTTAGGATCGTTTCTAACGCTTGTGATACGGGTTTATGTGTGTTGGGTGTGCCTACGGGCGCTGTGATACATGTTCAGCTATGAAAATATGCTTGATGTTGCCTTCAGGCGTTGTGTGGCAAATGGCCAAATTAGTATGGCATGGTATTGGGTGTTATGGATCTCCTTACCCGACTAAAGACCAAGTACAATGAAATTTGAGCAAGTGTGAAAGTCTATATGTGTGAAATGTGTTATACAATTTACTACCAAAATTTTTAAAATGTGTGAGCGTGGCTAAATATGTTTGCTAATAGTATTAATTAATGTTAAATGCCTTATATGTTATTATTGACTATGTCATTGAGTTTCATTTGAGAATCACTCCGTTTGCTTTTCTGTTCTTTTCAGGAGTTTGACCGAAATGATTAAAACCGAATCCGAATCGAACGACCTGTTTGTCAACTCTACTAATACTCCTCGGTCCATCCCTGGTTATAGTAAATCTTTAGAAACATTATGTTTTGTTGGAAAAAATGTGATAAAGTGAAAACTTTGAGGCATATTTTCTATGGATAAAGGTGGAGATTCGAATAATGAAATTACGTCTTCATATTCTACTCCATGAGACATCTACAATGATATCTCATACGTTCAAAACATGTGAGTGATGAATGAGAAATTGGTGCTCAAAGAAGGCTTGTGAATTGAGTTAAGGAAAAGGAAAAAGCTTATATCCCATATTGATGGGCTGCCAAGCGTGAGATATGTTTATATACAAGACTCTACTTGAAAATTATTGAGTAACTTAAGTTGATATGATATAGGTGATGTGAATATTTGGATTGGTTAGGTCCTTTGTAGGCTTGTGGATATTTTAACCCATTACGAGATAATTTTTCTTAAATGTAACATTTTTAATATCTCAAATAAATGATAAGATATTATCTTTAAATTTGTATATTATTTTATTTCAAATAAAATTCAGATAATTCACAAGTTTTATTTCTAATGAAACTCCTACCCCTATAAATAACATGCAAATCTATTAGGTTTAAACTCCGGATACATAGAGATTTTCTACTATTTTTACTATGTGATTTTTTAAAATATTTTCGGTGATAGAGAAGGCAAGGTTACAGTTTGTGATTTCTACAAACGTGCTATTACAATTGATCGTATAGTTGTTGTATCCGATGAGACAGACGACCAACGTATCTTAAGTACCACAAGAGTGGCCGGAAATTTGTGTTAAGGAAATTGTGTTCTCAGAGACTTCAATTCGTTTCTACTCAAACGAATTACAATTTATGTTTTAAATTATTTTATTTGATTCCATTATTTTTCCTTTAATTTCTTGGCAATTTATTGCAATAAAAAGAAACAAGGAAGAAGCCGTACAAACATATTCAAGTATAGCAACAACGAAAGGATAATTCGAATGTGCATGATTTTATTCGTTTCTTTTATTTAATTTTTTATTTTTAATTTCAAATTAATTTGTAGTTTATTTTGTTCTGTTCGATATAATAATACTATCAGTATATATTTTTAATATTTTATTATTGTTCTTAGATTATTAATGACCATTGTCTAACAATCTTAAGATAGACTCGAGTTTTAATCCAAGATGCATAGAGATGACCGTGCTTCAAATCATCACTGCCACTAAAGTACTAGCGATGCGTTTAGGGTGAACTCAACGGTTGTCTACTTGCTGTGGATAGCAAGGATTTACTTGTGAGAAACAAGTGTTCAATCCAAGATTTGCATAATCGGGGTGTTTTTTTTCATATATATTTTATGTTGGAAATTAATTCAGTTTAAAGGCTCCAAATTTTGTTTATTATGGTATTATCATGGTAAGATTTTGCCTATGGTCATGTAAAATATTAATTATGACATGAATTTGGAATACTTGTGTTTTCTGTAATAATTTTCTTTTGAAAATTTTATAGAGACGAACATGATACCCAAAAAGAATCTTGGTCTTTTTGGAAACTAATATCTCGTAAACAATTCATTTCAGGATTTAATTCTTGTCATTTTAACGGGTTTACTTGATATCCTTTCTAAAACAAGAGGCAACCTTAATAAATCTATTTTATTCAAATTCTACTGTGGACAAGTCTGTTTTAACAAAAATTGTCATCGAAAGTAACATTGGTTACTGTTCTGCTCAATAGAATCTAGAACATTGATTCTGACTGAGGTATTAAATTAAAGAATAAAAGAATTTTGATTTCTATGGCAAATAACATTCTCAAAGTCTAGACTGATGCACGTTATGAAGTGTACAATGTTTAAAAATGACTAAAGAATTCTGAGTGTAACGCCCCGGTTTTGGGCCTAGGAGTTTTAGGATGGCTTAGTCGGTCAGGAGGACCGAAATTAGAGATTCGAGTTGGATTCGAGATTTAAATTGGATTAAATATTTTTATTGGAGATAAAAATATAGAAAATGGTCTAACATCATTATTAAATATATAAATGATTTTGGTGAAAACAATTTTGGAAAATGAAAGTCGGAAATGGGACATTTGAGTTGGTGACCAAAATGCAAAGTTTGCAAAACTATTTTTAGTGACTGTTTTGAAAATGGGTCAAAACTTTGAATCTTTAAGGAGCTAATAATCCAAGAGGTATAAATAGTGGAGAGAATTAATTAAAAAATTAAGCTTTTTAAAAGAATTTCACGTAACTAACTTTGTAACTTCTTTCTCTCAAATTCTCTCCAGCCAAACACATTTCCAGCTTCAATTTCTTCAGGTAAAATTAGGATTTCAAAGAGTTTTTGACTTCCAATTGATTTCTAAAGCTTTTGCATCAAATACTTATTGTTTCTACCTTGATTTTCATGGTTTATAAAGCAATTGAGGGGAGAGATCATCATTGGAGGTAAAGACTCGTTCTTCTCCTCTAATGAAAGGTTCTTTATTGAAATTCCTAAGTTCTTGATCCATTTTACATGATTCTCATTGGGTTTTGATAAATTAAACTCAGATTTATGGTTTAATTGGTGATTTATGATAGAAATTGAGGAAATTCATAGTTGATCTATTTTTGCTGAGTTAAGAATTTATTTATAACTTGATTTTGATGTTCAAAATGTTAATGAAGTGAGTTTTGACGATAGAATCCCGAAATCTAGAGAATCTCTAATTTTTTAGGTTGATAGTTAAGAAATTTTGAGATGTTGTGGTTGAATATTATTGTTGGAGGTAGGAGGTTGGGTTGAGTTGTTGATTTGATGTTATTTGATGATATTTAGAGGTTGAGATTCGTAGTTAATGGCTGGGTTGAGGTTAGAGATGAATCGATGATGTTTTTGGTTGTTAAGATAGGGTGTTGTGGAGAATTATAGTTGGGTAAATGTTAATTGTTGGTTGTTGTGAGTTGGATGCATTATAATGCATTGGATCATCTGTTGTGATGTGTTTGAAACAGGGGAAGATAATTCAGATGTGAGCGTTGGTGTTGAGGAGTTGCCGGAAGCTTAATTTGACATCGGCAAGGGGGCGTTGCTTTGTCGGTGAGTGAAACGTATAATAATGGCTTTTCAAAGATTTGAAAAGGTTTAATGGGAGTCTAGACTAGGCTTGATACGCTGGTCTAAGGCTCGGAAGTAAGTAAAGTGGATCTCTCTCGATTTCGGTTGGTAAATGATTTATGAATGCACTTGTTAAATAATTGTTTACCTTTTGTTTTATGCATGAAATGAACATGGTTTAATGCTGGGAATTGATATGAAATGATGCTAGATGAATTTGGGAAGTAATGCATGATTTTAAAGAATGTTTATGAACATGGCTTATGCATGGTTTAATGCAAAATGAAACGATTTGAATAATGCATATGAAAACAGTGAGTATGATTATAAAAGTGGATTATATTGGCAATTGATGAATTGAAAATGTTATCGGATATAATTGGCCAGCCATAGGATTTAAAGTGCACTATAATAAGTCGTTCGTGGTTGTAGAGGTAGTACGAGAGGTACTTGTTCCGATCATGTGAACCCCGATATTGTTGAGGTAACACTTAGATGGCTTTTACTCCAGCCATGAGCTGTAGAGGTTGATGCGTCGAGTGTGTTTACTCCAAGTTGGAGGATTAGCCTTGGTAGTGTAGAGGTGGTGCATGTGTTGCACAACTCCATGCCATTGGGCTGCAAGAGATTGCGAAATCTCTTTGGAAATCTGTGTATCCGATGTTAATGATGATTTATGGAAAGGATGAATATTAAAATGGATCACTTGAAAGACAATATAATGTTTTAAATGTATCATGTTGATGGATTGGTTTGTATAATGTGATTTATATATGTTTTACTCCTTAAGCTTTGCACATGGGATGTTATGCATGGGAAGGCTTAAGTTGAGGGAATTGCATATGGGATTATGCTGTGGAATCCATGATACATGTTGCATATGGTTTAATATGTTGGTCTCTTTGTAAAGTGTAAGTGCATATTTTGAAAGAATGACATGATGGTTTAAAATGGTTTAAAATTGCATTGGATGATGTTATGTGCTTTGAGCGCTCCTCACTAAGCAGTGATTGCTTATGCTCTCCTTTATCATCAATGCATATTGAATAAGTGCAAGTGGCCTAGCAAGCAAGGATGGGATTCTCAAGACTTGATTACCAAAATATGTTTGGGATTTAAAGTAGTAATAAAGACAATGTGGCTCGAATGTTGTTGGGAGGGCTTTAGTGTTTAATTCTCTATTTAAGTGCAATTATATTGCTATCTTGGATTATTTATAAGGTTGGTATGTGGATTTTGATAAACGGTTATGCATTGATTGCTTGAATGCTAGGGAGCATGCCTATAGTTGTTCTTGAAGCATGTTGACTTGAGATGTTAGCCCATATGTGATATATGGTTGTGGTTGAACTCCTAGTTTTGCTGGTTGAGTGTTAGGGCCATGTTTAGTGTGTATTGGACAGGTGAAAAGCATGATAGGCAGCCAGAATGGACATTACTGGACCTGGAGCATCGGTACGTGTACCTCCGTATCAGTACGAGTGGGCAAATTAAGCCTATCGTATCGGTACACGAGTTTACGTATCGGTACAGGGCAAGGCATTTAGGCCTAGCGTATCGGTCATGGGTCTGCGTATCGATATAGGGCAAGGCATTTAGGCTTTGAGGATCGGTACACGGGTTTGGGTACCGGTACGAATAGCAATATAAGGTAAGGAATACCGGTATGCGTTAGTGTATCGGTACGGTATTGAGCTACTGGATTTTCAACTCAGGCCTGCGTACCAATACTTGACCCTACCGTACCGATACCGCAAGTAGTTAAGTTAGTTGTTGAGTGTCCTAAAGTTCTATTTTCTTGCGCTTTAGTCCTGAATGTTGTGGAAGCAATTGAATGAGTTTGAATGATCGTATTGGGCTAATTTTTTACATGTAAGCATGAAATTACATTTTGGTATGTCATTGTATTTTGCTGAAGTTACATTTTGGTCCCTAAATAGTATTTTGGCCAATTGTATATCGCCACGATGTCCAATTGAGATGGGTACTCACATTTAAATAGTATGATCGTGTAGGAAAGCGTTAATACATCTAGACAAGATAAAAAGAATAAAAAATAGACGTGTTCTGGGTTTAATCTTTTTGGTTTACTTGGGTAAACCTAATGTAGCTTTCTCGATTCAGTCTTGCAACTAGGCCGAGTCGAGAGAGTTACATTTGGTGGTATCAGAGCCAGGTTATGATTGTTAGGAGTGGGTTATAGTTGGTTGTGTATGTTGGGAAGTTGTTTGATTTGTATGTTTGGTTGATTTAAGTTGATTGCTATACACGATGATTGATTGTGTGTTATATGTCATGCTGGGGTACTATTTGGGACACATTGCCTTATTACTACTGATGTAAAATGCTTTTGATTTGAAATGGAAAGTCTTGGATCCTTGCTTGAAGATGGCCTAATCATTTTTGTTTTAGTGTATTATCATGCCATAAATCCTTTGTTTACGATGTTATCGAGGAGAGAGTTACGTTTTAATGCAAATACGGGGAGGCGGGAGGATGAGGATAACGGTATGCCTATTGAGGGGTTGCCACATCCTCCACCGAATCCACTTGTGGATGTGGAATAAGTACCACATGTGCCAGCTGGGCCAGGGTTTGGTGATATGACGCCTTTGATACAGGCAATGGTAGGAGCATTTCAGGCCGCGATGGCTGTGGTGCATGTGTCTGCACCATCATTGGTTGTCGTTGCTAATCTGGGATTACCATTAGAGCGTTTACGTGGCCTATAAGGGGTTAAGTTTAGAGGATTGACGCTTGAGGCTTTCGAGGAGTGGTTAGCCAGCACAAATCGCATCCTGGATCAGATGTGTTGTTCTGATGACCGTAAACTTGGATGTGTTGTATCTCTGTTACAGGGAGATGCTTATAGCTGGTGGACTACAGTGATTGCGGGAATAGAGCCTAGCTATGTGACATGGGAAACATTCTACAATGCCTTTAGAAAGAAGTATCTTGGAGCTAGATATCAAGATGAGAAGAAGCACGAGTTCATGGCCTTCGTGCAAGGTGTTATGTCGATATCTGAGTATGAGATACAGTTTGTGAGGTTGATTCAGTATGCTTCTGAGTTGGTGCTTGATGAGATGAGTCGTTGCGACCGTTTTCATTATGGTTTGACTCAAGAGGTTAAGACATATATGTTGGCTACTGAGTATGTTGATTTTGGCGTGTTGGTTTTGAGAGCCAAGGATATTGAGCAGAGTTTGGGCTTAACATCCAGTGCTGGAGGATTTGGCCATGGTAAGAGAGCCATTAGTACTAATGTTAGTGGTGGTCGGTATAAGAGGCACCATGATCAGAGACATCGACCTAAACTTGGGCGGAGAGGTCAGCCAGGGCAGAGTTCCAGAAGTGGGATACTCGAATATGCTCAGTGTGAGAAGAGATATTTCGGGGTTTGTTGGAGGTCGGATAAGGTTTGCTGGGGTTGTGGATCTCGAGACCATGTTAGACGCGACTGTCCTCAGGTAGGACGAGTTAGTTCAGTTCCTGCACCAGTTGCAGCTAATGCTTGTTGGAATTATGGGTCGACTGATCATGTGAGGTATGATTGCCCTATGTTAGCTAGAGGTGCACAGGCTCCTGCACCTGCTGTGGTTGCCCGAAAGGTCGAGGGCGTGGATGAGGACATTTCCAGCTAAGAGATGGTGGGCGTAGGACTGTGGCTCACACAGTTGCTATCTAGCCGGAGGGTAGAGGTCTCGAGAGGGTGTATGCACATCGCGAGGGACGCAACGATGCCGATGTGATTGCAGGTACCTTTACTTTGCAATCTTTGCCGTTATTTTCATTGGTTGATTCTGGTTCCACCCATTCATATATTGTGAGTGAACATGTACAGTTACTTGATATACCTGTTAAGATTTTGAATGTTGGTGTTCGAGTAACTAGTTCTCTAAGCGAGACGGTTGTGGTTAGGAAGTTATACCGAATGTGTCATTTGATGGTGCAAGATCATGTGTTTGTCGTGGATTTGATGGAGTTGCCATTCCATGGTTTTGATGTAATTTTAGGGATGGACTGGTTATCTGAGCATAGGGCAGTTGTGGATTTTGAAACAAAACGGATATCATTGCGTCTTGCTGATGATTATGAAGTTGTGGTGGTTGGTGAGAATGCAAAGTTCCTGGCCAATGTTGTTTCAGCTTGGGAAACAAGTCGAATGTTGAAACTTGGATGTCAGGAGTATTTGGCCTATGTTATGAATCCTGGATCTAAAGATGTACGTATGTAGGACATTCGTACAGTTTGTGATTTTCTAAAAGTTTTTCCTGAAGAGTTGCTAGGGTTACCGACGGATAGAGAGGTAGAGTTTAGAATTGAGACGTATGTTGATACGGCTCCGGTGTCCATTGCGCCTTATCGCATGGCACCTAAGAAATTAAAGGAGTTGAAGACACGGCTGCAAGAGCTGCTTGATCGAGGTTTTATTAGACCTAGTGTTTCACCCTGGGGTGCGCTGGTGTTATTTGTGAAGAAGAATGATGGCATGATGAGGATGTGCATCGATTATCGGTAACTGAATAAGTTGATGATTAAGAACAAATATCCCTTGCTGCGGATTGATGATTTGTTTGATCAGTTTAGGGTGCTTTGGTGTTTTCTAAGATAGATTTGAGACTATCAGTTGAAAGTGAAGGATGTGGATGTGCCAAAGACTGCCTTATATACAAGGTATGGGTATTATAAGTTCCTGGTAATGCCGTTTGGGTTGACTAATGCACCAGCCACATTTATGGATATGATGAACCGTGTGTTTCGCGAGTTCTTTGATCAATTTGTGGTCGTGTTTATATATGATATTCTCGTGTACTCTCGTACCGAGGAGAAACATGATCAGCATTTGCGGATAGTGTTGCAAGTGCTAAAGGATAATCCGTTATATGCTAAGTTCAGAAAGCGCAAGTTCTGGCTTAAGGAGGTGATGTTCCTTGGCCATGTGGTTTCTGCGGAGGGTATTCATGTTGATTTACAAAAAATTGAGGCTATTCTCAATTGGAGGCAACCTAAGTCTGTATCAGAAGTGCGTAGTTTTCTTGGGTTGGCTGGTTATTACCGCCGCTTCGTTGAGGGGTTCTCGAGTATTGCAGCACCATTGACCAAGTTGTTGCAAAAGAATGTTCCTTTTGTGTGGACGGAGAATCAATAGCAGGATTTTGAAAAGTTGAAAGAGGTTTTGATGCACACTTCTGTGTTGATTCAGCCTGAATCTGAGAATGAGTTTGTGGTTTATAGTAATGCGTCATATGTTGGCTTGTGTTGTATGCTGATGCAGGATGGGAAGTTTGTAGCCTATGCATCGAGGAAGTTGAAAATTATGAGCGCAATTATCCAAATCATGATTTGGAGCTTGCGGCTGTAGTGTTCACCTTGAAGATTTGGCGGCATTACCTCTATGGTGAGAAGTGTGTGGTTTATACGAATATTAAGAGCCTAAAATATTTGATGTCGCAGAAAGAGTTGAACCTTAGGCAACGAAGATGGTTGGAGTTGCTTAAGGATTACGATTTGACCATTGAGTATCATCCGGGTAAAGCAAATGTGGTGGCGTATGCTTTGAGTAGAAAAGTTATGGTCAAGTTGAAAGCTATGTTTGCTCGGCTGAGTGTAACTCGTGATGGAGGTTTGTTGGCTGAGTTGCAAGTGAAGCAATCGTTATCGCAAATGATAAAGGAGAAGCAACCGTACGATAATGAGCTGGTACCTTATGTTAAGGATATCATGGATAGGAAACCATCGGATTTTCATTTGAATGATGATGGAGTGTTGTGTTTTAAGGACCAAATAGTGGTGCCTTGTGACGAGGAGTTGAGACGTAACATTTTGACCGAAGCTTATTCGAGTCCTTTTGCTATGCATCCCGGTAGTACCAAGATGTATCGAAGTTTGAATGATGAGTATTTTGGGGTTGGTTTGAAGTGGCCTAGTGCATGGTATGTCAGCGTGTTAAGGTTGAGCATCAATTTCCTTCCGGGCTGTTGCAACCGTTGAGGATTCCGGAGTGGAAATGGGAGAGAATCACCATGGATTTTGTGTCGAGGTTACCTTTGAACCCAACTAAAAATGATTCTATTTAGGTGATTGTTGATCGGTTTACGAAGTGTGCACATTTTTTGCCGGTGCATACGACGTATACTTTGGATAAATTGGCTGATATTTATATTGCTGAGGTGGTGAGGTTGCATGGGGTGCCTAAGTCGATTGTGTCGGATAGAGATCTGAGGTTTACAGCGAGGTCTTAGGAATGTTTGCATCGAGCTTTGGGTACTCGATTGCATTTTAGCACTTCGTATCATCCTCAGACAGATGGACAGTCAGAGCGTGTGATTTAGATCTTGGAGAATATGTTGAGGTGTTGTATTATTGAATTCCAAGGAACCTGGGAAAACAGTTACCTTTGGTGGAATTTGCTTACAATAATAGTTATCAAGCGAGTATTCAATTGGCTCCGTTTGAGGCCCTATATGGTAGGAGATGTCGTACACCTTTGTGTTGGGCTGAGGTTAGGGAGAAGTACATTTCTATGCCCCATGTTTCGAAGGACACGAGAAAGTGAAGCTTGTGTATGATTGCTTGAGAGTGGCATTCGATCGACAGAAATCTTACACGGATTTGAACAGTAGAGAAGTAGAGTATGATGTGGGTGACAAAGTGTTCATGAAAGTTTCACCTTGGAAGAAGGTGGTGCGTTTTGGGCGTAAAGGAAAGTTGAGTCCGAGGTTTATTGGGCCTTATAAAATTCTGGATCGTGTTGGTCTTGTGGCTTATCGGTTGAGGTTACCTCCTGAGTTGGAAAAGATTCATTATGTGTTCCATGTTTCGATGTTGTTGGGGTATCGATCGGATCCATCAAATGTTACGTCGATTGACGATGTTGAGTTGAGGCTGGATTTGTCGTATGACGAGGAACCGGTAGAGATCCTTGATACCAGCAGTAAAATTCTACGTGAGAAGACGATAGAGCTTGTTAAGGTGTTGTGGCGACATCGAGGAGTTGAGGAGGTCACATGAGAGAGTAAGTCGGACATGAAAGAATAATTTCCGTATCTTTTTCCTCTAGGTAAATTTCAAGAATGAAATTTCTTAAGTGGGGAAGAGTTGTAACGCCCCAGTTTTGGGCCTAGGAGTTTTGGGATGGCTTAATCAGTCCGGTGGACCGGAATTAGAGATTCGAGTTTGATTCAGGATTTAAATTGGATTAAATATTTTATTGGAGATAGAAAATGGTCAAATCATTATTAAATATATAAATGATTTTGGTGAAAATAATTTTGGAAAATGAAAGTCGGAAATGGGACATTTGAGTTGGTGACCAAAATGCAAAGTTTGTAAAACTGTTTTTAGTAACTGTTTTGAAAATGGGTCAAAACTTTGAATCTTTAAGGAGCTAATAACCCAAAAGGGTTTCATCATATTTCTCCCTTTAATTAACTATTTTTAATTAAGTTTTTAAGAGGTATAAATAGTGGAGAGAATTAATTAAACACAATTAAGCGTTTTAATAGAATTTCACGTAACTAACTTTGTAACTTCTTTCTCTCAAATTCTCTCCGGCCAAACACATTTCCAGCTTCAATTTTTTCAGGTAAAATTAGGATTTCAAAGAGTTTTTTATTTCCAATTGATTTCTAAAGCTTTTGCATCAAATACTTATTGTTTCTACCTTGATTTTCATGGTTTATAAAGCAATTGAGGGGATAAATCAGCATTGGAGGTGAGGATTCGTTCTTCTCCTCTAATAAAAGGTTTTTTTATTGAAATTCCTAAGTTCTTGATCCATTTTATATGATTCTCATTGGGTTTTGATAAATTGAACTCAAATTTATGGTTTAATTGGTGATTTATGATAGAAATTGAGGAAATTCGTAGTTGATATGTTTTTGCGGAGTTAAGAATTTATTTATAACTTGATTTTGATGTTCAAAATGTTAATGAAGTGAGTTTAGACGATAGAATCCCGAAATCTAGAGAATCTCTAATTTGTTAGGTTGATAGTTAAAATTTTTTGAGATGTTGTGGTTGAATATTGTTGCTGGAGGTAGGGGTTGGGTTGAGTTGTTGATTTGATGATATTTAGAGGTTGAGATTCATAGTTAATGGCTGGGTTGAGGTTAAAGATGAATCGATGATTTTCGGTTGTTAAGATAGGGTGTTGTGGAGGATTATAGTTGGGTAAATGTTAATTGTTAGTTGTTATGAGTTTGGATGCATTATAATGCATTTGGATCTTATGTTGTGATGTGTTTGAAACAGGGGAGGATAATTCAGAAGTGAACCTTGGTGTTGAGGAGTTGTCGGGAGCTTAATTTGACATCGGCAAGAGAGGCGATGCTTTGTCGGTGAGTGAAACGGATATAGAATGGCTTTTCAAAGATTTGAAAAGGTTTAATGGGAGTCTAGACTAGGCTTGATACGCTGGTCTAAGGCTCAGAAGTAAGTAATGTAGATCTCTCTCACGATTTCGGTTGGCAAATGATTTATGAATGCACTTGTTAAATGATTGTTTACCTCATGTTTTATGCATGAAATGAGCATGGTTTAATGCTTGGAATTGATATGAAATGATGTTAGATGCATTTGGGAAGTAATGCATGATTTTAAAGAATGTTTATGAACATGGCTTATGCATGGTTTAATGCAAAATGAAATGATTTGAATAATGCATATGAAAACAGTGAAGTATGTTTATAAAAGTGGATTATATTGGCAAGTGATGAATTGAAAATGTTATGGAAATGTTATCGGATATAATTGACCGGCCATAGGATTTAAAGTGCACTATAATAAGTCATCTGTGGTTGTAGAGGTAGTATGAGAGGTACTTACTCCGATCATGTGAACCCCAATGTTGTTGAGGTAACACTTAGGTGGCTTTTACTTAAGCCATGAGCTGTAAAGGTTGATGCGTCGAGTGTGTGTACTCCAAGTTGAAGGATTAGCCTTGGTAGTGTAGAGGTGGTGCATGTGTTGCACAACTCCATGCCATTGGGTTGCAAGAGATTGTGAAATCTCTTGGGAAATCTGTGTATTCGATGTTGATGATGATTTATGGAAAGCATTAATATTGAAATGGATCACTTGAAAGCCAATATAATGTTTAAAATGTACCATGTTGATGGATTGGTTTGTATAATGTGATTTATACATGTTTTACTTCTTAAGCTTTGCATTTGGGATGTTATGCATAGGAAGGCTTAAGTAGAGAGAATTGCATATGGGATTATGCTGTAGAATCCATGATACATGTTGCATATGGTTTAATATGTTGGTCTCTTTGTAAAGTGTAAGTGCATGTTTTGAAAGAATGGCATGATGGTTTTAAATTGCATTGGATGATGTTATGTACTTTGAGCGCTCCTCACTAAGCAGCGATTGCTTACGCTCTCTTTTATCATCAATGCAGATTGAATAAATGCAAGTGGCCTAGCAAGCAAGGAGGGGATTCTCAAGACTTGATTTACCAAAGTATTTTTAGGTTTTAAAGTAGTAATAAAGGCAATGTGGCTCGAATGTTGTTGAGAGGGTTTGAGTGTTTAATTCTCTGTTTGAGTGCAATTATATTGCTATCTTGGATTTTTTATAAGGTTGGTATGTGGATTTTGATAAACGGTTATGCATTAATTGCTTGAATGCTAGGGAGCATGCCTATAGTTGTTCTTGAAGCATGTTGACTTGAGAATTTAGCCCATATGTGATATATGGTTGTGGTTGAACTCCTAGTTTTGTTGGTTGGGTGTTAGGGCCATGTTTAATGTGTATTGGACAGGTGAAAAGCATGATAGGTAGCCAAAATGGACATTATTGGACCTGGCGTATCGGTACGTGTACCTTCATATCGGTACGAGTAGGCAAATTAAGCCTAGCGTATCGGTACACGGGTCTGCGTATCAGTACGGGGTAAGGCATTTAGGCCTAGCATATCGGTAAACGGGTCTGCGTAAATGTACGGGGCAAGGCATTTAGGCTTTGAGGATCAGTACACGGGTTTGGGTACCGGTACGGAGAGTAATATAAGGTAAGGCGTACCGGTACGCATTAGTGTATCGGTACGGTATTGAGCTACTGGATTTTCAACTCATGCTTGTGTACTGATACTTGATCCTACCGTACCGATACCGCAAGCAGTTAAGTTAGTTGCTGAGTGTTCTGAAGTTCTATTTTCTTGCGCTTTAGTCCTTGAATGTTGTGGAAGCAATTGAATGAGTTTGAATGATCGTATTGGGCTAATTTTTGACATGTAAGCATGAAATATGTTTAATTAAGGGTTGGAACATAAAATTTAGGTAAGTCCATGTATTTTTCTGAAGTTACATTTTGGTCCCTAAATAGTGTTTTGGCTAATTGGATATCGCCACGATGTCTAATTGAGATGGGTGCTCACCTTTAAACAGTATGATCATGTAGGAAAGCGTTAATGCATCTAGACAAGATAAAAAAACAAAAAATGGACGTGTTCTGGGTTTAATCTTTCCAGTTTACTTCGGTAAACCTAATTTAGCTTTCTTGGTTCGGTCTTGTGACTAGGCTGGGTCGAGTGAGATACAGTGAGGGTCGTTGGATCGTAAGTACAAAATAGAAGATGTCAGTGCTAAGAAATTCTTAATTTTGTGATGATTGGTTCCAATTATTGTGAATCAAAGGCAGACTTTAACTGATCACTCACGGTATTCTCGCAAAAGGAATGGTTGGAAGTGAATTTGTTCAGGCGTAGTTATTTGAAATGTTAACCAGTGTTTGGAACGACTTCAAGAACTTCCTTAATCATAAGGAATGAAGCCCATAAACGGTGATTGAAAAACAATATGAAAGTGCATGTCTAGGATTGGTTCTTTGAAAGACTTGGTATTTAAGCGTGCCTAGTGCACCACCTCTCTTTTCATAAGTTACCTACCTAGTGCACTGTTCATTATTGTTCTTTCTATTAGACCGTGTGAACTTTTGTTTCGGGTTTTAGTTTACTAAATTCTTGACGTCTAACAAAAGTTTGCATTTATGTTTCTGTTTCTGGTTTTAGTATTTGGCTAAATTTTTAACGTTTAACAAATTCATAATCTTCTATTTCTGCTTTGTGATAATGTGATATAATAGAAAAGTAGTGAAATTCAGTGGAAAATTTTCAAAACAAAAAATGTTGTCTATTTGACCATGTTAAACTTGGTTAAAGATCTAAATGATGATCCTCTTATTATTATAGAGGATAAGGTAAAAGTAGTTACCACTTTCAAATGTTGCTAAGGAGAATTTTGCTATGACAAATATTGTCAGGGCAAACGTAGTGAAAGTCAAAAAGGACTTCAAAGAAAACAAACCGTAGACACGGTCTTATTTGAGATCAAAAGGGTGTTGTGTTCAAGAAGCAAATTTCATGGGAAATGCTTCAATTTCCATAGGATGAGTAAAAGCTCTATATGAGTAATGTTGGTACTATAATTTTAAAGATTACTTCTGAAAAGAACTAAAACTTCAAAAATGTACCTAACATGTGGGGAGCTATTCTATCAGTTAATTATCCTTTAAATAAGGTTCCCCGCAATTAAATAGATAAGTCAGCATATGAGTTATGGAAGGGAATAAACACTTCCTACTTGTACTTAAAAATGTGGGGGTGTCTTACAAAGGTAACAAACTCATCACCAAAGTAATGACATGAGAAGTGCAATTGTGTCATGATGACAAACGACTTCAAGATTAATGAGTGTGATAAATGTGTATATGTCAAAATTACCGACATTGGATATATTATTCTATGTCTGTATGTTGATGACATATTCATTGTTGGAAGCAACAATGAAGTGGTGAAACGTATCAATGTCATGTTAAATTTAAGTTTTAATATGGAAGATATGAGACTAGATAATACGATTTTGGACATCCAAATCAAACAATCACATGAAGGTCTCATATAGTCGCACTATGTGGACAAATTGTTAGGAAATTTGGCAAGGATGATTCTGGTATATCCAGAACTCCAATATACACGAGCCAAGATTTGTTCAAGAATAAAGGTCAAAATGATAACCAAGTGGAATATGCAAGGGTCATGGGCAGTCTAATGTACCTCATGAGCTGCACTATTCAAATATTACTTTTACTGTGAGCAGTTTAAGTAGATTCACAAGCAATCCAGGTGGAAATCATTGGAAAACGATTGTGAGGGTATTGAGATGTCTTAGATATACTCAAGATTATGGATTGCATTATTCCAAAGATCCTATTGTTTAGAAGGATACTCCGATGCCAGTTGAATATATGATATTCAAGATATCAAAGGCACAAGTGGATGGAAATCCTCAAGACAACCGATTATAATCAGATTCATAATGGAATCTGAGTTTGTAGATCTAGACAAGTCTAGAGAAGAAGTCGAATGGCTTCAGAATTTCTTGGAGGATATACTTGAATGGCCAAAGCATGTGCCCACAATATGCATATATTGTGATGACCAAGTGAAAATTAGTAGAGCACAGAGCATTATGTATAATGGTAAGTCAAGACATATGCGTTATCGACATAATATCATTAAACAACTTATCTCAAATAGAGTTATCTCTATTAGTTTTGTAATATCAAAGGATAACATTGTGGATCCGCTAACTAAATGGTTAAATCGAGATCAGGTTGAGAAAATATCGAAAGTAATGTGACTAAAACCCATAAAAGATTTAAGGCGCTATGTGGAGGAAAACCCTACCTAGTTGACTGGAGATCCTAAGATCTAAGTTTAAAGGGACAACCTACTTGCATATACATTGTGCGGTCACTATGGGGGTTCTTCTCCCAAGTCTGTTCCTATGATGTTAACAATGATCAAAAGTGGAATAGACTAAGCAAAACTTTTAATGACCATTGTGTGTTTCGATAAGCCGAACAACATAAGTCGCACATGTGAGAGTGAAGTGGGGTCGCTTCAAGGAGACTATTGGGCATAATTATGTCAAACTATTACAGAACCATGAGATGTCCACGACTATATGGCCATACCCATGAGAACTAATATTCTTGCCAGGGAAATAGTTGTGTGAAGTATATTATTATTTACACAAACGTCAGAATAGTTCAAGAACATCATGTCTATTGGTCAATTAGTAAAGTAAATATATTTACACAAGGAAGGTTCAAGGGATGACACATACCTATCTTATGCAGCTATCAATCATAGATTCAATCACCACATCGAGTCAAAATATTTTGATTAAATCAATTTCATTAATGGGGGGTTGTTGGAAAATTATGATAAAGTGAAAACTTTGAGGCATATTTTCTATGGACAAAGGTGAATATTCGAATAATAAAATTACGTCTTCATATTCTACTCTATGAGACATTTACAACGATATCTCATACGTTCAAAATGAGTGAGTGATGAATGAAAAATTAATGCTCAAAGAAGGCTTGTGAATTGAGTTAAAGAAAAAAGAAAAACTTATATCTCATATTGATGAACTACCAAGCGTGAGATATGTTTATATTATCAAGACTCTACTTGATGATTATTGAATAACTTAAGTTGATATTATATGGGTGATGTGAATATTCGGACTGGTCAAGTCCTTTTTGAATTTGTGAATATTTTAACCCATTACGAGATAATTTTCCTTAAATATAATATTTTTAATATCTCAAATAAAAAAATAAATGATAAGATATTATTTTTAAATTTAAATATTATTTTTTGAATATTTTGAAATTAAAAGAATAAAATATTATCTTTTAATTTAAATATTATTATAATAATACTATTAAATTAATAAATTTTATTTTAAATAAAATTCAAATAATTTACAAATTTTATTTTCAATAAAACCCTTGTCCCTATAAATATCATGCAAACCTACTAGGTTTATCTACCGCAAAAATAGAGAGATTTTTTTATTATTTTTACTTTGTGATTTTTTAAAATATTTTAAGTGATATAAGATAATATTACAGTTCGTGATTTCTAAAGACGCACTACTACAATATAATTTTAGTGAATTTGTCTTTTTTTTAATGTATTATATTGTATTCAATTTTATGATAATTAAGAAAATTATGTCATTATTAAAAATAATAATAATAAAATCCACGACAAAAAAAAACGAACCCGAATCCAATTTACTTTCATCCGGTCACACTAACCGTTCAACCTAACCTTCCTAGTCAAACATCATCTCCCACGTTCCTCAAATCTCTCAACCATTTTTTTAACAACTCACTAGCCATGACCCCTAGAATATCTCCATCTCAATCTCTTTTAAAATTAGATGAATGAGGGGAACGACGAATTAGGGGGATGAATTAAAAGGGGGAGAGATCTCGGTTAGCTACAGTTAGCAGAAGCAGGATGCCTCTTGGTCGTTGCTCATGCCGAGTTTCACAATCATTGCAACTATAGCCATTGCTCAGCTCACCCTCGACACCAACACCAAGTAACCAAACTTCACTTATACACCAAATTGAAATCATCTCTGCCATAGCCAAATTCTTCCCTAAAACCTATTCACAGACACGCAGAGCCCCTCACCCCGAGCATCCACACCTCACACGGCCTGTGACCACACCATCACTCATTCCTAAGCCAACAATCAGAAAAGGACAAGAATTTAATCAAAAAGAAAAGAAGAAGAAGAAGATCGGGAAAAGGGAAAAAGAAAACGGAAAAGAGAACTCACCTCTGTTCGTGGTCATTTTCCGACAATCGGAGCATCTTTTCCCGGATCCGAACGGTGGGGAGAAGCGTGACATCCATGGGAGAAACATACTTGAAGCCGAGGCCGATCCGACGGCGGAGCTAAGGGATCGGAGTGAAGGAAGTCAAACGGTTTTGGTTGAATCTGTCAACATAAGTACATTTCTCGATTAATCGAAGCCCGGTTTCAGACTCAGAAGGTCAAGGCGAGTATCCCGGTGTAACTTGGAGTTGAATGGTTGCCATCGACGGCGGCCGATGACGGTGACATGGTGACGGCAGCGTCTTGCGTTGGGAGTGAGAAAGGAGAGCCATTTCTGATTCTTTTAAAAGCAGGTTAATAATTTAAAAAAAGACGTTAAAATGGCTTTCAGTTAAGGCACCTCATGTGACTCAATAAAGGAATTTAAAATCCTTTTATTAAATCAAGTCCAAAGCGCATCTGGGAGGGAAAGTGCCTGCCTTTTTAATGCTTAGGGTAATTTACGTTTTAGGTCCTTTCTTGTTTAGGTGTCTTTAGTTTAAGTCTCTAATTCATGTCTTAGGTTTTGTTTTACTTCATTTTAGTCCCAATTTTAGATTTTATTTAATTAGTTTTTTTGCCTTTAGGTTTTTAACGAGTCTCATGTCTTTGTCAGAGGTGCAAGGCATAAATAATAAAATCTCAGAATATTTACCTTTTAAAAAAATACTGCACTGACTCTACTACTCGATCAATGTTGTAGGTAGATATTATTTTGATCAAAATATTTTTTAAAGAATGAAAATCAAAATAAATAATAATATTTACCGACTATCAATTGATTAGTTGACTAATCAAGATAGGGTAGTGCAGAAATCCATTATGAGGTCCGATACAATTTGCTTCATTCACAATTTTATAATTCAAACTTTTAACATTATTGCTTAAAAAATTATAGTGCTTAATCCTATTAGAAAAACTGATTGTTTTTTTCCTTGATATTTGAATAAAAAATTACAAAATCCTGAGATAATATATGATGTTTCAAGTACTCACTTGTCTTCTCTCATTGTTTATCCAATAAAGGACCAAATATGGTCTCACCATACCATTCCATTGTTTCAGATAATATATTTTTCATCCCCAGATAAATATTTATGAATTTTAAATATAAATTATAAAACAAATGTGAATATGCCATTTTTTTTCATCACATGTAAAGAGGAAAATAAACAGTCCCACTTGCATGCCTTCATGAATTCTTAAATTGGAGGTTCTCAGAAGATTCAGAGTCCAGTTGTGATGTCGGGCTTTGTTTTCTGCACTGGTATTTGAAAACTCCGAAACAATTGCTTAACTTGCATTGTAATGCAAAAACACATGCTCTAATTCTTGTACAATAATGCCATCCATCATCAATTATTATGCTGCTTCAATGAGTACATCAACCCACTTGTTTGAAGCTTTTTAGTTGTCCTGAATATACGTCAAACACGAATTTGAAACAAGCGTCAACTAAAGATTTATATAGAAATCTTTTATCACTTTATCTAGGGTTGTTTTAGAGGGGAGAGCAACATAAGCTCTAGCTCAAGATCTCCATCTTCTACTGTCATGGCTCAAATCATACTTGCGTAATTGTATGTCACAGGCAATGGACTAGTTTTGGTGGCAATCAAGAATGAGGTTTTGGATAAAGTTATTTATGAGGTTTTGATTGATGAATTTGGTTCAAAGAATGTTCGGAAGACGTTTCTCAAGTGACAATCTTGTAAGTCAGTGATTGTCTCTTATTGTTTTAGTTGTATTTAAATTGTTTTTAATAATAATAATAAAAATAATGTATTTGACAAAGTTTAATAATATTTTTATAATTTATTAATAAAATATTAAATTAATAATTTAAAATAATAAAATATACTTCGTTTTACAGGGGAGTTCTCATTCAAAAAAATATTAAAGACACCCTGACTCTACCTGTTGGTGAATCCAGAGAGTTGTTAGGTTTTTGATATTTTAAAGCATGGAAGCAGACTTAATCCATTAGGTTGATGAAGTTTAATTGACTATTGGTCTTTTTATTTAGGATGAAATATACAAATGGTTACTAAATTGTCCTTAAAAATATAAAATAGTTATTATTTTTTAAATTATATAATGGGCATTATATTTTAGTTTTTATTACAAAATTGTCACTGAGCCGTTAACTGGAAGACGTTGCAGTTACGAAAATTTATATAATAACATATTTAATTTTAAATATCTACACATTCATTCAATTTAGACATCAATAATAAATGCTAGATTAGGAATAAATTGATGTGTCGATATGGAGGATTAAATATTCTATTATTCAAAGTTTTGTAACTTTCACGTCACCCAATTAATGACAGTTAATGGCTCAATGACCATTTTATAACAAAAACTAAAGTTTGATGACCATTTTATATTTTTAGAGATAGTTTAGTGACCATTTGTATACTATACCCTTTTATTTATTTATTTTTTAAAATATTCGACATTTATATCGAGTGTGAAATTCTATTTAAAGCAAGAGTCGGCTTGTGAGTGATGCATCAAAAGAGTGAGCAAAGATTTCAGCAATGGCTTCCAAATCTCTGCTATTTCTATTGGCTGCTCTTCTGCTAGCTGCTACAAAAGTATGGGGCTTAGCCCTGGGCTACTTTCCACATGGTTCTTAGTTAATGTTTTCTAACTCAAAACCTAATTTTTCTTGTTTTTTCTTTTGTAGGTTTCATCCAATGAGCAAGGAGAGAAGATTGAGGTTAGTTTTCTCAAACAATGCTCATCTGAAAACCTATTTCTTGTAGTCAGGTATGGAGTTAGGATTAATCAATGGGACGGGTAAAATTTCCTTTAACATGAAATGGTTGCATATTCATTTACAGATTAAATATGTTAAAGTTCCTGAACCAGCAGCTCCAATCCCAGTGAAGGCACCCACACCAGCACCACCAGTCAAGGCACCCACTCCACCGTATAAACCTCCAACTCCGGCATTGGCACCCCCAACCGCTACTCCTCCACCCCCTTACAGTCGACCAAGTCCATCATTGCCACCGGTCAAAACAAGAAAGGGTAAAACTCCAATTTTTTTTCCTAGTAAAGTCAAACTGTACATGCAATGGGTCAGGCTAGGTCTACATACGGTAGCAATATCATATGTTCAATCTAAAACAAGAGTATCGGATTTCGTCTAAACTTGTTCATATTTGTAAATGATTAAATCAAAGTTCGATCGAAAAGCCCTTGAATGTAGACTATTGACATTGACCAATCATCTCCCCTAAACCATTAAAGAGCACAAACTAGCCACTAAATAATAAAATAGGACCATATATTTCAAAAAAATAAATAAAATAGGACCATATAAGAAAATAGTTTAAAAAACTATCAAATAACTCGGAAAATTAAAAGCTACAAACAAACACCACAGTCGGCGATGAATGATAAGTATTGTTGACACTAACATAAAGATGTATATAACAATTATTACACATTGACAAAATCACTTAATCACAACTAATGTGTGATTTATCTAGGATGATTGCGAATGCCCAGCAATATGAGAGAGCCAATCGATGGTCTAAAGTAGTATAGACCAACAAGATAGCTAAATAAATGCCAAAAGGAGAGATGACGACAAATTCAACCTTAAAAAAAAGTGCTACAAGAGGATACAAGAACGTGTTATAAAAACAGAAAAACATATCCATCATTTTTCGTACTAATTTAACAGAAGAAAATAACATAATTCATACATACAACACAAAATGCGGTAAAAGTTATGAAAAATAATGAAGGAGAGAAAGAATAAAAATAGAATGAAAATTCAAGAGTATACAACCAACTCATGTTGTCGTTAGTGATAAAAATATTAAAAAAATAAACAACGAAAGAAAACAAAAAACTTAAAAAAGTTTCAATGATCAAAATGTAACCATTCAAAATAAGGGAGGATAAAGTTTCTAACAATAATAGAGTGACCCAAAAGCCTCAAAACTTGAAAGTTTTAAAAATATATACCACAAACGAAGCATGAGATATTCGAACTCTCGCGACGGAACCCTATGTACTTAGCAGGCACAAACCTTAACCACTCGGCCAAAGCGACTTGATGGATCTAAGTTCTTCCATTTTTAAAATAATCAATTATGAATCAACCCTGAGAAGGAATGCCAAGGACGAGTGATGCCGAGTCCGTTCAGTCCTTTAACTTAGGATTTGTATTGTATGAGAGTTTGCAAAGCTCCCAAAACTCCGATGGTGGCCTTGTCATCATCAATCAATATCCAAAGCAGTGATTCAAATAGCTGTCTATTACTGCAATAGCGATTGTTATTTAGTGGTAGCGACAACATCCGAAATCGTTATTGTAAAAAATGGTGGTCCTTAATGAACGTATAGTATTCATCATGTCCGGAACCGTAATAAAAAATGCGAGCACAACCACAATTTAAATCCATGGTCCAAGGCTCTAAGATGAGGAGTGCAGCCTGAGGCTGAGGGGATCTGGTGTTGATCAAAGTTGAAGCATGAACGAATCCTGACCTTGTTGACTTTTTCCAAGGATAAGTATACCAAAGCTGCTACTCCAACTGGGTTCACTGGAATGTTTAGCGTCTGGGGATGATCAAAGATCTGAGGGCTAAAAGTAGACATGGCGTGCAAAGAAGAACTACCCTCTTAGCCTTAGGTTATGCAACCACTGCTTTCTTCTCCATTTCAAGTACTCATTAATCAGGGTTTGAGTTCAAGGATGATGAAATGAAACAGATGAGCCTCAAAATAATAGAAGAAAGAGAAGATGAGGAGTATAAAGAATTCAGAACTGTATAAGAGAATCTAAGGGAGTTGTTCAGCGTTTATATACATTGTTATTGCATGATTCACAGATACATGCAAAATACAAACTCGGATTAAATGGAAAAAAAATAATCGTCGCCTGAGAGATTTGAACTCTCGCGGGGAAACCTCATGTACTTAGCAGGAACACGCCTTAACCACTCGGCCAAAGCGACGAGAAGGCCTTTCTTCTTTCACTATTTAAAAATCGATCTATGACTCAACCCCGAGTCAAATGTTCTAAGCTGGATGACAGCTGTCTTTATTGAGTAATTTATCATCCATGCACCGTGTTAAAGTTTATATTAGATACATTTTGTAATAACGGGCCTCGAGCTAGACGCGTTTTTTACAAAAATTATTTTGAATGGAGTTGTCATCAATCTTTTTAATTAAGGTAAAATAGGATTATCTGAAAAACTCAGTTATTTTAATAAAAACTAATTTTCATAATTTCATCAAAACAACGAATTTTTTGTCTTCAAAGCCAGAAAAATAGGTTTCGGAGTCGGTTATATGTGGGGAAGGATGAGCACCCCACAATGCCTAAAATTGGTACCTAGTCGATTACGTAGTGTGTTAATAGTGGAAATTAGGAATTCAAATTTAATTTAAAAATTATGATCCATAAATGCATGAAATTTGTTATTCTAAATATATTTAAAAGAACACTCTTTTATATAGGACTAGCGTAGAAATTTACGTCTCTTTAAGCTCGAGACATAATTTTCGCTAGATTTTCGAATAACAGAACACTATTTCAAATATTATAATTTTGATTAAAATGATATTCTTATATTAGAGATTAACGGTAAAACATCTCCCCTTTAAGCTCGAGGTACGTTTTTTGCAAGAATCCGTAATAAAGAATATTGCTTTACAACAAAAATATTTAATTAAAACAGAATGAATGCAAGATATATATATATATATATATGTATATACGAATATATATAATAGATAGAAATAAGATATATATTAACTATAAATAATAAATGAACAACAATAATATTAATAAGAGTAATACTAATAGTATCAATAATAATAGATGATAATAATAACTATAATAATGTCATTAATAATATGATATTATGATAATAATAATAATAATAATAATAATTAAAAAAATAAAAATAATGACCAAAATGAAAGAAAAGGAAAAATAAATGGTGAAAACATGAAGAAAATAAAAGCAAAAGGACCGCGCAAGCAATTTTCTCATTCCATAAAAAAACGTGGATCTTTCCCTCGGATCGAGTTAGATCGTATGTTAAAGAGGTGTAAAACAGCACCGTCTTGAGGCCCTATAATTTTCAAAATTTTGCCTAAAAATTCCCTTTTTTCTCTCTCGAATATCTCGATTTTTTGTCTAAGATCTCTACCTATTTTCGAGTCTCAAAACTCTCTCCCGAATCTCTCTTTTTTGCGTTGCAGGAGCCTATCTTTATAGGGGAAATGGGTGAAGCATATGTGGCAACTTTAATGGCTTTTGAGAGCGATAGTAGCAGATGATAATAGGTTTGGGCGGTGGCCGTCTTGAATTTGATATTTTGGACGGCAGGGCAGGGAAAGGATATTTTAGATTGTGGTGGTTGATGGTAATGGGTTTAGGGGTTATTTAGGATTTTTGGATTAAGGTTTAGAGGTTCATTTAGGGTTAGATTAGGGGTTTAGCTTATGGTGACGGTGGTGGCTCGAGATCAGCGGCGGCGGCTAGCTGAAGGGTAAAGGTTGACGGCAGAAACTCTAGTGGTTAGGTTTAGGTTTATTCAAGTTATGGGCTGTGGGTATATTAGGGTTAATGGGCCAATTGTATTGGGTATAGTGGGTTGTAATTAAACAAATTTGGGCTATTACAGCTACCCCTCTTTGCTTATTATTGTGTAACGGCAATGGAACAAAGATTAAAAAAGAACCAATTTTGTCCGGTTCAACTGAACTTCTTTGTTCTTGACACAACTCTTATTTCTTCAGTTGGTTTTCTTATCTTCGGTTCTTAACAGGTGTAGAACTCATTGACCAGTCCACAACTCTACTTTTTTTTAGAGAAATAGATTTCGGTCAACTAATCTACTTCACCCTTCTTTGGGAAGATGAGTCCTGCCAAAGTTGTTGAAGACTATCTGACACAGCTCAACTGTTTCTTTAAGGAGATAGAATCTGGTCGATTATTCCACTTCTCCTTCCTTCTGAGAAGATAGAATATGCAAAAGTAAAGGAATGTTATGTCAGATTGAGTTTCAACTTGTTTTATTTAAAACTGTAAATTAAAAAGTTTTGTTAGGATATTTGTTTTGATATAATAATTGAAAAAATAGTTTTAGATTAAATTAAAAAGGTTTCAAAAATGTTTTTAAGTCTAAACAACTTAAAAATAAGTTTAAGAAGTTTTTGAGAGGTTTTGGAAATGTTTTAAACATTTTAAAAAAGCCAAACTTATGTTTTCAGCACATCCGTACCGATACGGTTATACCTTGTATCGATACAGATAAAGGTTTTTGCTATAGGAAAATTCCAGAACTAAAAAACCGTACCGATACGCCCCTTGGCGTACCGATTCTGATAGGATCGTACCGATACGCTTATACGCGTACCGATCCTGTTTTCAACCAACACAACGGCTATTTCCCAATGGCTATTTGAATTGCAGGTTATACTGATACAGTCCATGGCGTTCCGATACGGCGTACCGAAACGAACCAACGTGTACCGATACGCGCAGCCAGAAATGAGCATAACGGCTACTAGCAGTACCGATACGCATACCCGCGTACTGATACTGAAGGCTGCAGAACTACATTTATTGTGGGAAAGAAAAACCCCAATGGCTCCAATTCAATCCCAACGGTCTCCAACGGCTAGGAACTCATTTGGGAGTATAAAAGGACATTCAAGCTTCAGCAATAACTAATGATTCTCAAGTCAACAACAGTATGATTCAAAATTGTCTTAGAGCTTAATTTTTCCCATTCTTGTATAGACTACACTTGTGAGCCAATATGTATGTGTATGCTCAAGTGTATTAGGTTTTGGGTGAGTGCTTTAGAGTGCAAACAAACACCTTAGAGAAGGATTTCAGTTTGCTATTAATTTTCTTGTTTAAGAGTGTTCCCACAGCTCAGTTTGTGAGCTTTAGATGCTAGACTTGGTGAATGAGTCTAGGTTGTAAAAGGTTGCCTCCTAAGTCTAGAAAATGGGAAGAATTCTTAGTGAATTGTTGAAATCCTTAGTGGGGAGCTAAGGTAGTGGATGTAGGCTTTGGTTAGAAAGTCGAACCACTCTAAAATCATCGTGTTAGTTTTTTTTTTATCTTTTACTTCCCATAACTATCACCCAAAATACATCTTCTCCACCACTTGGCAAGCAATTCGGTTGAAGGAAATCGAGCCCAACAATTGGTATCAGAGTGAGGCTCAATCGAGAAGGATTAACATCCTATTGAGGCGATCTGGCAAGCTCGATACAATAATCTTTCAACCGGTGTTCATGGCGCAATCAATCGACAAGCCACCATTCTTCAACAGTGATCATTATGCCTATTGGAAGAATAGGAAGATGTTTTTCATCAAGGCCATCGACTATCGTCTTTGGGACATTGTTGAATATGGACCGTTCGTGTCACAATGAAGAAGGCAAGATTAGAGTGCGGATGACAAGAAGAAGATGAAGCTAAACGCAAAAGCCTTACACTTTCTTTTGTGTGCATTAGGTCCGGATGAATTTGCTAAAGTTTCTTCTTGTGAAGATGCCAGGAAAGTATGAGACAAGCTTGAAGTGATCCATGAAGGTACAAACGAGGTGAATGAGACAAAAATCGGCATACTCAACCTCAACTATGAAAAATTCAAGATGAACCTGGATGAAGACATCACGGGATGTTCGACCGTTTCTCCACAATTTTCAACGAGCTTAAAAGTCTTGGAGAAGATATTTCGGAGGACGAACTCATTCAAAAGTTGATTTATTCATTTCCTGAATCTTGGGATTCAAAGAAGACGGCCATCATTGAAGCCAAAGACTTGAAGAAGCTCAAACTAGATGAGCTAATTGGATCTCTTCTTACCCATGAAATGATGTCTCAACCCATTAAAAAGAAGAAGGAGAAGAAAATACAAAAGTAAGGAATCAAGGATTTTGTTGCTCTTCAGTCCTCCACAAGCCATCAAGAAGATTCAAGTGGGGAGAAAAGTGAAGATAAAAAGATAGCCCATCTCTTCATGGAGGTCAACCGATTCATGAAGGACGACATGAAAAAATCTTCAAAACATGAATCGAAGAAAAAGATAAAGGATTCCCCTAAGTGCTCCAAATGCAAGAAGACGAGGCACACCAAATATGATTGTCCTCGCTTCAACAAAAAGGGATTATATTCAAATAAAGCATATATGGCTACATGGAGTGATGAAGACTCCACCGATGAAAATGAGATAGCCCACCTATGCCTGATGGCCCTCCAAGAGGGTGAGGTAACTTCTAACTCATCTTGTTCAAATTCAAATTCATAAACATTTGATAAGTTACAAGAAGCCTATGACAAATTAGTTTTTGAGTTTAAGGCTTCATTTTCAAAAAATAAAAAGATGGTTTCAAAGTTGAAAACCGAAAATGATTTGCTTTTGAAAATCAATTTGGAATTTGAAGCAAAAATTAAAGATTTTGAACTTAAAGTTTTAAAATTACAAAATTTGCTTCAAAGTTTGGAAAAAGATAATCAAAATGAGTTGAATGATCTTAAAAAGGAAAAAGATTTGATTTCCAACGAATTACAAAAGAAAAATAATTTGGGCAAATCAAATTTTTATGTGAGACAATCTAGTGCCCCTAGATTTATTAAAGGAAATGTTTTAGAAGTATTTGGGTCCCAAAAGGACTAATTACTTCGACTAAAAAGGATGAAATTGAAAAATAGATTCCTAAGGGGACAAAACTTTGTGCTAGTAATGTCTATGGATCCAAAGAAATTTGGATACCAAAATTTACTTGATTGTCTTTTTGTAGGTGTGCTTGAGCCATTGATGATCAAAGTTAAACTTATGAAAGCTCTTGACACACAAGGAAGAACACTTGAAAAGGGAAGGCTTCACATCCTACCTTGGTTTCAAATGTGGTAAAATTAGTTGAATTTTGTTTATTTTAAATTGATTTATTTATTTTAATTCCACTAGTTTATCATAAATGTTGGACTAACATTTGAATGATGCTTGAGTAAGGGGGAGCCAATTTTAAAGAAAAACTTATTTTTGTCAAAAAAAATTTACTCTCCATTGTTAGTGGTCTTTAAAGTTTAAACCATTTTTGATATAACAAAAATGGGAGAATGTTTTGAAAAATTGAATTTTCAAATGAATAAGGGGAGCTTATAAGATTTTCATTATTTAATCTCTTATTCAATTTCTTTTACTAAGGGGAGAATCTCAAAAATAATTTTTCAAGTTGGTTTTATTATATCAAAAATGGGGAGATTGTTAGGATATTTGTTTTGATATAATAGTTGAAGAATAGTTTTGGACTAAATTGAAAAGGTTTCAAAAATGTTTTTAAGTCCAAACAACTTAAAAATAACTCTGCAAAGTTTTTGAGAGGTTTTGGAAATGTTTTAAACATTTTAAAGTAGCCAAACTTATGTTTTCAGCACGTCCGTACCGATACGGTTATACCTCGTATCGATACAAATAAGGGTTTTTGCTACAGGAAAATTCCAGAACCAAAAATTCGTACCGATACGCCCCTTGGCGTACCGATACGGATAAGATCATACCGATACGCTTATACGCGTACCGATCCTGTTTTCAACCAACCTCAATGGCTATTTGAATTGCAGGCAGTGCCAATACGGTCCATGGCGTTCTAATACGGCGTACCGAAACGAACCAATGCGTACCGATACGCGCAGCCAGAAATGAGCATAACGGCTACTAGCAGTACCGATATGCATACCCACGTACTGATACTGAAGGCTGCAGAACTGTACTTATTGCTGGAAAGAAAAGCCCCAACAGCTTCAATTTAATCCCAACGGTTAGGAACTCATTTGGGAGTATAAAAGGGACATTCAAGCTTCAGCAATAACTAATGATCCTTAAGTTAACAACATTATGATTCAAAATTGTCTTAGAGCTTAATTTTTCCCATTCTTGTATAGACTACACTTGTGAGCCAAAATGTATATGTATGCTCAAGTGTATTAGGTTTTGGGTGAGTGCTTTAGAGTGCAAACAAACACCTTAGAGAGGGATTTTAGTTTGCTATTAATTCACTTATTTAAGAGTGTTCCCAAAGCTCAGTTTGTGAGCTTTAGATGCTAGACTTGGTGAGTGAGTCTAGGTTGTAAAAGGTTGCCTCCTAAGCCTAAAAAGGGGAAGAATTCTTAGTGAATTGTTGAAATCCTTAGTGGAGAGCTAAGGTAGTGGATGTAGGCTTTGGTTAGAAAGCTGAACCACTCTAAAATCATCATGTCATTTTTTTATCTTTTACTTCCCATAACTATCACCTAAAATACATTTTCTCCACCACTTGGCAAGCAATTCGGTTGAAGGAAATCGATCCCAACCGGTTTAATCTAAATTATATATTTGAGAGTTGATTCATATACTCTGCTAATCTTAGAGAAGTAAAATCTATAAATTGGGGTAATCTACTCCACAACTGTCGGGGAGGCAGTATCTGAAAAAAGTTGATCCGCTACACCACTGACAGAGAGGCAAGATCTGAAGAAGAATTTTTGGTCTGCTACACCACTGATGAATAGACATGATCTAGAAAATAATTTGATCCGCTACACCATGTTACGGGTGAGATAGGACCTGCAAAAGTTAAAAAAGTGCCCGATTAAAATGAGTTATAAATTAACTGCTTCATAATAAAACTAAAAGGCTTGGTTTGAATGTTTGATTTGGTTGATCTACTCATTCTTGTCAAGAATGTTGGATCTTGTTAATGATTGTATCTTCCTTTTTGGTTGAAGACGTCAGACAATATTTTCATATTTGCTCCCCTCCTTCATGTCAAAGATGCTAGAATTTGTTGACGATAATCTGTTCCTTCCTGCTTGAAGATGTTAGACCTGTGAATCATTTGTCTTTTAAGAAAGAATCGAATATTTTTAGGAAAATATATAGTTGATTTAAGAAAATATCTTTTGAGAAAAGATTTAATTAAAAAGTTTTGTTTTAAGAAAAAACATCACGTGAAAAGATTGAATTAAGAAATTCATGTTTTGAGGAAAATATCCTTGTGGAAGGATTGAATTAAGAAATCCATGCTTTTAGAAAAATATCCTTATGGAAGGATGAAATTAAAAAAAATCATGTTTTGAGAAAAACGTCTTTTTGAAATAATGGAATTAAGAAATTCCTATTTTGAGAAAAATGTCCTTATGGAAGGATGGAATTAAGAAATTCTTGTTTTGAGAAAAAGTTCAGGAATTAGGTTTTAAGAAAAATATCCATATGAAAGAATTGATTTTAGAAAATTTCTTTGACCAATGAGTGCAAAATTACTTTTTTGGTAATGTATTTATGCGAATGATATGCATGCACATGTTTTCTTGATGATGAAAAGATGCATGAAATTCTTGTCGGAAACTTCAAGTTATGAATGCTTTATAACAAACTAGATGTCATGATGTATGAACATGTTTGGTGATGCAACGATGCATATGCTTTTATGTATTCCCTCATGATGAATGAAGATGCGTGGAATAGTTGTAGAAGTCATTTTCTTTTGCCTCAACTTAATCTTCTGATTTCATTTTTTTTTTCAAATTTGCTACAGCGAAAGTTTGCCTCTAAATTTTCATTATTCTCATTCTTTTCTAAATTTGAACTTTTAAGCTAAATAACTTTTGTTGGCATCGTCTCTTTTCTTCTTCTCAAGGGAAAAAGATTTTATCATTGGCCAAATCTTCTCAAATTTTGCTCTAATTGATCTTGGCATTTCTCTTGTAATGATGCCCCACTTATTCTTAGGCTCGAATATCATTTTCATTGAATACCTTTGAAGGCTTCAAACTTTTGATCTGAGTAGATATCTGCCTTAGGTCCTTGTACTTTAAATCTCTATGAAGAGTAATGCAAGAAATCTTTTGGTTCTTAATAATGCAAGATGCTTATATGAATGAACAAAAAATATTTATTCTTTTAAATTATGGTTTTTTATAGAGTAAAGAAATAATCTCATGTAAATAAAACTATAGGACCTCGAATGTTGTGCCGATGTCTGAAGAGTGAAGTGCCTTTCAGACTATTAGGCTTTCGAGAAGGTCATTTCCCATATGCCTAATTTCTAACCAGTTTGGGTGGCTCTATTTGACTCACGAACTCCCCCATTATATTTTCCCTTATTTTCTAATCTCGATCAAGCATTAGAAGTTTTGATATTTTTGAATAAAAGATAATCCCGTAAGGCGGGATGTAATCTGAAGACAAACTCTTTCAACTCAGATATCCATGTATGATCCAAATGGTCTTTGGAGAAGCATGATGTAGACCAGAGCTTGCGATTATGAAATAGGTGATGTTTCTTTCGTGCTTGCTTAGAATCTGCTTAGATATATTATTTTTCTTTTTCATTTTTTTGAATCACTCTAGACTGTCTGTCTTCGAGTTTTCACCATAAGGTTTATTTCCTTTCTTTACTTTGGAATTTTACAGTTTAAGCAAACATGTACTCTGACTGAACATTGGTGCATGCTTTGTGTAGCGACCTTTTTTGAAATCGCTAAAAATGAAAACAAATCTTTTATTTTTTGTGGGCATTTTTTGTTTTTGAATTTTTTGTTGTTTTTGAAAATTGGGAAATTGGGAAAATTGGAAATTTTTGGATATTTTGAAAAATTTTGGAAAAAATTGGGGATTTTGATTTTAAAACAGTTTTGTTTTGAAATCAAAGAAGAGTTGGAGTCGCCACCGGTCACTAAGGTAGGTCGGGTACCATAAAACTAGAGATTAAAAAAACGGGTTCGAGAGTTGGTTACGTGTGGGGAAGGATTAGCACCCCCATCACTCCCGGAAACCGGAATTAATCATTCGTTTAATTAATAAGGCTGACTGTACATCAGACTGTAGATTAAACTGACATCAAATAAGTCTGACTGTCGTGTTAATTTACAGTTCAAATCGAGTACATCTCCTTTATGCATAATGCAAACAGTGAAAAAATGGTGTTATGGCTTGTCCAATTTTATTCCAAATTAAAATTTACCTTCAAATGATGAAAATTAATTCGAATATTTGGTCAACATCCAATGAGTCAGGACTGTCACGACACAAATATCAGAATTAATAAATACATCATTTTTAGGAATTAAGGTTGATTAATTAACAATATGTGATTAAATACATTAAGTGTGAAATGGATGACAAGTTAAAATATGTCACAAAAAGCATTTAAAAGAACAAAAAGATAAATGCGAAAAATAAAGACGAACTAAGTGAAAAGTCAACAATGGACGTTTTAAATGGGACGGATGAGTAATATATATTACATTAAAAGAACAAAAAACATATTTTCCTTTATACCCTTTTTTAGTTTCCCAACAAAGCAAAATTTAAATTTTCAAGGATAAAATTATCGTTTTAATTATTTTATATCATCTTTCTTATATAAACTTTTTCTTCCTGAAATTACGTAAAAAAATCAACAATAGACGTTTTAAATGAGACGAAGAGAATAATATATATTACATTAATATATTATTATATACTAATGGTAAAAAAAGAGAGTAAAAGATGCCAGATTTAGGGGGGCGCACCCCAAGCACTCAATGACAGAGGGAAAGAATTGAATATATATATTTAATGTTTATAAAGAACAAGAAACGCAGCATTTAAGGGTAAAAAAAATAAAATAAAGAAAAAAACGTTTCTTTTCATTTAGTTTGAAACTCAAAAGCTTTTCAGAAATTCTTTTCCTATCTCGTTCCTAAACTTCTCTCAACTAAATTAACCACAACCATGGTCCCTTTGCTCTCGAACAAGAAAACACATCCCGTTCATCGGCGGCCTACCTCGCGACGTCAGTTCAAGTGGCGGCGTCAGATGATATTTACGGACGAATTTCTCGAATCCAACTCCGAAATCAAAGGCAAACCTCTAAAATCCTTCTTCTTTTGACTGAAAATCCGAATCTAATGAAAACCATAAACCTTGATTTAAAAAATAAAAACTCCTTTGATTTTTGTTTTTAAAAACGAGATTTGCAAGTCATGAACCTTACATTCTATTTTGAAATCCCTTTTTGATTTTGAAATCAAAACTTTGGAGAATAGAGCATTTTTTTCGGTTTTGGAAGAAGAGGAAAAAGATGAAACCTAATGCTATGCGATAATGAAAAATAATATAGAAAATACCTAGAATGCTCTGTATTTTTTTGTATTTTCGAATTCAAGAAGCCTCCCTTACATGGTTGTTGATTTCGGCTTTATAGCTGTTTTTACAAGAAAAATAAACAAAAATAAAATGAAATAAACTGTGATTGACTCTGTTATGAAACAATTGGGTATTGTTGTTGGTTGGTGCTGCCAAATTTGTTGTCTTTGTTTTTTCCTCGTTTTTGTTTGTATGCATCTGACTTCTGCTTGTTTATGTTGGTGGCTGCTGAGTTGGCCGTGCAAGAGAGGGGACCATTGGCCTGGGAACGTGCTTGGATCAAGGGTCATGGGTGCTCGGGAGGATTCCAGAAGGTTTTGGAATTTGGTAAAGGAAGAGTCGGATTGGCAGAATCGGGTTAGGTTTAGGGTAGGATATATGGGTATGGGTTGTCGGGTATGGTAGACTGGGTAGATGGGTTTAGTGTAGTTGGGCTCAATGGAATTGGGTTAGTTTGGTTTGGGCTTGTAACTGGTTAAGGATTTTGTAAATGAGACATTTGGGTATGGATTTTTGGACATGTAAAAATGGACAATTGACTGTTTTTTATTTTTGGTTTTAAATTTTTTTTGGATTTTTAGATTTAAATATTTATTGAATTTTGGGTTTAATAAATCTTATTTGAAATGAACCTGGACGAAAATGGTTATTACACTTTGGTTTTGCAGATGAGCAGTCCTTCAAATCTTTTTTAGACAGATACATTCAGATGAGAGATTATGCATTTGATTTAGCACCTTTATTTTTTTTCTTTTCCCATTTTTTTATCTAAAGCGCCCTTTTGGGTTTTCGCTTTAGGTATTTTCAAAAATTTATTCTCAAAGTGCCCTTTCGAGTTTTCACATTGGTTTCTCTTTTCTATGTCTCTCATTTTTTATCTAAGGCGTCCTTTTTGAGCTTTCTCCTTAGATATTATTTTCTTTTTTTCTTTGTTTTCGATTTTGAGTTCAGGGTTCTCAATTTGAATTGGCAGGCTCTTCGAGCATTGATTACCTCTTGCACCTGATGTAGATCATTTCATTGCATGCTCCTTGATGGACAAGTCTTCCCGGCATGATCAAAATTATTCATCTTCCACTTGAAGAAGCTTTTCTTATTTCTTGCCCTAGTGTAGCGGTGATCCTTGGTTAGGAAATGACAAATATCATGTCATACACATACATCATTGAGGAAGGGTAGTCTTCAGTTGGATAGATGTTTGGAGTTAATACATTATTCAAAAATCTTAGACAACAATGCTTGAGAGGAACCATTCACTCAAAATTTGTGTTTGGGACCTTTCCATCACTTCCTAGTACACATAGTTGTACTTCTGTTGACCTAAGTAGATTGAAAGATAGGTCACATCTCCTTCATTTTCACAGCTTCCAATTTTCTCTAAACACATGGTTACTCGGAATCAACAGTCTGATTGAAATCGATGTCGCTTCTGAAAAAATATATACATGTATGTATGGATGAAAAAGCTCATGACAGATGCATGAATGAGTTAAATCTTGAGAAAATTTTTGTAAGAATACATTAAAACGAATAGTCATATGCCTTTACAAAAGATTCCTTTTTACCTTCGAGCTTAAGCAAAAGGATGATTTAAAGCATTACTCAAAAAGATATTTAAACTACAAAGATGTGCTAAAAAGAAATCAACATCTCATCAAAGGTTGTTCATTCTGATCTTTACATGTCTTTTCAACTTTTGCCAAACGGTAATTTCATTTCTTTAGCTCTGCTTCGAGTGAAAAACCGATGCTGACTTGGCTTACTCGAATTCCCCATAATCATTATGATCAAAATTCTCACAGAATTAAAATCTCGACCAAGAAATACTTATGCATTATGATGTGATGCAAATGTATGCAAAATGCGATGTTAATGCGATGCAAAAACAAAATAAAGCAAGATAGTGCACATCAAACAATCAATAATTTATTGCAAAAAAAGTATAGAATCCACATGCTTTATTTGAATAAGTATACATGCCCGATAATGTTTTCTACCCGCATGCTTTGAAAAAAAGTGGATCCTACCCGAACTTTTTTTTCTACCAGCATACCTTGAACAAAAAGTGGGTCCTAGCCAAATATGTTCTCTACCGACATACTTTATTGCTAAAATAAGCTTGCCTGCATGGTATCTAGTAACATGCTTCATTTTGCAGAATATAAATGATACTAAAACTAAAGGGCATAAAATGAAAGAAATTAAACAAACTAAATCTCTTTCTACTATGCACTTATTGGGTGACCCTCTATATGGACAGAGGTTCGGTATGGCTATAAAGGGTAGGCTATTACATGTGGTTCAGTTCTAAAGAAGGTACCTGAATTTTTCTCGTTGTCGCCTGCTAATGCTAGTAAGTTAAATTCATGGGGATACATTTCCCTAAGTTTTCACGGAGATGAAAACCTCACGAAAACAAAGGTACAGATGTATCCCGAAAGTGATCCATTATCCTACACGGAGGCAAATACCTCACGAAGGAATAACTTCTTACTCCCACTTAAAAGGGACGGAGCTCGGGTGCAGAGCTCATGATATGAAAAAGAGTTGGAAGAACATATTATATTATTTTTTTACAAATCTAGAGATCATAAATTAAATTAAATCGAATTCGTAATTTCCAACTATTAAGACAAAAGGTAATCAACCAGTGGCTCGATCTAAAAAAGTTCCTCAGTGTAGTCGCCAAGCTGTAATAACGGGCCCTCGAGCTTGACGTTTTTTTACAAAAATTATTTCGAACAGACCAATCTTTTTAATTTAGGTAAGATTGGATCACATAAAAAACTCGGTTATTTTAATAAAACTCATTTTCATAATTTCATCAAAACAACGAATTTTTGGTCTACAAAACCAAAAAATAGGTTCGGGAGTTGATTACGCGTGGGGAAGGATGAGCACCCCCACAAAGCCCAAAATTGGTACCTAGTCGATTACGTAGTGTCTTAATAGTGGAAATTACGAATTTGAATTTAATTTAAAAATTATAATCCCTAAATGCATGAAATTTGTCATTCTAAATATATTTAAAAAAACACTCTTTTATATAGGACTAACGAGAAATTTATGTCTCTTTAAGCTCGAGACATAATTTTCGCGAGATTCCCTAATAAAAGAACACTATTTCAAATATTATAATTTTGATTAAAAGAATATTCTTATATTAGAGATTAACGAAAAAACATTGCCCTTTAAGCTCGAGGTACGTTTTTCGCGAGAATACGTAATAAAGAATATTGCCTTACAACAAAAATATTTAATTAAAACAGAATGAATGCAGGATATATATATGTATACAAATTTATATATATATATATAATAATAGATAGAAATAAGATATATATTATTAAACTATAAATAATAAATAAACAACAATAATATTAATAAGAGTAATACTAATAGTATCAATAATAATAGATGATAATAATAACTATAATAATGTTATTAATAATATGATATTATTATATTAATAATAATAATTAAAAAATGAAAATATTGACCAAAATGAAAGAAAAGGCAAAATAAATGGCGAAAACATAAAGAAAATAAAAGCAGAAGGATCGCGCAAGTAATTTTCTCTTTCCATAAAAAAATACGAATCTTCCCCTCAGGTCGGGTAAGAACGCAGGTTACAGAGGTGGAAAACAGCACCGTTTTGAGGGCCTATAAATTTTCTTTTTTGCCTAAAAATTTCATTTTTCACCTCTAAAATAATAAAAAAAAAAAGTTTAGAGAGCTCTCAACCCTCTCCCATGACTTTCTGCTCAGCCTCTAGACAATGGCCATTCGAGTGTCGAGAGCCGCCGCGCCGTCGCCACCAGTCGTTGTTTATCAGTGACGAAAAATTCCATCTCCGACTGTCGGTGAACATGAGATCGGCTAATTTGATTCGGGTAAGCCTTCTATACACGTTTTTTTACTCGATTTTTTCTAAAAACTTGATCTAGAGCCCTAGATCCAAGTTTAAAACACTCAGTTTTTACCACTTTTTGAGACTTCTTCCCCTTTTTCTTTATTTATGTTTTTCCCCTCTCGAACGTCTCTCTATTTTTTGTCTAAGATCCCTCTCTATTTTTAAGTCTCAAAATTCTCTCTCGAATTCCCCTTTTTGCATTGTAGGAGTCTCTTTATAGGGGAAATGGGTGACATATGTGGCCACGTTAATGGCTTTTGAGGACTGTAGCAGTAGATGATAATGAGTTTGGGCGGTGGCTATCTTGGATTTGATGTCTTGGGCAATGAGGCAGGGAGAGGATATTTTGGACCGTAGTGGTACATGGTAGTGGGTTTAGGGGTTATTTAGGGTTTTTTAATTAGATTTAGGGTTTATCTAGGGTTAAATTAGAGGTTTTGGCTTATGGTGGCTGTGGTGGCTAGAGATCGACAGCGACGGCTAGCTGAAGGGTAAGGCTTGACGGCAAAAATTCTAGTGGTTAGGTTTATTCAAGTTATGGGTTGTGGGTATATTTGGGTTAATGGGTCAATTGTATTGGGTATAGTGGGTTTGTAAGACCGGGCAAATTTGGGCTATTATACATTTAAAATGGATTTATATATATATACATGTATTTTTTATGAAAAAATATTTAATGCACCGTCAAGTTTAGAAGTTTAGTTTAGGTTTATATATTAAAATTAAAGTTTAATTTTTAGCTCCTAAACTAGTGGTAAACCTTAAATTATACCACTAACATGTATACTCATAAATCTTAAGAATATTTAATTCAACTCAAAATATGAATCTTAAATTTTATTTATATCCATCATAAATGTATATAGTTGTCCCAAAGTGATTTAGACATGTTATTATTATTATTATTTTTATTTCATTAAAATTTTAAAAGAAATAACTTAATATATTTTTAATATTTATAATGTATTATGAGATTCATTACTTGGCCCAATGGCTAAGGATGTTCATGTTGTCTCATTTTGTATGAGTTTAAATCTTGGCATGGTAATATAATATAATATTTATTTAATTAAAAATATTTATATTATATGATTGTGTATATAATTTTCTTTTTTTTTGACATAGTATATGTTTATTTTATAGTCCATGTTCTGAATTTGTAGCTTTCTCTCCCATTACATCATTTTCAAGATTCGAACTCGTGTTCCCCTATTAGGAGAGCAATTTTTATATGTTATAAATATATATTAAAAAATATATTTTATTGTTTATATTATATTATTATTTATATTAGTGCTAGCACGGGTCAGATAAAGTTGGATCATGCTGGACTTAAGTATTCGAATCCAAGTCCGACCCACATTTTATATGACGCAAAGATGAAAATATTACCTTAAATACCTCCAATGGCGGAATGTGGTAAAGACCAGGGACCATTGTTTCCCAAAATTAAAAAAAAAATATTATTTGACCTTTTAAAATTTTTAAAATATCATTACAACCCTTCAAATTTTTTTACAAAGATGAGTACCTTATTCAACCGGTTAAATATTTAAATGCCTCAAAATTTTAAAAGATTATCAGTCGACTCTTTGAAAATTTCAAAACATCATTAGACCTCTTTAAATATCCGAGAATTTTCAATTATTTCTCTAATTTTTTAAAAGAATTCCATTAATATATATATATATATATATTTAAATGTATTTATATATTGAAAAATACAATAACAAAACTTACTATCAAAATTTTATGCTATATGTAAATATATATAAGATTTATTAAAAAAATCTTTAATTAGCTCCCAAAATCAAATGTCAAGATCCGCTGCCACTGCATACATCACCATGTTAATATTTCAAATGATTCAAATGATGAACATGTAGAGTGGTCGCAGTAATAAATGATGATGTATTTTATTTAGATGATTCGAGTTCGAGCACCATGTGTGCACGGTGTGTACGTTATTAAATAGCCTTTTTGGTTTGTATAATCCAAGATTCTCAAACTTACATATATATTTGAAAACTCCATCAGTTAAAAAACAGCGAATTATTATTAAAGTCTAATGATGCGTGGAAGATGCCGCCTTGAATGAGGCCTAAGAGCAAGCAGAAGTTTCTTTCTTGGTCCCTGCAAAACCAAACCAAATACTTCATCAAAACAAACAATTTCAACTTTTAGAATTCAAGATTGCAACGAAAATGACTAGTTTAACACTACATATAATGAGATTATATCGAAAAGGTCCTCTAATAATAGCATATTTACGCCTCGTTGGTAGTACTTGGAACTTTCAGGTCCAAAAATTGGCATTTCTTGTCTAAACTAATATCAGACAGTACCATTTAGAACCTTAAGATTGTATTGAAAGTTTATAAGGTTATTATATCTGACTGTCTGTAATTTGTCGAGCTTCCGACAAGAAGAGCCGGCAGTTAAATGTCACCGTTCACTTATATGTTCCGATGAGTAATGCACTGATGTAGGAAACTTAACAAATAAATCAAAAGTCGAAACTAGCGCATAGTAGGGAAGAAGATACGGGAAGATCGATGCCGGTATGGTTATAGAATGAGAAAGAATGAAAGTATGCATTGATGGTACCATTGGAATGCCGAGCTCTTTGAGGTCCCTGTCTTCCATTTGCCTTAATGCAGTCATATCCACCTGCAATCACACACATCAAGCATCAAATAAGCATACATTAAAAGAAAATGGATGCAATTGATCCGAAAATGCAGAAGAAACCGGAACTTTTAAAGATTATTTGGGTAATGAATGTGCCTCACGTCATGAAAATGAAACAAAAAGACATGTCGGCTTTTTCAACATATATGGCAGACACAAGATGCAACTTGATTTCTGCCTACTTTCGGAGGCATCGTTCATTTGAGACGGTTCATAACACTGAGTCACTTACTTCTTCAGCCATAAAATGAATGGCGTATTTCCCCAAACCAAGTGAGTCCAACAAGGTAGAGACAGTGAAAGGTTCTTTATCCTGTCAAATTCCAAGAGAGTGAAACTAGATTAAAAGTAAGACTTGTACAAAAAAACAACTAAAATCAAAGCCTTTTCACTCTGCCTATTCATTTTTCTTTAAGTACCCGTGTTTGACACCTATATTTGACACGTTTCCGGACATGGGCATGTTGGATATAACCCTCCAAATACAAGGAAAAACCCATATCCGACACTCAAATCCGAGTCTGGTCTTGGCAATATTTACATGGGAAAGTTAGGCTTACAAAATGCATCCACCATATGAAGAAAATGAAGCTATTGCAAGCAAGAAAACATACATGTGGCTTCCTCATCAGTATGAGGAAGCTCATTGGTGCTACATAAGTGAATGGCCTGGAAGTTATAGCCTTTTCTCTATCAGGCACCAGACCGGACTCCCTTGAAGGGTCTAAAACTCCAGTGCACGAAAATAGATCACTCCTTGCAAGTGCAGTTGGAATTGTTTGAGATATCTTGGGAAAACCTCTAGATTCATCTGCAGTTTGCATAGAGTCTTTATGCAAACCATCTTCAATGCCATTGCGAGTGATTCGACTCGGATTGCTGATTCTGTTCGGTCCTATTCATACATATGCTTGCTAAGATTTTTGCGGTGGCTGAACATGTTTCAACAGCTTTTCCGAATCCCTCCTACGATCTTCAAAAGCTTCCCCAAAGTGTAGAGATCCACGTTTGAGCATCAGTTTAAATCGGAGGTCCTTTCCGGGCGCAATCCGAGAAACTTCAGTCATATCACAGCACCATAATCCATAACAACCAAAGCAAAAACTTGTATACATAAATAGCCAAACTGAATCTAGCAATAGCAATTAGCTACTACCTTCTCCTCTAATGCCGTTTGATCTCCATTCGGCACCATCGGCTCTATGCCTGCTGAAATAACACCAAAATAAACTAAATATGCAAACTGAATCTTCATTAAGCTGCTGAAACTAAACGATACAAGCCCGAAATTTGACCTCAAAGCAAACTAATGTCAGTTAAAAAGATCATTTTTGGTTTACAAAGCAAATACATACACCTAAAAGTTCAAACAAGAACTAGCTAAATTCCATGAAAAAGCAGGATGAAAATTAATAAAAAAACAAAACAAACAAAAACCAAACAAGAACAAACCTTTTGTAACCAACATTTCTCCAGGGTTTGTCATGTAAGAATCTTTTGTTCCCATTCATTCTTCCATGGCCAACAATGGCATCATCTCCCATCTTCACCACCTAACAAGGGTAAATTATATTCTTTTTAATGCTTTGATTCACAATTTCACATTTCCACCATACCAAAACAAAAATGACCCAAATATCCCAAAAGTACAAGTTTTAACAAAAAACCAGAAGAAACACATTAAGAATTAAAGAACCCTAAACCCCAAATGCTAATAAAAACAGAATTTGAGAGTGAATGAGGTGATGGGGTACCTTGTTTGAGCCTTCCCGGGTGATTGTAACTGTAAGTTTTGCCATAGCTATATGTGAACTGAGAAATCAATAATGAAAACTTGGGATTATATAGTGAAAGTTTCTTTCTGCATTTACTATTTAACATTAAAACAGGTCAATAAAGAAGAGTCTTTGACGGTGAAATTTGGGTTTGAGGAAACTGTAAGGAAATTACATGGTAATGAAGGCCAAAGAAGGAAGAAAACGGGGTCTACACTCTTTATGGGTCAAGTCAATGCCCCATGATTTTTTCTTTACTAAGACTTTGTTTGAAAGCCGAGAAAATTATTACATGCTAAATTTCAACACCGTTGGTCATTATTAGGACTTGAGCATAAAAATCCAAAATTTGAAAACATGTTTAAATTGTAGTATTCGGCTGATTTATGGGCTTAACTATAAATAAATATTCAAATTATATATATATATATTTTATAATAGGTGTTTAATTTTTTTAACTAAAATAAGTGTTAAAGTTTTATTTTTGGCCGAAATAAGTGAAGTATTTTTTAGCTGAAATGGGGGCCTAAAATTTTATTTTTTTGTTTTAAAGTTAACTGAGACACTTACTTTGGCACTTATTTCAGCTAAAAATGAAACTTTAGGCACCTATTTTATTCAAAAAATACTTTAGACACTTTTGAAAAAAAAAGAAGATATAATTTAAGTACTTATTTTATAGTTAAGCTTGATTTAAGTTTCATAAGTTTAAAAAGTGCGATTATTTAAATAAAATAAAGTTAAATTTAAATTTTTATTAATTTAATTTTAGTTTCATAGCATAAAAAAATAAAGATCTTATACTAAAAAATAATACTAGTTTAGTCTTAAAAAAACGAGAAATGTTATATCTTAACCTTTAAAAAAGAGAGAGTTGTAAGAAGGGGGGAATGCATGCAACTTTGGTAGGGTGCATTTACATTCCCATTTAAAAAAGTCTAATTTAATGTTATTTTTTCTAAAAAAAATAATTAAGTTTAGTGTATAAAAGGATTTTTTTCTGTATATTTATTTGAGAAAAAAATATTTTAAACTCCATTTTTAAATTTTTAGATGGGCCACTGGTTGTAAGGTTACATCTTGTTGTTAAAGGTAAGCAATTCAAGTTTGTGAATTGAAAAATCTTTAGTGGTGTAAAGTTAAGGTAATGAATGTAGACTTTAATTGATAAAGTCGAATCTTTAATTGTGCCAAAAATCTTTTACTCAAGCTTCCACAAAAATTTTATAAAGTCAATTCACCGTCCTTTTAACAGTTTTCGGTTGATCAATCGAGTTAACACAATGAGATAAATAAAAAAAGTTCTCGTCGAGTAAAACTTATCCATTTAAGTTGTACACAAAAATTAAATTCATTTATTAATCATTGAACTTATATTAATTTAATTAATTAGAGTTAAAGATAATTTACTTTAGTTAAATTAATTTACTTTAGTTAAATTAAGTTTAATTGATGATAAATTTTCAATAGGCTATATTTGTTGTACACTTGAATAAGCCCTTAACTTTTTTAATTTATATTCTAATAAATCTTGGGGCGGTATCGGGTTGGGCAAGGACAATTTTGTATTTCCCACTATGTCCTTAATACTTGCGGTTACAGTTTTAGGAAATCTCATTAAATGTTTCGAGAATTTTTTCGTTCCCATACCCTTCCTGCACGGATTCCCACAGTTTTGAGAATCTCCATCTCAAAAAATTAAACAAAATTACTATTTTACTGATAAAAATAAATGGTCAATTCAGTTTAAAATATAAAGTTTGAATACTTAAACTGGAAGCAGTTACGAGATAATGAAGATTGAAAGCGTGTTGTGTTCATGTGTTGGGGAAGATTTAGACGATGATTTTAGCTTATATGTAAAAACTAAGATAGAAACATGTTGAGAAGCTTGAGTATAATTAGGTCTTTTATTAATATATATATATATATATATATATATATATCTTTTAAAATATCGAGATCTTTGCAAATATTTTTTGAGAATCCCCACGATTACGGCTACGGTTCGGTCATCCCCACAGTTCAGATATAGCAATCCCGCCTCATCCGCATTTAAGCTCCGATGATAAAACTTCCTCATCCGCATAGGTGAAGATTTCGATTATTTTCCATCCTTATCGGTTCGAATCCCCACAATTTTCAAATATTCCCCACCCAATTCCCACCCCTAAATAAATCATTAACCTTTTAACTTAAATAAGTTCCTAGTTTTAATTTATACATAAATAAATCATTAACATAAATTAACATTTCACCTGAAATAATGACTTATTTAGGAACAAATTATAACAAATTAATGTGGAGCTTACTTAAAACATGCAAATCAAAGTTAAGTCACATTTGCTTCTACTGCATGAACAATTTGGATATGATATGTTACAGGAAACCAATAATTCAAGTGATGATTCAAAATGTAGAAACTCAAGTTTGTTACTAAAAGAAATCCAAGACTAATGCTGCAATTGCAACTGTGATTGCTATCAAGTAGAAACAAATCAGAGTAGGCTGCATGTAAAATCATAGATACAAAAAGATTTACTACTGTAATTCCAGATCATATGGGAGGTAAAAGAAAGATAAACCTATTGATATACAGATACAATTTCTGTTGGCTTTTCATCTCCTTTCCAAATACAAGTTATGATTGTTTAGAAAAAGTGAAACTCAGAATGTCAAGAACTACATGTTTGCCGTTGTTTCTTTGATTTCTTCCATTGTGATGGACTGTACAGCAAGAATATACATATAGTTAGAGCAGAAACTGCAACAAAATATCTGCAACTTATACGCTGCTAGTTCATTCCAAATACGACTCGGACTCTCAGGTGAGTTGAACTACTTTGCAAGTCCCTGTACTATAGGCTTGAGTACAGATTAGCAATTTACTCCCTTTATATTTAATTTTAAAGCAAAGAAATACAAGTTTAAACAAAAATAACTTTGAATGTTAACAATACCGATTTTTCGTGTTTTAAGGTGATGTGGGGAAAGAAATCCAAAATTCAACATTTTTTTAAACATGACAGACTAAATTGGTCGCCTGTTTTTCACGTCACTTAACGTAGAAGCTTAGCACCATTTACAATTTCACCTATTTGCTTCAAAATTAAATGTCCAAGGATTAAATGTCTCACTTTTATAGTCAAAGGATTAATTTGCTCCTAAACCTCTAGTACAAGGACCGGCCAAGTAGTTTAATTACTTGTATATGAGTGTCAGATATGAGTATATATCCGACACGGGTATGTTTAAATTTTTTCAAGATTTCCATGTAATGGCCTGGGAGGATTATATTTCCGTACCCAAGTCCGAAATTATGACGGTCACAGATGCTTCGACAAAAATGAAGAGCTTAAGCAACATAACGCATAACCGAAATAAATACCTGATCTTCGCCAGCAAAATCATTATCTGGAGTGAGAAAGAGCATGCAGTGACATTCTTTCCTGCCAAATAGTTGTATACATTGAATAAGAGAACTTGGATTAAACTAATAAAACTGACATAGTAACCTATAAAAACTAATGAGAAATAGCATTTAGTGTCAGACAAATATGTGTTTCAACACAGGTATGTTCAATTTTTTTCCTCAAGTTTTACCATGTATTTGGAGGATCCTTGAAGGGTCATACCTCATATCCACAGCTTAAAATATATCCGACGCAAGTATGTCAAGAAAAATGAAGAGTTGGAAAAACACAGCTTGGGCAACAGCCACCAAAAAAGACATGCTTTAACTGTTATCATTGATAATATGAACTGCAAACATTCAAACCAAAATGCAAGAAGCAAAAGTACAAGTCCATGAATCAGAACTTAAATCCCAGTAAATAATTAACAGCCTTTGCGGCCACAATATTAACAATGATACAAAACGAAATCTCATGTTCCAAAGACAATATCAACCTCGACGTAAATCTGCCTTACTTTGCACCAAATTTCTTTTTCAACATGTTATTTTGATATTAAGAACATTGTCCATGTAATAGCCTGATGTACAATTACTTTGAGTTGTGAAAGCATCATGAAAATCCTTCCCCACTTAATACCTCCAATAAAGTGCTTTGAAATCAATCTCAATCATGATTCATGACATTAAAGTTCCGTTCTTAATTTCACGAAATAACTAACTAGTTCATCAGGAGAGTGAGCTCCAGTTCAGAAGCTTCCACTAAGTCAATAATCAGCAAAGTGACAATCAGCCATTGTTATATAAGGGATCTCAGAATGTTGAGAAAACAGGATAATCAGCACGAAATTAAACAAACAAGAACACATGATTTTAACGAGGTTCGGCAATGTGCTTACGTCCTCGGGAGCGATGAACGGTTGTTTTCTTATTATGAGATTGATAATGCAATTAGGTTACAAATACAATGATTAAGAGTAACCCCGGTACAATTACCAAAATACCCCGTACCGCGGGGGGTTCGCCCCCACACCCCCAAACCCACTTAATCCTAGCCCGCAAACTAACTTGAGATTCCTTTAATGGACAGATGCTCTCGCTCCGTTCGCTCACTCCCGCTCCAGCATCTGTCCTTTATCTAGTATATGAGCCATACTTAACACATAAGGTTCAATATGAATAACATTAGCACCAGTCACCTTGTTAGAAAGGTTAATGACGACTCCGCATAAGATGAATCGAAATTTATATCTACTTCCAGACTTCCCATACAACTGAAGCAGTGAGAGCAATTTACAAGAGGAATATACATTAAAAGATATAGTGACAGTGTATTCACCTTTCTCTCATAGGAACGCATGGGCAGTTCCAAAACCCCTGCCCTACCTCAGCAGCTTTGTCGTCATAATGCCTGTAATAAATTGGAATTACATTTAAAATGTTATTGAATCTTATGTAGCTATATATATATATATATATTTGAGCGCAACGGGGTTTAAAAATTGGAACAAGATTGAGAGATTATTGAAGAAATGATTTACCTACAAGGGCAGAGAGGGGCACCCAACGTATCTTTATGCTCAGCCAATCCCTGTCCAAATATCCGAAATGAGTTTTTGTTCATTATGAACTGAAAAGATAAGTGGACTTGATGGATTTAATAAAGAGACAGAACAAGGTTTATGCTATGTTCAAGTAGGAGTTAGATTTCTTGAGAAAATCCAACATTCAAGAAAATACATCACATTCAAGAAGATCCAAACTAAGCCATGGATTGGAATCGTAAAGTATAGCATTTATTCATTCTTCAACTTATGTTCATGTTTATGACTGGACAAGTTGTAGTCCTTTCGGCCATTTGAACACAAATCACTAAAAGTTGTTGAATTCAACTTCTCCAATAGAGTACACTTAAACATGTGCAATTCTATATTATCCAATAAAACTCAATCGGAATTGAGTCTAAGTAAAGAATTTCTGCACTAGTTTAGCTTTTAAGGCATCACTCAGTTCCTTCCAGTTACAACAATGGTTCGTCAAGAGTAACTAATGTTTCTGCTCGAGATGGTCTTGGTAAGACACTGAATGATAGGACAGTTTTGGATTACCATTCACATGACATCGTTTATTGAAGCCATAACTAGGTACTTACCCCTTGAATTTCGATGCAAGCATATTGGATACAGCCTAAACAATAGCTCTAACAAAATTTCTTAGCTAAAAGTAAGGTCTTGCAACAGAAAGAATATCATATAGTTTCCATTGTCAACCATATAACAATCTTCAAATTTAACTCTAAGACTAATATGGGAAGCTTTTTTAGCTGACATAATAGAAGAAAGTCTAAAGGGTGAATCCTCTGCAATTCAGCCCTTTAAATGTTTCACTTGGGGCAGGGTCGAAACCGGGTAATGACTCATTTGAGAAGATTTTTCGAAACCGAGATGCAAAATAAGGATATTCAGTTCAATCATTAAAGAGCTGAGTCTAAAGAATACCTTGATAACAACAGAAGTCACTCCCTTATCCATACAGAAATATGTGCCTGAACGACGAGCATATTGTTCCGAGAATTTCCTCATTATTTCAACATATTTCTCAGATGGTTCCACTGAAACAAAAAATCAAAGAACCCCAAAATAAATTAACAGAAAAGAGTCGAGCTTGACTCGCATAATCACATAATATTGAAACCCCATGAATTTTATCAAACATATAACAAACAGAGTAGCCCCAATTCATCAAATTCAAGCTAAAAACAAAAAGGTAAGAAACTAACTCATATAATCACATAAGATTGAAACCCCAAGGCAAAAAACATAAAATGCAGCTCAAAACATCAAATTATAGCTAAAAACGATGATACAAAACTTGGGTATTCATCAAAACAAGCAAAGGCATTACCTTTAGCTCTGATTACAAAGCGGTATTGGGAAGTTTTTGGAGGGCAAAGAAGAGACATGCCTCCAAAGTTAAAGGAACTTGCTTGAAGAGCCATGACTTTAACTGCAAAGGAAGCTGAAGCTTAATCTAGTTTGTACTGAAGTGTGCTCCTTTATAGTTTCGGATATTTGATTGAGTCATGGGGATTGATTATCTGAATTTGGGTTTTACAAAAACTTTGAAGGGCTCTCTCTCCACCACCTGTTTGTGAAAATGAAAATATCAACCAACAAGTTACATAAGCCACTCGTCAGTTTGTTTTTCAACCATTAAAGACTGATCGGCATCCATTCGACTAGTTTTTCATCCACTTTTTCTTGGGCTTTGTTGGGCTGTCGTTTAAGCTTTTACATAAGGATAAATTTATTATTTAACTATTATAAAATGGTTATTGAATTATTTAATTATTTTTTTAAAAAATAGAGTAATTCTTTATTACATATTATACTGCAGTTTCTTCATTTTTAATGGAGTAATTGATTTCGATAGACTTTGTTTTCAGAAACTTTTCAATCGAAGGTATGAAATTATTTTTATTTTAAAAAAAGTTTTAAATAAAAGAAATTAAGATCTTTTTGTTTCTAGAAATCTTTTGAATTAAAGAAATTAAAGTGTTTTCAAAGAAACCATTCAAATTAAAGGAATTAAAGTTTTCTTTTTTCCTCAGAAACGTTTATTGAAACCTAAAACTATTTCGCTCCTTCATTTTAAATATTTCTGAAAATAAAGTCTTTTGGGATTAACGGTAAAAATTGCAATATAACTTGTAATAACAAACTATTTTAGAACAATTAGATAGTTCAATGATTATTTTTGTAATAATAATAAAATTCATTGATCAGTTTATAACAACTAATAAACTACTTTAATTGTCCACTCATCCATTATTGGACTGTTAATGATATTTAACTACTTCATGTTCAATTTGTAACAAAAGTTAAAGTTTAATACTCATTTTGTAACAGTTAGTATAATATTAATTGCCCGGTCAATCTGTCCTTAGGTTATTAGTTATTAACAATATCTAACTATCTTATGTCCATTTTGTAACAAAATGAAGAACTTAGTGTCTATTCTGTAACTTTTAAAAGTTTAAAGACTAAAATAATCATTTTAAAATAGTTTAGCAATCATTTGTAAACTTTATCCTTTTAATTGTCATTGTATCCTATAGAAAAACCAATTAGGTAAAGGGTAAATTACACAAATCATCATTAAACTTTATTCTCTGACCTATTTTTGTCACTGAACTTTCAAAATGAACAATTTATTCATTAAACTTTACTTTTTAACATGTTTTGATTATTTTGAGTTATTTTATTAATATTTTAATATGACTTGACATACTTTATTATTAAATATAAAAATAATTAAAAAATTATATTTTATTTATTATTAAATACAGAAATTACAAAAATAAACCGCAAACCACTTCTACCCTCGCTAGTGTCATCCTTACCGACGTCACCATGCATTCACAGGCGTCACCCACCAAATTTTCTTCCCACTCTGTTTGCCAAATTCAAATACAATCATAGTTCTTACCCAATCAAAGGGCTAAATTTTATACATGCAAAGGGAGACGAACAACAGAGATAAGAATTGTCAATTTTTTTTTTTTTTAGATTTCGACAGTGATAATTATTATCATAGAACCCATAAATAATTAAGTGAACAAAATGAAAAAAAAAAAACTTTGTAGTGCTTAATTCATTGGAAATAAAGTGACTAGTGATGAAATATTGGAGAATCTGTGGTTTCTCTATTGCAAAAAAGGGTGGTTCTTCAGCTAAATTATACATATAATCTGGGTTGTGCGATCGGCGAATACAATTAAAAATCAGGCAATTTCCGGCTGAGGGGTTGGGTGACACCGGTGAATAGATGGGTGACGTCGGTGAGTGTGGGAGTAGTTTGGGGTTTTTATTTTAAATTAGTTTTGTATTTAATAATAAATAAAATATAATTTACTTTTATTTTAAACTATTTTTATATTTAATAATAATAAAATATGCCAAGTCATACCAAAATATTAATAAAATAATGTATGATGACTAAAATAGGTAAGAAAGTGAAGTTTAATGAGTAAATTGGTCGTTTTAAAAGTTCAGTGACCAAAATAGATTAAAGGGTAAAGTTTAGGAATGATTTGTGTAATTTACCCTTAGATAAATTCAAGTGATATTATTTCATGCTTTAACCGTAAAAAAAAAATTCATACTTATTTTATCACCGAAGTTTGAACTTTGAACCCTAAATAAAACATATGACGACATTAAGATTCCCTTATAAAATATTTTAACTGCTAGTATGTGGGATAACAATCCTAAATTCAATCCATTGTATAAATAGATATTATAAAAGTCCAGACTAAAATGCTACCTTATAATCATATTAGAAAATAAAATAAAAATAGATTATATTAACAATAGATCGTAACTTATAATATATAATATCTTTAATTGATCGTCAATGACACCAGCTTTGATGCTTGTTGTTGATCGTCTATTTTTTTTTTATTTTGTTATTTATTTTTTAGTTTTTAAATTTAATAATTATGTCATTGTGACATGTTTTTTCTACTTTTTGGTACGTATTCTCTGCTTTTTTGCATGCATTTTTGCCTTTTGGCATGCTTTTATTCTCTTAATCGATTGTTTGACTGCTTTTTTCATTTAGTTTTCTATCAGGGTTAGATTTGACGTCGCCACGACTGATCAAGATAGCCTCTTTTGATTATTATGTTGATCTCCCTGTTTTGGACCATCGAACTGGATTGGATACGAGCTCACAATCACCGTTCTTGTTCGCGATTGAATTATGGTAAAGTTCGTGTTGTCAACGTGCCTTGTTATTGTAATATGCATTTTTAATGATATTTGTTATTTATTTTTAACTTTCATCGTCGAACTTTGGTGATGTTTGTATTTTTTTGTTTCGAGCCTTTGAGTTAGGGTTTTTACCTTCTCGGTCATGTATATGATCTAGAGACGTTAGTTTTCATGTTTTTAGGAATATGTTCAAATCAAATTTGTTTATCTAAGTTGCAAACTCTTATTATATTTTGAGATTTCTCCTATTTTAATAAAACTAACGTACTCATGTTAAAAAAATGGATGAGTACACATTACAACAGCTTGCTTAATATGGGACCAAAACCATACTGATAATTAACAGCCAGGTTAAGTTTGAATCAGCCTGATAAACATGGTTTAAAGACAAACATATAACAAGGATTTTTCTGAAATTTTATAGTTACAAATAAACCGAGCAAAGGCAAGACTTACTAATTGCACAAGCCTAAAATAACAATTATCAACCACGTTTCGTAACTATCGGCTTTATCGACATTGGGACATGAAAAGGATCCCTAAGTAGGGGTGGGAATTGGGTGGGACAAGGATAAGGGACGGAGCTAGGATCAAATATTGGGAGGGGCAAAGGTTTATTGAGACTTTAAATCTAAAAATTGAGAAGGGCAAAAATCTTTATTTTATTACTATTTAAACTAAAAGGACCTTAAATGCAATTATACCTAAAAATTTGGGAGGAGCTCTTGATGGCACCGTCCCGACCGAGACGGTTTGTATTTCCTATTCCGTACCCAACACTTGTGGTTACGGTTTCGAGGAGTCCCATTAAATATTTTGAGAACTTTTTTCGTCTTCATATCTTCTCCGTGCGGGTCTCACAGTTTTTGCGGAATCACCATTTCCCAAAAAAACAAAATTACAATTTTACTGACCAAAATAAATGGCTCATTCAGTTCAAAATATAAAGTTTGAATACTTCAATGGGAAGCAGTTACGAGATGATGAAGATTGAAAGGGTATTGTGTTAGGAAAGATTTAGACGAAGGTTTTAGCTTATATCTAAAACCTAAGATAGAACATGTTGAGAAATTTGAGTGTAGCTAGGTTTGAGAGAAAGTTGAAATGATAATAATATAGCTGAAGTTTTTATTAAGATATATATTAGGGGTATATAGATAAATAAATATATATATTTTTTAGAATCTTGTAAAATATCGAGATCCTTGCGGATATTATTAATACGATTACGGTTCGGTTATCCCCACAGTTCGGATATAGCAATACCGTCCCCATCCACATTTGAGCTTCGGTGATAAAATTTTCCCTTCCCATCCCATCCCCTTAAAGATTTTGGTTATTCTCCATCCGTCCCTTCCCCATCCAATTCTCACCCCTATCCCTAACGTTTCACCATCAAGCAGGTTGTCGACAACGCATTTACTTTCGTTATGCATGTGGAAGTGACTAGTTTGAAAGCAGGGGAGAACACGCACACCGATTTATTTGAAGATTTAAGCTCGAAATCTTGTTCCTCGATGAACATAACGGGAGACTGCGGGGAGCAGGATCAAAACAACTTGACCTAGACAAGTGTTCTTATGTTCAGGTTGAAAGACTGATAAATATACCTGCAACACGGTTATTGCATAACAAAATATCAATAACAGGCTGGTTGTTAATCTTCTGAATTGGACCTACAAATTTAATAGGTGCTTGAAATGAAGTCTGCATAATAAACTATAACCAAAAATACTGTTTTAACCTTCAAAATTCCGACAAATCAAGGTTCTTGTTCCTCTTGGGAACGTTGCAAGCCACATTCAAATTTGATTGCTGCAATAAGCTCAGGGGACACAGCAGGCCGATTCATCTTCTCACCATGAGCCACTTCTTCATTCACTCCCCAACCTCGATACAGTACGACTTTGCTAGGTTCTTGAGACACTAGAACTGCACCTGTTTTTTCCTGTGAATTTAATATAGACAACTTTTCTCATTATAGATATAACTAACTTTCCAGACAACAGGTAAAAAAGTTGGAATCTGAGTGCAGACCTGCAGCTTTAGCACCACTCTTGCTTTAGCCCTCCCCTTTCACATTCGCAATAGCAAGAGGATGTTTCTGAAAGTGTGCATTGATAGCTTTCGCCAGACCGGTCACAACGTTGCTCCTTCCTGAAAATAAGGCGAGTGAATCACTAAAATTAGTTCTCTTGATCACCTTGAAGATGAGTATGATCAGATTTTTTAATGTTTTACACTTATTTGGAGAACGCAGTACTTCATGAAAAATGGAGAGTTAGAGCAACATAGATCTTTAGTACTTAAGAAAGAGCAGTGTTTCCCTAGCAGAAGACATTGTTGATAAGATGAAACTTTGAATGTCACTTCAACATGGATAAAGTAGTAATGAAAAACAGCAAAGTATCCTGATAAAGTGAGTGCCTTGAACAGGAAACAACAACCTAAGCTAAAGCTAAACACATGGACGTTTCTTCATACTGAGATCTTGTTCCGTAAGAGAAATCTATCTTTGTTAGAGAGAAACTTTGCTGTTGAAGCCATCTTATTCGACATATATTCAACTGCTCGTAAAATTGAAACATCCAAAATTTTGTTGGCTGATTCAATCATTGATTCCATCGGCCCCTTATTTGAAATAAAGAGCTCAGCATTGATTGTATGAGAACAGTCAATTTCTACCTGCTCAAAAAATATATACCATAAGACGTGGAAAATGAAAGGAATTAAAAAAATATTAAATGATAAAGAAGTAAAAGAACATGTACCATAAGGTTATCAGGGTGAGATGTTGGGTCAACTATTTCGACTTGAGGATGCAAAGACCTCAATTCGGTTATGTTTTCCTCTGTTCACAGATTCCAATAAAGACTCGGATTCTGATTTATTATTATCGATCCCATCATATGTTGAAGATGGTTCCTAGAGCTTATGTTCAAAGGGCTTGCCAATACTTACTGCAGCAGCCATTCTATCATTTTTCATGGGAGTCGATTCATATCCATCTTTGTCTCTTGCCTTCCATAATCACATCAAAAGCCATTTCAGATGTAATATAAACTCCTTGGGATTTTCAAGCATTTCAGACTTAAACTACCTACCTCTAGATGCCTTCCTGTAGATGCAGGACATTCGGTATCTGATCTTGCACATTTGACTCTGTAACATTTCTGATTTCTCTTCGACCTTCAATGTGGAAGAAAAATGTAAATAACTTGGAAAACATAGATACTAGTAATAGAGAGCATAATGTAGCTCACCGATGGCAATCTTGATTGGTCAGCAGTTTGCATGCAACTAGCTTCCTTGTCTACAACCTGTGTAAAAGCATATTTCTTAGTTATACCCTCTTTATCAATTTCAGAGTGTTGAGGGATCTCCTCATGCTCCAACTCCACTAGAAGTTTCTCAGCCTTAGCTTTCTTCTCGAGTGCCTGTGGTGAAAGAAATGTGGCATATATTAATTAAGATTGAACCATGACATCAGGCAAGGGCAGTATCTTAGCAAAATAGAACCATAGACAACTTCGAGCAAGCCTTTCTAACAGTTGCTTCAGTGGAGTTCATGTTCTTTAGGTCATTGAAGATATTGCCTCTGTGATCCTTGGCACGTATGATATCACTTTCAGAGCCAATTTTAGAATTCTCGGTGTTCTTCTGCGTAGTTTTTTTACTCTGATTCTCCGCATGAATTACATGCTTTCTCCGCTCTTCTATTGCAGAAGAAACGGCAAAAGGCAGGAAATCTTTTCCCCTATATAGGACAATGAAATCCTTATCTCGTGAGAGCAAAGTTCCTCCAGTCAACCACTGAAACAAAGTACTTTTGATTAATAGAAGGCCATGCTGAAACATACAGAACTATAAACATTTCAATAACTACCTACAGCAAATAGGTTCAAATAAACTTTTCTGTACACCCTTTATATTAAGTGAGTTCTAGTGTAATGAGCAACCTCCATGATATAGCCAAACGTGACTAACAGTTAAGATTTTACTCAAGAAAAACTTCAGGCATTTAATCTAATGTTCAGTTGAAATTTTCAAGGTATACCTAAACCGACACTTCAAGCAATTGAGGTCGAAGGATTTAGTTAATGTGAGAAGCATGAAACATCAAAAGAAAAGTGTCTGATCAGAAGAATAAAATGACAAAGTTGAAGCCCTAGTTGAAATACGGTAAATATTAAAGGATTTTGTTGATATTTCTGGTAATGAGAACATTTGGTGTTGCTACTTTGTCTACTAAAATACTGAAAAACCCGATGCAAATCTGTTTCGGACTCTTATCAAACCAGTTGTGTAATGACATTATGACGAAGACCAAATATGAATATTCAAAGGCAGCAACACAAGGGCTTGAACTTTAATGAACATAAAGAAAATTCAATGATTTCTATCAGTAAGAGTGGATAATAATATATGTTTGACAACTCTTATACCTATCGTTTGTCGTATGTGAATCCAAATTCAAGCGTCTAAAGGGTGCCCCCAAAATCTCACCATGCCACACATGCACACCAAAAGAGGAAGTAACATGTACAAGTTATCACCAACCTTCAACTCTTCTTCCATCAATTCACTACTAGTGTTCTGTACCCCTCTCTTTACAGCAATTTTGGCTATCTCACATTTTTCCCAAAGCTTGACAATGGATGCAGCCAATCCCTGAAGTTTTCTGTTTCTTCCTGATACGAACGGAAACAAAAGTAAAATAGATGCACATAATTACTGTAGGTAAAAACTAGACTTACTAATGCAAAATGACAGGGCAAGGGTCGGCCAAGTCTCTTAAAGTGGTCATTTCATCGTTTGTGAGCAGGGGCTTAACACCATAAGGAAGAAGGCAGAAGGGTCTCCTGTATCCAGGAATAATAGCTGTAGGAGATCACCGTCAACTGGAAGAGGCTCATAACCCCACCGGTCCATCTAACAAGTGGTCAGCTTCTTCAACAAGTTCTGCCTCACCTGGCTGTTGAAATCTTATCCTAATTGGAGAGCCGACACCTTGAATTATTGTTCCTTTAGTCATTTCGTTGGTTGCATTAGGGGTAGAAGTTTTTACACCATTCAATTCAGATGAGAAGCTTTCTGCTTCGTGGAATTCTTCATTATCCATGTTTGTATCCGGTGAGCCATTGGAAGAAGTGCCAGCTGAGAAATAAGGATATTTGTAATTAGCCCCTCTATACGATATATTTTACTTCCAGATCTCCAAATAACCAATCCTCCCGTCTTTTTCTGAGAATATCAAATACAAAAACCCAACATTAGAATCCTGTCATAAGATACTAAGGGATAATTACAAGCTGAGGCTAATTTGCTGATGAATTAGATTGCGAGATAGTTGAAACACAATGAAATGGTGATAAAGCTTTAATATAGCTATCCTCAGTATAAAAGAATGTACAATTTCTCTTGCAACAATTCAGCCATATTGCCTGTTGCCACCATCTCAATCAAATGCAATCTCATATATTTGCCTATCATACTTGTATTTAGTTAATCTCGAGTTGGAATAGGAGCTGTATATTAATTTAACAAAAGACGCCAAGCAAATCATTCAACATCCAGAGGAACACTTGAAGCCTTAGAGTTGGAAAGAAAGATGGGATTTAAAGGATTGCATCAAATTTGGCAGTCTAGGCTCATTCACATAACACAAAAACCTTAATGCAAATCAAAATGAAAACTTCAAAAGCAGAGAAAAAATAATTAAATTGATGGATGAAAGCAAAAGGAAATCAACAAACCTCCAAAACCTCATCAGTCCTCTTCATATTCATTTTACAAATATCCTCGCAAAAAATTCTAACCACTTCACTCTTTCTCGACCTTTCATGGATCCCATTCACAATTCCCTCCGTAATCCCCGCTTTCCCAATCTTCAACTTCTGTTTCTCACCAATCCCCATTGACCTCAGCCGTCTCAGCTCCGCCAAACTTGGTGGAACCATCCTCTCCTCCTTCACCCTCCCCATTTTCTTCCTCTCCCTCTTCATATCCCTGATCCGAACCAGGGTCTGAAACAGTTAATCCCGTTATGACATTTGTTTGCTTTTAAATAGCCGTTAATCCCGTTTAGTGAAATGGTGAGTTTTGTTGATAGATAAAATGTGGTCGTTTTACCCAAGTCTGGGTATAAGGGATTGTCATTCTTATTTTTTGACTGAATAAAAATTTAGTCTTTCCTTTTATCTTCTTCCTCTCAAACCTAAATATGTTTCTTCCTTCTTTTACTCTTATACAAATTACGTGTTCTTAGTTTTATCTTTGACAAAAGTATCAGAGCGAAAAATAGTTAAAACGAGAAGTCAAGCTATTGTGGCCGCAGAAGCTCAGGCAGCCGCCGCGCGATCAGGCAGTCAAACAATTATCTCAGAATGAAAGTAAGAAACTACTAAGATTCAGGCAGATTTACAGCGTCCAGAAGGTTTTATCAGTGATAGATTTCAAGATAATGATGATGAATCTTCATAAATTGCTAGAAATCGAATTGGATAAAAAGATTGATGCAGAGGCGATGTTATCTCAACATACTGGAGTTTTGGGAGCTCCATACACCTCACAAGATGCCGAACCTGTAACTCCTGCGATTGTTGTGCCGATTCCATTACAACATGAGCTCATTGTTATTTAAGAGCCTGAAGAAGTCAGAATGTTAAAACGGGAGCTCTTACCCTGACTTACAATTTCGCTTACAAACTTCTGTATCCAAAGTTTGATGGGTCAAATTTCAAAGAATGACTTTTTAAATTGGAATAATTTTTTAAAGAAGAGATGGTGTCAGACTCAGCTAAAGTTCGTGTGGTGATGCTCCATTTGGAAGAGAAAGCCTTGCAGTGACATCAGTTTGTCTCAAAATCTCAAAGGAGCTTAAATCAGGTTAGTTGAGATAATTACTTACTGTTATTACGTGAAAGATTTGCTCTTGGTAGGTTTGATGATCTTTTTTCCTGATTTAGTTGCTTTGAGACAAGTAGAATCTATAGATACGTACTATGAAGAATTTATTCATTTGCTGAATCAAGTTGAGTTACCTGATAACTATGTGTTAAGCATGTTTAAGAACTACCTCAGAATTGAAATTAGTCCCATGGTCAAGTTATTGAAACCAAAATCTCTGATAGATGCTTTTTATTTGGCTAAGCATGTGAAAGCTATGGTTTTCCTAAGAAATCAGCTTGGTCACCAGTTAGGAGTTTTTCACCATCTCCTTTAACTATTCTTTTTTCTAGAGTGGGAAACAGTATTTAAAGGGTTCAATGGCTTCTGAAAGTGTTGCTGGTCCTTCTTCATCAAAGTTTTTAACCCCTAGTGGCCTGAGTCCAACTAGTAGCAAACCAATGATTCAAGAGAGCCAAAAGAGAACTGGTAGAATGCTGTCAGCTACTAAAATTGAGGAAAGAAAAAAAGGCTTGTGTTTTTGGTGTGCTACCAAATATACACCAGGACACAAATGTGCTAAAACACAATTGTACCCGATTATGGTGGAAGAGAATGAAGAGAACATTGAACCTGAAATTTTCTTGGATTGTGAAGACAATGTAGGATTGGTTCCTACTGAGCAGGTTCAAGAAGAGGAGCCTAAACTGTCTTTGAATACTTTATAGGGAGTAACCACCTTGGACACAATGAAATTAGCAGTGACCATTGGGAAATCTACTTGCATTGCTTTGTTGGACTCTGGAAGTACGCACAACTTTCTGAGCAATGCCTTGGTTAAGAGATTGAAATTGAGTATAAACCAACATAATCAGTTGAGAGTAACTGTAGCTGATGTGAATTGTTTGAACACTTTAGGGGTGTGCAAGTTAGTGGAGTGGAAGACTCAAGGCCATTTATTTGTTGCAGATTTTTAGTGCTACCCTTGAAAAATTATGTCATGGTTCTTGAAATCCAAGGGTTGTCCAAACTGGGAACCATTAAATGGGACTTTGCTGAATACAGAATATAACTTTCTTACAAGGGAGCAGAGATTGAACTGTGTGGAATACAAGCTGGGGCCTTACGGTGGATGGATACAAAGGCTTATAACAAGATGTTGAAGGTACACAACAGTCCTTGTAATGCTGTTGTTTGGTTACTCAGTCCTCAAATGGGAGTGATAAAGAAGAAGAAACAAATGTCAGTGGAAGTATAGGATTTGCTACAGCAGTTTAAGGAAGTTTTTGAGGAGCCACAAGGACTGCCCCTGAAAGAGGGCACAACCAAAAAATTGAATTGATAAATGAGATGGCAGTGGTTAAGGTAAAACCTTATAGGCACCCAACTAACCAAAAGGACGAAATTAAGAGGTTAGTGGGAGAAAAGCTGAAATCTAGGATCATTAGGGACAACAACAGTTCATTTTCCTTTCTTATAGTAATGGTAAAGAAGAAGGATGGATCTTGGTGTATGTGTGTAAACTACAAGAAATTAAATCAGTTAACTATCAAAGATAGTTTTCCAATGCCAGTTATTGAGGAACTTCTTGATGAGCTGGGATCTGCCATATTTTTCTCCAAGTCAGACTTAAGATCAGGTTATCGTCAGATCAGAATGAGAAAAGCTGGCATTCCCAAGACTGTTTTTAGAACTTATGAGGGGCACTATGAGTTTTTAATGATGCCATTTGGGCTCACCAATGCTCCAACAACATTTCAGGGTCTCATGAACAAAGTTTTCAAGAAACAGTTGAAAAAGTATGTGTTAGTATTTTTTGATGACATTCTGGTGTACTCAACATATTGGAATTCTCATTTGATGCATTTGAAGGAAGTTTTGATGATTCTTAAGACTAATCAATTATATGCTAAACAATCCAAATGCTATTTTGGTGCTGTGGAGGTGGATTACTTAGGGTATGCGATCTCCAAGGGGACTATTTCAATGGATGCATCTAAAGTAAGTTGTATTGTGGAGTGGCCAGTTCCAAATCAGTAAAGGAACTCAGAGGATTCTTTGGACTATCTGGATATTATAAAAGGTTTGTGCAAGGTTATGGGTGCATAGCCATACCATTAACAAATTTGCTAAAGAAAGGAGGGTGGAAATAGAAAATGAAAGAATAAGGATCTTTCAACAAGTTAAAATAGTGTGTTAGTTTTGCTCCAGTACTGGCCCTTCTAGACTTCAATTTACAGTTCATAGTAGAGACAGATGCTTCTAACTTGAGAGTGGGTGTTGTATTAGTACATAAAGGGAAACCACTGTATTTTTTTAGTAAGGAATTAGGAGTTAGATATCAAGGGTTATCAGTGTATGAGAAGGAGATGCTAGCAGCTTTTATGGTTGTTAAAAAGTGGTCAGTATATTTGGTGGGGAGACATTTCATCATTAAAACTGATCACCAAAGTTTAAAGTTCTTAGCTGAGAATCATGCCATTATTCTTTTCCAACAAAAATGGGTAGTTAAAATGATGGGATATGATTATGAGGTTCAGTGTAGAAGGGGGAGCAATAATATTGTTGTTGATGTACTTTCTAGAAGGCCTGAGATTATGAGTTTGATGGCTATGGGGTGAGTAAGGTGACTATTGATATGATGAATAGAGTGGATGCCTCTTCGCAAAATGATGGAAGGTTATTGAAGATCATCAAGGAACTTGAGAGTGGAAGTTCTATACAATTAAGATGGGAAAGTTCTAAAAATAAAGGAGAAGGTGGTGGTTGGGGATAAACATATTCTTAAAAAAAAATTAGTACAGTTCTTTCATGACAATGTAATAGGAGGTCACTAAGGGGTACATCCTACCATACATAGATTAACCACTGTATTCTATTGAAAGGGTTTAAGAAGGGAGATAAAGAGTCTAGTAAGAGAATGCATGATTTGCCAAAGGAACAAGGGAGATTTACAGCATCTTAGGTGATTACTGCAACTCCTTCCCATTCCTGAATCAATATGGAACTTCATTAGTATGGATTTTATTGAGAGATTACCTTCTTCAAAGAAAAAAAAGATTGTATTTTAGTGGTGGTGGATAGATTGATCAAGTATGGGCATTTTATTGCAATGTTTCATCCCTTTACAACCAAGACAGTTGCTCAAATCTTCTTGGAAAACATATTTAAAAGTTACATGGGTTGCCTAATGGTATAGTTTGTGACATGGATAAAGTGTTTATGAGCATATTCTAGAAAGAAATAATAGGGAATTTGGGAGTAACAGTCAATGCTCCCACAGCTTATCACCCTCAATCTGATGGCCAAACTGAGAGGGTGAATCAGTGCCTTGAGACTTATTTAAGGTGTATGACAGAAGAGAGGCCTAAGGAATGGTCTGACTGGTTGTATCTTGCTGAGTGGTGGTACAATACCATATCCTATTCTGCTATACAATTGACACCATACCAGGCTTGTATGGTCAGCCACCCCAAGTGCATGTACCTTATGTGGCTGTAGACTCTTTAGTAACTGTTGTGGATAGAAGTTTGCAACAAGGCTGCCATCAAGATGCTTCGTTTTCATTTGAAGAGAGCTCAAGATAGAATGAAGGCTCAAGCTGATAAAAAGAGAAGTGATTGTGAGTTCCAAGTTGAAGAATGGGTCTTCTTGAAACTGCAACCATACAGACAACAAACTGTAGTGTCCAAAAATTGTCAAAAGCTAGCTCCCAAATAGTTTGGACATTTCTTGATCATTGATAAAGTGGGGAAGGTGGCCTACAAACTTCAATTACCAGCTAATTCAAAAGTTCATCATGTATTCCATGTATCCCAGTTAAAGAAGCAAGTTAGTTCTGATACAGTACAGTCTGAATTACAAGTTGTAGATCTAGATGGTAGCATAAGCAAGGAGCCTAGTAAAATTCTTGATAGGAGAATCGGGAGAAGGGCCTGTTAACTGACTAACACTTGACAAACAATTGAAAAATTAATGTAAATATGCCAGAAAATAATACCAAGTTTAGGTCTTTTTGCATGCAAGTATACACGGTCAACACGTATACACGGTCAGCAAGTAATACAGCAGTGAACTGAGTATCATATCCACAGAGATTGTTCAGGAATTAAATGCCACGATTTTACTTATGAAATGGAACAAATGAGTTTGAATTGGCACTCAGGTTTTGGATTAAGAAAAATGACTAAAGACAAATGTAATGAAAATTCTGGCTGTTTGGCAAACAAATGTATTCAATAGATGGTTGGCGTTGGCAAAGGATGCCTGAATTTCACGCTAGCTATGACAATAATTAATAACTTTCAGCGTTAGTTTTATTTGCCGAACATATTTTAAGTAATATTGCCTCTGTCGATGATAATACCTAAGTTAATTACAATTAGCCCCTATATGTCTATATTGGTGTTTTTCAATTAATTAACTTGACAAAATTTTAATCTTTACTCCTAAGGGGTAGATTCACTTCCGAAGTAAGCTCATATGCTTGAACATCTTATGTCGAAGTTTTTCTCTGTAGTACTTGACAATTAATTGTTATCTCCTAAGTCTATTAAGATATTAAAGGATAATAGGCATGCAACGCCAACTACGTATGACAAAGAATATATGAAAATAACTACTAGCAAGATAGACAAAAAAAATGCCAAAGCATTCAATTATTAAAAACTACAAAATAGCTAAGCGTTCATCGCAAAAGCATCCTCAACCAACTTAAGAAAATTATTTCATGGCTGGGGAACCATCAACACATCATCGTTTTTAATTAAAACTGTCATAAAATCAAAATTAAAATAAAGAGAAATGGACAAAGAAGGGGATTCGTCGATGCAACCCTTTAATGGATCCAGAGCTCTCTGTCACAGCCTGGTCAAACCACAGTTTGCCCTCTGCCTTTTTTTTCACCACGGTGTTACCTCTTTAATCAATCATAGGCCTCATTTATATAGGCACGCGTGAAAACCCTAGGTTGGGTTTTGAATTTTAAAGTTGGTTAGCACTAAGATAAACACGTTATATTTTTATCCTCTTTTTTTGAAATTAGGGCTGACTGGGTCTTTGACCAACGACTAATTGACCTGGCATCGTCATCCTTCTTTTTCCAACCAAGCTTGGCAATCTTTGTCATGCTTTTGCCAACTTGACTTGGCATTTCTCTTTTGGTCCTCTTGTTTTCTGCTTTTACTCATGCCCTGCTCATGCCAATGCTACCCTGACCTAACCTGTATGATTATACTATATGAAAACATTCCCTAACTTCTATATGAAAATGCATGATTCTACTAACTAAATGCACAAATATGTACTCAAAGTCAAGCAAAAGTATGGTAATATATATATATATATGAAAAATAGTAATTTTGAGGAGTTAGCACACCCCCAAACCTAGCTCATTGCTTGTCCTCAAGTAATGCAACAAAAAAAACTATAAAAATAGAAAAAGAAAATTACCTCGACAAAATTTTCCTGATTAACAACACGAGCTAGCAAGCAGATTATGGTCCTAATTATGTATATCCAGTGCAATAATGCCAACAGATAAGCAAATTTAAGTGCAACAATATAACTCTAGTCTAAAGTTATAAAGTGTATGTGAAGTGCAGGCAATTTGCATCAAGTATCCCTAAATTCCCTTAGCAAAACTTTACTATCCAAATCATAAAATTTTTATTTATTTAATATATATATATTTTTACTATCAATGGTTTATTTTTCTGGCATTAAATTTTGGGTTCGCGGCATAATGTTGTAGGCATGAAAAGTAAGAGGGAGCATACCACGAACCTCCACGTTAATCCAGACTTTATCACTAAGCTAACTCATTACACTCATACAATAAAGTTTTGTTGGCTTGAGAACTAAGAGGGAGCAATCCACGAAGCCCTAAGCTATGTATTATCTCTAAGGTAGAGGAGTATTCTTAATTTTTTTCTTTTTCTTTTTACCTTGACGTCTTTTTATTCCAAGTTTAGTTTCAAGAGTCCTAAGTTTATTTTGGGAACTAGATGCATACTGCGTGTTTAGTGAGACTACAATTTCCTAAACTAGAGATCAATTGCCAAGATACTTAGCATTACTAATTTGTTGGCTCATGCTAGCTAAAGATTTTAATTTCATCATCGGACAGAGTATACTAGTACAAACTCTAACTATGCTAGCAAACTTGTTTGCAAAATTATCAGATCAATCAAGCCTTGGCAAAATTTTTTTAATGGATGCATGTTATACCTAATCTACATGGCAACAAAATGCAAACAAAAACATAAAAATGAATGCATGTCATGGAAAAAGATGTGAGACACCCTCAAACCAAAGGTGTGCATTGTCCCAATACATTAAAACACATATTTACAAAATGAAATGCATGATAAAAATAGACAAAATGAAATGGAGTTAAGGGAAGAAGACTCCCCTTTGGAGTTTTCCGGCCGTGAGACGCGAGTCTTTCTCTTAACAAAGCTCCTTCAACTTAGAGCCATGTGCTTTTTTCTTTTCAGCATGAGCTTCGAGACAGTAGTAGAGGCCTTCATATCATGGAGGACCTCCCCTATTATCCTTATTGGCTCAGATGCAGCGGGGGCTATGGGAGCTGCGGACGAAGTAGGTGCAGATGGCTCATCAGTCTTGGTAGGGACTTCCTCATCGAACTCTTGTGAAGTCTCAGTCTAGGCATATTCAACTTGGACATGTGAAACAAGGATAGTGGCGTTAGATTGCTACGTTGGAGTGCGAACAGACTATAGGCTAGGAGGTATTCCTTCTGGTACAACAAACTCAGCTGGAATTTTAGGAACTATGGCAAAGGATCGGTGGCGATTCCCTCGAGGGTTATTATATGGTCTCGATCCCTAGCTTTAACATATTGCCAGAACACTTCATTCTGCTCCCCAGCCTTCTCTAGCTTCTGGAGAATAAGATCTTTTCACTGATAAATCTAGGAAAGTAATGCCAAACCATCAGTTGGCAATGGTGTTACAGGTTCTGCCTTTAGCGTCTTGGCAACAGACACCGGCTCAACAACTTTCCCTTTGCCTTTCTTCTTGGCCTGCCTGGTAATTAATTGGCTCTACATCGCAGGGGTGATGGCTCCTTTGTATTTTTGAGTATTGTCGGAGTCAAGTTTTGGTACCTTATGTAGCCTGCAAATTTTAGTAATTAATGAAGGAAAAACCAAACTGCCATTTCCCTTACCAGAACACTTGTAGGTTTGTCTACGATGAGACATCCCATATTAATTTTCCTCTCTACCATGATCGAGTAGAGCAAAGCCATCTGCTCCTCTAACACAGTTTCGTTGTGCGTTGTTAACATGAAACATTTCATTTTGTGTTTGGTTCACACAAGTCCTTCAACAACAACTGTCTTTTGCCATCATTCATAGATTCAACAAAAGACACATGTTCTTCTCTTGCATCATCCAACTTAAACAAGCCATTAATGTATCTTTCATCGTATTGAACACACGTACCTTGCACAAAATGAAAAGGTGAATCTTTTGTAGTAAGGTGAACGTATAATTTGCAAACAATAGTGGACTCAACCTCCCCTGACTATTGGTAAAAGGTTTTCCATTTGTGCTTCTTGACAATGGCAACAACTTCCAGCGAAAACCCTAAGTTAGGTTTGTTCTTGAAATCGAACTTTTTCTCGTAGCAAAAGGTTCGAGCTACAAAATTTTCCTCATACTTCTTATTGATTTCGTCATTGAAAAAGATCTTAATCAATGTTGAAGAAGATGTTATGGAAGAAATTGAGGGGAATTGGAAAAGATGAAGGAAAAAAAATTTGGTTCTCGCTTTCTTGCCATGCGAGAGAAAATGAAGAGAGAGAGTAAAGATTTAGCTTAGGGGAAGATTGAGGTTAAATAAAAGGAAGGGGAAATGGCTGAGTTAGTTTAATGGTGTGGTTAGTGTAGATAATGATAAAATAGCAGATATGCGTGTATGGGAAAATAGGATGATGATGGGTTTTAGAGTTAATTGAGGTGACGACGCGAGAAAAATATGGATGAAAATAATAGGGTAAAAAATTTAAAGTTTGAAGAGTTAACCTATGCGGCTAGGTTTTTCCCGCTTCATCCAAAAATCTCTTTCCATTGAGCCTAATTTGTATAAGGTTCACGTGTTGTCTGATCTTGTGACGATGTGTGTCCAAATTTTGGCCTGTCTTAGTATACTTGTCCTGGAAAATTTCTTGTACTAGTACTCACAAACCTTTCAAAGTAGAAAAAGAAAATAAAAATAAGCTAAATTACCAAAAAAAAAACTAACCTAACTATTTACACTGGTCAAATGATGACGACAAACTTACTTAATCTCTGCCAAGAGAATAATCTCCTTGGCATTTTTTTAGCTTTCTTCCCAATAATGCTTTAATCTCTGGCCATTTACCTTGAACGTTGTCCCCGTTTTCAAGTCCTTGATATCTACTGCTCTATAAGCATAAGGCTTGACAACTTCAAATGGCCTTGACCATATGGATTTGAGCTTACTTAGAAATAAATTAAGCATCGAATTGAACAATAAAACTTTTTTCCCTTCTTCAAACTGTTTTGGCAAAATTCTGTTGTCATGCAGCCTTTTTGTTTTTTCTTTATAAAGCTTGGCGTTTCCATAGGCATATGCTCTAAATTCCTCCAATTAATTCAATTCTAACAAATGTTTCTTATATGCATCCCTCTATTCCATGTTCAACTACTTGGTTGCCCAATAAGCTCGATGTTCTAACTCTACCGGCAAATGTCATGACTTTCCAAATACAAGCTTGTATGAGGAAGTTCCTAATAGAGTTTTGAAGGTTGTTTTGTATGCCTACAAGGAATCATCTAGCCTCAAGGACCAGTCCTTCCTCGTTGGGTTCACTGTCTTTTCCAAGATGTTCTTGATTTTTTTTGTTTGAAATTTTTGCTTGGCCATTTGTTTGAGGATGGTAAGCATTGGCAATTCTTTGCTGGATTTTGTACCTGCACGGAGCTTTAATGATTAAATGGCAAAGCAACAACTTCAACCCACTTCGAGACATAATTGACTGCCACAAAAATGTAAATATTACCGAACGATAGGGGAAAAATACCCATAAAGTCTAGCCCCATACATCAAATAGCTCCACAAGCATTATGTTCTGTAGTGGCAATTGATATCTACTAAAAATGTTTCCAGTATGCTAGCATTGGTTGCATGCCTTGGCAAAATAATGAGCATCTTTAAACAATGTGGGCCAGAAAAATCCTAACTGCAACACCTTGGCCACTGTCTTTATTCCAGCAAAGTGTCCTCCATATGGTGCTACATGGCAAAGTTAAAGAATATTCCGTTGTTCATCCTCTGGCACACAATGACAAATGACTTAGTTAGAACATTTCTTGAATAAGAACAACTTATCCCAATAATATTTCTGGACACCCCTTAGAAATTACTTTCTAGCATTGTTTGGCAAATCTGGTGGCAATATTTTGCTAACCAGGTAGTTGACTATGTCAGCATACCATGAAATAGTGGTGATTGCAAGCAAATATTCATCAAGGAAATCATCTCTAATGGCAGCTATGTTGCCATTCTCACGGTGATGATCTAAACGAGATAAATGATCAGCTATCTGATTCTTACTCCCCTTCTTATCTCAAATCTCGAGGTCAAACTCTTGCAACAAGAGTTTCCATCGGATCAGTCTAGGCTTGGCATCCTTTTGGCCAAAAGGTACTTGAGTGTCGAGTGGTTTGTGTACACTACAACTTTACTACCCACCAAGTAAGATCAAAATTTGTCAAATGCAAAGACAATTGCACGGAATTCATTTTCAGTTGTGGTGTAGTTAAGCTGGTCCTCATTCAATGTGCGGTCGGCATAATAGATGGTATGGAAAATTTTGCCACGCCTTTGTCCAAAGACGGCTCTAATGGCATAGTCGCTGGCATCACACATGAGCTTGATTGGCTTATTCCACTATGATGTCACGACTATAGTGGCATTAATTAATCTGTCTTTTAGTTCCTAAAAAGCTTTCAAACAAGAATCATCAAACGCAAAATTAGTATTCTGTTTCAAAAGCATGTATAAAGGTTTAGAAATTTTTGAGAAATCTTTAATAAAACGACGGTAAAAACCTGCATTTCCCAAGAAACTTCTAATACCTTTAACACTTGTGAGTAGAGACAATTATTTGATTACCTCTACCTTTGCTTTGTCAACTTCCAGTCCCTTCTTCGTTATTTTATGCCCGAGAACTATACCTTCTTTCACCATGAAGTGACATTTTCCCAGTTCAGGACTAGGTTGTTTTCAATACATCTCCATAGAACAAGTTCCAAACTCTGAAGACATTCTTTGAATATTCTGCCAAACACAAGAAGCCATTTATGAATACTTCTAAGTTGTTCTAAATCATGTTCAAAAAAATTGACATCATACAATGCTAAAACATCATTGGGGCGTTACACAATCTAAAGGGCATTATTCTAAAAGTGAATGTCCCATATGGACAAGTGAATGTAGTTTTCTCCTGATCTTCTAGAGAAATGGCAATCTAATTATAACCCGAGTAGTCATCCAAGAAGCAATAAAATGCCTTACCTGCCGACTTGTCCAATATATGATTGATGAAGGGAAATGGAAAGTGGTCCATCTGCATGGCATTATTTAGCTTTCTATAATCTATGCACTCCCTCCAGCCCGTCATGGTTCTTGAGGGGATCAATTCATCTTTCTTATTCTAGACCACGATCATTCCACCTTTCTCCAGCAATCTCTCCTCTTGGTCACCAGTCAAATTAACAGCAACGATCACTAGCAAGGTGAAGTTGTCTCATAAGCAGGCATACTTAAGGTGGCTTGGAAAAAGTTTTAGTTCTAGTTATAATGGCTCCTCAATGGATGGTTTAGGTGCCTTGGTTTCTCTTCCAGCCAACTCAAGTGGCTTAGATCTACTAAAATAACTCATCATTTAGCTCAACGTGGTCGGTTCTTCAGATTCTTCACTCATTATATCTTCATCCTTCAGTTCTATGACATCATCATCAGTATCTTGGCAAATCTGTTTTATATCCACAATGAAAATAGATTCTATCATTTCAACAACTTGCATTTCTCAGGTTCATCGGCACACTTAAGAGTTTAAAAACGTTAAATGTAACATGTTGGTCATTTATAGGCATAGTAAGCTTACCTTTTTGAACATCAATTAAAGTCTTACTTGTGGCAAGGAATGGTCTTCCCAAAATTATTGGGACATTGTCCTCAGCCTCATATTCTAAAATAATAAAATCAGCAGTGAATATGAATTTATGTACCTTTATCAACATATCCTCAATCTTACCCTTGGGATGTGTGTAAGATCGATCTATTAGCTGAAGTGTTATTGTGGTAGGTCCGACTTTAATTTCAAGCTTCCTAAAAACTGAAATTGGCACCAGGTTAATGTTGGCTCCTAGGTCACACAGTGCTTTACCCATAAATCTATTACCAATCGTGTAGGTAATGGTAAAAACTTCCTAGATCTTTCAGTTTTGGTGGCAATCTATTGGTTATCATTGTATTGCACCCCTCAGTGAGAGCAACAGTCTCAAAATCACCCAGCTTTATCTTTTTGGACAACATGTCTTTCATGAATTTAACGTAGTTGGGCATTTGTTCGAGACCTTCTACCAATGGTATACTGATATGCAGTTGTTTAAAAACTTCCAAGAAGCACTTAAACTGTTGGTCTTGCTTGTGTTTCTAGAGTCTTTGTAAAAAAAATGGTGGTGGATAAGCAAATGTTGGCTCCACTAGTTTTGCCAAAGTGGCACTAGCATCAGATTGAAGTCTGGTATTATCAGTGCTTGCCTCTTTTTTCTCTGATTCTTTGGGTTTATCTATTGTACCATCTTCTCGTTCTGACAAGTAGTTGACTATTTGACGGGTGTCTCAGTCTCACATTGTCTTCCACTCTAAAAAGTAACTGTTTTGTATTATTTTTGACCTTTTTGCTGAGCATCCTCGGTATCGTTTGGCAAATTTCCCTGGGGTCTATTACTGAGTGCATTGGCAATCTGCCCTAGATAAATCACCTAGTTTTGCATAAGCGTTGCTTAACTATAGACAGTTGTATCATTTTCTCTATGTAATCAATTAAAGTGTTCCCTTAGGTAGATCTCTGCCCTTCTTGGAAATCATTTTGTGCTTTTTGTGGCATTGCATTCTAGTTTAAGCCTGGCGGTGCATTGTTGTTCTGACGCTGGGCATTAAATTGGTTACCTCTTCGATTTGCCCACGAAAATTTGGGATGCTGCTTCTAACCTGTATTATAAGTATTGTAGTGTGTGTTGAAACTACGATTTAAATTGCCAATAGAATTTACCAATTCGAGGTTTGATAGGAATTCATCCACATGATGATCCTCTCTACAAATAGTACAGAATGGTTCCAGTGCCTTTACTTCTCGGACTTCAGCAGGCTTTTGCATAAATATTGGTAAGATTGGCAATTTGAGCATTAATAGATGATAAGGTATCAAGCTCCAATATTTCTATAACCTTTTTTTGGTCCCCAGTCTTCCAGTAGGATATTGGAGGTCATTGGTGGCAATCCTTTCCAAGATGTCAAATGCCTCCGTATAATTCTTGTCTAGTAACGAACCATTTGTCAAAGCATCAACCACAGTCTTGGTATGATCATTGAGTCCGTTATAAAAAGTCTCTATTTGGGTCTAAGTGGGGAATCTATGCATGGGACACCTCCTCAACAGGTCTTTAAAACGCTTCTAGGCATCATACAAAGTCTCATCATCAGCCTGCCTAAAAGTAATGATATTACTCTGTAGCTTGGCATTAAGTTTAGGTGGCTGGAATTTTAGAAGGAACTTCTGGCATAATTCTTCCCATGAAGTAACTGAACCAAGTGGCAAAAAACTTAGCCACGTTTTTGCTCTATTTCTCAACGAAAATGAGAATAGTTTCAACTTCACTATCTCTTCAGCTGCACCAGATTGTTGAAATAATTGGCACACCTCTATAGAATTGCTTCAAGTGTTGCCTTGGGTATCCAGTAGGTGATCTATCAAATTGACCTACATTCAACATCGTTTGTATCATTCATGGTTTAAGCTCAAAATTAGTTGTATTTACCTCTGGACCAATCAGGCCTGAATCAAATTATCCATATTTGGTGCCAAGTGTTCTTTGATAGGTCTTTCTTCAAGATTATCAACAATGATAGCAGGAGAGGGCGGTATCCCATTGTGTATTGGTGGATTCTCCTAGTTGTTTGAGACACCATCTACTTCACCTTGTCTGTTAATAGCCATTTTTCGAACTTTCTTTTTCGATCTGCGTAGGATTCTTTCAATCTCTGGGTTGTATGGCCAATCTTCCGTCGCGATGCGGCTTGATAGGATTTATGTTTTGATATAATAATTGAAAAATAGTTTTGGACTAAATTGAAAAGAATTCAAAAATGGTTTTAAGTCCAAGCAACTTGAAAATAAGTTTAAGAAGTTTTTGAGAGGTTTTGAATGTTTTAAAGTAGCTAAACTAACGTTTTCAACACAGGTGTACCGATACGGTATACCTCGTATCGATACGATCCAAAGGTTTCAGCTGCAGTATTTTTCCAGTAACCAAAACTTGTACCGGTACGCCTCTAAGCGTACCGATCCAGTTTTCAACCTCCCCAACGGCTATTTCCCAATGGCTATTTAAATTGTAGGGCGTACCGAAACAGACCAAGGCGTACCGATACGGTTAGCAAACAGACCAAGGTGTTTCGATACGGTTAGCAAGACTGAGCGTAACAGCTAATAGCTGTACCGATATAGGTACACGTGTACCGATACAGACAACACCAGAACTGTATTTATTGCAAGAAATTTAGTCTCCAACGACTACAATTCAATCCCAACGGTCTCTAACGGCTAGGAACTCAATTGGGACTATAAAATGACCCTTCAAGCTTCAACAACAACTAATGCTTCAATTGTCAACAACATTATGATGCCAAAATTGTCTTAGGGCTTTTAATTCACATTCTTTGTATAGACAACACTTGTGAGCCTAAATTGTTATATTTGCTCAAGTGTTTAGGTTTGGGGTGAGTGCTTAAAAGAGTGCAAACAACTACCTTGTAGAGAGAATTCTTTGTTTGCTTTATTTTCTTTGTTTAAGAGGATTCCCAAAGCTTGGGTTGTAAGCTTTGGATGCTAGACTTGGTAATTGAGTCTAGGTTGTAAAGGTTGCCTCCTAAGCCTTATAAAAGAGGAAGAAATCTTAGTGGATTTGGGAAATCCTTAGTGAGAGCTAAGGTAGTGGATGTAGAGCTTGTTAGAAGCTTGAACCACTATAAATCCTTGTGTCAATTTGTCTATATTTTTGCTTCCACCACATACACCCAAAAATCAACTTCTCCACCATTTGGCAAGCATATCGGTTGAGGGAATTCGAGCTCAACACGGCTCCTGGTCATACACCAAGCAAAACAAAATAAGTAAAATAAACAAACACAAATAAAAATCAAAACAATAATTTCCGTTGCAATCCCTGGCAACGACGCCAACAACTTGTCAACTGACTAACGCTTGACAAACAATTGAAGAATTAATGTAAACATGCCAGAAAATAATGCCAAGTTTAGGTCTTTTTGCGTGCAAGTATACACGGTCAACAAGTAATACAGCAGTGAGTTGAGTATCGTATCCACAAGGATTATCCAAGAATTAAATGCCACAATTTTACTTATGAATTGGAACAAATGAGTTTGAATTGGAATTTGAGTTTTGGATTAAGAAAAATGATTAAGGACAAATTCAATGAAAATTCTGGTAGTTTGGCAAAGAAATGTATTCAATGAATGGTTGGCGTTGGCAAGGGATGCGTGGATTCACGTTAGCTATGGCAGTAATTAATAACTTTCAGCCTTAGTTTTATTTTTCGAGCAGATTTTAAGTAATTTGCCTCTGTCGATGGCAATACCCTAAGTTAATTACTATTAACCCCTAAATGTCTATAGTGATGTTTTTCAATTAATTAACTTGACAAAGTTTTAATCTTTACTCCTAAGGGGTAGATTCACTTCCGAAGTAAAGCTCATCTACTTGAACATTTTCTGTCGAAGTTTTTCTTCATAGTACCTGGCAATTAATTGTTATCTCCTAAGTCTATTAAAATATTAAAGGATAATAGGCATGCAATGCAAACTATCGTGTGGCAAAGAATATATGAAAATAAGTACTAGCAAGATAGAAAAAAAATGTCAGAGCATTCAATTATTAAAAACTGTAAAATAGCTAAGCGTTCATCACAAAAACATCATCAACCAACTTAAGAAAATTGGTTCATGGATGGGGAACCATCAACACATCATCGTTTTCAATTAACACCATCATAAAATCAGAATTAAAATAAAGAAAAATGGAATAAGAAGGAAATCTGTCGATGCATCCCTTCAATAGATCCAGAGCTCTCGGTCACAGCCTAGTCGAACCACGGTTTGCCATCTGCCTTTTTTCACCACGGTGTCGCCTCTTTGATCGATCATAAGCCTCCTTTATATAGGCACGCGTGAAAACCCTAGGTTGGGTTTTGAATTTGAAAGATGGTTCTGCACTAAGATATGCGCGTTATCTCTTTATCCTCTCGTTTGAAATTAGGGTTGTCTGGGTCTTTGATCAATGGCTAATTGACCTGGCATCGTCATCCTTCTTTTGCCAACCAAGCTTGGCAATCTTTGTCCTGCTTTTTCCAACTTGACTTGGCATTTCTTTTCTGGTCCTCTTTTTTCTGCTTTTGCTCCTGCCCTGCTCCTGCCAATGCTGCCCTGACCTAACCTGCCTACCTCAACAAGAAAATACACCTACCTAACTCCTATATGCAGATGCATGATTCTACTATCTAAATGCACAAATATACTCAAAGTCAAGCAAAAGCATGATAATGTATATATTTGAAAAATAGTACTTTTGAGGAGTTAACAAGGGCAACAGAGCAATTACAGTGGTTTTGGTGGAGGGGTCAAACTCTTTTTCTAAAGATGCCACTTGGGAAGATTTGCAATTGTTACAACAACGTTTTCCTCATTTTGATCTTTGAGTTCAAGCATCATCTTTGAAGAAGAGAGTACTATAAAAGGCTTGAACTAATTTAGTGACTGTTAGAAGTTTTAAATTCCTATTATGACCGTTGTTTGCTTTTAATTAGCTGTTAATCCCGTTTAGTGAAACGTTGAGTTTTGGGACTCATGTTGATAAATAAAACGTGGTCGTTTTACCCAAGTCTAGGTATAAGGGTTTTGTAGCTAGATTGTCAATCTTATCTTTTAGCTGGATGAAAATCTAATCTTTCCCCTTATCTTTTTTCTCTCAAACCTAAATATGTTCCTTCCTTCTCTTACTCTTATAAAAATTCTTTGTTCTTCGTTTGATCCTTGACATCGGGGTTTTAGATAATTCTAGTGAACGGAGCTTTCAGCAATCCGCTGGATGACAGATTGAAGGATGAAGGCTTGATTCTGGGGTCGGGTAACAAAGCTCCGGATAAGGAAGATTTTCTCATAGATGAGAGCAGGGAGTTTCTGTATCTATAACTATGGTTACCATTTATTATTATTGAAGTTTCAAAACGTTTAATTTACTCACTAAACTTTATACATTGTATGTTTTTGGTTACTTCTCCGTTATCTTTATGACGCTGTTATGATGTGGCTTATTTTAATATTTTTCACCCACGTAGGAATTTAGTATTAAAAAAGAGAAAATGTAAAATAAAAAACATCTAACTCATCCGATTCCCTTCTCTAAACCTAACCTCTGCAATTTCCTTATCCTTCCCTAAGATCATCTCCACCACTTCGATTAACAAATCCAACGAATCATTAAACCTCGTCGCCGCCATTTTACTCTCTTCCTCGGTTCTGAATTGTAATGAATTAAGATTATCGAGTCTGAAACTGAGAAAAATGTCGTTTTACTCTTTGGAATTGGTTCATCTTCATGTGCTCAACACAGATTTTAGGGTTTTATAATTTTGATCATTAATGTCATATGTATACTTTTTTATGGATCACAATTTAAGGTTTGATCTCCTTGCCCTCTGTTTTTGTTTTGTGCTTTAGGGATTTCATTCGCCCCTAATTATAGCTTTGGCCCTTCGTCTCTGTTTTTTGCTTTTAATTCCATTTGAATGTTGAAAAGCCTAAGAATTTGAGTATAATCTCAATATTATAGATTCCTCCTCCTCAATTTTTTCAGTTCTCACTCATATACTTTGTTTCATTCTGGCTCATTTATTGATTCTTACCGTTACCTGAAGTCTTTCCTTTCGATTTTGAAGTTCTACGATGGAAAGAGATGAAGTTAGGAGGTCAATTTTTAGGTATTTAAAGGATTAAAATGGTGTAGTTTCAGATGGGTTCCAGAAACGAGAGAAGCAACATCATTTGATCTGGCAATGTAGTTTGCCGGAGCTGCCAGCTGCACATTGTCCCTCTTGCCGTCTTTTGCCGCAGATCTGCTACTACCATTTTGATACTAAGTAAATCCAAATAAACAAAGACAAACCTATGAAATCATGGGTTTGAAATAAAAATACCAAGAATGACTGGAAATTTTTGACTTTTTCTTTTATTTTTTCTTTATTTACTGATGTGTCTTGTTATATTAATATTTTTATTATTTTTTAAATCCACGTCATAACGGTGTTAAAAAATTAACGGATGAGTGATAAAAAAATTCAATGTATAAAGTTCAGTGACCAAAATAGGTCTGAGAGTAAAGTTCATTGATGAATTTTGTAATTTACCCTAATTATAATTTAGTCATTTAATTAAAAATTTTACTTAAATTATAATTAGGTTTGACTATCCGATATAGTTATAGTTGAATTAAAAATATTGCAAAATTTTGATAATTTGAGTCCAAGAAGTACAAAATTTGAAAAGTTTGGTGTCACTTCTGAAAACCTTAGAAAGTTAAGTGGCTCAATATGCAATTTGTCTAATTTTAAGAGTGCGACATGTTATTGTCGATAGCCGTTTAAGAAATGAAAGTTATTCTTAACGTATATGATTTTAGTGAAAGTTTTTTGATTTTGGTGACCATATTGTAAGCATCTTAAAAGTTCGGTGATTACTAGTGTGGTTTATCTTAAAAATTAAATCAAACACCTAACATGATTTGGTATAATCGGGGTGCATATTATATCATCGTGGAGTAAAAAAATTGAGATAGTCGAGTTGAGGAGTCTTATTTTATCATTCAAATTTTATTTGAATTTTTTTCGAGTCGAATTAAGTTTAACCCTTCATATTTAAATTTTTTTGTGTCTAATAGTAGGCGACATTAGGGGTCATAATGGATATATTCCATTAGTCTGTTAGTTGTCCAATAGTGAAGTGATGTGCCTATCAAACTATCTCATCTGTCAGTTATCGAAATGATGGATAATAACATGGAATGTGACAAGTGGTAAGAGGGTACAATGTTAGAATTTTTAAACTTGAAGGATTAAATTTACCAGATTATTTTAAATTAGGACTAAATTGATAGAATATATAACTTTTGAAACTAAAAACTATTATTTTACCAAGTCATATCAGACGTCTATTTCAATTTTAACGGTCCAATAATTTATTTGTAACAAAATTTTGATTGAGCTACTAAATTATAATTTTTTAAAAAATAACAAAATTATAATTGAATACATAACTGAGTGACTTGGAGTGTATTATACCCTGAAAGTTAAAACTGCATGTAAACTTTTATCAAATGTACAGGATTGTACATAAACTGCATGTAAACTTTTATCACCCAATGCCGACCAACAGACCTCACAGAAACATAAGATTTCAAGCACCCACCACCACCCAGGAGCTCCCGACCCCACACAACAGCAGCGCACAGCGCAGTGACCGGCACCAAGGAGTCATAAGCAAGCTTGGAACATCACGGACCGAGTCACTCTCTTGTTTGCCAATGCATTCGCAAACGCATTAGCCTCACGAAAGATGTGATAGAAACAAAAATTTGACATATTAAAACATAATAAATCGATAGAGACAAAAATATCCCAAAGTCTTCAAAATCTACTCTGAGAATGTAATACCCACCCTATAGTAATATGTGAGTCGGATTCAATTGTCACACAGCAGTTTACTCAAGAAGAATTCGATATCATCAACAAAGCGAATTCAATAAGCCAATATAAGAATCAAGAACCCCCAACGATCTAAAAACAAAGTTAGAATCTTCCCCGTCTCGTCATGAAGAATACTGTCAAAACCTGCAGGACTGAACTTGTTTTTAGAAGAGTCATCAATATTAACCTTAAACGTCCCCAAGTAGTGCTTCCCAACAAACACCAACACGAGGGCTCAGAAAAAGAAAAAAATTGACACATTCACTAGGACAACTAACTGATTTTAGCTATGTGTTATATTATGCATTTTAAAAAAGTTTGTGTAATTTTAATATTTATTTTTTATTTAAGGTGTAAATAATTGGTTAAACCAACTAATTGATTTTAGCTGAAATTATAGATTGAATATTGAATTATTTATATTTCATATAGACTGAATATTTAATTAGTTTAATCCAAATATAAATAATTCAATCGAATTATTTAATTAATTTCGTAAAATTGTTTAATTTTACAATACTAATTTTTATTTTAAAAATAAATAATTTTAAAAATATAAAAAATAACGTCAATTCGATTTAATTAATTATTTCGATTCGATAAAAAAGATATCTTATTCACTTATTTACAATTGCATTTTGGAGGTCAATCCTACTTGTGTAACATTTGCAAAAGATTGCATAAAACAGTAAGCTCATGGCACTGGCAACGGCTAGAAGCCAGTACAGTTTGTCCAATCCATCTTCCCTCATGTCATCGGAGAACCAGCTTTGTCTTCCGCCCGAACTCGTAAAAGCTTCGATGACCGAGATCATCAAGAAACTAAGGAAACTTCCGACTCCGAAAACACTGGTGTATAGAGCGAATCCCATCGTCCGCATCCGGAGCGGGACTTCGTTGTAGAAGAACTCTTGCATCCCAACAACGGTGAAAATGTCCGAAATGCCTAAAACAACATACTGAGGAAGCAACCAGAGGATGCTTAATGGCACAGTTTTGGATTCCCGGCTGCCCATTGTCCTGCTGATCTTAAGCCTCTTTGTTTCAACAACTGCACCAATGATCATAGCGATGACGGAAAGAAACATCCCGACTCCCATTCTTTGCATTACGTTAATACCTTTCTCGTTACGAGTAACCTTCTTCGTTATCGGGATCAGAGCTTTGTTATATAAAGGCATCAAGAGGATTATAGACAATGTAATAGCACTCTGTAGCGTCGCCGGCGGGATCTTGAAGTTCTTACCGATGTTCCGTTTCATTGTCATCCCTTGTTTCGTAAAAAAGGTTGCAGGCTGTTGGAAAATTACTGCAAACATCAAAAGCATTGTCCATATAGGCAAAAGCCGGAGGACTATTTTAGCATTTTCTATCAGGTAAGTATTGGGTCCGAGATTCGAATCCGAGCCCTCACTGCTGCAATGCTTTTGATCACAAAGAGGTCTTTCTTGAAGCCCGTAAACAAGTTACAAACCTAGAATTACCATTTAAAAACTCATGCACATTACCTAAGCATCCTCGAAATCGAATAAGAAAAAACTCACTCAAGCACGACTACGTCGGGCTCGTCATTTGGCAAGGTGATTCCGCCTTTGATTAATCTTGACAATGTCTCTTTCATGGCTCGAACTATGTTAAGAAAGGGAGTATTATACACGGTTCGATCCGGTTTATGAGCGTAAATCCGGCTACCGCATACGAAGAGGATGACCGATATAATCATGGCGAACATGGGGATGGCGAATCCGAGTACCCAGCCGGAGGTGTCTTGGATGTAGGACATAAGGATCACACCCAAAAGGCTGCCACTGCAAACACCAAAATACCACCATTGGAAAAATAGACCCTTTCTCTTGGAGCTTATTTTGTCATCAATGGTGCATTGAAATTCATCATCATGGCCAAGTTGGTCGGCTCCAAAGGCTTGCAAAGATGGGTTGTAAGCACCTTGGCCTAATGAAATCAAGCAAAGGGAACCAAAGAGGAAGGCTGAGGAGCTTGTAGTGCTTGAAGGTGTATATGTCCACAGCAAAGCTGTTGATGTCACTGCCCCTAGTCCCTTAAATTGTAAAAATTATATATATATATATATATATATATATATATAAACTAACACCGACACCGTAAACACTTATGTTACTCGAATACATCTTATGTTACTCGAATTCAGATGTAGAGTCAGACATAAATATCTAACCTAAATACTTAAAAAAACATAAAATAAACATGGGTCCAACCTAAATGAATAAAACACATCTTTAGTTTCTAAAAGAATGTATGATTTCACCACCAAATTTTGTTCAGATAGCCTATTAAATTTTAGGGAAAAGAGTCGCAAACCTCAAACACAAATTATAAATTAAACTATATCCAAAATTATTTAATTATAGATTTAACAATAAATAAATCATTTTTCTTCTAAAAATTATAAACATGTCCCTCAATTAAAAAATATTACGAACATGTCACTCAATTAAATATTTAAAAATTTCATCATTTTAACCTTTATTCTTCTCCTAAATCGGTTGTTCTTATCTCAGAAAAGTTACATTACTGCCTTGTTACACTTATGGTAAAATAACATTTTAAGAGTAACTTGTTCACGCTTTATGACAAAATGCAATTATCGAACTACTGGTTTGATCTAATGGGCTCACCCATTTACTTTGACAGTATCATAAAAAGACTAGACCGATACAAATTTTAAATATAAATGATTTTATTGAATTTTTTTTTGCAAAATAGAACACAATTAACAGAACATATAAGTTTAAGGACTAAAAATATTATTACATAAAAAAAATATTTTTGTACGCAAAATGACCTATTTGTAACAATATATTAAGGCTTAAATGAAAAATCAACCCTTAAATTATACCTTTTGTTTGCTTTTAGTCCTTAAACTATTTTTGGTCAAAATTAGTCCCTAAACTATCATTTCTGGTCACTTTAAGTCATGTAGTTGTCTAAGTAAAAAAATATTATTTCGGCCAATAAGATGTTGACACATCACAAATATTTTTTGATCAATAGATAGTTTAGGGACTAAAAAGAAAAAAAAACGATATAGTTTAAGTACTTATTTTGACCAAAAAATAGTTTAGGGACTTAAAATGACCATAAATAATAGTTTAAGAACTTATTTTAATCAAAAAATAATTAAAGAGCTAAAAATAAATAAAAAGTATAATTTAAGAGCTAATTTTTCATTTAAACTATATATTAATCGAGTCACATGTTTGTAATAAAATTTATAATTAACTTGGGTGTCGTTACCTGTCACGGCCCAGACCTTAGGGTCCGAGCCCAGCGCACACCAAGGTGCAGAGGAGGCCCTGCGTGCTATTTTGGGCTTGCCAACACCCATCCGAACCAGCCCATCCCTTGAAGAATGCTAGAGAACCCACAAGGCCACAAGACCTAGCCTAGATCCATGAAGTATTCAGGAGGGTAATTCGGTCAAAGCATCCTCTTATTTAAATATAATTTGTAGATAATGTTTGTGATAAGAAGGAATCCCAAAAGTGAGATTTCTTTAGGATAAGGTCGATCTAGACCGTCGATGTAAATTAATCTGAGCCGTTGAATGTAGGGGAGTTCAACTATAAATAGAGGCCCCCTCCCTCACTTGTAAATCACTTCTGATTTGAGGAATATACAGAGCATTCACTCAATTCTCCTTGCTTAAGCTTTCCTTAGCCATTTCCTTTCAGTTGTTCTTTATTTTCCGCAAGGGTCTTAGCTTTTAAGCTTTGATCGTCAGGCTTACTTAGGCGTTGCATTGTTCGAGAGCGTCTAAGGCCGCACATTCGGGACTACGAGATTCTACGGGCGTGACATTACCTAAATCATAAAATAAATATAAAAATAACAAAGAAACACGCATAATCATTGAGCGACTGTTTTTTAGCAGTTTTGATGCAGTGAGGCAAGCACGTATGCTTCATTGACACATGGTGATCAGTGGCTAAGCCAGGTTATGCCGGATGTTAAGTTCCCGATGACAGAAAATAAAGCTGCTGCTTTTATTTTGACTGTGGAACAAAAACGGTGAGGAGGAGGAAGAGGACGATATTCACATGAATGTTTCTGGTTTTTTCACCATCGGATTCTATTTGATTTCTAATCTTGTCTATTAAAGACAATCATAGGCTCGAACATACATATTCATATTTAAATATTAACGAGAGACGAACTCGTTGAGTGATTTTAGTACAAAAGAAAGTGTTGTTAGTAGGGATATTTATCGAGCTAGCAGATCACGAGTTGAGTAGTATTCGACTCGACTAGAAAACTAATTGACTCGAGCTCAATTTAATACTCAATAAATTCGATAAAATTTTACTCGATTCATGCTCGTAAAAATAACTCGTTGCTCGTTAATTAAGCTGGCCATAATTGTTACCTTATTTTTTAATAGGATGAGTCTACCACGCTCGACGAACACCGCTGAACACTACTAACGAGGAACACTGCTGAACACCATTAAATTAATTAATAAAGATTAAAAATCTGAAGGACTCAACATATAATTACAAATCATTTAAAATAAAATATTAATTAAATTATTTTCCATGTATATAATATTTTTTAAAATTTTTAAAAATAATTGGATCAAATACCAACCTTAATCAATTTAAAAAATAAAAACCTAAAACCCTAAATCTTAAACTTTAAACTATAAACCCTAAACACTGAGTTCAAAACCCTAAACCCCAAAACTCTAAACATAAAACACTAAACTATAAATATTAAACCCCCAACCCTAAACCCTAAACATTAAACCATAAACCATAAACCCTAAATTTGACTATTGGGTTTAGGGTTTAGGCTTTATAGTTTAGGGTTTAATTTTTATAGTTTATGGTTTAGGGTTTAAGATTTGGGGTTTAGTATTTGATAATAATTTTAAAAAAAGATTAACAAAAATTATATATATGAAAAATAATTTAATTAATCTTTTATTTTAAATAATTTATAATTATATGTTTAAATAATTTATAATTATATGTTTAGTCCTTGAGATTTTCAATTTTTATTAATTTAATGGTGTTCAGCGGTGTTCATCATTAGTGGTATTAAACGGTGCTCGTCGAGAGTTGTAGAATTTTCCTTTTTAATATATGTAAAATCTAATAATTGTTTTATAAAGCTTAATATAAACATAAATTAATAAATTTAACAAAAAATTTATCCAATTTCAAAATCTAAATTTCATTATAATCATCCACAAATATATCAAACTAATATATTATAAAAAAAATTAATGAGCTGCTCGCAAATTTATTGAGTCGAGTTGAATCTTACTCGACTCAATCTGTTAAGATCTAGAGTCTAGCTCGAATTCAAGTTGAATTAACTCGAGTTGAACTCGAGTTGAGCTCGAACTGCTCATGAGCTGCTCAACTCAGTTAGGGACAAAAATCCTCGGCCTTTTTCAATGCCCCTTTCTATACCCCAACACTAAAAAGTTGAATTCTAAGCCCTAACCCTAAATTATAAATCATAAACCCTAAATCCTAAAAATACACCATACCTATAATTCCCTAAACCCTAACTTTAAACCTTAACCATAAACCATAAACCTAACTTTTTAGTGGAGCATAGAAAGGGGCAACGAAAAAGGGTAGAAGATTTCAATTCCTCAGTTAGAACCTCTAGTTGCTATCTTATCAGTGGCAGAGCCACATATGGTTTAGGGGGGGTCAATTGACCCCACTTGATTTGTTGTGTATGGAAGTTTTAAAGAGTTAAATGGGGGTTTTCAAGGAGTTAGTATAAAATTTTTCATGGAAATATTAGAATTGACCCCACTTTATTTGTTTGGGTATGGGGTCAAAAATATTTATATTGTAGTGGTATGGGAATCCTAGTACCCAAAGTCTATTCTGACCCACTATATGAAAATCTTGACTCCGCAAATGTATCTTATGAGACCCGGGTTTGAACAGTTTGTTAGCACCACGAATTGTTAAGATCTAGAGTTGAGCTCGAATTCAAGTTGAGTTAACTCAATTCGAGTTTTGACAGAGTCGAGCTCGAACTGCTCACGAGTTGCTCAACTCGGTTAGCACCTCGAGTTTCTATCTTATGAGACCCGAGTTCGAACAATTTGTTTACACGGTGCACGATGTGTGTTTTTAAAGGACTAAAAATAAATAACAAATACTATCATGTAATCAAACCATAATGTTAAAAAATATTAATTAGAGGTACATTATTATATGACATGAGATTAAATATGTTTCAATATTCAAAATCCTTTGATTTAAAGGTAAGACTTAAATATTACATTACTTTTTTGGGTTTTATTTGAGGTAATGTGATATTTTGATATTTAAGCGTTAAGCGTATCATAAGCCCTTAAACTTTGAAAAAAAATCAATTAAGCTCTTGATTTTTTTCACCCAATTAAGTCCTTATACTCTAAATTTCATCAATTCACCTATTTGGCCAACGTTGACTGTTAAATCTAATAGCTTTTTTGGATCATTTAGTGTAATGTGTCATGTTACAATATTGTCACTTGACATTTCTAGATTTTTTTAAGTTTTATTTTCAAAATCCTTTAAAAGTTCTAAAAATCCTAAAAAGCTTATAAAATTATAAAAAATAATAAAAATATGTAAATGTCATATTGTTGGGGCTCGAAATCGATCAACCGAATCAGCCAAGAGGGTTGAAATTGCTTCCCGAATGAATTGGCTAAAACCAAAAAATAGTAGACAATATTGCATGATAATTTTAGAGTGGTTCAACTACTCAACTGAGTCTACATCAACTACCTTAACACACTACTAAGGATTTCCTAATTCACTACTATGAATTCTTACTTTTTACATGCCAAATGGGTAACCTTTACAACCTTATATTTTCAATGACTAAGATAGAACCACTCTAATTTTTCTTTAGACTAAACTAGAATATCTCCCTTTTACAAGGTAAATTTGTGTAAACAATAAAAACCTCACAAGGTGGGTGTTTACAAGATTTAAGCTTACAAGAGTGTAAAGAATTATTTATACACTATACACAAGAGAAATGAAGAAATAACACTTAAAGCTAATTTCTCTTGGTCATGATGCTTGGATGTGTTCTCTAATCTTCTTCAAGTGTTTCAAGTCTTCTTTTAAAGTGTGGAATGAGCTACTAGCTGTTTATGGCCGTTGGGGGTGGTTTGGAGCTATTGAGAATGAAAAATCAGCATTAAATGTACTTCTGGGCATGTCGGTATCGGTATTTGAGACTCCGGTACCGATACTTGCCAAATCAGGAAAGAGTCATTGCAGCATTTAAGCTGTGCGTACCAGTACGTGATACGTCTTTATCGATACGGTACAAGGGATATCGGTACGGCAGGGTTCGTACCAGTACCAGAATTTCTCTATGGAGTTTCGAAAGCATGCTCGTATCTGTACAGGCAAAGACCGTATCGGTATGGCTGACTGTTTTTGACTATTTTGAGAATTTAAACATGTATGCAAGTCAAAAACTTTTACAAAAACATTTTTCATTTTTATATCGAATAATATCTCAATAATCTCCCTTATTTGATATAACAAAACACCTTGAAAAATTGTTTTTGAAATTGCTCTCCCTTAGGAAATTAATTTTTGAAAAAGAGAATATTTTAGAAAAATATTTTAAGCCCCCCTTTTTTCTTTTTGAAATTGAAATTTCAAACATATCTCTTCCCCTTTTTGTTATGTCAAAAATAATTGAAACAAAGTTTGAAATAACATTTAAGTTTAAGACACCAAATGTTGAAAGTTTGATACCAATTGTTGGTACAAAATAACAATTGAGAATAAGATAAATCTTTTTTAAAAAAAGCTCCCCTTAATTAAAGCATTCAATTTTAAAAAATAGCTCAAATTGTTTGACATTTAAAAGATTGAATTTTCACCATTGGATCAAATCAATTTAAAAATCACATGAAATTCAATGTATCCAAGACTTTTTAAAACTTTATGCAAACATATGAATGAGATAATATGATTTATATGCATAAAGCATCATAAAATGTCATGCACTTATAAATATAAATAAGCCATGATGCATGAACATTTATCATCAAATAGGCAACCAAATGATTTATAATCAAATACATTAAGATTAGAGGTTACCCATCTTCTTTACTTGTGTAACTAGAGCATTTTCATATCTTTGCTTTTCATGACATTGCTCCAACACACCTACAAGAGACATTTACTTGATTTTGGTATCCAAATTACTTTGGATCCTTTGACATTAGTTTCAATAACCCTAGTTCCCTTAGGAACACATACTTATCTAATCCTATAAGATTTCTTTTCTTTATAGGACAAGTATGCAAAGAATGACCATAATAACGACAATGTAAGTATTTTGCCATTATGGGATGAGATGAATTATTTGAAGCAATTTAATTTTCTTTTGTTAAGCTTTCAAGCTTAACCTTTAAATCAAGATTTTATTTTTCCAAAACTTCATTTCTCATTTTTGAAAACTCTAAATCATTCTTCAAAATTTCATTTTGGTTTTCAAAATTCAATTTTGTTTTCAAAAGAAAATCATTTTCAAATTCAAGTTTTGAAATCATTTTCTTAAATTTGAAATTCATGGTCTCAAATTTCAAAAATAATTCATCAAATGCATCTTGTAACTCATCAAAAGAATATGAATTTAATTTATTTTAGTTAGAAGATATCTTGGGCTCATCGAGAGTCATAAAACCATTCACCTTTGATGAGAGGAGGTTTGCACTTGATGGGACTCCATCTTTCTTCTCTTCTTTCCCTTAAAATTTCTCAAGCTTCTTCCAAATTTTTTTGGCACTTTTGGAAGGGGGGACCTTCTTGGAAATCTCTTCATATAGGGAACAAAGAAGAATGTGCATAGCCTTTGCATTGAGATGGTTCTTCTTTGTGTCTTTGATACCCATTTTCTTTTTTTTCTTCTTCTTATGAGCTTCTAAATGTCCATCTTCGATAATCATTCAAATGTCGAGGTTGAAGCCTCGAATGAAATATTTAGTGATGTTGATCTATTGGAGGTAACCTTCTCATTTGAAGAGAGGAAGACACATGATAGAGCAACCTTCTTCGAATGAAATCATTGTAGAACCGCTTGCCATTTGAAATCTTAAATCGGTGAACTTCGAGCAATAGGTCTTTACTCTTAGATGTTAGTCCTTTGATGGAGACGAGGCTCTGATACCAATTGTTGGGGCCCGAAATTGATAAACCGAATCCACCAAGAGGGTTGAAATTGCTTCCTGAATGAATTGGCTAAAATTAAAAAATAGTGGACAATATTGCACGATAATTTTAGAGTGATTCGACTACTCAACCGAGTCTACATCCACTACCTTAGCACACCACTAAGGATTTTCCAATTTACTACTATGAATTATTCCTTTTTACAAGCCAAAGGGGTAACCTTTACAACCCTATCTTTTCAATGGCTAAGATAGAACCACTCTAGTTTGTCCTTAGACTAAACTAGAACTAAATTAGAACCTCTCTCTTTTACAAGGTAAATTTGTATAAACAATAAAACCCTCACAAGGCGAGTGTTTACAAGATTTAAGCTTACATGAGTGTAAAGAATAAAAACAGTTAAGCACTCTATATACACTATATACAAGAGAAATGAAGTAAGACTTAAAGCTAATTTCTCTTGATCATGATGCTTGGATGTGTTCTTTAATCTTTTTCAAGTGTCCCAAGTCTTTTTTTAAAGTGTGGAATGAGCTACTAGCTGTTTATGGTCGTTGAGGGTGGTTTGAAGTCGTTGGGAATAAAAAAACAACATTAAATGCATTTCTGGGCATGTCGGTATCGGTACACGGGACTCCGGTATTGGAACCTGCCAAATCAGAAAGAGCCGTTGCAGCATTTAAGCTGTGCGTACCGATACACGATACATCTGTATCGGTATAGTACAAGGGGTATTGATACGACAACGTTCGTACCGATATCAAAATTCCATAGTGGAATTTTGGAAGCATGCTCGTATCGGTACAAGCAAAGACCGTACCGGTATAGCGGGCTTTTTTTACTCTTTTGAGAATTTAAACATGTATGCAAATCAAAAACTCTTACAAAAATATTTTTCATTTGTTAAATCTAAATAATATCTCAACACACATGGCATAATTGTAGTGTGTCACGTGACAATATTATCTCAAGAAAAAACCGTCGAATATTGTGGTCAAAATTAGTCAAATTGCTTAATTAATTCAATTTATTGATTCGAAAACTTAATTAGGTGAAAAAAATCAGGAATTTAATTAATTTCATTTTAAAAATGGAAGGACTTCAAACCCCTTAAACCATTACTTAATTAGCGAAATATAAAATTACTTAAAATACATTTTTATCAAATTGTTCTTACGGTAGTTTTATAAAAATAAAGAAAGATCAATATAAATTACTATTTTTATTATTTTAAACTAAGTAATGATTAAATTGGGTGAGTCAGGTCAGGCGTATCCCGAGCCTAGACTTTAAAATTCTTTTGAGATCAAACCTTAATCCGACTCTATGAACAAGTATATTTGTATTTTAGTTCATCTTCATCATTGGTTTTTTTCTTCAAATATTCTCTTTTTAATTTTTGATTTATTTTATATTTATATTTGACTTAAGGATGCAAGGAGTCCTTGAATTTTTGAAAATAAATCAATTAATTTTCTGATTTTTTGCACCAAATTAAGTCATTAAATTAAGAAATTGAATCAATTAAGCCATTAAACACAGAAATTGAATCAATTAAGTTCTTTGATCAATTTTGACCGTTAAATCTTAGTAGTTTTTGGATCTATTAGTGCAATTGCGTCGTGTAACAATGTTTTCACTTGACATTTTCAGAATTTTTTTATTTTATTTAAAAATTGTTTAAAAGTTCTAAAAATTCTAAAAAAAACTTATAAATTTTTTGATAAAATATTTTTTGGAAAATATGTAAATGCAATGTAGCAGTAATATTTAAAAAACTGTCAAAATTTATCCAAAGACTTAATTGATTCAATCTTTTGGTTCAAAGACTTAATTGAGTGAAAAAAATTAAAAAACTTAATTATTTTTTTTTTCAAAAGTTTAAAGGTGTCTTACACTTTTTTTTATCGAAGCCTCTTACCCCTTAAACCTTTATATCTTTATAATTTCTAATTGTTATTAGGGTAAAATACAACGGAGCCTTTTAAGACTCCAATTATTGTTTCTTTGTTGATTGTGGGTTACCTTTATTGGACAGCTACTTTATGCCGTTACGTTTAGAATACTACAAAGCACACATCAAAAGTTGTACAGTCACAAGTCACAACTATCCAATATATGGCGTATGATGGATCGTACACATAAGTACTCTAATAAGGTCATGTTATACGTTTTTTAAAAATGTTTTTGGAGTTAAAAACATTGTTGAAACAAAAATAATAATGAAGAAAATATAATTTTCAGGTTAATAGTCTTTTTCAATTCTAGTTAAAAGTGTTGATAATATTAATTGATAGTTCGATAGTTGTTTGTTCAAATAAAATGACATAAGGATCTGATTATATCTAATATTTGTTTAAATATTTATCGGCTATCAATATTTGATATCAATTAATATGTATCAAAATATGAAATTTAGTATTTTTTAATATTTGGTATCTATTAATATGTATCGAATATAAATCCTATGTAAAAGGGTAATTATTCTATACACACGCGGTGGAAACAAAAAGTTTCTACAAGCGTCTTAGTTTTAGGGTTTATGGTTAGATTTTAGGGTTTTAGGTTTAGAGGTTTACAATCGATGGGTTGTGGTTAGAATTTAGGGTTTTGTGTTAGAATTTAGGATTTATTGTAATGCCCTAAACTCGACGTAACATTTAGACCTCAAGCCCAAACCCGCACCATGAAAATTTTGACCTAGTTTAGCCCAACCACAATTTCTTTTCATAAATTCATCAACATTTAGATTAAAACGATAGAAAATAGTTAAATCGTTTACAAAGGGAGCTTTAATTTAAAACAAAATAATTAAAACATTTGACATGATCAAATAAATTCAAATAAGAGTTACAAACATAAAATTCAGTGTCCTATGAATACATTGCTTTACAAATCTATGTATTGTACTCTTGAACAAGTCAATGAGCTGAAGTCCTACTTCGATGGGGCTCATTCGATGCAACGCAATAACCTAAAAACCTGCAATCGGAAACAATGATTTCGAACATTGAGCTCATAAAGCTCAGTGGATACACCTCTAATCTACTATGCTTCATGCAAATCATAAACATAAACATGTAGCTAGGAAAGATGACATGGCAATATATATATCCAATCATGGCGCTACACTAGTCGCCTAAATCATGCTCAACCATAAAGCATATCATATCATCATCGAACAACATCATATAAATCAATCCACAAACCTGGCGTGAGCCTAGGTCATACAACATCGGGTTACGTAATCGGAGTGAGGCCCGCCCGGATCACACAACATCGGGACTGTAACACCCTTAATGTATACTCGTAAATCGAATATACATTAAAGATGTTACAGAGTCGTTTAAAGAAATCTCGACTTATAAATTTATTTGTACAAGTATTTACAAATTTTTGTTTGTAAATCTAACCCTTTCTCGGTTTTCTTGAAAACACAACCTATGTGCAGTTAGCTAGTTTCAACCTTGAACTAATTATTTGAAAATATATTTGGCAATTATTTAAAACAATAGTTCAATTCAGGGTGAAAACTAGATTCGCTATCTATGCCCTTTCTTGACTTTAAAATCTTTACACAATTACCGATTATTCTTATTAGCAAAGTAATTATCCTTTCTACCTTAGCTTTAGCCTGTTACAATGCTAATGCTTTATTTTGCTTTATCCATATACGATTCATCATCAAAACTGATTACTTATCTATCATTTAGTCTAATTTAATGCATCATACTCTACTAGCAATTAAATAATTACATGCCCACTAGAGATTATCGTAAGCTATAATATCTTACTGATGTTTTGCAGATTGAAGCTTGATCAGCATGCTCGACTCCTCTTCAAATCCTCCATCTTAATCTACGTGTGAATCAAACACACGCTAAGTACAGACTTAGTGAGGCAAAACTTATGAATCAAAGTAAAGCACTTTAATTTTAATAAAAATTGCATAATAAATAAAATACTGAATATAACATATAAGAATTTAAAATCGAATAGAATGACTTATCGAAGTCGTTCCTCTGTCATGTAACCTGTAAAAATCAACATCTCATATACATATATATGTACAATACATGTTATATCAATACGATCCATTGTACTTTCAATTTCAATATAGCCCAATGTACTATGGATGAGAATACATGGTATGTGAGTCAATGATGAGTATGCATATGTGCTGACATCAACCAATTTGTTGTACCATAATAAAACAATATATCCATGTATTGATATCAATGTATCAATGTCAATGTATCAATGTAAACACTACCGTAACGTAAAGGCATCAATAATAACAATAGGTCATAGTTGTAGAACATAACTCACTGTATTATCGCCGTAACTTAACAGCAGTATTAACTGATAGGTTATAGCTGTAAAACACATCTCACTGTATCATTACTGTAATTTGACAGTAATATTATATCGATATACTCCACCTCTTTGGCATGCCAATATACCAAGACTCTCAATAATCATACAATGGGCTTTTTGCACAATTCACTATTATGAACCTTTCATTCATTTCGATAATATCAATAGATCAAAATCAATAATTTTAATATATAAAAATATGCATAGGACAATTCATACCCGAAATCATTCGCAAAACCATTTAATATAAATCAAATCCTTTTTTTTCAACATTTGAGGTTGACTTATCACAAGTTTTCCTCGTATCATAATTAAAATAAACAAGATTACACTCACCTTGGCCATGTAATAGTATGCCTCACTAAATTCCACTCGATCTTTTCCTTTATAGTATCTTTAATCCTCTTTGATTCATGTTTGGCTTCATTAACCACATAAATATAAATACCATTTGTTAGATTCGAATCTAAAAATATTCTAAATATGCTATCAAATCTAATTATTCGAATATGTAAAATTTCCAAAACGTCTCAATTTCCATTTTCTGGCAGCTTGCACTGCCTTCAAAGATTTATTTCTATAAAATAATCTAAAACTCGAAATTCGATTCTGTTTGTTCTTAAAGAAACTAGATTCAATAAGCTTTTCACCCATATAAATTAATAGCCCAAATTCACATTGTACGATTTATGGCGAATTTTCAAAATCAATTTCTAGTGCTAATTTCGAAACAGACTGCCACACTGTTTTCCGACCTTTGACCACTTAAAAATTCATATCTTTTTACTCGGAACTCAAAATCAGTTTCCGTTTGTTGGGGGAAAAACTAGACAAACAAATCTTTACATCGTTATAAAATTCACCATCTAACCATTTTTTTAGAATTTATGGTGAATTTTCAAACTTACTGCCAAATCCAGTTTTCCTACACAACTTCCATAAATAACTTCAAACTTTATACTAATTTCTCCTTTCTTTGCTATTTGTCAATTTAGTCCCATTATTTACTTTAAATCATCAACTTATCACCTTCTTCATCAAATAATTATTCACAATAGTTTCCCTTAATTTTCCTTCTTAACCGAAATAGCCACTAAAATGCAAAGATAAGGATTCTAGCTTCTTAACTTTGCAATTTAGTCATCAAATCAACATTACTATCTTAATTCCATCATTATAACTAAAAATCATATTTAATCTAAAACCTCATTTCTGAATTGGTCACTTAACTTTGACAATTTGTCAAAATGGTCACTAACTCGATTTAACATCGGTTTTGCATTCTAACTTCAATTTCATATGTTCAACATCCCTAATAACATAAATACACACCAATTCTATAAAAATCAGATTTAGTCCTTCAACTTTTAAACTTGCTGAATTGGTCCCTAAACATTTAAATTAGGGTTTTTCTTCCAAACAACAAATCAAGCTTACTAGATCATTTATCCAACATCACAAACCCTAAATAAAACTTGAATCCACAAACCCTAATCATCTTCATAATAGTCAAAACATGTAGAGTTTAAATCCCAACTCAATAACATGATTTCAACATCACAAAAGCTTGATCTCAACTTGAATTTCAACATGGAATCATAAAATCTCAAAACCCCCAATTGAGTCCATAAACCCTAATTTCTTCTCATACAAAATTCTCATCAATCAAGAATGTTTTCCACAAATTATTTACACCAAAAGATAGAGCTTGATGAGTAGAACAACTTTGTAGTTCGAAAGATTACCTGAAAATTGAGTTTCGGGGCTTGAATCGAACTTGGAAAATTTTTCTTTCTTTCTCCCCCTCATATTTCGAAATTTGAAGATGAAGAATGGTCTTATTCTTTTTATTTTCATCCAATTTGGCCACTTGTCTTGTATAAATGAATTTTAAATAGTGAAATTACTAAAATGCCCTTTTCATCGAATGGCCAAGATTTAATCTCATCAAAACTCAATGGCCAAGATCAAATCCATGTGTAATTGGCCTTTAAAAATTTCCCTTAAAGTTTCAAAATATTTCAAAAATGCCATCCATGGAAAATGTCCAATTTGCCCTCCAACTAGTCTTTATTTACAACAAGTCTTGAAAATTGCTATTCCATTAAAATTGAACCAAATTGGTTCCAATCCAACCGGCCATGTCCTAAAATATCTTAGATTTTTATTTATGACATTTATTCGATCCAAATATTCAAATTTTACTCAATACGATTTCCAATTTTTCTTCCTACGAACTTTAAAGCTTTATAACCATTAATATAAGCTTCGTACTAAAAAATCCAAGTAACACGAAAGTGTCACTCTTGGGGGTGAACTATTCATTTACGGGGTTAACTTACATAAATTTTGGAAATTACATTTTGGTCCCTAAACTTTCCCAAAGTTTATATTTTGGCCACAAAACTTTCAAAATTTTCATTTTGGTCATTGAACTTCAATTCCCATTTCAATTTTCCTCAGATTTTTACCAAATTTGAAAGTACCCAATACAACTCATTATCTATCACATGATACTTTTAAACCTTAAAAATTTCCTTTCATAAAGACTTAGACTGAATTTTCTTAACTTGATCTATTATTCCGATAATTATTGAAAATCTTCATAACATAAGGTTTCTCGTAGAAATCCTTTATTTGAAACCCATACGAATATTTTCTACTTTTATTGAGTCCAAAATATCGATCAGAAATACGTTTATGGGACCTTCCCAAAGGTCACCCATCTTTGTATTTCCCTAGCTTGAGCACGCTTAACAATTTCATTCGATCCAAATTCGGTACCTTTTCTGCATCTTAATTCTTAAAACCGATATCAAGGTACTTATTTCGATCCGATTTATTCTTCTATGGAATAAAATTACTTCAGAAAATTTACAGTTTAGTCCCTAAACTTTTCCAAGGTACCTTTTTCAAGGTACTTATTTCGATCCCATTATTTACTTTAAACCATCAACTTATCACCTTCTTCATCAAATAATTATTCACAATAGTTTCCCTTAATTTTCCTTCTTAACTGAAATAGCCACTAAAATGCAAAGATAAGGATTCTAGCTTCTTAACTTTGCAATTTAGTCCTAAAATCAACATTACTATATTAATTCCATCATTATAACTAAAAATCAGATTTAATCCTTCTCTAAAACCTCATTTCCGAATTGGTCACTTAACTTTGACAATTTGTCAAAATGGTCACTAATTCGATTTAACATCGGTTTTGTATTCTAACTTCAATTTCATATGTTCAACATCCCTAATAACATAAATACACACCAATTCCATAAAAATCAGATTTAGTCCTTCAACTTTTAAACTTGCTGAATTGGTCCCTAAACATTTAAATTAGGGTTTTGCTTCCAAACAACAAATCAAGCTTACTAGATCATTTATCCAACATCACAAACCCTAAATCAAACTTGAATCCACAAACCCTAATAATCTTCATATTAATCAAAACATGTAGAGTTTAAATCCCAACTCAATAACATGATTTTAACATCACAAAAGATTGATCGCAACTTGAATTTCAACATCACAAAAGCATACTGGTACAGGTCAACCCGTATCGATACGGATCTATATGGTATATCGATACTGGTTGCATGTCATATCAATACCCCTCTCTTAATTCATCTTAATCGAATAGTGTTCTTTAACCCAGAACACTAGGGTACATGTACGAGCTCCTTGTGTACCAATACTTAAGCCCAGAAATGGCTTCTTAGGCTCAAGAAATCATCCCCAAAGCCTCCAACTCGAAACCATCAACCCTTTAAGTTGATCTTATAGTTTATAGGGGTTATTTAGGGTGGTTTACTACCATTTTTACATGTTATCAACATCAATTCCTGGATTTACCATTAACAAGCATATTCAAGCATCTACACACCCACATCACCAAATCAAACATACAAGGCATCATCCTTAGGATGTGCATGAAACAAAAGGAGTTGGGAGTGTACTAAACTTCTTCCTACAGCTGAAAAGAAAACTTTGTTATCCAAGTCTTCAAGCTTTCCCTTTTCCTTGAGCCTTAAAGTGCTCTCCAACCTCTTCCATTACAATCAAATGTTGTAAAACAAGTTACTAACATCCCGATCCCAATCTGAATCCATAGTGCTATATTCAGGTCTCCCAAAATTGACCCATCAAATTTTCCATTTAAAATCACAACTTTGGCATTTCTCAAAACATTTATTTCTATAAATCCACATAGATAAATGCATTTGAAATGAGTTTTACAAAATAACAGCTCCAATTTAAAATACACCGTATAAAAATAATAGTTCAAATGGAGTTACAGACTCGACTATGGTAAGGTCCTATGAATACATTTTAGTCCAAACTAAAATAGCAAGTATTGTACTTTGAAACTAGCTCGGTGCTGGAAAGTCCTCCACGATGTGCTTCTCCAAAAGATAACCTATCAACCTACGTACAGAAAAACCAAAATTTCGCACACTGAGCTAACAAATCTCAATGGTACATTTCTACTTTACCTCAATTCATGAATATCATAAAACAAGCATGCATGATGGTATAATCGAGGGTGTACATATAAGGCTTCACATATAACAAAGATCATCTTCTAGCCTACCCTAGCTAGAGTCTACAATATTTATCTCGAGGCATCATTAATTAAAAGAATTCTTACATGCCGTCACCAAGCTTTACCATACTCGAAATCACACAGCCTATCAAGTTACTCGAGCTCACACAGCCCACCAAGTTAAAGCATACTGTTGCGCGTATTGAGTGCTACGCAAACGGTGTAAGTATACACGTCGCAAGTAATAAAGTGATACGAGTATCAAGTATCGTCTCCACAGGGATTGGTTTGGGCCTCTTTGCTTAAGTTACTACACTGCGAAATAAAAACACAATTGATAATATGAGTTCTAATTAACGAGTAAACTAAAAGCAATAAACTAAAAGAATAGATGAAATCAAATAAGAGAGGGAATAGGCCAGGTTATCGTGAGTTGTAGAGTGATGATCGAATGGTTCATCGTGGTGATTGAGTAGCAGCCGGATTGCCAGGGCAATTCTGTTACGATTTCCTAGTCCATTTCCAGGGCAATTTGGTTGCAATTGCTTGGTTGATTGCTAGAGCAATTTTGCCGTGTTTCCTAGTCAGTTGCCAGGGCAATTCCCCCGCGTTGTCTGATCAGATTGCCTGGGCACTGCTCCCGAGATTGCCTGGGCAATTAAGAATGGGTCGATTGCCTGGGCAATTGAGCATTCACTTCCAAAGTTCGGCGAAGCGTTCTTCAACGATTCCTCGTTATCTCTAGCGCAAAATACTGTTAATTGCACACGTCTTGATAATACATCCCTACGTGAATCAAGGGTGAACAAAAACCAATCTCGTGCACCTCTTAGCCGTTGAAATTCGTAACTTATCCTTAAGCCGAATTAGTCTTCACCAACTTCTGTTTGTATGAAAACCATGTTCATTCGTTTCTTGAATCTAACTCTCTTGATATTAGATAAATGTATGATTGAATTCTGAGATCCTCTCCAAATTCGCTTGCAACCAATGTTAAGAACCAAGAATGAACAAACTTTGAAAATTGAATTGCAACTCAAAAACCTAAACAAAATCCAAAAGATTTCACAACCACAAAAACACAATAACCTCAACTAATCAAGTTATTTCATGGTTGGGTTCAAAAGATATACAAAGAATAATCCCCAAACCATGAATCTAATGGAAGAAAAGAAGAAATCGATCAGCCCCTAGTCGAACTCTCTCTCAATCGAATTCCCTCAAAGCTTTCTCCCAATCGAACTCTCTCCCCCTTGCTCTCTCTTTGATTTTGACGGCTTGGTCTCTAGGTCAAAGTCCTTCTTGAGGAGGAAGTTAAGTTGGAATTAAATACTTTAAAAGAATATAATTCTTTATTCTATTTAAATTCCTTCTAGATCTTCTCCTATCTTTTTGGGATTTAATTTCTCTTTGACCTCTTAATGGAAATCAAACTCCTTTGGGATTTAACTTTGCTCCACGTCATCTTGGGCTTATCTAGTAATCAATTTTGACTTCCATATCATCGTATCCCTTATCGAAAATTGCCCTGGCAACTAGCTCGGCATCTCTTTTATGTATTGTCCTGGCAACTGCGTCGGCATCTCTTTCATGCACTACCCTAGCAACTGCGTCGGCATCTCCTTCTTGTATTGCCCTGGCAACTGGTTCCAACCTTGCTTTGGCAACTGATTCTGCACACACAAAAACACACCAAAGCAGTATCTTTTCCACAAAATTAAGCAAAATATGAAATCAAGCTTTTCTACCAAGGAAACAATGCAAACATGCATGGATGACAAATAATGCAACTAATATGAGCCTAAGTCTAACAATAATATGAGTAAAAAGGGTAATAAAATAGTACTTTTGAACACTTAACACACCCCTAAACTCGAATTATTGCTTGTCCTCAAGCAATGCAAAACTAAAAATTACCTGCCAAGACTTTAATCATCAAAGACATGCTTCAAACTTAAATTCAAACCTCGAAACCGTGGCACAAAGTATGATCACCTTTTAATTTTTCAGATAGCACAAAAATTACCCAGAATCAAACTATAATGCTCATGACAATGTGTGTGCGTAGTTGTGTACAAGTTGATTTTCAAGATTCTATGTGAACAATAGGCTTTTATCAATTTAATTATTGGGACATTTATTTTTATTTTCACTAGAGCCAATTTCGAGCACCTCTAGCAAAGTAAGCAATTCCTCACTTTATTTTAGTCGACTAGAGCCAATTTCGGGAACCTCTAGCGATTCTTTAATGTGCATTAACTACTAGAGCCAGTTTCGGGCACCTCTAGCAAGAAAGTGCATTTACTACCAGAGCTAGTTTCGGGCACCTCTAGCAAGAAATTAACTTTTAATTTTCAATTTTAAATTTACCCAAATTTTAAGCAACCTAAGTTCACTAAGTTTCTTTCAATCAACAAGCCACAACCATGTAAAATAATTCAGCATCATAGTAAAATTCTAAGTTCTTTTCATGCAATCCTAAAATTAAAGGTTCTTTCAATTAAGTGCAGTGGCAAAGATTCATCATTGGATAATCAACAAGTCTTAAGCAATTAAATCCAATTAAAGGCATGGCAAGTAACATATGCAACCTATATGTGATTGCTAAAGATGAATGCAACTAAACATGAAACTAACTAGAAACCAACACCCCCCAAACTCGAGAGAAGCATTGTCCTCAATGCATGTACAAGTGAAACAAAATTTAAAAGAAACTAAAGGAAATGAGTTAGTCGGAGAGGTCGTCACCTTGAGTGATAAGTTTCCTTCGTGCCGTTTGCTTGATTCATTTTCCGGTCGGTGGTTGAATGCTTGTGGCTGGTACCACATGAATAGCATTGCTTTGATTCATGTTTGCCGAGGCAGGTTCACTTGCCTGGGCATCATTAGTTGCCGAAACCATTGTTGTTGCCTGGGCATCGCAAGTTTCTGTTGCCATGGCAACTGCTGAGGTAGTTGCCGGGGCATCCTCTGTTGCGGTTGCCGTGGCAAGTAGTCGGCAGTGAATTTCCTTAGCATGGTGGTTGTGAGTCTTGTTGTGGAAAAGAAAACAAAGAAAACCTAGAAACTAAAGATAATGAAGAAAAGTAAAATAAAATATCTCCTAAAAATTCCAAAAATAAATAGAGAAAAAAATGAAAATAAAATAAAGTTCCAAAAATTAAAAATAAAAATTAAAAATTCTTAGAAAGAGCATATTTCATGCATCTTCCAATGTTACCGCACATATGAGAAAACTGGAGGATGGTCATTTTCGATACTTCTTATAGTCCATCCGCACCCTCCATCGAGTGATAATGTTACCCCAAAAGAATTGGGCCAATGTGCTCCCAGCTACTCCCCTTTGTGTTACCATGGTGGAGGTGTCTTTCTTTCGTGTTCCCTTGTAGTCCATGCATGCCCTCCTCCTTGCTACTGTTCCTGAAGGCACAAATATATTAATAGGAAAAATTATATCCATTCCCAACCATTCAATTACCTCATTCTTATCTACTTCTATCATGGTTGGATGTATCCTTTGTTGTCGTGGCAATTGCTGCTCAAGCCAATTACCGTGGCAATCAGTTGCCAAAATTCGCTGTAAGTCAAGGCAAAAACCAATTTTCTGAAAAGCTTCACGAGTCCAAACACCGTTTTCTTTTGGCCTCTCAAACATTTCCACCAGTAGAGATTTTAATGGCTTCAAATCTACCAACATCGGTTCCTCAAGACATACCTGCAATGGACGAGGTGAGTTTTTAAAGAATTTGAAAGGTTCAACCATTACCTGCTCATATTCTATTGGCAAAGTATTATCATATCGTTGATCTTGCATGTGGTCGTGCAATTGCCGTGGCAACTGTAGATGAGAGCAATCTACAAATTCTTGCTTCAACATCAACGCTGTAACCTTCTGGGCATCGGGTTCCTCAGAATTTGCTATAGTATTGTTGTTCTCAGCTTCACCGAGTGTTGTCGCAGCATTGCTCTGTTCAGGCTCCTCAATCATTACCGAGGCAATTTGTTGCTCAGGCTCATCAACTGTTGGGCAGTCTTTCTCATCAACATACTCTCGACTTTGAGGTTTTAGTTGTTCCTCACACATTGGAGAGCTTTCCTTGCATTGTTCCTTGTCCTCTTACCTTGGGACGTCAGTATCCCCAGGAATGGATTGTTGGGGCATGTTATCCAAGGCATATGTAGATCTCCTTAATTGATCTTCTGAATCCTCCAAGGTTGCATCATACTGAGCTATCCTCGTATCCATTTTATTTGATAGCTCTCGTATCTCTTCAACTGATCCGTCAATTTTAGCCAAGAAAGCTAGCAACGTTTCCTCCAAGGAATTGGAATGTTCTTGAAAAGGACTACATTGCAATGGCATATCTATTGCCGTGACACTAGGCTGCTGATAAGGACTACATTACCGAGGTATGTCAGTTGCTGCAGCAATATTGTTATGGTAAAAACTTTTTTGAGCTTTTTGATCATACCATGAAGGATTTTGCTGCTGGTTCCATCTATGGTTCTCCATGTAGTCATACGCACCGAAAATGTGAGGGCAATTTTCAAACACATGATGTTCTCTACAACAAGTGCACGAGTTTTCCACGGTATATGCTTTTCTCGGTTGGTATAGGTAATCATCGAAGGGTGCAAGAAACTCTTGATTGGATTGATTCATATCTTCCAACATCAACTCTCGAATAGATCAACTTTTATTTCCCAACATGTTGATGTCCCTTAACTTGTAGCACAAACAAACAAAAAGAAAAGTTAGTAAAACTAAGAGAAAAAATGCAATAACAAAAACAACTAACACCAATTGCCAATCCCCGACAAAGGCGCCAAAAACTTGTTGCACGTATTGAGTGCTACGCAAACGGTGCAAGTATACACGTCGAAAGTAATAAAGTGATACGAGTATCAAGCATCGTCTCCACAAGGATTGGTTTGGGCAACTTTGCTTAAGTTACTACACTGTGAAAATAAAAACACAATTGATAATAGGAATTCTAATTAACGAGTAAACTAAGAGCAATAAACTAAAATAATAGATGAAATCAAATAAGAGAGGGAATAGGCCAGGTTATTGTGATGATCGAATGGTTCGTCGTGGTGATTGAGTAGCAGCCGGATTGCCAGGGCAATTCTATTACGATTGCCTAGTCGATTACCAGGGTAATTTGGTTGCAATTGCCTGGTTGATTGCCAGGACAATTCTGCCGTGTTGTCTGGTTGGTTGCCAGGGCAATTCCCCCGCATTGTATGATCAGATTGCCTGGGCAATGCTCCCGCGATTGCCCGGGCAATTAAGAATGGGTTGATTGCCTAGGCAATTAAGCATTCACTTCCAAAGTTCGGCGAAGCATTCTTCAATGATTCCTTGTTATCTCTAACACGAAATACTATTAATTGCACACGTCTTGATAATACATCCCTGCATGAATCAAGGGTGAACAACAACCAATCTTGCGCTCCTCTTAGTCGTTGAAATTCATAACTTATCCCTAAGCTGAATTAGTCTTCACCAACTTCCGTTTGTATGAAAACCATGCTCATTCGTTTCTTGAATCTAACTCTCCTGATATTAGATAAATGTATGATTGAATTCTGAGATCCTCTCCCAATCCGCTCGCAACAAATGTTAAGAACCAAGAATGAACAAACTTTGAAAATTGAATAGCAACTAAAAAACCTAAACAAAATCCAAAAGATTTCACAACCACAAAAACACAATAACCCCAACCAATCAAGTTAGTTCATGGTTGGGTTCAAAAGATATACAAAGAATAATCCCCAAACCATGAATCTAATGGAAGCAAAGAAGAAGAAATCGATTAGCCCCTAGTCGAACTCTCTCTCAATCGAATTCCCTCCAAGCTTTCTCCTAATCAAACTCTCCCCCTTGCTCTCTCTTTGAGTTTGACGGCTTGGTCTCCTTTAAATAGGAGATGGCTAGGTCAAAGTCCTTCTTGAGGAGGAAGTTAAGTTGGAACTATATACTTTAAAAGAATATAATTCTTTATTATATTTAAATTCATTCTAGATCTTCTCCTATCTTTTTGGGATTTAATTTCTCTTTGACCCCTTCATGGAAATCAAACTCCTTTGGGATTTAACTTTGCTCCACGTCATCTTGGGCTTATATAGTCATCAATTTTGACTGCCATATCATCTTATCCCTTATCGACAATTGCCCTAGCAACTAGCTCGACATCTCCTTCATGTATTGCCCTGGAAACTGCGTCGGCATCTCCTTCATGCACTGCTCTAGCAGTTGCGTTGGCATCTCCTTCTTGTATTGCCCTGGCAACTGGTTCCAGCCTTGCTTTGGCAACTGATTCTGCACACACAAAAACACACCAAAGCAGTATCTTTTTCCACAAAATTAAGCAAAATATGAAATCAAGCTTGTCCACCAAGGAAACAATGCAAACATGCATGAATGGCTAATAATGCAACTAATATGAACCTAAGTCTAATAATAATATGAGTAAAAAAGGTAATAAAAATTGTACTTTTGAACACTTAACACATACCGTACCCTGATCACATAGTCCTAGAGTAATATAGCCATCAACCATTATCCACACGGAAAGCATAAATAACCATACATGACCTACACAATGGCCAATAAAGCCCTACATTACCAATGCTCACACAGTCGTTGGGTTACTCGTGATCACATAGCCATCGGGTTAGTTGGACCATATCTGAATTACTATAGCCACAAATATATGCTAAAGATACTTTGATCACAATAGCTACAAGCAGTCTTTACCCGAGGTCACTCAGCCAGTCAGGTTACTCAAGTTCACATAGTCCATCGAGTTACTCGAGCTCACACAACCCACCAAGTTAAGTTTTCTTATCCGGTTCAATATAGCCACAGATAGGTTTCTAACAGCACCTAGAGATACATCTGATGTTCTCGATCACAAAGTCTAAAGTACACATCCCCTTGTATAAGTGCTCTTATACTGACTCTAGGACATCCGGATTCCTTACCATAACATACAAGATACATATGCTCCCCGAGCATCCATACATCTTATCAAGATATAAGAAGCAGCAAGCCGAACCCTTACAAATGCCCCAAGGCATAATTCTATTCGTTATAATTATTAATCCATGTCTTTCAAGTTTATTCAAGACAATATCATTTGATTATCTCATTATTCAAAGCAACTAGACTATATAGGCGTCCCTTCAGCACCCAACAAGGACCCTTCACGCCACACAACATCGATTGATCCACCAAGGATCTATTTGGGTTACTAATACAATAAATTCACCCAAATATTACCAAGCCATTAGCTATTTATTTCGTATATGGGGTATTAATCTTGATTTCTTGATTTTATAACTCATTTTACACCTTTAGATACCCATGGGCCCTTTACCTCGAATTATGGGACCTCCGAACGCAACCTCAAGCTTCTTGGGTAGATTGCCCAATGAGAATTGATACTCCTACAAGGGTATTGATATGCCCCTCTAGGTACCGATACTCTTCCTCGAGTATTGATACCCACCTTAGGTTTAAAAAATACCCCATATCGATACACCCTACTCGCATACCGAAACCATGTACCAATATACATACCTTGCATGCCGAAACTATTATCGTACCAAAATGCCCCTTGGCGTACCGATACACTATTTCACTACTGGAATTGGCAATGGAAAAGTGGTATCGGTACGCCCCTGGCCCGTACCGATACCCTATTGTAAAAATGCCTGAAAGAGCTTAATTTTAAAAGAACACACTGATACTGGCCTAGCCCATATCAATACGCGTGCATAGAACTCTATTTTTAGAGTTCAAATTTCTCTAATTTTGCCCCTTAAACTTAATAGTTAAACCTCAAATTAAGCCTACACATTATAGGGAAGTTATTATGTGGATTCCTACCCATTTTACACATTATCAATATCCAACCTTTGATTTACCATTAAAGGGATTTAAAGCTTCTAAACCCAACCTTCGTAAACCATAACCATACACCAAGAAAAGCAATTATCTTATGATCCTCATGAAATGTAGGAGTCAGAAATGTACTGACCTTAAGCAAAAAATTCCCAAAATAAAGCTCCCACCAAGCCCTCTCCACCTCTCTTCTTGGCCCAAGCCTCCAAAATCCACTTCCATCAATTCTAAGGATGTTCACCTTGTATGATAGATCCTCTCTTGCTGAACAAACTTCCATTGACAACAAATTTAGGATTCTCACTCAACTACAACAAGATTTTAACTTTTTCTTTAAGTTGAAGATGAGTGTTTGAAGGAGAACGAAGATAGGTAAAGAGATAGGAGACAAGATGATCTCACCACATCTCAATTCTACAGAAAATATTAAGGATGTGTAGTCTTTTGCCTTTCTTGAGGGAAAATATTCCCTTACCCTTCATTAAACATCCCTCATCCAAACACATTCCCAACATACAAGCCCAAAATCTCATGAAAGCCTATTAAACTCTTATTGAGCCCCTTCTCAGCCTAATAAGCAAAGCCTGCAACTTGAGTTTACCCAAATCCCGGGTTCCAAAACCTAGGTTGTTACAACTCTTTACTCCTTAAAGAAATTTCATCCTCGAAATTTAAACGAAAGAAGGAGACAAAACCAAAATAGACTCATCCATTTTCCAAATAATGCACGATCACCTTAGTTATAGGGAATTCTCCTTCAAACTTTCTTAGCCGAAACCATAACACTGAACCATGTGTTCACAACACCTCTCTGAAGAACTCTAATATCTTATTCTCAGCAACCAACAACACACACAACCAACCTTAAGGTAGGGCAATAAAACCAACCTTAAGCCATGTTGTCTCAATGCCAACTTAATAAACACACTTTTGATGAACACTATCTCGATTAACAATCATTTTTATATTTTTTGTGTGCTCAAAACCCCAAACTCTAACCTCATCTATGTCTAAAATACGGCACCATCTCTATGATACATCACTAGAGACACTCATTTGTCTAACATCAATACCCTTGCCAGATGTTTTCAAAACATGCAAACTCTTGACAACTAAACCTACCATCGATTTACTTTGAATTAATGGCTTGATAAGTGTTCAAAGTACTATTTTTTACCCTTTTTACTCATATTATTGTTAGACTTAGGCTCATATTAGTTGTATAATTAGTCATTCATGCATTAATTCATGTTTCCTTCCATCTTTGAGCTTGATTACATAACTTGGTGTTTTTTGTGGGAAAATATGCTTCTTTGGTGTGTTTTGTGTGTATGTGCAGAATCACTTGCCAAAGCAAGGCTAGAACTAGTTGCCAGGGCAATGCATGAAGGAGATGCCAAGCTAGTTGCCAGGGCAATTTTCGACAAGGAATAAGATGATATGGCTGCCGAAATTGATGACTAGATAAGCCCAAGATGATGTGGAGCAAAGCTAAATCCCAAAGGAGTTTGATTTCCATGAAGAGGTTAAAGAGAAATTAAATCCCAAGAAGACATGAGAAGTTCTAAAAGGATCCTTCTAGAACTTCTCCTATCTTCTTGGGATTTAATTTCTCTTTAACCTCTTCATGGAAATCAAACTCTTTTGGGATTTAGCTTTGCTCCACGTCTTCTTGGGATTTAATTTCTCTTTAACCTCTTCATGGTTGCCATATCATCTTATTCCTTGTCGAAAATTGCCCTGGAAACTAGCTCGACATCTTCTTCATGCATTGCCCTGGCAACTAGCTCGGCATCTCCTTCATGCATTGCCCTGGCAACTGGTTCTAGCCTTGCTTTGGCAAGTGATTCTGCACATACACACAAAACACACCAAAGCAGCATCTTTTCCCACAAAAACTTCCAAGTTATGTAATCAAGCTCAACGATGGAAGGAAACATGAATTAATGCATGAATGACTAATTATGCAACTAATATGAGCCTAAGTCTAACAATAATATGAGTAAAAAGGGTAAGAAAAATAGTATTTTTTAACACTTATCACACCCCCAAACTCGAACTATTGCTTGTCCTCAAGCAATGCAAACTAATAATTACTTGCCAAGACTTCAATTTTCACAAACTTAGCTTTGAACTTGATTTCAGTTCTCAGAACCGGGGCACAAAGTATGATTGGCTTTTCATTTTTTTTAGAAAACTTAGGAGTTACTCAGATTCAAACTATAATGCTTGTGAGTGTGTGTGGAATTGTGTGCAAGTTGATTTTTCGGATTCTATGCAAACAAGAGGTTTTCAAATTACTTCATTGGGTTCTTTTAACATGTTTTAACTAGAGCCGATTTCGGGCACCTCTAGTGTTTTATTTTTTTTGTTTTCTTAAGTTAATTAATTTATTTGACTAGAGCCGGTTTTGGGCACCTCTGGCTATCAATTTTTAGTACATACTAGAGCCAATTTCGGGCACCTCTAGCAATCAATTTTTAGTGCATACTAGAGCCAATTTCGGGCACCTCTAGCATTCATCCAATTTTTATTCTAATCCCCCAATTTTTTAACTATCAACCTAAGTTCGCTAGAATTCCTTAAATCAATCAGGCCACAATAGTGTTTCATCAAGTTTAGCATCATAGTACGATTCTAAGTGTTTCCATGGTTATCATAAAATAAAAATTCTATCAATTAAGTGCATTGGCAAAGTCATCATCGGATATTCATCAAATCTAGGCAATTCTTGTTCCAACTAAAGGCATGGCAAGCAATTTATGTATCCTAAATGCAATACTTAAGATGAATGCAACTAAACATGGTAACTAACTAATAACAATCCCCCCAAACTCAAGTGAGGCATTGTCCTCAATGCATGCAACAAAGAAAAATAAAAATAAAGAAAAGAAAAATGCAAACGAGGACTTACTATAAGAGTTCGTTGTCGTGGATGATTAGTTTCCTTTTGGTCAGTGTCTTGATTCTTTTGCTTGAACGCGGTGGTTGCTTCCTTGTTGCCGATGGTGGAATCGACCCTTGTACGGGGTTGTCCTCATCGTCCTCTTCATCAATGTCATTGGCTTTTCTCTTGGGCTTGAAGGATTCGATTGGTGCGGTCTTTGTTGGTGTAATGGAGGACTCGTCCGAATATGAAAAATCAGACAATGATTCCGTACGAGTTGATTCGGGCATAGGTGCTTTACCTTTGGCTTTTTGCAGTGGTTGCTGGGACATCTTTGGCTTTGGTTGCCGTGGCATCTTCAGGGTTGGTTGCCGTGGCATCTGCTTGGGCAGGTGCGGTGTAGGTTACCGCGGCATCATCTGTTGCGGTTGTCGTGGCGACTGCTTCATTGGTTGTCGGGGCAAGGATCTCGGCAGGAAATATTGGGAACGACACGCGGCTGTCCAGGTACTTTTCTAGGATGACTTGGGTGATGGCATTGTTGTACTCCTTCATGTACCGCATGAACATTAGTTGCCAGTCTTTAATTTGCCTAAGGTGGCTCGCCAATGGTTGTAAGAGTGCTTCAAAGTGTCCCGGGGTTGATGGCCGAGTTGCCCGGGCGTTAGGTGCTTGGGTATTAGGTGTTGCCGAGGTGGCAGGGGTTGCCGCGACAATTGGAGGCATTGAGGATTTTACCGGTGCCTCTCACATTAGCTTTCAGACTTGTGATCGATTCCAACCGGAATTTCGTAGGGCCTTTTCATCGGTGGACTCACTTGGGACATGCATCTCCTAGCAAAGATTGGAAATTAAGCAAGGGAAGAAAAGAGAACCCTTGTCTTTTGAGCTATATACAAATATCTCATCACAAATAATTTTTCAATGTTAATGATGCGATTATGCAAGATAGAATGTATGAGCAAAAGACGAGGTGTATCGACGGTAGTATTGTGTGTGGTGGGCATTAAAGAAGTTTTAACAAACTTATTCCATAGTTTTGCCTCGGTTTAAACTGAAGGCGATTTACCGTGCCCTTGTATTTACCTTCATTCCAATGAGTTCTCGGTAGAGTGAGTTCTTGAAGCACCTTGTCGAGTTGCTTGGGCATGAGTTGATCAACAAAGGCTTGATGCTCGTCCTTCTCAATGTAGAGCCCGTAAAAGGTGTTGATGTTTTCGAGGCTTATGAGTATGGCCATGTCACGAACAAAAACATAAGGATTATCTGGGTTAGGTGAGTGAGCGTATAATTCTCTTACTTATGAGATGTTACCTGGTTCTGATTGATGGCAAAAGATTTGCCACTTTTGATGTGCAATCCTTTTGAAGATGAATGGTTCAAGGCCAAAATCTTGATGATAGTTGAAGTATTCAAAGCCTTGTTCTTCGCAAATCTTCCGGCTTTCAAACTTGGAGTGAAATCTTTCTTGAACCACCGGTGTAGCAAACTTCTTGTATCTTGGTTCTTTGGAGGAACTTGGATGAACCAAAAATTCAATTTTGGATGCCATGGATGATCTTGGTTGTGAGTTTTGTAAAAACAAAGAAAAGAAAGCAAAAAACTTAAAGAGTTGTAAGATGAAAAGTAGGAATAGGTTTCTTGGAAGTTAAGGGTGATGGGTTATATAGAAAAGATAGGTAGTAAATATGGTGGGTGTGATTAATTTTGGAATAAAGAAGAAAGGGGTTTCGATTTAGGGGAAGGGTGACAGCTAGGGGGTTTATTTAGAGTAAGTTGGAGGCTTTATATAAGCCTTAGATTCAGCCCTTTAATTTCCTTGTTGAAGAAGTTTCCTTCTTGAATCAAAATTCCTCTTTATCTTGAACTCTTTTCCTACAATTCAAAGACAAATAAAATAAGGATTAAAATTAAAGATAAACTAATAAAAGAAAATAAATAAAGATGTGTAAAGAAATTCTTAAACTTAAAAAGATAAATATGAAAGAAAGATGTAGTTTTAATCTTAAAGAAAATAAAAAAATCTATCCTAAAAAGAAAAAAATAATCAAAAATAATAAATAAAATTAAAAATTAAATATTTTGAAAAAATTAAAATTAAAAATAAAAATAAAATAAAAATAAAATATCGAAAGGAGAGCATGCTCATGCATCTCCTAAGGTGACCACTTCTTTGTTACGTTCCACATGGGCACCGTTATAGTGCTTTAATCTTTGTCCATTAACTTTGAATTCATGTTTGTCAGTGATGGACTTGATTATCACGACACCATGGGAGAATGGTTTGACAACTTCGAATGGTCCCGACCATCTTGATTTCAGTTTTCCCGGGAAAAGTTTTAGCCGAGAATTGAATAAAAGAACTAGTTGCCCTGGCATGAATTGCCACGGTAATAGTTTCTTGTCATGCCATTGCTTTGTTTTCTCCTTGTAGATTCGTGCATTGTTATAGGCGAGTGCACGAAATTCTTCTATCTCGTTGAGGTCCAACAAACGCTTTTGTCCGGCACTTTCCCAATCCATATTCACGGTCTTGATTGCCCAATATGCCTTGTGTTCGATTTCCACCGATAGATGGCATGTTTCGCCATAGACTAGTCGGAAGGGGGACATACCTAAGGGTGTTTTGAATGCAGTGTGATATGCCCAAAGTGCGTCATCTAGTCTTACTGACCAATCCTTCCTAGAGGGATTTACAACTTTCTCGAGTTTACCCTTCAATTTTTGGTTGGAAATTTTTGCTTGCCCATTGGTTTGTGGGTGATATGCCGTGGTAATCTTGTGAGATACACCAAAGCGTTGTAACATCTTGGCGGTGATTTTGTTGTCAAAATGCTTGCCTTCATCACTGATAATTGCTCTCGGCATCCCAAACCGTGTAAATATGTTTTTCTGCAAGAATCGTTGCACGGTCTTGGAATCGTTGTTGGGAACTGCAGCTGCCTCAACCCATTTAGACACGTAGTCGACGGCAAGTAGAATGTAAAGGTTGCCGAATAAAGATGGGAAAGGTCCCATAAAATCGATCCCCCATACATCGAACAATTCCACCTCGATGATGTTTTGGAGCGGCATCTCTTGTCGTCTAGAGATATTGCCCGACCTCTAGCAACGATCACATTGCTTGTAAAACTCTTGGGCATCTTTGTAAAGTGTTGGCCAATACAAACTGGATTGCAAAACTTTGGTCGCGGTACGAGTTCCTCTAAAATATCCCCCATAGGGTGAAAAATGGCTTTGTCGGAGTTCATTCAGCTGCTCTTCTTCTGGGACACATCGGCGTATAACCTGATCTGCACATTGTTTAAACGAAAGAGGCTCGTCCCAAAAGTAACGCTTAGCATCATGGCGGAACTGCTTCTTCCCTTGGTGAGTAAGGTCATAAGGTAAAATACCACAAACAAGGAAATTAACTAAATCCGCGTACCAGGGTATTACCGAGGCATGTGCTGGCGTGGTGACTGCTCCCAAGATTGCCGAGACGTGTGCATCTAGATTTGCTGATGCATACGCGTCCATGGTTGCCGAGGCGTGCGTATCAATGGTTACCGAGGCGTGTGCGTCTGGAGTTGCCGAGGCGTGCGCGCCAAGAGCTGCTGTGGCGTCAATGGTTGCCGAGGCATGCGCACCCATGGTTGCTGCGTCGTTGATGGTTACAGAGGCATGCACATCTATAGTTGCCGAGGCGTGCACATCAAGAGCTGCTACGGCGTCGAGGGTTACCGAGGCATACGCATCTATGGTTTTCGAGGCATCGAGGGTTGTCGAGGCATGCGCATCCATGGTTGCCGAGGCATGCGTGTGAAGAGCTGCTACAACGTCGAGGGTTGCCGAGGCATGCACATCCATGGTTTCCGAGGCGTCAAGGGTTGCTGCGGCATCGAGGGTTGCCGAGGCATGCACATCCATGGTTGCCGAGGCATCAAGGGTTGTTGAGGCAACTAAAAGTTGCTCATCTGGGAATGCATCACATATCTCTAAATCCGCGTCCTCCTCCCTATTGTGTTCTAAACGTGATAAGTGATCGGCCACTTGATTTTTTGTTCCTTTCCTGTCCTTAATTTCAATATCAAATTCTTGTAAAAGTAATATCCAACGAATCAAACGAGGTTTGGCATTCTTTTTAGCAAATAGATACTTAATTGCCGAATGGTCCGTATGAACAATCACCTTTGCACCAATCAAATAGGATCGAAACTTGTCAAATGCGAAAACTACAGCTAGTAACTCTTTCTCCGTTGTTGTGTAATTCACTTGAGCACTATTAAGAGTTTTACTAGCGTAGTATATCACATGAAAGGTTTTACCTGTGCGTTGGCCTAGGTCTGCTCCTACCGCGAAATCACTTGCATCACACATGAGCTCAAAAGGTAGCGTCCAATCTGGTGGAACGACAATGGGTGCCGAGACAAGCTTTTCCTTTTGGGTTTTGAATGCTTGGGTGCAAGAATCATCAAAATTGAAGACTTTATCCTGTTCAAGCAAATTGCACAAGGGTTTAGTAATTTTAGAAAAATTATGAATGAACCTCTTGTAAAAACCTGCATGTCCAAGAAAGCTTCAGATTCCTTTAACCGAACTTGGTGGGGGTAATCTCTCAATCACGTCCACCTTGGTTTGTCTACTTCAATTCCTTTGGATGAAATCTTGTGGCCGAGCACTATTCCTTCATCTACCATAAAATGGCACTTCTCCCAATTAAGGACTAAATCAGTTTCTTCACATCTTGCCAACACATTTTCTAAATTGCTGAGGCAACTGTCGAAGTCATTACCAAAAATGGAAAAATCATCCATGAAGATCTCAAGTAAGTCTTCAACCATGTATGAAAAGAGTGCCATCATGCATCTTTGGAAGGTTGCCAAGGAGTTACACAATCCAAACGACATCTTTCGGAAAGCATAAGTACCGTATGGGCATGTGAAGGTTGTCTTTTCTTGATCTTCTGGTGCTATGGCAATTTGATTGTAACCTGAATAACCATCAAGAAAACAATAAAAGGGTTTACCTGCAAGACGAAAAAGCATTTGATCAATAAAGGGTAATGGGAAGTGATCTTTCGTAGTGGCTTTGTTTAGCTTTCGATAATCCATACAAACCCTCCAACCGGTCACAGTCCTGGTTGGAATGAGTTCATTGTTTTCATTACTTACCACCGTTATACCTTCATTTTTCGGTACACATTGTACTAGACTTACCCATGTACTATGAGAGATAGGGTATATAATGCCGGCGTCAAGCCACTTGATGATTTCTTTCATTACAACCCCTTTCATGGTATGATTCAGTCTCCTCTGGGCCTCAATTGAAGGTTTGTGATCATCTTCCAACAAAATCTTGTGCATGCACACTGCCGGGCTAATTCCCTTCAAGTCGGCAATTGTCCAACCTATTGCCTTCTTGTGTAGCATCAACATTTTGATCAGCTTCTTTTCCTGCTCAGGCTGTAACTTAGAGGAAATAATTACAGGCAATGTATTATCGGTTCCCAAGTAAGCATATTTTAGTTGCTCTGGCAACTGTTTCAACTCAAGAATCGATGGTTGTTCAATAGAGGGATTTTCGAGCTTACCTTCCTTACCTGAGTAATCCAGTGGTTCAAAGTATGTACCTGATTGATTGACTAACCAATTTGCCTCTTCTTGTTGTTCCTCATCTATCGGTTCTTCATACTCCTCAGGTTCCTCTTAATCGGCAATGTAGTTGCCGAGGCAACTGAATTCCTCGTCGAAGTTAAACTCTGTCGTGGCATAAAGAAGTTGGCATTCTTCCGGATCATCGGCATGCCTTAGTGTTTGGAACACATTTAGTTTAACTTGCTGGTCATTCACCCTCATTGTGAGTTCTCCCTTTTCAACATCGATCAAAGTTCTCCCTGTTGCTAGGAAGGGTCTCCCGAGAATGATAGGTGCATGTTCATCTGCTTCACAATCCAAAACAATAAAGTCAGTGGGAAAAATAAATTTATCAACTTTTACCAGTATGTCTTTGATTTTTCCCTATGGATGTACATAGGATATGTCGGCTAGCTGAAGCATAACTGTTGTAGGTCTTGCCTTCTCGATTCTTAGTTTCTGGAAAACCGATTTAGGCATCAAGTTTATGCTGGCTCCAAGGTCACATAATGCTTTCCCAACATAGTGGTTTCCAATGGAACAAGGTATTGTGAAACTTCCGGGATCCTTCAACTTGGGTGGCATGCGATTGTGCAACATGGCCATGCATCCCTCTGTTGCGGCAACTGTTTCAAACTCTCCTAGCCTTGTTCTCTTGGACACAATGTCTTTAAGAAACTTGGCATAGTTCGGCATTTGTTTAATTGCTTCAACCAATGGCAAGTTGATGTGGACTTGCTTTAGGATATCAAGGAACTTCTTGAATTGATATTCTTGCTTTTGTTGCTTCAACCTTTGTGGGAATGGTGGTAGAAGTCGAATATCTTCGATCCTTTCATTGGTCTGGAACCTGATTGATGGCATTGCCGGGGCAACTGGTGTTGCCGAGGCATCATCAACTGGGGTTGCCATGGCGTGCCTATTGTCGGTTGCAGAGGCATGCTTGTTGCTGGTTTCCGTGGCAATTCCTGGTTCAGCATATGAGGTTTTGCCGCTGGGTTCGTCTTGATCTTTTTGTGGAGTTTTGTTTGATGAGCGAGCTTGAACCTCTTTAAGTTGTTGGCCACTTCTAGTGGTGATCGCCTTACATTGCTCATGGCTAGTTCCTCTTGCGACTTCAGTATCGCTAGGTAAACCTCCTTGCGGTCTAGTATTCAGGTTTTGAGCAAATTGTCCGACTTGATTTTCCAATGATTTGATTGTCGCCTCTTGGGTTTGCAATCTCATCTCGGTCCTATTAATAAAAGCATCAGTTCTTTTTATAAAATTACTATTCTCAGCCATATAAGATTCAGTTTTCAACATAAAAGCATTGAGAGAATTTTCCAAAGAACTAGATGTTGTCGGTTGTTGCTGCGACAACTGTTGCCGTGGCATATTCTTCTGGAATCCCGATGCTTGTGCATTCTGATTGTTCTGGTTTAGAGCATTGTTTGGATTACTCCATGAAAAATTCGGGTGCTTCTTCCAAGCTGGATTGTATGTGTTGGACATCACATTGTTGTTCCGGTTGTAATTCCCCACATAGAACCTGGATTCCAGATTCTGCATACATTCCGAAGAATCATGGTTACCACCACATAACTCACAAAAAGAATCCATTACCTTGACCTCCTGTGTGTTGTTTGGTTTCTGCATGTTCTGGACCATCTTGGTTAAAGTGGCCAATTGTGCCAAAATTGAGTCTGATGATCCCAGTTCATGTATTGTGGCTTGGCGTCTAACTCCTCCTCTTCTAGCAAAGGGGAATTGATAATCATTCTTGGCAAGCCTGTTTAGAATATGCATTGCTTCCTCTGGTGACTTATCTAGGAGTATGCCGTTTGCCGAGGCATCTAGCATCATCCTTGTTGGTGTATTCACAGCATTGTAAAACATTGTTACTTGTGTCCACACTGGGAATCCGTGTAGGGGGCATTTGTGTAGAAGTTCTCTATATTGCTCCCAAGCCCCGTACATGGATTCATCATCTGCCTGCCGAAAAGAAGTAATTTCTTTACGAAGCTTATCAGTCAAATTTGTAGGATTAAATCAAGCAATAAAATCATGACAAAGATCGGTCCAAGATCCTATTCATCCATCAGGAATACTATTCAACCATGCTTTCTCCCTATCCCTCAGTGAATAGGGGAATAATCTTAATCCTAAAACATCGGGGGTGACTCTGTGTATTTTGAAGGAGTTGCAAATCTCGAGGAAAGATTTAAGATGTTGTCATGCATCTTCAGTTGCTGAGCCGCCAAATTGACCAATTGCGTTGATCATATTAAACATCACCGGTTTCAATTCAAAGTGGTCGGCTTCAATTTCAGGCATGACAACTCCTGGATTAAGTCCATCAAGATCTTCTTCAAGATAGTCTCGAATAGTTCTATTTCGTGCAAGAATCACTCATCCTCCTGCTGGAACATCTTGATTCATATTGCCGTCTTGATTAGCCATTGCTACTCTTAACCTTCGTCTGAGTCTTTTTAAGGTTCGTTCGATTTATGGATCAAAGGTATACTCTGGTGTAATCGGTCTCGCCCTGGTCATATCCCAATGCAAAACCAAAGTTTGTTAACCCTTTGAATTTTAAACAAGAAAAATAAAAAAGTGCAAGAAAATAAAAACAAAGTCACTATTGCCAATCCCCGGCAACGGAGCCAAAAACTTGTTGCGCGCAATAAGTGCTCTGCAATTGTGCAAGTGTACACGTCGCAAGTTATAGTATAAAAGATATCGTCTCCACAGGGATTGGTGCCACTTCAAGAATCTAGTCTTTTGCACTGTAAAAAGTAAAAGAACACAAGTAAAAGATTGTAGGAGTTTTAACTAATAACTAAACTAGAAAGCAATAAAGTAAAAGAAGAAGTAATCAAATGAGAGAGAATAGGCCAGGTTATCGTGAGTTGAGGTGTGATAGCCGATTGGATCGTCTTGGTAAAAGAGTGCAAGGGAAACTCAGTTGCCGTGGCAACTTGCACAGCTGGGTTGCCTTGGCAACTAATCGATGGTTGCCTGGGCGACTAGCTGGGTAACTACTTAGGCGTCTGGGCAGCAACTTCAAGGTTCGACAGAGCGTTCTTCAATGGTTTCTTCTTATCCCTAATTCGAAACTCTAGCTACTTGTGCATGCCTTGATAATACATCCCTTCGTGAATCAAGGGTGAACAACAACCAATCTTGCGCTCCTCTTAGCCGTTGAAACCCTTAACTTATTCCTAAGCCGGATTAATCTTCACCATCAATAGATTGGATAAAGATCATACTCATTCATTTCTTGAATCTAACTCTCCCGATATTAGATAAATAGATGAAGTTACGAGATCCTCTCCCAATTCACTCGCAAACAAGAATAAGAACCAAGAATGAATAAACCTTGAATAGAAAAGTGCAAACTCTTATTACCTAACAAAATCCAATTGTTTCTCACAACCACAAAACACAATAACCTTAGCCAAATAGATTTAGTTCATGGCTAGGTTCCAAAGAAACACAAGATACATAATTCCTAGCATAAACCTAATGGAACAAGGAAGAAAAAGATGAAGAATGGATGAAGCCTTGTAGTCGATATATCCCCCTTGATCTTGTCGAAAATTCTCTCTTCTCTCCCCCTTGGAGTTGACTGATGGCCTCTAATTTATAGGGTCAGGTCAAAGTCTTTCTTTGAGGAGGAAGTTAAGTTGGAATTAAATTATCTTTAAAGAATATAATTCTTTATTATATTTAAATTCCTTTTAGAACTTCTCCTATATTCTTGGGATTTAATTTCTCTTTAACCTCTTCATGGAAATCATGGCTCTTCATCCTGGTTTGTTCAACCAAGTCGGAACTTAACACTTTACTTTATCAGAATACAAACGAAAACTAACTTACGATCCACGAGATTCCACCACTCGAACCTTCTTGATTCAGAGAAAGGACCGTTATCAGAAACGAACTCCCACTAACAACAAAAAGTCACCAATCTATTCTCAAAGGTCTAAACATCTTATTCCGATCCAACCATTTAATCTTAACTAACAATTGTACGGAAACTCTAACAATCCTCAACAATTTCCAACTGGTTCTTCCGACAACATTTCTTTGCAACATTTACATCTGATTACTCATAACATAGCTAATAACCCACATTTTCGTTGTTATACTCTGATAACTTTTACAATGCTTACCTTAACTGAAGATAACTCCTCTCAAACTCAATAGAGCGATTCCCCCGACTCTACAAAATCTAGATCAAAAAGGTGTACATACTAGGCTAACGTCCTCACGACTTGCCCTTAGGGCCTCAACCATTACCTCAACCATGCTTATCACAACCTTTATTTGCCTTTACTATGATACCTTTACTCTCAACAAATATACAGAACTCTCGCATTCTACAACCAAAAACAAGGTCGTCGATCTCATGAAACAAGCAAAGGTATTTCACCGTTACTCTTCAGCTTAACACATCAAAAGCCACCATACAACCCACTCCAACACATGTATGTCTCCAGGCGAAACACTTGGTAACGACACTTGAATGGTCGCTTGCACAAGTGTGTCCCCAATAAAGAGTTCGTTAAGTACCATACCACGAAGCGATGGACACTAACAACAAACTTAACTTTACCCTTATTGCAGTTCAAAACCATGATCAAATGGTAAGACTGCTCTTTCACCAAAACATCCACAAATCTAAGGCCTAGATTTCACAACCCTTGAGTCTACAACACAAGCTGAAAACAACTTGCAACATACAAAACCTTCATTGAGCTAACACCATAGAGCACAACATCCACCTTAGAGAGGTAAAGATCCTACATATCTATCACTAACAACCAAATTCAAAAAATCTAAACTCCAAGACTTCTCACTTGCAACTCAAAGCATAAGTTGCACTCTCAACAACACTCTATGCAAAAGGTAACCTTCACAACTAGTGAGAAAGAGTAAATCCAACAAGTCTGTAAGGACCGTTACTCTCGATCCTCAACCACCATCCACAATAAAACACTTATCTATCAACCTTTACAATTTAGATTTACTACACAATCCAACTTTAATCTCAAGATTTACCAGAATATATATTCAACAAGAGGCAACTCCATACACAACGAAGAGTTAAACAGATATCAAATAATAACCGCAACTAAAATAGAACATAATTACCTAGCATATCCTCGACAGCAAAGTCGTCAACCTTTAGCCTGAGTAGCAGGCTATCTAGCAATGACTTGTACGTTAACTCTAGTTGTGGATATCATATAACCTTTACCTTAATAAACTAAAGGTGCCCTACCTTCGCCTCTAGCAAAACTCTAACCATGACGAGATGTAGCCAACCTCTAAGACTAAGCCGGTATATCTTTATCCATAACTGGGCAATCTTTTGCTATTTGCCCTGGTGCCCGACACTTATAGCAGACCCTCCGAAGAAAAAAGCACACTCTAAGGTGATATTGGCTGCAATGCTCACATACTGGTGGATGCGACACTTCAACTGAACCATTAGTAATCTCTTCTAGAGTAGAAACCAACGAACCCCACAAACTCTTGTTTGGACCTCCTACTTTCCCTTGGTGGCTGATCTGAATTAACTCTCTTCGTATCCCTTAAAGAACAAAACATCTTAAATAGAGCCTGAGAAGATCCTATAACATCTTGGGTCCTCACCACGTGGCTCCTAAAGTCCTCAAACTGACTAGATGTCGAGCCTTGAAGTCGCTCAAGTGTCTTTGCACTATTGGCTAACTCGAAGAATATCCCAAGTGATCCCGCTATTACGTGTAACTGAAGGTCAACCTTCAATCTATGTCTGAACCTCTTATACCTCAACTCCTCAGTGACAACCAACTCCAGGGTATAACGGCTCAATCACAAAAAATCTTGCTCATACTCAAATACTGTCTGATCCCCCTAAACCAGGTGTAAAAACTAATCCCTCATCTTATCCGTATGAACCTTACTGATGTACTTCTTCATAAACTCTTCCATGAAGGTATCCCTCATAGGTAGTGCAGGTTGTAGTCTCAACTTAACGTTCTCTCACCAATCATGTGCATTGTCTTTAAGATGGGAGACAATGCAATTAAGGTCATCATCCAAACTCCCTTTCATCTGTCTTAGAATCCTTTGGGTGTCTCTTAACCACTGATCAGCCTTGATCGGGTCATCCTCACCCAATCCCTTAAAATTTTTAGGCCCAAAACGGTAAAGCCTCTCTACATGAGTCTTACGAGGCATTTCAAATTGCCTCAGAATAGCTTGTACTACTTGCAAAAGGGCAAAGGTAAGATCACGAAAATGACTCGCCCCTCTATTTTTGGTTTCCCTTTCCATCAATTCTTTTTGGAACACCAAAGAAACATTGCATCACATCAGGATTCTCAGTCTTGTATTCACTAGACACCTTACCATGACCTCTAAACCACCCTGGGGTTTCCTAGAACTGGTTAAACCTAAGCTCTGATGCCACTAAATGTAACATCCCGATCCTGATCTGAATCCGAAGTGCTACATTCGGGTCTCCCAAAAATGACCCATCAAATTTTCCATTTAAAATCACAACTTTGACCTTTCTCAAAAACATCTATTTCCATAAATCTACATAGATAAATAGCATTTGAAATAAGTTTTACAAAATAAGAGCTTTAATTTAAAATATATTGTATAATAAATAATAGTTCAAATAGAGTTATAAACTCAACTGTGGTAAGGTCCTATGAATATATTTCAGTCCAAACTAAAATATCAAGTAATGTACTCTAAAACTAGCTCGGTGTTGGGAAGTCCTCCACGATATGCTCTTCCAAAGATAACTTGTCAAACTATGCACGAAAAAACCATAATTCTGCACACTGAGATAATAAAGCCCAGGGGTACATTTTTACTCTACAGCAATTTATGAATATCATAAAACAAGCATGCATAATGATATAATTGAGAGTGCATAGATAAGGCTTCACATATAACGAAGATCATCTTCTAGCCTACCCTAGCTAAAGTCCACAATATTTGTCTCGAGGCATCGTTACTTAAAATAATTCTCACATGCAGTCACCAGGCTTTACCATACTCGAGGTCACACAGCCCATCGAGTTACTCGAGCTCACACAGCCTACCGAGTAAAAGTATACCGTACCCTAATCATATAGCCTTAGGGTAATATAGCCATCAACCATTATCCACACAACAAGCATAAATAACCATACATGACATACACAATGGACAAAGAAGACCTGCATTACTCATGCTCACACAGCTATCAGGTTACTCATGATTACATAGCCGTCGGGTTAGTTGGACCATATCTAAATCACTATAGCCACAGATACGTCCCAGACATACTTGGATTACAATAGCCACAAGCAGTCTTTACCTAAGGTCTTTCAGCAGTCAGGTTACTCGAGTTCATATAGCCCATCGAGTTACTCAAGATCACACAGCCTACTGAGTTAAGTTTTCTTATCTAGTTTACCATAGCCACATATAGGTCTTTAATCGTACCCAGATCACATAGCTCGTAGATGCATCGAATGTACTCAATCACATAGCCAGAAGTATACATCCCCTTATATAAGTGCCCTTGCAGTGACTCTAGGACATCCAGATTCCTTACCATAACACACAAGATACATATGCTCCCGAGCATCCATACATCTCACCAAAAGATAAGAAACATCAAGCCGAACCTTTACAAATACCCCAAAGAATAATTCTATTCGTTATAATTATTAATCCATGTCTTTCAAGTTCATTCATGACATTCTCATTTGATTATCTCATTATTCAAAGCAACTAGACTATAGAGGCGTCTCTTTAGCACCCAACAAGGACCCTTCACGCCACACAACATCGATTGATCCACCAAGGATCCCTATGTGTTACTAATACAAGCAATTCACCCAAAGATTACCAAGTCATTAGCCATTTATTTTGCATATGGGATATTAATCTCAACTTCTCAGTTTTACAACTCATTTTACACCTTTATAGACCCATTGGGCCCTTTACCTCGAATTATGAGACCTTCGAATGCAACATCAAGCTTCTTGAGCAGATTCCCTAGCGAGTATCGATACTCCTACAAGGGTATCGTATATCCCTCTAGGTACCAATACTCTTCCTTGAGTATCGATGCCCACCTTAGGATTAAAAGAAATAATCACGACCCCATATCGATACGCCCTACTCGCGTACCGAAACCATGTACCAATACACATACCTTGCATACCAAAACCATACTCATACCAAGACTCCCCTTGGCGTACCAATATGCTATTTCACTACTGGAATTGGCAATGGAACAGTGGTATCAGTACGCCCCTGGCCCGTAGGATACCCTCTTGTAAAAATACCTGAAAGAGCTCACTTCCAAGAGAGCGTACCGGTATTAGCCTAGCCTGTATCGATACACGTGCCTATAATCCATTTCTAAAGTTCAGATTTCTCTAATTTTGCCCCCTAAACTCAATAGTTAAACCTCAAATTAAGTCTACACATTATGGGGAAGTTATTATATGGATTCTTACCCATTTTACATATCAACATCCAATCTTTGATTTACCATTAAAGGGATTTAAATCTTCTAAACCCAACCTTAGCAAACCACAACCATACACCAAGCAAAGCAATCATCTTAGGATCCTCATGAAATGTAGGAGTTAGAAATGTACTGACCTTAAGCAAGCAATTCTTAGAATAAAGCACCCACCAAGCTCTTGCCACCTCTCTTCTTGGCCCAAGCCTCCAAAATCCACTTCCACCAATTCTAAGGTTGTTCACCTTGAATGATAGATCCTTTCTTGCTAAATAAACTTCCCTTGACAACAAATCCAGGATTCTCACTCAACTACATCAAGATTCAACTTTTTCTTTAAATTGGGGATGAGTGTTTGGAGGAGAATAAAGATAGGTAAAGAGATGGGAGACAAGTTGATCACACCGCATCTCAATTCTACAAAAAAATATTAAGGATGAGTAGCTTTTTGCCTTTCTTGAGGGAAAATACTCCCTTACCCTTCATTAAAAATCCCTCATCCAAACATATTCCCAACATTCAAGCCCAAAATCTCATGAAAGCCCACTAAACTCTTATGGAGCCCCTTCTCGGCCCAACATGTCATCCCAACAAGTAAAGCCCGCGACTCAAGTTTACCCAACTCTCGGGTTCCAAAACTTGGGTCATTACAGTTACAACATTGCTAAAAGGGATAGATACGATAAATGAAGAATTTAACAACAAGAAATGTGGTTAAATATCCCATTCTCGTTCATCTTCTCCAACCCCCACCAAGAACCCATAGCATTTATTTACCACCATTTCCAACCATTCTTACCTTAAATGATAGATTCTTTGATGCTAATTTCAACTCCCTCAAGCCAAAATCCGAGATTACTACTCAAAAAGACAAAGGTTGCATCTTTGTCTTTGGGCTCCTAAGGAAATGAAGAAGAAAAGAGATGGAGAGGATGAATGGGACAAGAGTGATCTCACACTCTTACATTTTTTGCTGCCATTAAGAACCATCCTCTTTTTTCCCTCTTTAGAAATGGGGTGATTTACCCCCTTTACCCTTTTATTATATTCCTATCCCACATGGCAACCCAAAAAAACAAGCCCAACACAAAAGAAAGCCAACCAAGGCTCTCTTAAGCACCTAATGGGACCCGAAACCTGGCCCAACAAGCAACGTCCACCACTCGGGTGAACTAACCCACGAATTTCGAAATTCGGATTGTTTCATTTATAGTTTAAAACCTAAATACCTAACCATAATACCATAAACTCTAAACCATAATATCTAAACCTAAATTCTAATCTTAAACATTAAATTCTAACCACAATCCCTAAATTTTAAACACCTAACATATAAACCCTAAAATCTAACCATAATCTCTAAAACTAAGATGTTTGTGGAATTTTTTTGTTTACATCGCCTATGTATTGAATATAAATCCTATGTAAAAGGGTAAGTATTTCATACACAATGGTGGAAACAAAAAGTTTTCACAAGTGCCTTACTTTTAGGGTTTATGGCTAGAGGTTTGGGTTTATATTTAATGGTTTAGAATTGATGGGTTGTGGTTTGGGATTAGAATTTAAGATTTATAAGTTAAAACCTAAATCCCTAACCATATTACCATAAGCTCAAAATCCTAACCTCTAAACCTTAAATTCTAATAATAAATGATAAATTCTAACAACCCCTAAACCTAAACCCTAAATAGGAAATATGACATTGAAATAGGACATATGATATTGAAATAGATAAAAGAACTATATATAAAATAAAATTGTTTACTTCAAATTTATTCTCTGAAATTTTAAGTCTAAAACCCTAAATAAGATATATGATATTGAAATATATAAAGTTGTGTCAATTTATTTTTGCTATCAATTATTTTTTAAAAATTATAATTCATATTACAATTTGGATTGAACTAAGACAAATATGATATAAACTTGACTTGATTCGACCTATACCACATGGGGTTTGTGTACGAATATCTTTCAAAGCACCCAACATAAAAAGAAACAGACACTCTTGATAGGAAACACAAAACATTGGGTGGTAGCTGACGAGATTCTCCACCGGAAATAGAAGCAAACCAGTCATTAAAAAAAGAAAGAAATCAAGCAGATATCTCTACGGAAAAGACGAACAATTATACTTTGAAACAAAAATCCTCTATCTTTTTTAGTGTTTCTTTCTATACTCCAATACTAAAAAAACTATATTTTAAACCATAACTTTAAATTTTAAATCTTACATTCTAAACATTAAAAAATACATTTTACTCCAATTTCCTAAATCATAATCCTAAACCCTAACTCTAATCCTAGATCATAAACCTAATTTTTTAGTTTGGGAGCATAAATAAGGGAACAAAAATAGATAGAAGATTTCATATTTCGTTTTTTATTGGGTTTTCTTACAAATTACTCTAGAGATGGATAACACTAAATGAATGAGTTGGGAAAATTTTTCGGTGGTTAATGAGATGGATATCACTTTGCTGTTAAGGATATACCACCAAAAGATAAAGCAATATTGATCAAATGAAATTTAAAGGGTAAACTACATGGGTGGTCACTCAACTATCACCTTTTTTCTATTTTGGTTACCTAACTAATTTTTTGTCAAAATCGTCACTAACGTTTCGTTTCATTATTATTTTGGTCACCGTCCGTTAAAAAATTAATGAAGATGGTGACGTGTCGTGGAATAATAACACTTTTAGTCCTAAAACTTATATATTATATTAATTAGGTCCAAATTCAAAACAACTCAACAAATATATGGGTCAAACCCTAAATTTTCCATTTTTTTTTCTTCCTCTGCAACAACTCTTTTCTTTTCTTCATTCCCATGTGAAAGATGGGCGCCTCCCCGTGCCATCAACTTGGAGGCAACAAAATGAAGCAAATCCAAAATTGATCCAGCTTAACACTATTCACAGTTATTTTGAATAATGCAGTCATGTACCGCTATCCCATAATTTAGATTCTCTGCACGATAACAAGCAGAAAGAATACCGTAAAGAATAAACTTATCTGCATCAATATTTAGCCCTCTTCACCTCAAGAAGCTCCCATGCATCTAATGCGTTGTATACAACTACATTAATTAAACAATTTTGATTAAAAAAGTTATTGAGCATAACAAGAAAAGTGCTTAACAAAATACCATATCATAATAAATTGAAATTGAATAAACAACAAAACACAAATTTACTTGAGAAAAAAAATAGAGTAAAATCATATCTTTCACCATAAACAAATTTTTTATTCAATATTTGATTACTCAAAATCATTATCTAAATTACAACCTAAGCAGTATCCCTTCCTCTAATTTTGTATTAAAAATATATCATTTACAGGAAACCTTTTAAAGTAGTAGCAGAAGCCATACACAATTATCATAATACTCCAGGCAACAATATTCCCGAACAGACATTTTATCAAACACTAACCGAACATTTTGAGATTAGTTTTCTTATCAAAGCAACCAAGTATCAACAAGTTCAATAATTTGTTTTCTATGGTAATATGATAAAGTTAAAGGGTAAAAGTCGAATACTCTTTTTAAAAAGGAATGGATTACAGATTTGAACCAAAAGCTCAGAACATCCCTAAAAATGATTGCATCAAAGGTAAATGATTTATCACAAGTTTAAAGCAGACCATCATCGGATAGTGTTGTTGCAGATGGAGAAGAAAGAAATGGGAAATTTGGGTTTGACCTATATATTTGTTGAGTTATTTTGAATTAGGACCTAATTAATAGAATGTATAAGTTTTAGGACTAAAAGTGTTATTATCCCATGACACGCCACCATTCTTTTAATTTTTAACGTATGGTGACCAAAATGATAACGAAACATTAGTGAATGTTTTGACGAAAAATTAGTTGGGTGACCAAAATAGGAAAAATGTGATAGTTGAGTGACCACCCGTGTAGTTTATCCAATTAAAAATTATGGATCATAAAGTGGTGGAATTTGCCGAAAGAGTTTGGGGTCAACTCAAAATTTAAAAAAAGTTAAATTTGAAAAATAAATTTTTAAAAATTCTGAAGGGTGTAATTAATAAATTTTCAAAAAAATGGTCTAACCAAATTTTTTTAATTTTTGAGAGCTTTAATGAGAACTTTTAAAAATTATGAGAGAGATCTAATTTAAAAAATAAAAAAAATATATGAAACATAATATGAAATTTTAAAAGGGGTCAATTTTTTTTTTTAATTTTAGGAGATTAAATGGGTAAAAGACACAAATATTGTGTCTGAATTTTTTTTACCAAAATACGACACTGGTCACTTTATTTCCAATAATATTGTTGTTTCTACAGTAAAAGTGAAGTTGGATTGTGTTTTATCCATCTTTGAACAGTGTTTTCTATTTTATTATCAAAATATTGAAGTCGGATGGATTGGAATCCGACTTTGAACAGTGAAAATTGAAGTCATAGTGCCTTTAATCTGACTTTGAACAGTGTACAATATCCCACATGGCGTGCATAGACAAAGCATGCACTATTCAAAGACGGGGTGCAATCCCTCCGTCTTCAAACAGTGAAAAGTTGTGCTGGTGGCAGTGGTGCAGGGTGCGGCAGTGGTGCAATGCAGTGTAGGTGTGCAGTGGTGTTGTGTAGGTGGTGCAATGGGCTGATAGATAGATTGATTTTTAGGGGTAAAAGGTGGTAGGGTGTTTTTAAAATATAAAATAATTTTAAATTATATAGAGGTAGTGTAAAATTTTTTATTAAAAATTTATTAGTGCAAATAAAAGTGGGGTAGGGGTATGTAAGGGAAAAAATTATGATTTTTTTAATAGGTGAGGTTAAAGGTAATTTGTTGGAGAAAAAATTGAGTAAAAATTTTAATTTTATATTATCCATCTATTTTAAGTTGTTTGAAATTTAATTTTTATGTTAGAACGATAAATTTTTTTATTTTTGTTTAGGATTATAGTAGTGGTGTTCAATTAGATAAAAAATAAGGTTTAGTGTATTTTAAATTCTATTCGAATATATATTTGAAATAATTCTATAAATAAGTAGTATTTTTTAAAATTGTTGTTATTTTTAGTTTAAAATCAGGTTTAGTGATATTTTATATGTTCATTTTGATTTGTGTATTTTAATTAAAAAAATATATATTTTTTCGAACATGCAGAGAAAATGAGCAACAATATATTTATGGCGATTGTCCATTACAATGGACAAATTGTGAAAAGTAATGTCGGTATTGTATTTGAATATGAAAACCATACGAAGATGAGATTTGAAAAGGAAATCACGCTTCGAGAAATGAAGGATAAGATATCCGAGAAAATTGGAGCTGAGATTCATGATTTGCGGTACCGGTGGCTGACATGTCACAATCCAGTCAGATATTTCGTAATAGCTCTCGAAGATAATACAGATGTTGTAGTAATGATTGAAGAGCATGGATCTACAGATATTCAAAATGTCGAGTTGTTTGCTGAGGTACGTGGAGTTCCCGAACCATCTAGAAACATAGTTTGGGAATCTGGTCAAATAGGTTTTGGTAATGAGTTTGATATGTTTGGAGGCAGTTTTGTCGCAATGTTGGCAAGTGGGACATCTCATGGATTTCATCAAGGTGGGTCGTCGACATATGCAGCATCATATGGGCCTACTGTTGATCCGACTATTGATGTTAATGTTGAGAACTTACGAGGTCGATGGGAAGAAACACTTGAAGATTCCAGCGAAGATGAAGATATTGTGGATCCTGATTTGTTCCCTGATGATGTTGGCAATGCCTCTGATTTCGGTGTTGGAGATTTCTTTTCGACCGGGGATGACATTACATTCTATGAACCTCCTGCTCACATGAACTTGGTGGATTTTGATGCTATGAGGGCACCGCAATTCCCAGATATGCCCTAATTAACTTTGAGTCAGCATGGTGAATTATCGGTTGGGCTTTAATTTAATGAAAAAAGTGAAGCTATATTGGCAGTTAAAGAGTATAGCATCAGGAAACATATGGACTATGTGGTTGTAGAATCCACCCCGATGACCTTATTTACGAAGTATGTGAAATATAGAAAAGAGTGCAATTGGAAGATTTGAGTGTCAAAGCTTCAAAGGAAAAATTGTTGGGAGGTTACAAAGTACAACGGCGATCACACATGTTTACGAACATCCATCGACTAGGACCACACCAAATTGGACTCAAATGTAATAAGTCATCACGTGATGAAGTTGGTCGAAGCAAATCCAAGGGTTTCCGTTTCAGCAAGTCAGCCAATCATTGCACAACAATTTGAATATCAAATAAATTACAAGAATGGGCGACATACAAGGGATAAGGTATTGCATTAGGTGCATGGTGATTACGATAAGTAGTACAATGAGCTACCGACTTTATTACTAGCAATGAGACATTTCATCCCATGTACCATAGTAAGGTATCAATCAAAGGATGCATACGACCGACAAGGCCAATTGGTTGAAGGGCATAAATTTTCCATCGATTATTATGGGCGTTCAAGCCATATATTGAAGGATTTCCATTTTGTAAACGTATGATCCAAGTTGATGGCACGTGGTTGTACGAGAGATACTTCCATGTACTGTTGATTGTCGTTGCATAAGATGGTGAGAACAATGTCATTCTGATTGCATTCACAGTTGTTGAGGAGGAGACGACAGAAGCTTGGATTTTCTTTTTGACCAATTTACTGAGCATGTTGTTTGAGAAGATGGGTTATGCATTATATCCGATAGAGAAACAGGTATCAAAGTAGCAGTTAATCGAGATGAAAGTCGTTAGAGACATCCGCATGCATACCCCATAAATTGTGTTTATCACATCGGTAAGAACAGCTACGAGCAATTCAAAAATCAATACCTTTGCAATGAGATTTTAAGCATGGGTAAGTGACATTTTGTTTCAAAAATCATTACATCCAATTATGTGCTTTGATTTTTCTAGATACTAACAATATATATTATTGCACAGGATATCTACTAACGTGACCAAATTTTGAAAGAAAGAGAATTTAATGAAGTACGGTGAGCGCGTTTGGAGTTGGGCAAACAATATGGAGAGAGAAAGATGGGCCCAAACGTATGATGAAGGTGGTAGACGATACGGGCAAATGACAACCAACCTTGTGGAGTGCATATATAGAGTACTAAAAGGATCACATCATCTCCCAATAACAAGCTTGGTAAAAGAGACGTACTACCGGTTGGCTAAGGTTTAGTATGTTAAAGGGAAGCATATCGAGACCTTAATAAATAGGGGACAACGTTGGTCTCCTGATATTGTGACGAAAATACAAAATAATGTGAAGGATGCAATCTCGTTGACCGTTCACGTATTCAACCAAATAAATTAGACTTTCAATGTTGGTAGTTCCAGACGCAACAACGAAGTAGCCCACTCAAATGTATTTTGAGTTGATTTTAGAAGTAGGTGGTGTGACTGTGGTGAGTTCCAGGCGTGACGATATCCATGTGTGCATGATGTTGCAACATATATGGTTGTTAGGGTTGATCCACACAAATATGTTGATGAATGCTTCAGTCTCCACCAAATGTTAAATATTTACATAATTGAGTTTCCACCGATCCTGAATTCAAAGTATTGGCCATCAGTAGAGCATGGAAAATGGTTACCGGATCCTACACTTCGTAGAACTCTAACTGGACGACCTAGATTTACTCCTATCTATACCAATATGGATCTTCATCACAGAGAGAGTGGATAAAGAAAGAGATGTACCATATGTGTAACGAACTGGATTTTTGAATTCGAGGATCAGGTTAAATCAAAACACGAGCTTCGTGTGTGGGCCGAGTTTATTGGTCTTATAGTAGCATTTTTGGGCTCAATCCTTGTTGGGCTTGAGATATTGGTTTGAATATGGGTTAGAAAGAAATTAAGAAGGGTAGTTTGGTAAAAGTATAATAGGATGGAAAGAGGGTTGGTGGTTGTTTAATTTTTTGTAGATTGTAAGGGAGTGAGGCCACCATTTTTCTCTTTTTCCCCACCCATCTTTATCTCCTACCCAAGGTTGAGTGTTAAAGGTATGATCTTAAAAGTTTTGAGTTTGAATCTCATTGTGCTTAAGAACGGAAGTTTACTCAGCATCTGGGGATCTTCGAATCAAGGTAAAAATGGATGGCTGTGGTAGAAGAAGGTGTTTGGTGAGGGTTTAAGGAAGAAGAACGGGAATGAATCTTTGAAGGCTTCTTCACCAGCTTTAATCTAAGGTTAGTACACTACTAACTCCCATAGTTTCCTAGAAATCATAAAGTTCAGCGTTGAAGCATGATTTGGTGTTTTTGGCCTTGGAGTAGCTTGAGTGGTTGTTAATGGAAAATCATAGAATTGTTGTTATAATGGCCTAAAATCAGTAGTAATCCACCTAATTCTATCACCGTAACTTGTAGGAACGGCTTGAGGTTTAACCTTGGGGTTAAACAGGGTTTCTAGGTAAAACCAATACCCAGAGTTTGAAACTCGGGCTCGTGTACCGATATAGAGACCTGAGTATCGGTACGCCTTAGTATATGGGAGAGAAGAGTTGTGAGGGGAGTACTGGTACGCCTCCCCGTGTATTGGTACCCCTTGCATATTAAGGATTCCAGTAACGATTTTGCATACTGGTACGCAAGTGGCGTATCAGTATGGACTGTTGTCTTGTTTGGGAGAGGCTCAGCGTACCGGTACGCGTATGTGGGAGTACCAGTACGAGGGTGGATCGGTACGGGGTGATCTTAGTATCGATGATAATTACCGGTACGACACGGAGCGTATCGGTATGGCTTGAGGTCTAATTTTTATGAACCTAATTAGAGTATCAGTACTCATAGGGGAGTATCGATACCTAGGGGGAGTACCGATACTCACCTTGGAGTATCGATACTCGCTGGGCAATCTGCCCAAGAATTTGAGGTTACGTTCGAGGGTGCTATAATTCGAGGCAAAGGTCCATGGAGGTCTGTTAAGGTGTAAAATGAATATTAAAAATGAGAAATGGAGATTTAAACCCCGTGTATGAAATAAATGGCTAATGACTTGTTATACATTGGTAAACTGTGTGAGGTGGTAACCCATAGGGATCCTAGGTGGATCGTTGATGTTGTGTGGTAATCTAGGCCCTTGCTATGTGTAGAAAGAGACGACTATAAGGTTAACTCTTATTGAATAATAAGATAAATTAATGAGAACTACTAATGTGTACCTTCATAACGTACTAATAAATAGATAAGTTCAATAGGGTGGCCTAATAATTGATAGAAACTATAAGGTAATGGTAAAGGTGTTAGAGTTGTGTGCGATAAGACCATTTTATCGAGGTTGAGTGCTGTGTGGTGGCTAGGGTCCTTGCTGTGTACTGATAGGATTCCTAGATAGTCGAGTCATCCCTTGTTGTTGGGATTTGGATACCCTAAGTGTGTTGCAACACCTTGAAGACTCCCGAATGTAGGATCCCGATGCTTTATGGATGCGAGCCTCATTCGAAAATGTTTGATGAGAGATTTTGAGCATGGATGTAGGATCCAGATGCTTTTTGGATGCGAGCCTCATCCTCTTGAGTATATGATCCTGATGCTTTGTGGACGCGAGCCTTACTCGTAGTATAGGATCCCGATTCTTTGTGGACGCGGGCCTCACTCAAGTGTAGGATTCCAATGCTTTGTGGATGCAGACCTCACTTTATGTTGTTGGTGTTATCTATGTGGTGCTAGGTAAATGTATGATGTACTTGTATGAGCTGTGTGTGTGATCATACATTTATAATGCTATGTGTTTAGGCGATTATGGTAGCACCATTGTTATCTTGTCATGATATCATTCATGTTGCATTGATTTATTTATGATTTGCATGAAGTATGGTTGAGTGGCGGTGTATCCACTGAGCTTTGCTAGCTTAGCATTTGGAATCATTGTTTCCGTTCGCAGGTTAGTAGGTTTGGCTCGTTCTTGGAGGAGCACCATTAGTGGAGGATTCCAGTGCCTTATCTCTTCAGAGTACAATACTTAGGTCACTGGCTATGTATTCGTAGGAACCTATTGTATATTGTAAATCGTATTTAGATTTTCAAACGGTCGAGTCAAAGGTTTATAATGTAATTTTAAAAGGAGCTCTACTGTATATGCTTTTAAATATTTATTATGTTTTATTGGGTTGTAATTAAATGGATTTTCATAATGGATTTGTGGATTGGGCTAAACTAGGTCAAAATTATTTGGTTGGGTTTCAGGTGTGAGGCCTAAATGTGAAAATCGGGTCGAAGGTGTTACATTTAGTGGTATTAGAGCCTAGGTTTAGCCGGTTCTAAAAAAACCCAGGGTGGTTAGGAGTCGTGAATAGATGTCTAAAGAATACGAGCCCGTGTGTCTAAGTTGTACTCTTTAAGACTGAAATCTGGATAGTGTGCCTTGTGTTCGCGTGTGTCGCTGGTTGCGACATTAAGATAGATTCGATCACGGTCGTGAGGGCGTGATGATGGTTGATTACTTTAAGGATAATTCTGATATCAGAGTTATCTCAGACGTTAAGCTTGGGCTTATGAAGGAATGAAGGAGTTGAGGGTGTGCCCTCCTCCTATCGCTTGAAAAATAATCATGGTTATGTGTCGTAAGTTACCTTAAAGCCTTGAGTTCATGGTGAGAACCTCCGATGGTGAGATTTTACGTGTTGGTAGATGACCCTTATGGAACAGATAAGAGGAATTGTTTTTGATTGACCATTGGTAGAGTGTCGATCGGGGGTCCCATTATTCGTAGTAAGTGAACCTTAATGGTGGGTACCATGTGATAGGGATGTAGCACGCCTGGCAGATATACGTTTCCGTCTAACGTAGATAGGTACATGATGGTTGTGAGGTCTCAAGTACGATCTTAGTAAGCTAAATGCCCTGAGATCTCGAGCAAGGTATGCTTGTTGCGGTTGTTTATAGTGGTGGCCGAAAGGACATCGTGGGTTTTGCACGGGGTAATGCTTAAGTAAAGCTTGAGAATACGTGGATGATAGATACAATGGAGTTGTCTTCTAAGTGAATTGATATGATCTTGGCCATCGGTTGTTATTCGGTCATGAGCCAGCTTGAGATAACAAGTTTAGTGTTGGAAGCTTCGAGGTTTCGGGGGAATCAAACCCAGGGTAATAGGAAAGACAAACTACCATATTTTGAATGCAGTTCGGACCAGTTGGGTTGATGACGCGAGATTGACCAAGGAGAGTCGTGAATGGAGCCATGTTCCTTTAATGGGAGGAGCATTATTGTTACGAATCTAAGTATGGTAAAGGGGTTGAGAAAGGATGACCTGATCAATCGGATTAATGGTTAAGAAACACTCAGAGTGATATAAGGATGACGTGGAATAATCTTAAGGAAATTATGACTGTATCGTCTTTTTCTTAAAGGCAATGCATACGAATAGTGAGAGACCATAGAGTTAGGACCGCAGCCCGTTTTCTCAATATGTGGTGTTCCTTGGGTGAGTCAGGAAAAAGGTATGCCAGTGAAGCTCTTATGAAGAAGATGAGGGATCAGTTCTTGCAATCAGTTTAAGGTGTCAAACAATGTTAGGTATGAGTAAGATTTTTCTACGGTTGAGCTGTTATGCCCAAAGCTTGTTGCTATCGAAGAGTAAAGGTGGTTGAGGTTAGATGTGGATTCAAGTTGACATTTTGATGCACGGGACAACAGATTTACCCGAAATATTCTTTGAGCTAGTCATTGGTACGAAGCACTCGAATGACCTTAGAGCCAATATTGAGCCAGTTGAGGATTCTATAGACCGTATTTCAGGGAATCAGAACATCGTAAGATTCTTCTCAGGCCTTGAAGAGGGGATGGTTTGTGCTTTGAGCGGATCAAAAAGGAGTTACTTTAGATCAGTTGAAGATTGGTCAGAAATCTAAATTGAGGATGATGTAGGGGCTTATCGATTTCTTTTATAACAGAGAGTGTTGATAGTTCAGCCCTATCGTCTTTTCTGTCAGTTTGTGAGCCTTGTGGTTGACATCACCTTGAGGTATGTTTCTTGCTTGGGGAATGTGTTATTAGTGCCAGACATCAGGACACATAGCAAATGAATGCTCAATCGTGGATGAGTATTTGTCGGTTCAGTCTTTGAAGTTGAATTCTTCTAGGCATAGTCAAGGTCCTTCGAGAAGTGGTGTTGGGTCATTGTCGAAGTATCAGGGTGGAGGCCAGGTGAGATCTACAGTTAGAGTCATTGCACGAGCTTTTATTAGGCAATATGTTGTTCACGCAAGAAATGACACTCTTGTTACCGAGAGTGTGTTAAATAATTTGGTCCCATTATGGTTTTCCATTTCTTGATGGTAGTTTGATTTCTTGTTCTTACCTTGGCAGAGATTTTATTGAGCGGGTTCTGTGATAAGTTTCCTCGAGGTTGATATTGGTTTGGTAAATTAATGGATTGGTAAGTGTTGGTAAGTAAAAGTTTCACCGTGGGTGGTGTGTATGGTTTAGAGTAACAGTCCATATGGACTTGTTAGACTTACCTTTGGTACGAGTTGCTCACGTGAGTGTGATGGGTGCCTTGGTTTCCAAGCAAGAATCTCAAAGTTGAGGTTTGGAATGAACCAGTTTGTCGGTATTGTGCATGGATAAATCATATCTCTTCAGCTAATGTGTTGTGCTCATGTGATGCTAGTTGAAGAGGACCTTGTAGGTTGCAAGACGTTATTGGTTCGTATAGTTGACGCAAGAGTGACAGTCTGCATTTTAGAGCGGTGGACATACAAGTGGTTACCGAGGTACTCTTCGAGGGTTGAGTGGGATAAACTCATAACCGTAGAGTATTACCCATAATAAGGGATGTGTTGAGATCGGTATTAAGCGTTCATCACCTTGTGGTCTAACATTTACCGAACCCCTCATATGAGAACTCCTTGGTAGAAGAGGGGGTGCGAGCGATGTTGCCAATGGGTTCACCTTGGAACGTGCTTATGTTGGTACAACAAGATATAGTGGTGTTAGCTGTTGTGGGTCGATGTATAACAATGGAAGGTTAGTATTTGTTTTTCAGGGCTGATGATCTTGTTAATATTGAAGAGTTTTGAGATTCCCGTAAGATCGTTTAGGAGGTTGGTCTCGTAAGTTGAAGGTTAATGAGAATTAGCGTTAAAATTTGGGTTTAATGTGATGTTTGAACTCTAAGGGCAAGTTGAAGAGTGTTTTGGACTTACGAATGCGTCGAGACAATCTTAAGTTCGATGAATAGAGGGTTGCTTATTTGGGTTTAAGATGGACTATTTTTATGCATGACAACAATGTAAAGATGTTTCGAATGGCTTAGGAGAAATGTGAGTTTTGGTTAAAGTTGTATGGGATCAGATTCTTGTGTCGTAATAAGTTATGCTAGGAGGACCATTAGGAATCTTGAAGGAGTTGCTAAAGTTTTGGCACCAACACTAGCTAGAAATTAGTGGTTGAGAGTGAAAGAGAGTGTTCGGACCTTTGAGGACAGTTTGGTGGTTTGATCCCTAGTAGAGCTTGGTTGTGGTAACAATTTTCTTTTGGAACCGAAGTGGCTTGACTAGTAGAATCGCTTGATCGTGGATTCGTATCTGCTTAAGTCGTAGTGGGTTCAAGTAAATAAGGCGTTAAGTCTTGTATCAATTAACCAAGTTGTGAAAGAAGGTTGTATTTTCATGTTAGATGGATGATAGAACATGATTGATAGGGTTTGTTATTCCTGAACACGTGGGTTATGGTGATTATATATGAGGAAGTGCCTTGTGGTATACCTTGAAGAAGTGTAGCGCTATGGACGTAGATGAGGGTTGAGTACATGACTTCAAAAATGCTAGTGTTGGTAGAAAGGTTCCTTCACCGAGTTACGACTCATCCGAAGTGAGTTTAGAGTACCGATGTTTGATAATGCTGATGTGATTATCGTTGGTTCATTTGTCTCCAGGTTTAATATGAGTGTTGTTCCAGATGTTGGGGATTTTTGTTGAGGAGTCTTGCAAAAGTTGAGAGTTTATGTTAAAAGTTTTGGTTAGGAAGGTGTTGTGGAGAACTTAGGAGTTGTGGGCATGCATGACCGAAAGGGTGGTTGGATCTTCAGCAGTATCATATTCTTTCCCTATTTAAATTTCGAGGATGAAATTTTCTTTAAGGGGGGAAGAGTTGTAATGACCCTGATTTTTGAATTTGAGGATCGAGTCAAATCAAAACTCGAGCTTCGTGTGTGGGCTGAGTTTATTGGGCTTATAGGAGCCTTTTTGGGCTTGATCCTTATTGGGCTTGAGTTATTGGTTTGAATACGGGTTAGGAAGAAATTAAGAAGGGTAGTTTGGTAAAAGCATAATGGGATGAAAATAGGGTTGGTGGTTGTTTAATTTTTTGCAAATTATAAATGAGTGAGGTCACCATTTTCTCCATTTTGTTCTTTTTCCCCACCCAACCTCATCTCCTACCCAAGATTGAGTATTAAAGGTAGGATCTTTAAAGTTTTGAGTTTCAATCTCGTTGTGCTTAAGAAGGGAAGTTTTTACTCATCATCTGGGGATCTTCGAATCAAGGTAAAAATGGCTAGTTGTGGTAGAAGAAGGTGTTTGGTGAGGGTTTGAGGAAGAAGAACGGGAATGAATCTTTGAAGGCTTCTTCACCAGCTTTAATCCAAGGTTAGTAACTACTAACTCCCATAGTTTCCTGGAAATCATAAAGTTAAGCTTTGAAGCATGATTTGGTGTTTTTGGCCTTGGAGTAGCTTGAGTGGTTGTTAATGGAATATCATAGAATTGTTGTAATAATGGCCTAAAATCGGTAGTAATCCACCTAATGTTATCACCATAACTTGTAGGAACGGTTTAGGGTTTAACCTTGGGGGTTAAACAAGGTTTCTAGGTGAAACTCGCACCCAAAGTTTAAAACTCGGGATCGTTTATCGGTATGGGGACCTGAGTATTAGTACGCCTTAGTATATGGGGATAAGGGTTGTGAGGGAAGTACTGGTACGACTCCCTGTGTATCGGTACCCCTTGCATATTAAGGATTCTAGTAACTATTTCGCGTACTGGTACGAAAGTGGCGTATTGGTACGCACTGTTGCATTTTCTGTGAGAGACTTAGCGTACCAGTACGCGTATGTGGGAATACCGATACGAGGGTGGATCGGTACGGGGTGATCCTAGTACCAATGATGTGTACCGGTACGGCACGGAGCGTATTGGTACTAATTGGGATCTAATTCTTTCGAACCTAATTAGAGTATCAGTACTTATGGGGAGTATCGATACCTAGAAGGGAGTACCGATACTCACCTTGGAATATCGATACTCGCTGGGCAATCTACCTAAGAATTTTGAGGTTGCGTTTGGGGATGCTATATTTCGAGGCAAAGGGCCCTGGGGGTCCGTTAAGGTGTAAAATGAATTTTAAAACTGAGAAATGGAGATTTAAACCCCGTGTATAAAATAAATGGCTAATGACTCGTTATACATTGGTAAATTGTGTGAGGTGGTAACCTATAGGGATCCTAGGTGGATCGTTGATGTTTTGTGGTAATCTAGGCCCTTGCTGTGTGCAGAAGGGGCACCTATAAGGTTAAGTCTTATTGAATAATAAGATAAATTAATGAGAACGGCTAATGTGTACCTTCATAACATACTAATAAATAGATAAGTTCAATAGGGTATCCTAATAATTGATAAAACCATAAGGTGATGGTAAGGGTGTTAGAGCTGTGTGCGATAAGACCCTTGTGTCGAGGTTGAGTGTTGTGTGGTGGCTAGGGTCATTTCTGTGAGCTGATGGGACGACTAGTTAGTCGAGTCATCCCTTGTTGTTGGGATTTTGATACCCTAAGTGTGTTGCAACACCTTGAAGACTCCCGAATGTAGGATCCCGATGCTTTGTGGATGTAAGCCTCATTCGAAGATGCTTGATGAGAGATTCTGAGCATGGATGTAAGATCCCGATGCTTTATGGATGCGGGCCTCATCCCCTTGAGTATAGGATCCAAATGCTTGTGGACGCGGGCCTTACTCGTAGTGTAGGATCCCGATGCTTTGTGGACGCGGGACTCACTCAAGTGTAGGATTCCGATGCTTTGTGGACGCGAACCTCACTTAATGTTGTTGGTGTTATCTGTGTGGTGCTAGGTAAACGTATGAGGTACTTGTATGAGTTGTGTGTGTGATCATACATTCATAATGCTATATGTTTAGGCGATTATGGTAGTGCCATTGTTATCTTTTCATGATTTCATTCATGTTGCATTGCTTTATTTATATTTGCATGAAGCATGGTTGAGTGGAGGTGTATCCACTAAGCTTTGTTAGCTTAGCGTTCGGAATTATTGTTTCCATTCGCAGGTTAGTAGGTTTGACTCGTTCTTGGAGGAGCACCATCAGTGAAGGATTCCAGCGCCTCGTCTCTTCAGAGTACAATACTTAGGTCATTGGGCTATGTATTCGTAGGAACCTATTGTATATTGTAAACCGTATTTGGATTTTCAAACGGTCGAGTCAATGATTTATAATGTAATTTAAAAGGAGCTCCACTATATATGTTTTCAAATATTTATTATATTTTATTGGGTTGTAATTAAATGGATTTTCATAATAGATTTGTGGATTGGGCTAAACTAGGTCAAATTTTTTGGTTGGGTTTCAGGCGTGAGGCCCAAATGTGACATCCGGGTTGTGGGTGTTACAATATGTAGGGATGAAGGACATTTGAAAGCAAATTGTCCAAATGAACCAAGATATGTGTCTATTCCTCAGTAATTTTATGTATTTACAATTATCTCCATCAATATTTTCTGGTCATCATGTTTATCACAAAACTTTAACTTCAAAAAGAAGTCATTCATTCATTACTAAATTAAGGACTAAATTATAAAATTGCAATTAATTAATTAGTAATCGATAATTTTTTTCCGTAATTAATCAAAAAGCCATTCATTCATTACAAAATAGTACAACAACATTAAAATATAACAAACGGTAAAATTCGAACTCAGAAATACCATAATAAAGATAGAAAATTATTTCTTATGTAATTTTTGGCTATGACGGGGTGTGGTCGAAAGATATGACTGCGACGCTCTTCGATCACGTTGTGGCCTATGTGATGCCTCGGGATCCTCTTCATCGTCACTGACCTCCTCAGTCACCTTCTCATTCACCAAGGGCATAGGAGGCAGAGTTGTAAACAAATATTCTTCGCTCACCCCTTCTATAGTTTCTGGTGAATACATTGGAAAATCCATGTTCGAATAAATTGTGATTGTGGATGATAAAATTCGGGTGTGTATAAAACAACATCAACCGTGAGACTAGTAATGTGTCGATATTGTAATCGCAACAGAGGAGCTTACTCATCCATCCTACAAGACAAGTAAGAATACATTAGTAACCTGAGACTAAATCTACTACATTAGAAAATAATAAACATAATCAACTAAACAAACAAAATTTAAAATATTTTTAGTTTAACTTAACTAACTAAATGTAATTTTCTAGAATTCTACGAAATTTAAAGTTTAACTCTAATTCATTTATTACAATAACTAAATAAATCCACATCCTCTAATACATTTATTACTCTAATATATTTAAGTAAAATTGCCATTTAAAAAACTACTACACCATTTAAAAATTACATAACTAAATCAACTTACTACTAAATTAAATTAAAAGACTAAAATTAAAAAAAATCACATCCAATCCTATTAAAAAACATTTTTTTCTTAAAAATTCAAAATAAGAAATAAATGTTTTTTCTTAGTCCCTATATCATTCGGCAATTTGCTTTTAAAACCCTTCAATTTTAAGATTTTTACAAACCAATTACTAATTTACTAATTTGATCATTCAATTCCTATTTCCTTTAACAAAATTCATTCCATTCAATAACTATAAAATTCAATAACATTCTACCAATATTCTATAAAATCCTCTAAAAATTAACATTTCACTCATTAATACTCAAATTTCCTAATATACTCATTTTAGTCCCAATATACTCGTTTTGTTTTTTTCCCTTAAATTATTATAAATAAATCTAATAAACCATAAATTAAACAATAAAATACGCATCTACTACCACTAATTACCCATGTTATCTCCAAATATTCAAACATCAACTTAAAAAAATTAAAAAAAATAAATAACTTAAATTGAACAATAAAATACACATCTACTTACTATATTTTCTTCAAATCTTCCTTTCTTTACTCAATCTCTTCACAAATTTTATTCTTCAAAACCACATATTTAACACGCAAAAATTGAAATATAATAAATTCAAACATCAACTACAAAATTTAAAAAAATTATATAACGATATAAAATTCAAAAACTTTAACCGAAAAAATCGTAATAACTAGAAAAACATACATTAAAAATTAAACTATTGAATTGAAATAATATTACAAAATTAAAAAAATAAAATACATATCTTATATATACTTACAAAATTTTCTTCAAATCTTCTTCTTCTTTCTTCTTTATTCTATCTTCTCAAAATTTCCATTAATAAAAACACTCTCTTCAACCCCTATTTAACCTCAACAACTTTAAATCTCAACCACCCAACCCACCTACCAACCCTCCAATCAATCTTACAAATAAAAAAAAGAAAAAAATGAGATTCGACCGAGGCATGCATGCATGCATGCATGCACCACTGCCGCACCTGCACCACTGCCACCAGCACAGTTTTTCACTGTTTGAAGATGGAGGGATTGCACCCCGTCTTTGAATAGTGCATGCATGATCCATGCACGGCACGCGTGATATTGTACACTGTTCAAAGTCAGATTAAGGGCACTCCGACTTTAGCTTTTACTATTTAAAGTCGGATTCCAAGCCCTCCAAATTCAATATTTTAATAATAAAATAAAAAAGCACTGTTTAAAGATGGATTGAACACAATCCGACTTTACTTTTACTGTAGTAACAACAATATTGTTGGAAGTAAAAAAAATTCAGACACAATATTTGTGTCTTTTACCCATATTAAATTCAATTTTTCCAAAAATAAAAGGGTGGGCAGGGATGACAATTTAATCCGAATTTGATTCGAATCCGATCTAATCTGGAGAAAAAAAATCAATCCAAATACGATTGGAAAAAGTCTGGATCTGAAAAAGGGTATGGGTCCTAATAGGAGGTGAATCGGATATGGATACTATCATTATCCAATCCAAATCTGATCCAAGTCCATGTTCGATATGAATTCGATCGGAGTTTGAATCAAAACATTTATGACTTTTAATACTTTAAAACAAAATATCATTTATAAAATTTACATTAAAATAATAAGACAACATATATGAAGTTAAGATAATAAAAATATAAATGTATTAACATAAATATATAGTAGGTAACTTAGAATAATGGCAAAAATAAAATTAACTTACATATATATATTCATATTAAAAGTGATAATAAAAATATAAATGTACTAAAAATGCAAGTTAAATAATAATAATAACAATATTTACTATGATTAATATCTATGAACTAAACTTAATATAGTGTAATATATCTATGTATATCACATTAAATTATGTATATATACATAAATATGAAAAATGAAATAAATTTATGATCAAATCATAGACAAACAAACAAGAACGTAAATACAATAGAGAAATAAACAAATGTAAATATCAATGAATTACCGAAAATTAAGGAAATTAGTGAATAAAATAGTAAATGATGTGAAATTTTAAGATAAAGTCAAGATATATTAGGCTAAAATTATGAATTAAAATAGGAAGCAAATTAAGAGCATAAATAATAAACACAAAAATTTTAATGTAGTCAACAAACAAAGGACGAAAAAAGAATAAATACAGAATTAAATAGCATAAATTAAAAACACAAAAAATTAAATACACAAAATTATAGACTGATTTGTATTAAAATAAAAATATTATAGGGCCGAAACACAATATAGCCAACAGACGCTAAAATTCATGGATCTACCCCTCGAATTCGGATCAATAGCAGGGATGACAATTTAATTCGAATTTGATCCGAAAAAATATGATCCAAAAATAATCCGATCCAAATCCAATTAAAAAATCTGAATCCAAATCTAAAAAATATCCAAGTCTAATTATAATCGAATTTAAACTTAAACTCTATACAGTTAGATCGAAGTCTGATCCATTATCATCCCTAATGGTGGGTCAATGCCCTCACAGATCACCATTATATTATGTTTCGCCACTTGCTGAAAGTCAAAACCTCCACTTCCAGCTTCATTTCATTATCATCCCTAAATTTATTATGCATCATTTAAATTTTTTTTAATTAAATAGAGATATTATATTTCTGCACCGAGATGTAAACTCATGAAATCATATATATTATACCAAAAACCTTATTTGTATTTTTATCGATTCATTTACCTAGAAATGAAATACGAATACAAATTCTGAAACTAATATAAATATGAGTCAAATTAAGTTCTTTATTTTGTTCAAATTTAAGATTTAATTTTTTATATTTTAAATTGTTACAATCTGATCATTTTATTATTATAATGTTATTAACTAATTCAAATCGTTAACATCATTAAATAATTTAATTAAAATAGTAAATTGACTTTTATTAAAAAAAAACAAAGTAAAAGATATTTACGTTAGAGGTTTGGTGTAAAATACATCCGTTGCCCTTCTCGGGATTGAGTGAAAATCCCATGGATTCCTTGAAATCTATTTACTAAGTAAATTTAAAATGAAAAATGAAAATCATATCCTCTGTTATTATATATCATGCATTTTCTATTTTGAATAATTTATTCTTAAATAGAAAGGTATTATATTCTCGTCCCGAGATTCGAACACATATAAAATAGGACAATATGAGAACAAATTCATACAAGATGGTACAATATGAGAATTTTTAGCCATTAGGTTAATCAATAGATGTGAATAGCTTATTCTTGTGTTTTAAATCAGAGCAAATTTTATATGTTCACTTTGTGTTTCCATTAATAGTGTATTTTATGTGATTTTTCATAATAATTTAATTTAGAAAATATTGTATTCGTGACATGTTCATGTTGTTTGAATGCTTAAATTATTTATATGTTTTTAAATGTTATTATATATGTTGATACATTTTTATATCTTATTGTATTCGTAACCGTTTGTGTTTATTTTTCATGTTCTTTGTGCCGTATTTTAATTCATTTATATTCTGCATAATTCACCATAATTATTCTATGAGTAAAATTTTGATACACAGACTATTTAAAATTAATTTTACATAAATTTGCATATTTATACTATAAAATTTAAATTCTAAATGTCTAACCCTATCCCTAAAAAGCTAAACCCTAAACCCCTAAATTCTGACATTAACTTTAAATTCTAAACCTACAATATAAACCCCTAAACTTTAAACCTAAACTAAAACCATAATCCTTAAAACTAAAAGGTAAGTGTAAAGTAAAATTTACACGCCCTGTGTATCAAAGTTTTTTTTCTTATTTTGTTTCAACTTAATTTAAAAATCAAATCATTATCTTTAAAACTTTTAATTTAATTTCCCAAAGCATAGTGAGGGTCATATTCTAGTATTATAGGGAAAATGGTTATTGGACGTAGGACGGGCAAAACTCGACTCAACTTGAAAAAAATCAAATTATTCGATTTGATGCAAAAATATTGGATTCGTGTTGACTCAGACTCGAAATTTCATAGACTCAACTCGTAATTTCATAAAGTCGACTCAACTCGAAAAAATTTCCAATAAAATTTGATTTATAATATTGAAATTCGAATAACTTGAACTTTTTAGTAACTAGTGAATTAGTTTTCAAGTTCGAGTCGAGTGTCTCAATTCTGCTCGACATATATATATAATATGAAAGAATATGAAAAAATATATATGTACATTATATATGGTTACAAAAAACCGTTTAAATTGGAAATAATTAAACAGAAACTCGAACTCGAAAAAAATTCAAATAAAGACCGGGTTATAAAATAGGACTCTTCAACTCGGCTAATTCAAATGTTTTTGACTTGATTCGATCGAACGCCCACCCCTAATTGGATGACAAGGAACGAAGAGAAAATGAATTACCAGCCTGCACTGAAAATAGCAAGCCCTTTCTCTGCAACTTTCATAGGAATTTGGAGCAAAAGTTTCACTCTTTTGAGAAACAATCTTCATAACATAAGCAAAATTTGAAGTTGATTATGGTCAAAGAGGTATATACAGTAACATAGATTTCTCAGCGCTAAAACCTACAATATACTAATTGTACATGAAACAAGGAACTATGCTGCTATCTTTCTATGGGAATTAGATGAGGGTAATCTCTTACCACTTTTTACTGGATCACCCGTTCCTATGTTACATAACATGGACAAGTATTTACTTTACAATGCATCTTCGAGGCTCTCAACTTGGTCAGATATCGTATGAGGTAGCAGCATACGGTTTAAATTTGCCCTCGGCATTTACTGTTGTTGTGCTCTCAATTCTATCTTGTATGTTTGTATTTCCATAGGAGGAATAATTACACAACCTTGAGCGACATCGCCGAACTGCTCTGCATACACTAGCATCTCGGTGTCCTCATGTAGAAGATTTAAGGAAGTTGGTTTAACATTCAGCACATCAAGACCCTTGAACATGTTGAATAGATTTACAGGTTCATCAGCCAAGCTGGTGCACTGTGATCTGGCCTTCCGGCAGTATGAAGGATCCCAGTTTCGCCTATGCAACATTAAAACGAACCTGGGATCTCCGGGATGCTGTTGAGAATATTTTGCTGGTCGAGGGACTTTGAAACTCACAATATGCAGGTCACAAGGTAAGGGAGTGGTTAACGGAGAAAAGGGACTCCTGTGTGCTTTATTTTGTTCAAATTTAAGACTTAATTTTTAATATTTTAAATTGTTACAATCTGGTCATTTTATTATTATAATGTTATTAACTAATTCTGAAATTATATAAATATGAGTCGAATTATGTTCTTTATTTTGTTCAAATTTAAGACTTAATTTTTTATATTTTAAATTGTTACAATCTGGTCATTTTATTAGTATAATGTTATTAACTAATTCAAATTGTTAACATCATTAAATAATTTAATTAAATTAGTCAATTGACTTTTATTAAAAAAACAAAGTAAAAGATATTTACGTTCGAGGACAACAGTTGCCCTTCTCAGGATTGAATGAAAATCCCATGGATTCCTTTAAATCTATTTACCAAGTAAATTTAAAATGAAAAAGGAAAATCATATCCTCTGTTATTATTTATCATGCATTTTCTATTTTGAATAATTTATTCTTAAATAGAGAGGTATTATATTCTCATGTCGAGATTCGAACCCATACAAGATAGAGCAATATGAGAATCTTTAGTCATTAGGTTAATCAGTAGATGTGAATAGCTTATTCTTGTGTTTCAATTCAAAGCAAATTTTATATGTTCACTTTGTGTTTCCATTAATAATGTATTTTGTGTGATTTTTCATAATAATTTAATTTAGAAAATATTGTATTCGTGACATGTTCATGTTGTTTGTATGCTTAAATTATTTATATGTTTATAAATGTTATTATATATGTTGATACATTTGTATATCTTATTGTATTCGTAACCGTTTGTGTTTATTTTTCATGTACTTTGTGTCGTATTTTAATTCATTTATATTCTGCATAATTCACCATAATTATTGGGTAAACTACACCAGTGACCACCAAACTATTTGGGCGTATTTATTTTGACCATCGAACTCGTTAATTAGACTCAACTTATTAAATTGACCTATTTTAACCACCGGCCGTTAAAAAACTAACGACGAAGCATGTGTGGCCTTTATTATTAATATTTTCCACGTTTGAAATTAGTATTAATTTAAAAAACATTATAAACAAAATTGAAAACTCAAAAGCCCGATTAATTAACCTAAGACTGATTCATTTGGAGAAAATTGTTTTCGACTTTTGAGAGAGAAACCAGAACAATCAGGCAAATTGTTTCATAGTTGAGAGAAGAGTGATAGGTAGGAAGAAAATCTTGTGTGTGCGTTGAAGAAATCGATATTGAAATGGCTTGGGTTCATCGCGAAAGAGAGAAACGTGAACTGTTAAACGGTAAATTTATCCTTTCTTTCGTTATTTGAAAAACCCTAAATCTTGTTTATTGTTTGTTTGTTCTTTATTTGTTATTTGAAAAATCCCTAAATCTTGTTTCAGATTTGATTTGGGTGAGGGGCTAGACAAAGTAAAATTTATCGACAGTAATATTTAGGGTGAATAAACAAGATTTAGGGTTTTTTAAATATGATTTTAGTTTAATATATCAATTAGGGTTTCTTGAAAATGTATTACACTGTTAGCATCTTAGTCCGATTAGGGTTTTTTTTAATATGATTCTGCAGATAATTTGATTAGGTTTATTGAAAATGTACTTTACTGTTAACATTTTACACCACCAAATAAAATGAATGCTACAATGTTAATGAAGTTTGTTAATAGTTCAAGAGTTTTTTTATTTCTTTCAATGAAGTATCTTTGATATGTAATGCTACATTGTTAATGTCATAGGAATTTTAGTCACGGTTGAATGCAGGACCATCAAAAAATATTGTTAATTATTTAGAAATTTATGTTTTGTTTTAATAAAGAGTTAATTGATTGTGACAGAACTTGTAACACCCTTAACGCATATTCGATATTTGAATACACATTAAAGATGTTGCTAACTGATTTTTAGAATTGAAAATTTTCTTTTTATTATTTTTTTTTCGACAAAGTAATTCAGTGGTTGGCCCTTTCTCAATTTTCAAATAAAACTATGTCTAGCAACCACATCTAGTTTTAACCCTGAATTGGTTTGCAAAATACTTTAAGCAGTTATTAAAATGAGAATATAACTCAGGGTGAAAACTATGTGTGCTGCCTAGACTCTTTCTTGCTTTCAAAATCACTACGTGATAAATGACCAACTAAGTTTAGAACCGTTTAAAGGATCTTTTCTAATATTTTTAATTCTTTAAACTGATTCATGATGCTATCTCATACAGAATAACTACTTATTTAAAATTTATACATGCCCCACTAGACTAGGATGTGGTGATACTTACTGATAATACAGATTAACTTGATTCAATGATGTGCAGCTCCTCCTTTACTATCTCGTTCGAAGTACCTACGTGCGATACACAACACACGTTAAGTATAACTTAGTGAAACATAATCATAATAATATAAACAATAATTAAAATAACATAGCTCTGCAAGATGTCGAATGATTTTCAATTGCAATTAATAACATTTTATCATATATAGAACTTCCTTACTTGTATAATTCATTTATCCAATATAATATTCAAATCACAAGATTTGATCTATCTTACCAATCTCGTGTACATTAAGCTTTTTAGCTTAACTACTTGTATAATTGTATTTCAAGTATTATAGCCAAAGTATAAAAATTCAAGCCATTTGTAATGCATAATTAATCATGTATCATGACTATCTTAAGAGTCATGCCATCATAGCTCATCAAATGTTCACATGCATAAAAATTGCTTCAACATAAACATGCTTTTAATATGTTCAATATCATGTATCAATTCTGTCATAGAATTCATGATATCTATGTTTCATGATCATTAAGTAATCCTGCTATCATCACGTAATCATTTGCATATCATATTCTATAACATGGTCATACTTTCATCATGCAATCCTTTGCATGTCATGTTCTTTAACATAGCAATGCTTTCATTATGCAATAATTTGCAATATCATATCTTATAACATAGCCATTCTTTCATTATGCAATCATTTGCATATCATTTCCTTTATCATAGCCCAAAGTACAAAGTGATGCCATGGTACGCGAGTTATCACGACACCGTAGTGTCTACGACGTCGTAGCGTCTACATCGCTGAAGCGACTGAGATGAGTACGTACTCGAGGACGCCCTTTGATCTTCATCCTAGCACATTTTGTGCCTTTAACACCGTAGTGTTTGAACTGACTCCATAGAGTTTTTCCTGACTCCGTAGAGTCTTTCCTGCACCGTAGTGCTTTGACGCAGCTACTAAGACTTTATGGATATTCAACTATACCAAAGATTCTCATATGAACCTATGGTAATCGAGTCTGACACCGTAGTGTCTACAACGCCGTAGCGTCTGATGATGAGTACGTACTCGAGGACGCTCTTTGCTCCTCATACCTTCAGCACTGTAGTGCCTACATTATCTCAGCACTGTAGTCCCTACATTATCTCAGCGCCGTAGTGCTGGTTCGCAACTGCTTTGACTCTTTTTGGATATCCAATTATACCAAGACTCTCACACTAGTACTTGGGCATAATAATATATTATTTTCACCTTCAATATCCAATTCATTAATATTATCAACCTTAATTCGATAATGAGCATTTCATACCCAAAATCTGAAATTCGATTTATCCTAGATAAATCATTATGCCATATCCATGTATCACATATGCCATTTAATATTTCATGTCATTTACATAACTTTGGTCAACATATATTTTCATTAATATCAAGGTTGACTTATTGCAAGTTTTCTCATACCATATATATATATAACAGATAAGAATGCATTCATTCATTTCGCATACATTATAAATAAGTAAGAATGCACTCACCTGGGCCATTTATTAGCTTGTCTCACTAAGCTCTATTCGATCCTTTCTTTCATAGTACCTCGAACCTTCTTTTGATTCGGATCCAAACTTCATTAATCACATGAATGTAAACAACATTTGTTAGATTCAAATCTAACAATTTCTCAAACATGCTATCAAATCTAATCATTCGAATATACAAAATTTCTCTCTCATTCCTTATACTGTCCAAAACTCGTTTTGGTCCTTAATAACAAGTTAGAACTTCCATTAACCCTTTTCAAGCGTACTAATTAACCTTAGTTACAAAATGTATCAATTCTCATTTTCTGGCAGATTGCACTATCTTCAAAGAAATATTTCTATAAAATAATCTACTACTCGAAATTCGATTTAATTTGTTCTGAAAGAAACTAGATTAAATAAGCTTTTCAACCATATAAATTAATATCACAAATTCAACTTGTATGATTTATGGCAAATTTTCAAATTCAATTACCATGATGGAATTCGAAATAGACCGGTGCTCTGTTTTCTGGCCTTTCGTCACTTAAAAATTCATATCTTTTGACTCGAAACTCGAATTCAGTTTATGTTTGTTGGAAACGAACCTAGACGAACAAATCTTTACATCGGTATAAAATTCACCATTTAACCATTTTTGTAGAATTTATGGTGAATTTTTAAAATTACTGCCATAATCAGTTTTCTACACCGCTTCCATAATTAACTTCAACTTTTATACTAACTTATCCTTACTTCTCTACTTGTCAATTTAGTCCCATTATTTTCTTTAAACCACCAACTTGTCACATTCTTCATCAAATAATTATTCACAATAGTTCCCTCTAATTTTCCTTCTTTATCGAATGGTCACTAATAATGCAAAAGTAAGGATCCAAATTTCTTAACTTTGCAAATTAGTCCTCAATTCAACATTACCACCTTAATTCCATCATTACAACAAAAATTTAGATTTAGTCCTTATCCAAAACCTTATTTCTGAATTGGTCACTTAACTTTGACAAATTATCAAAATGGTCACTAATTCAATTTAACATCGGTTTAGCATTCTAACATAAATTCCATATCTCCAACATCCTTAATAACATAAATACACACCAATTCCATACAAATTCATATTTGGTCCTCTAACTTTTAAGATTGTCGAATTGGTCCCTATCAAATTAACTTAGGGTCTTGCTTCCAAACAACAAATCAAGCTTACTAAATCATTAATTCAACATTAAAAACCATAAATTAAACTTTAATCCATAAACCCTAATCATCTTCATAATAATCAAAACATGTAGAACTTAAATCCCAGCTCAATATCATGATTTTAACATCATACTAGCTTGATTTCAACTTGAATTCAATCATGGAATCATAAAATCTCAAAAGCCCCAATTTGATCTATAAACCTAATTTCTTTCTCATATAAATTCTCATAAATCAAGCATGGATTCCATGAATTATTTATATCAAAAGATAGAGCTTGAAGAGTAGAACAACTTTGTAGTTGAAGGGATTACCTGAAAATCGAGTTTCGGGGCTTGAACCGAGCTTGAAAAAAATTTCTCTTTCTTTCCCTAGCATCTCACATTTTTGGCTGGAAAAGATGAAAAAATTGTTCATCTTTTCACTATTATTATACACATGTGACTATTAAATAAATATTAAATCCATTTAATAGTGAAATTACAATTTTGCCATTAAAATCTAACGGTTGAGATTAATCTTATCATCAATCAAGGGCCAAGATTAAATCTCCCATTTCCTCTTTCCAAAATTACCCTTATAACCTTTTTAAATATTTCAAAAATGTCATTGGGGCAAAATGAACAATTTGCCCTCAAACTAGTTTTTATTTACTAGTTTGCCATTCTTGTAAAAATTCAACTAAATCTAGTTGGAATCCAACCAACTATAATAAAATGTTCATAAAATAGTATTTTATGACTTTTCCATGGCTTTTGGATCAGCCTCTGAAATTCCAGTTCGATCCGATTTCCTGATATTCATAAAATACTTCCATTGCGATTTTACCTTTTCCGAGCAATCAAATAAATTCTAAAAATTTCTTATTTCCATAACTAAAAAATAAATGATATTATCAAATAAATATTCCATATTTATGAAGTCAAACTTAAAATTTTGACTCGGTCCAATATACTGATAATTTACCCAAAATTTTTATCAGATAAAATTCTCTTAATAATCTTTTATCAGATATCCATATGAATAATATTAACTCAAACTGATTCCTTTTTATTAGTCTCAAGTACTAACATAAGACCTTCCCAATAGGTCACCCATCCTATACCTTGAGCACACTTAACTTTGCAGTTCGATCGGAATTCAATAGCTTATATTGCATTTTTATTCCCGGAATCTATATCAGATTTTTCTCCATGATCTGTTTAATCCATGTACATGATAAAAAAATTACTGATAAATTTTCCAAATATCTATAAAATGATATATCATAACTCTTCCAAAGTTTATGGAATCATCTCCGAAATTTTAGCTTGATCCAAATTACCAATAAATGCCAAGAATTTTATTGGTTACTAAATAAATTCCTTAATCAAAACAAATCACAGGATTCATTCTGAATCGAGATAAAATATTTCCAACACTTAGAAATGACTTTTATAACATTTCTCTAACATATGATAAAATTTCATAATTTTCCAGTTCGATCCAGGTATCTGAATTCCACTTAAACTTTGACTGCAATTTCCCAATAATCGAAATATCGGATCAAATTAGTAATTCATCATTCGATCCACACCAATAGGGGCTCATCTATTTATAAAATAAAATACCTAACTTTTGGGAAATTACAACTTTGGTCCTTCAACTTTTCATATTTCAACTTGTACCACCCAAGTTTTAAAACTTATCATTTTGGTCACTAAACTTTAACCTTAAATTCCCATTCCAATTTTTCTTGGATTTTAACCAAATTTTACGAGTATCCTATTTTACTCGTTCTCTATCACGTGGCACCTTAAAACCTTGGAAATTTCTTTTCTACAATCCATAATTGATAAAATCCTAACTTTTATATTTTTGTCATTTTAATCACTAAGTAAGCTTTTAAGCCCTTATCTTAGTACTAAATGACCCTTAATCAACATAGCAAATTTTGGGGTATTACAGAACTGGAATATGTGACTTGTTTCTGTGCTTTTATTTGTGAGTTTTTCATGCATGTGTTGTGCTTTTTTCTCTGACTTTTTTATGCATGTGGAACTGATATTATGCATGTGATATAAAGGACCAATGCTTGATTATATATGATATGTGGAGCTAAATTTTATGCATGTGATATATGTGAATTTTTTTAATTTGGAAAAAGTATGTGGGGTCTTTATGTGTTCATGGGGTATGCATGTGTTAGCCGAATAAGTCAAGTAAAGGTGTGGGATGATCAAAGTAGGTGGGGTATAGTTTGGTTGGTATATGTGCATTCATGTTTAGTGGACCATGGTGAGTATTTATTTCATTATTATATCTGATATGTTGTCTTGTAGTGTTAAGCTTAGTTTAGTTTCATGTTTTGTCTTGTAGTGGACCATGGTTGGTATATGCTGCTTATTTTTATGATATGTTGTCTTGTAGTGTTAAGCTTAGGTCTATTTCATGTTTTGTCTTGTAGTGAACCATGTTGAGTATTTATTTCATGTTTAGTCTGGTTGGTATATGTTGCTTACTATTATATTTACTTAGCTTATTTACTGGTACTTTTTATTTTCATATTAACAGAACAAAATTCATCCAAGTTCACCTTAGTAGTTGTTACCTCTCCAAAAGTATTGTTTTTAATGCCAATCTTACAATGCTTTTTCTTGTTTTTAGGTACATTTAGTTGCATTAGGATGTTAGAATCATGCATTTGCATAAGTAGTTTAGAGTTTTTTCTATGCCAGTGTGAAGGGTTGTTTTGTTGGCAGTTTTGCAGGTTTGGCATAGGATTTGGCCCAGAAAAGCAACACAGGAAGGAGTGCCAGAGAGAATGCCGAGTGCTGTTAGCATAGATGGACCAGACAATGCCAAGCACCGGTTGGCAGAGAAGTGAACTTGATGCCACGCCAAGAAGTTGTTGGACCCCAAAAATATAGGAAATGACCAGGCTCCGAAAAGATAGCAATTGGATCAATCTCTAAAAAAATAGCGGATAAGATGGTGCCAAGACTTGTTGGCAGATTCATGCTAAGCTTGGGCGCCAAGGCAGCGTCAGAAGTATGACGTCAGCCCTAGCCTGATCAGCTCTCATTCAAATTTTGATAACATGATAACCCTTATCCCTTGGGCAGTTGAAGTTTAAAATTTGAAGAGCTAATCCTATCCTTCCTCGCACGCCTATTTAAAAACCAACCAAGCTAGCATTTGGAGGAGGAGAATATTGGATTGTGAGGAGTTGGTGTGCAATGTTTGACAACTGGCTGCACCTTAGAAGGGTGGTCTGACCAGCTTGGTGGAGAAGCCTGGATCTTAAAGGGCTGCAGCGAGAGACCCCTTCTAGCCTATTTTCTCTTTCAAGTTATTTTATTTTTTTAATGATGATGTATTTTGAAAATGTCTATGGGTTGTTGGTTAAATCCCTCACCATGAACTAATTTAATAGTCGGTGGGGGATGTTTATGTTGAACGTTGCTTTTATGTTTTAGTTTTTTAATAATAATTCTGCCTTAACAATGTTTTCACTATTCGGCATACTTTAATATTTTCTAAATACTATGCCAAGAGAGAGTTGGAATTGTTGGCCTATTGTGCCTCAAATCTTAACAGACTTGGGGTGGCAACGATTAAGTTGTTGAATACTAAGGAGAGAAGCTTCGAACGAAGTTGTTCAAGTAGATGAACTTACTTCAAGAGTGAAATCTACCACTTAGGAGTATAGATTGGATCTTAATCAAATTGATTTATTTAAAAGCAAACACTATAGAGATATAGGGGTTTTTACATGATCAATTTAGGGCAATGACCATCGAGAGAGGCTTTGCTAATTCTGAATCTGCTCGGCAAACAATGCCAAGACAAGTTGTTATTAAAGGTTGGCACGACATGAATAGCATGAAAACCAGACATTCACTGCCAACGCTCATCATTCATTAAAGCACCTTCCTTGCCAACGTCTTTACTTGACTTTCATTCCTTTACTTTTTTATTATTTTCCAAAACCAATTTCAAATAAAATCAACCTTTTTCTTAAGGCAAGTAACAATCAAGGCAATTGAATTCCAAGTCAATCTCTGTGGGATCGATACTCAGCTTACCAGTTGTATTACTTGCAGACCGTGTATACTTGCACGCGAAAGACTCATCTTGTCACGTTTTTATACTTTCCAACACATATCTTTTGCTATTTTTGCCAGCATTCACTTAGAGAGTCTACAGTAGTTCACTATGGTGGTTACTTTATTAAGACCCGAAGCCTATTATATACTGGTCAGTCAATTGATTACTTTGATAGATGTGATGTTTTAGAGATGTTTATCAAATTACCTAGGGACCATTATGTTCATGTATACTTGGAGGAGTTTATACCCTATAATGCTGCTAGTGTTGAACCTAAAATGAATGCTGAAGTTAGGGTAGAATCTTCTAAGAAACCTAGTGATGAACCTAGTAATGAACCATAAACAAATGATAATGCTTCTGAGTCTTCTAAGATTAGGGTAGACTCTGATTATGAAGTTTTTAAATCAACTAGCTATGAGTCTGGTTTTACTGATAGTGAGAATGATTATGAAGATGATGATGTTTCTAAGGGGTTGGGTTATAATGTCAATAAGGAAGGGTCATATGTGAGAGAGTTTGAAGCTACCATGGAAACTTTAGAGGTATAATTATTTAATTTTTCAAATCATTTTGCATATCATTTATATGGATCAATAACCTAATTTATGGCCATTAATGCAGGGCTTATCAAGTTCTGGACATACATGGCTGTCAAGGAAAGACCATGTAATGTGATCAAAGTCTCACTTTTCCTTTAGATCTAAATCAGACATCCTTTTAAACAACCATTGAGAGTGTTTCAATAAGGTTAATCCATCTATTTTTCTCTTTACTTTTTCTATACTTAACTTACAATATTAACACTTACTATTTTGGTTTGTAGATGATAGTTGAAGCTAGAGATAAAGCAATTATTACTTTGGTAGAGTCAATCAGATCCAAATTGATGCAAAGGATTGCTAAAAAGAGGGATGAAGCTGAGAAGTTAATTGCCTTTTGTGTCCTAAAATTCAGAGAAAGCTGGAGACTGCATTAGCACTGTCACATAGGTTTGCATGGTTTCAAACTTGTATATTTGTTTGTTTGTTTCTACATTAGCATTGTATGTCTCTAACTTGTACATTTGTTTGTTTTCTAATATTTTTGCTTTGTTTCTGATTTTACTGTCACATAGATATTTTTAATTAATTTGTTGTTGGTATATTATGTTTTATTTCTGATTTGTTTGTTTCTAATTGTTTTTGCTTTGTTTTAGTGTCACATAGATGTTGGTAGTTTCTTTTTGATTTTTCTGCTTAACTGTCACATAGATGCTGGCCTTTGCGTGCTGGTGGAGCAATGTACCAAATTTCATGTGGTTCTCAAGACCAACATTCTGTCAACATGCAAACATCAACTTGCTCATGAAGAAGATGGCAACTAGCAGGTTAAGTTTTTCTACATAATATTTCTTTAATGATCTATATGTTTATACACACCAATCAGCTACTTTTCTATGCATGAATTCCATGCATCCATTCAATTTCTGACATATTATTGCTTGAAGAAAGACCCAAAAACTATGTAGATGTAACACCTCCTACCAGGTCTGGTAGAAAACTGGACCGAAAACTGTTACCGGGACATGAACGATAACCAGTGTGACACTATGTTCAAGTATTTAAAGGAATTTAGAAGAAAACATTTAGCATGATTTGGATCAAATTAAAACTTAGTTTTATCAAATTTTAGGGCAGGTGTATCGATACGCCTAAGAGCCGTATCGATACACCATGCTTGACATAACCTCCAAATTTTCCAATGGCAAGGGTCTGTACCGATACAAATAGGAATCATATCGGTACACCCAAAAGTGACCGTTATTACCGTTAGGTTTGGTGTACTCGTACAGATAGTTGATCAAGCTGTATCGATACGTGATTAAATTTATTTTTAGATTCGATGTGGTGTACCGATACGCACCCAAACCGTATCGGTACAGTGCTGAACCTAAAATTCCAGTAGCAATTTTTCGCATCGATATGCACTATGCAATATCGATACGCCCTTTGTCCTGTATCCAATTATGCTTAGCCGTACCGATATGCCATCACCGGTATCGGTACGGAAGGGTCTGTAACGACAGAATTTGTCTGATTTATTGACATTTTAACCTACCAAATGTGGTCCAAAGTTTATGAAAATTTACAAGCAACTTATAAACATATTAATCTTGAAGCATGCAAATTTTCAAAGCATTCTAAATCCATTTACCATGTTTTGTCTATAGCATGCCAAATATGTCATTTTAGTCATATTTTACAAGCACTTATAGGTTCATTTTATGCTGTCATGCATACCTAGATGCCATTACCATATAACACATCAAAAGGGAATTTAGGACTTATAGAGAGCACTATGCCACCAAGCTAAGTTCAAGGGCTATAAGTACATTACAAAAATGGCTTAGTGACTTGCAAAATCTTCACTTGATCCGATCCTCAAACTTTAATCCGAGCCACCTGAAATGCATGGGAAATGAGATGCATTAGGCACAAATTGCCAAGTGAGGTAGTCAATAAACCATGAAATGCATAATATGGTCAAGTTAACACTATCAATGGCATACAATACTCATGATAAATGAATGTGCATCTCAATTTCACAATATATACATACTTCCATGAAATGCTAGAGATCAATATATTTCGTGTTTCGTCAATAATGTAATCCCTTGGATCGATATGCGATAATGGATACACAAATTCCACCTCCTCGCCAAAGACCAAAACCCAATCATCCCTCCTCCACGCCAAATAGTGGTCGTAGCCTAGGACCAATGTCCACCTGTACCAATGAGATCATGAATTCTATGGCATGCCAATTGTATCCAAAGTCTATTCGAATCCAAGGTCCAATGATTCAATAGTCCAATGTTCCAATATTCAATAATTCAATGACAAGTTCTATGATTCATGACATATCAATGAGTTCAATGATTATGTTTTTTCATCTTATAAACTTACCAACTTACCATACATGATTTCCATGAAGCTTCCATATAGTCGTGCCTTGAAAAGGTATTTGTTAATGAAGAAAACAATGAAAAATGACATAGGGAAAGCACCTAGCCATTCCCATTACTCAACTACACTCACCTAGCCCTTTTAAGAGTTTCTTGGTTCCTTGATGACGATTCCTTTGTTGCTAGCTCTTGAAGGAGATGATGGAGCCTCAATCTCCCTTTCTTGAACTAGACAAAAATCAAAGGAAAATGATTACGGTGATTTCAATGGATTCAAAGATATTTTCTAACTTCATAGCGAACTTTAGCTATGAAAATAATAAAAGGAAGAGCTAAGAGGCCATGGAGGATATTCTTGATTTTCCCTAATCTTTCCTCATGAAATTCCTTACAAGATAGCCATGGAATTTCAAAATCAATAGAGGGCTTTATCTTACCTACAAGAGAGCTATGTTTTGGTAACAAGAGACATGAGAAAACTCAAGCTTTCAAAGGATGTTAACGGATGTGCTTGCTTAGAGGTAGTGAGGTGCTTGCATAGGTGAGGAAGAACATGGAGTTAAAAGATGATAGAAAATGGTTTTTATGTTATAAAACACTTGCCAAAAAGGATATTCAATGGTTGGATGCTTACCCTCCCCAAGGGGTAAGCTCAATATAATATTAATTTCATCTTTTCCAACCTTTCTTGGTTTAATAATTCACCACCACCCATGTTGCCATCCTTTGACATCATTCCTTGCTAAATCATATGGATATGTCTCAAGAAAGAAGGTGACTCACACCTCAAATTGGGGTAGTTGCAAAGGCGGTCCTCCATCTTTCTAGGCTTCATACTTTAGCCCCCTAAACTTTCATTTTTTATAGTTTGGTGACCAAAATTGCTTCTAGGAATTCAATTACGTCCAAGTCATTGAAATTAGTCTCAATTAGAGTCTAATTCGATACATTAGACACACAGATTCAGGTTAAGAAAGTATTTGGACCTTTCTGACAGATTTTTCGATCACCAGAACCTAATTCCGGCAAGGCCAGTTTTCGAGGTGTTAAAACTCTCCCCTTTAAAAAAATTCATATTCAAATTTTACCTAAATGGAAAAGGTGAGGTTATTGCTTCTTCATTGTTTACTCCGGTTCCCACATGGTTTCTTTCACTTTATGATTTCTCTAGAGTACTTTAACCAATGGAACTGTCTTATTACGAAGTCTCTTGACTTCCTTTGCAAGGATCTAGATCGGCCTTCTTCGTAGGAAAGATTTGGCCGAATCTCTATAGACTCGGGTTCAATAACATGTGAGGGATCAGAATAATACTTACGAAGAATTGATACATGAAAGACATCATGAATCTTGCTCAGCTCAGTAGGCAATGATAATTGATATTCCACAGGGCCAACTTTTTGCATTACAGAAGGACTTAGGTACACCATGTAATCTAATTATTTCTTTGATATACAAGTCCGTTAACTTGGGCAGACTGAAGTCAATCCTTATAGGTAGAAAATGGGTAGACTTGGTAAAACGGTCAACAATGACCCAGATGACATCGTTCTTCTTGGGAGTCAATGGCAAGCCACTGACGAAATCCATGGTTATTCTTTTCCATTTTCATTGTGGAAGTTCAATAGGTTGAAGGAGTCATGTGGGTACACGATGTTCAACTTTAACTCGTTGGCACGTTAGGCACTTTGCCACGAAGTCAATGATAGCTTGCTTCAAGCTAGGCCACCAATACAATTCTCGGAGGTCTTTGTACATCTTTACTGACCCCGGGTGGATAGAGAACTTGCTAGAATGGGCCTCCTTGAGAATATCATTATGAAGGGATTCATTGTTGGGTACACAAACCCGGTCGTGGAAGCATAAAAGTCCTTCAAGATTAATTTTGAAGTCAGAGTCAGGAATTTCGTGAAGCTTAGACATGATAGTTTGTAATTCAGGATCACGATCCTACAACGACTTGATTTTTGCTATGATAATAAACTGAACTTGGAATTCAGCTACAAGCCAGTGATGCTTCTTGAGTCTAAGATAAGCATTAATAGCTCAGAGGGCTATGATAATTCATTGTAAGAAGTCAATACATGGTCAAAGATTAGATTTTAATGATTCAATTGCAATGCTTACTAGGCGAAAGTTTGCGGCTGAGTGCATCAACCACAACGTTGGCCTTACCTGGATGGTAATCAATGACAAGATCATAATCTTTCAGGAGTTCCATCCACCTCTGTAGTCGAAGATTTAACTACTTTTGAGTCAAAAGGTACTTAAGACTTTTATGATCGATGAATAAATAGCATTTATCCCCGTAGAGATAATGTCGCCAGATTTTCAACGCAAAGACAACTGCAGCCAACTCAAGATCATGAGTAGGATAATTTAATTCATGCAGCTTTAGTTGTCGGGAAGCATAAGCTATAACCTTTCTTTCTTGCATCAAAATGCATCATAACCGAAGGTGAGATGCATCACTATAAACAATGTAGTCCTTTCTAGACTCAGGTTGGGTCAGGACCGGTGCATGAGTCAAAACTTGTTTAAACTGATCAAAACTCCTCTGTTGATCTTCAGTCCATACAAAAAGGGTTTCCTTACGTAACAACTTTGTCAAAGGGGCAGCTAATATAGAAAATCCTTTGACGAACCTTCTATAATAGCCTACAAGGCTAAGGAAGCTCCTTATTTCGCCAACATTCTTTGGTGGCCTTCAATCTAAGATGGGTTGGATGTTCTTCAGATCCACCTGGATGCCCGCCGATAAAACAATGTGACCTAGAAAGGAGACTTCAGAGAGCCAGAATTCACATTTGCTGAACTTAGCATAGAGCTGCTTCTTATTGAGGGTTTGAAGCACAATGCGTAAATGCTCTTGATGCTCAGCTCGATTCTTAGAATAAATCAAGATGTCATCAATGAACACCACTACGAACTTATCTAAATAGGGTCGAAAAATCTGATTCATAAGATCCATGAATACCGCCGGTGCATTGGTTAGCCTAAAGGGCATCACCAAGAATTCGTAGTGGTCGTATCTTGTACAGAAAGCTGTTTTAGGCACATCACACCCTTTCACCTTTATTTGATAGTACCCAGACCTCAAATCAATCTAGGAAAACACGGAGGCATTCTTGAGTTGATCGAAGAGGTCGTCCATCCTTAGGAGAGGGTACTTATTCTTTATGGTCATTTTATTTAACTGACGGTAGTCTATGCATAGACGCATAGAACCGTCCTTCTTTTTAACAAATAGGACCGGAGCTCCCAAGGGTGAAGAGCTCAATTAGATAAAACCTTTATTGAGAAGTTCTTGAATTTGAGTCTTGAGTTCCTTAAGTTCAAAAGGGGCCATTCTATACGGTGCAATAAAAACCGGAGTGGTTCCCGATTGCAACTCAATTCCAAACTCAACTTTCCGAGTGGGCGGTAACCCCAAAAGTTTATCGGGAAATACATCAAAATATTCACTCACTATATCAATGTCTTGTAACTGAGGTTCATCTACAATGGAATTTAAGGATGGGTTCTTAATTTGATTGTCAATGAGGGTTATAATCTCCTTACCAAGGCCTCAAAGGAACAACTTCTTCTTGCCACAATCCACCCAGGCTTGATGCTCTCCAAGCCAATCAAATCCTAGGATGGCATCAAATTCATAAATTAGGAGGGTCATCAAGTTGGCCGGAAATGAAATTCCTTGAATCATCAAGGGACGATTCTTAAATATTAAATCGATAGTGACACTATTGCCTAATGGATTAGTTACATGGATCTTGGACATCAATGGCTCGGAGGGCAACTTGAATTTCTTGATTAACACATTGCTAATAAAAGAATGAGTGGATCCAGGATCTATCAATGCATAAATGGGATGAGAAATAACTCAACGGTACATGCAATGATGTCTAGATCGTCATCCTCCTCCCTGCATTGTACATGATACACCTGGGGCAAGGGCCTTAGAATTCACACAGTTGGATGCACTGTTGGAGCCGCGAGACTTTTCGGCAGTTCTTGATGTAACAGATTTTGGTCCCTTACCCTTGAAAGACTGGTTAGGTGGTGAAGGGTTTACTAATGTTGCAACATTCCTGGATGGGTTCTCAGGACAATCCATAATAAAGTGGCCTTGCTTGCCACAGAAATAGCAAGCTCTAGATTTCGTTCGGCATTCACCAGAAGGATGTCTCTTCTGACAATAATTGCCAATAGGATACAATGCCTCCTTTTTCGAACCTCCAATGCTCTCCACTAAAGCAGTCCCAACAAAATAATGAAACATGGACTGTGGTTCTGATAAATCGCTGGATCGGACAGGCTGTCGATGAGATTATTGTCTTGTTCCTTGTTGTTTCCCCTTTTTGAAAGATGCAAGAAGACAAGAATCAAATTAGGGCCTCTTGTCAGGTCAAGATTGTCCACTAGGCTTCAAAGGCCTCTGGGTAGCCTCAGTGGCAATAGCTTAATTAACAAGCTCTTGGAAATCTGTGATGCCCAGGGTAGTGAACAAAGGACATAAATCATCATTAAGTTCGGCAATGAACGTTCTGCATTTTTATCCTTACTTCTTGATATAGTCAGCTACATATTTGCAGTACTTGCAAAAATCATAAATACACTGCTCAACGGACCTGTCTCCTTGCTTTAAATGTAGAAAGATGCTTCGTCTATCTGCCAGGTAAAATTCACTAATATACTTCTTACGAAATTCTCGGAGGAAGAAGTCCCATGTCACCACTTCCCCAGGGACTGTGAGAGTGGTAGTCTCCCACCAATGATGTGTCTCATCAGCAATTAAGGCTAAATCACACTCGAGTTTATGCTCATCTGAGCATTGAAGTTGCTTGCTCAAGATTTTTAAAGTGCTGTTAAGCCAATATTCAGTAACCTCGAGGTCATCAGAACTCTTTCCATAAAAGTTATAAGCCCAATGTTGGGCTAACTTGTTGATAGGAGCTCTAGGTGCCGGGGTAGCAGCCATAGAGGTCTGTGCAATCTGCTCAGCCTTCATAAAGGTCATGAATTGCTTAAACATGTCAGTCATGTTTTTATAGCACTCAACCTGAGCAGCTTGAATCGGTGGATCGGTGTTCAGATTGATAGCTTGAATCAGGGCTTCGTGTGAGTCTGACATTCTATACTATAGAAAGAAAGAAAAAAAAGAGGATTGGGTCAATTGCAAGTCACAATATACAATAACAACTCCTAGGTGGCATAATGCAATGCAATGACAAAGCAATACACTCTAGTTTAGTCCTAGAATCGACTAAACTTTAGCTCTAATACCACAAATGTAACACCCCCTATCAGGTCTGGTAGAAAACCGGATCGGAATGTGTTATTAGAACATGAACGATGACCAGTTCGACACTATGTTCAAGTATATAGAGGAATTTAGAAGAAAATATATAGCATGGTTTGGATCAAATTAAAACTTTTTAACACCTTGGGGTAGCTAACAATGATTTTTAAGGGCTTTCTTGGAAGTTTTATCAAATTTTAAGGCATATGTATTGATACTCCTAAGAGCCGTATCGATACGCCATGCTTGACGTAACCTCTAAATTTTCCAGTGGCAAGGGCTTGTACCGATACACATAGGAAAATCGGTATGCCCAGAGGTGACCATTATTATCGTTAGGTTTGGTGTACTCGTACCGATATGTAATCAAGCCGTATAGATACGCGATTAAATTCATTTTTAGATTCGATACGGTGTACCGATACGCACCTAAACCGTATCGATACGGTGCTGAACCTAAAATTCCAGTAGCAACTTTTTGTATCGATACGCACTATGCAGTATCAATACGCCCTTTGTCCTGTATCCAATTATGCTTAGCTGTACCGATACGCCATCACTCGTATCGGTACGGGAGGGTTTGTAACGATAGAATTTGTCTGGTTTATTGACATTTTAACCTACCAAATGTGGTCCAGAGTTTATGAAAATTTACAAGCAACTTATAAACATATCAATCTTGATGCATGCAAATTTTCAAAGCATTCTAAATCCGTTTACCATGTTTTGTCTATAGCATGCCAAATATGTCATTTTAGTCATATTTTACAAGCACTTATAGGTTCATTTTAGACTATGCCATGCATACCTAGATAACATTACCATATTACACATCAAAAGGAAATTTAGGACTTATAGAGCACTATGCCACCAAGCTAGGAGTTCAAGGGCTATAAGTAAATTACAAAAATGGCTTAGTGACTTGCAAAATCTTCTCTTGATCTGATCCTCGAACTTTAATTCGTACCACCTGAAATGAATGGGAAATGAGATGCATTAGGCACAAATTGCCTAGTGAGGTAGTCAATAAACCATGAAATGCATAATATGGTCAATTTAACACTATCAATGGCATACAATACTCATAATAAATGAATGTGCATCTCAATTTCATATTATATACATATTTCCATGAAATGCTAGAGATCAATATATTTTGTGTTTCGTCAATAATGTAACCCTTTGGATCGATATGCGATAATGGATACACGAATTCCACCTCCTCGCCAAGTCCTTAAAATCAATGAATTGTCGTATCCCTCCTCCTCGCCAAAGACCAAAACACAATCATCCCTCCTCCTCGCCAAATAGTGGCAGTAGCCTAGGACAAATGTCCACCCGTACCAATGAGCTCATGAATTCTATGGTATGCCAATTGTATCCAAAGTCCATTCAAATCCAAGGTCCAAAGATTCAATAGTCCAATGTTCCAATATTCAATAATTCAATGACAAGTTCCATGTTCCATGACATATCAATGAGTTCAATGATTATGTTTTCCATGCTATAAACTTACCAACTTACCATACATGATTTCCATGAAGCTTCCATATAATCATGCCTTGAAAAAGTATTTTTTAATGAAGAAAACAATGAAAATGACATAGGGATGTAATCACTCATTTTTGTACGGGTTTTTAGTATTATTGTAATAATATATATAAATAATAATAATAATAAAATTAATAAAAAAAAGCAAAAAAGCAAAAAAACAAAAAATAATAATAATAATAAAAAAGGGGGGAGGGGAGTGGAGCACAAGGCTCCACGTCACCCTCCTCCCCTCTATAAATAGGAAGCAAAGAAGCAATTGCAAGAGGAAAATGAAATGGCAATTGGAATTGATTGGCAGCAAGCCAAAAATGAGTCGGCCATGGCAAGCCAAATAAGGGGGCATTAGCTCCCGGCTAGCCTAGGACCAGGGTAATATCCTCGGTTCTAACCGGTTCGATCGGGGTCTTATTTTAGGTCCGATCTAGTTAATATTTTTGGAGAGGTCGTGGTAGATCTCGGTGGAGTCCAGTCAGGGTTCGTCGTTCGAACTCCTAATTAGGTATATTTTCTTTCCTTTTATTTATGTTGTAATTTTTATATTTTAATGAAGTAGAAGTTAATTTAAAATTGTGTTTTTAATTTGTATGTTTATCTATGTTTTATATTAGTATGTTTTAAATTTATATTTTATATTAATATTTTATTTATGTTAGATATGTTTTATTTATAAGTTAAGTTAATAGTTATGTATGTATGTATGTTTTAGATTATTATTTTATTTATGTTAAATATGTTTTTATTTATATGTTAGATTAATATTTATGTATGTATGTTTTAGATTAGTATTTTATTTATGTTAGATTTATTTTTAATTATGGGTTAAATTAATAGTTATGTATGTATGTATGTTTTAGATTAGTATTTTATTTATGTTAGATTAATATTTTATTATGCTCTTATTTGTTTATATTTTTATCGCATTATATTTGTTCATATTTGCCATGTGTTTTTAAGTTTGTATAACAAACATATATTTTGTCAATGCGGTGCCCTTTTATTCGAGCGTAAACGGGGCCAGTATCAGGCGTAGTGATAGTGGTTGGACGTTTACTCTCGAATAACGGGGCCTTTAAAATTTACTCGCCCTTATAACCAAATTTTAATTTAATCGTCACTTTAATTCGGAAAGTTTAATATTAATAAAGCGGTAATTATTAAAGTACCAATTTTGGGCGGTGTGGGGGTGCTAATCCTTCCCCATCCATAACCGACTCCCGAACCCGATATTTTGAAATCTCTGGTTTTCTACGGTGTCCGGTCCACCTTTAGTGGCCGGTGGCGACTCCAATTTTAAATAAAATGCGGGTTTTCTAAAATCCCACGCGGAATACAATATTTTCAAAACAAACTAAATATTTCCAAAAATAAAAAAAACAACATTTTTAGTGAGAAAAAACATCGCTACAGATGGCGACTCCGCTGGGGACATTTTTTGTTTTTTTAAAAACAAATGAGAGTCGAGCTTTTTTCAAATAATTACCACTTTATTAATATCGAAAATTCCGGATTAAAGTGACTATTAAATTAACATTCGGTTATAATTGCGCGTTTATTTTAACGCATTTAAAAATATGGCATATAAACCCGTTTTTTTTAGTGGGGGGAAAACGCTAATGCTTTCGTGGAGATATCGTTCTCCCGTATGGGCCTAGCAAGTACCTTCGGGGCTCGAGTACCTTATACTTTCGTGAGGATATCGTTCCTTCGTATGGGTATAAGCGAATGGGTCCCCCTGAGTTGAACCCGGTTGAAAGGAGCCTATAATGGGTGATGACCGGGGGCCTTGTTACTCTTAGTAGAGGACAGCAAGGACAATTCGGGTACCTTTTAGCACCAAAACTGCATATAGTAAGCCGTAGAAGCCAACCCTTTAGAGCCATGTGAAACTCTGCCCGATTAGTGGTCACCCTATTTAGGCTCTGGTGCCTTATTTCTTGTTCATGTACAATTTTTATTATTACTCTATTTTCCATTTGTTTGGTACTAACTCGTTTCATTTTATTCTCATCACATTGATTTCACTTGCATCATTGCAAAACATCATCACAATCTTGATTATGCATTACATCAATTTAGGACACATTTTGCATGCATATACATTCATTTTCAAAATAAGAAAATCGACGGCTCGGGGATGCCCTATGATAGTGATCTTGGATAAAGCGAAGATCAGTCAGCTCAGCATCCATACGAGACCCGGTACAAAACGAAGATGGCGAACGATGAAAGATTGAAGAAAATCGAGCAAGACCAAAAAGAATTGCAAGCGAACATAGCCAAGCAGGTTGAGGAACAGTTGGCGAAAGTCCAACAGGATATGAGGGAACAACTTGCAAAGTCACAACAAGACATGCTGGGCCAAATGGCACAAATCTTTGGGATTGAAGCTTTCCGAGCACGGAGAGGCCTCGTTGTAAATCCCTTTGCAAATCCTAGACCCCACGCCGGGGCGAGGATCTTATGTATCCTCCGGGGTTCACGCCGTTCAAACCAGATACAGCCGTAAACTCAACCCGGTGATCATTTCACGGGAAAGTCTCATCTACACCAGGCGGTACTTCAATCCCTATAAATCATCCATCCGCATGAAGTTAAGACCGGGGCAATCAAGCTGAAAATTTTATCTCGTAAATGGATCATCTGTTTGAGATCGAGAAACCAAAGGTAGAAGCTTCAAAGGAAATCAAGATCGATGTAAGAAACTCAAGAGAAGCTAGAGGCTATGGGAGTTGAAGATAATTTTAGTGGATTCGATGCCAATGAACTCGGTCTTGTCCTGCATTTGGTTTTACCTCATAAATTCAAAGTCCCGGAGTTTGAGAAGTACGACGGAACAAGCTGTCCTCGCGCTCACCTCACTATGTTCTGCCGGAAGATGACGGGATACGGCCGAGATGACAAGCTGTTAATTCATCGCTTCCAAGGCAGTCTATCGGGATCTGCTGCCCGATGGTATAATCAATTGAGCCGACATCATATCAAATCTCGGAGAGACTTGGCAAAAGCTTTTTCGGAGCAATACCGACACGTCAATGACATGATGCCGGACCGGTGGGCGTTACAACAGATGAAACAAAAACATAATGAAAGCTTCAGCAATGCGCGCTCAGCGCTGGAGGGATATAGCGATTCAGTCCAACCCCTTTCGGTGAGCGAGAGACCGTGGTCACATTTGTACAAACTTTTTGGAGGGTCCGATCTTGGGTCGCTTGATAGGCAACGCGACTACCAATTTTACCGACCTCGTGTTATCCGGTGAGCTCATCGAGAATGCTTTCAAGACTGGCAAAATTGACGACGGAGGTTCGTCCCATAAGAAACCTTACCATGGAAGGAAAGACCAGGAAGTGAACTCTTCGGGAGTTTACAATGCAAATTATTTCAAGCCCAGCCCAGTTGTACAATTTAAGGTCGTGCCAAGCGCTCACGTTACCTCAAGCCAAGGTTTTGGTCAGAGGAAGAACACTGAGAAGATAGAGTTCACTCCCCTGCCAATGTCGTATGGAGATATGTACAAGGAACTGCTAAAAGCCCATATAGTGGTACCTTTCCACCAGGCTCCGACGCAACCCCCATTCCCTAAGTGGTATGATCCTAACGCGAGTTGCGAATATCACGCTGGACAGGTGGGCCACACGATTGAAAATTGTTGGGGCTTCAAGAGGCTGGTAGAAAAGTACCTCAAGCTCGGTGTTATAAGTATTGAAAACCCTGTAAGTTCAGCCACAAGTGGGACCCCTTTTCCGAAGCGTGAAGATGCCAACTGAGGGTGTTGAAGGTTTTTTGAACTGGACCATATTGCACTGTCCTGACCATGACATGTTTTCTTGTAGTTTTTATCACTTTCCGAGTAATACTTTTTGTAAACTAACCTCACCGACTTGAGTACAATAGTGGTGAGAATATTTTGTAAGGGATCAAAATTACAAGTAGCAATGCAAACATCTTTTGTTCATATCTGAGTCTTGAATATCCAAAATACACCACCTTAAAGTTTCAAATTTACTACGAGAACAATGTCAGATGATGTCATGTAATGAATGAACTTTTGGGGCATCCACTCAAATAAAAGCTGATCGAACCCAAAGCAAAGTCGGGGCACTACCGCATGAAAAAACCAAGATCCCGACATGACCAATCGAAAGTCAGGGGCATCCCTTTGAAGACCAAAAATCAAATTATGTCGCATTCATAAATTTAGTTGCATTCATCTTGCATTGGACCATCATTGCATACATCATACATCTATGTTCAATGCATACACTAAAGTCACCTTGCATTTAGAATAGACACATGCATTTAGACATAAAATTCATGCATTTTTGCTTACAAAAAGGTTCAAAAAAGAGACCGAACATCCTCAGCTGTGGGGGCAATGACAAGAAGGCCAACTTTAGTCTTAGGGGAGGCCAAACACAAAGAGGATGCTGAAACATCAGTAAAAGGTATGATGACAAGTTTTGTGAACATTTCTTGATTAATGTTTTCCATTTTCAGGTCATACCTCTCTGCCAAGAGAGCGCAGAGCAAGTATATACATCCACGAAGATCTCTTTTCTCCGTTGATGGTGCAACAGATCCGAACCTTTCCCCAAGCAGATCAAAATTCTATTTAGGTCTCATTTCTCTAATGACGATGCAACCAAACCTATTTTTCTCGAGTCTTACTTCTGTGTAAAGTTCAAAGAAAAAGAAAATTATAAAAAATAGAGAAGAAAAAATTAGAAAAAAAAATCAAAAGTCGAAAAAAATCAAATGAAAAATGAAAAAAAATGAATGAAAATCAAAATGAATTTATCAACTTTCATCGCCCGAACCGATCCCTCGTGATGGGTGGCGGTACAAGCTATCGTTGTCCTCTGATCCTGCTCTCCGCTGATGGTGTAGCCGGTTCCAGGTCGTAATTGTCCAATCCAGTCCTTCGCTGATGGAGTGATCGGGTCCAAGCTCCTGTCGCCCTCATATCCTGCTCTCCGCTGATGGTGTAGCCGGTTCCAAGTCGTCATTGTCCAATCCAGTCCTCCGCTGATGGAGTGATCGGGTCCAAGCTCCCGTCGTCCTCTGATCCTGCTCTCCGCTGATGGTGTAGCCGGTTTCAGGTCGCCATTATCAAATCTTGTTCTCCGGTGACGGAGTGGCCGGGTCCAAGCTGTCGTCGTCCTCAGATCCTGTTCTCCGCTGATGGTGTAGCCGGTTCCAGGTCGTCATATTATCCAATCTAACCCTCCGCTGATGGAGTGACCGGGTCCAAGCTCTCGTCGTCCTCTAATCCTGCTCTCCGCTGATGGTGTAGCCGGTTCCAGGTCGTCATTGTCCAATCCAGTCCTCCGCTGATGGAGTGACCGGGTCCAAGCTCTCGTCGCCCTCAGATCCCGCTCTCCGCTGATGATGTAGCCGGTTTCAGGTCGTCACTATCAAATCTTGCTCTCCGCTGATGGAGTTGCTAGGTCCAAGCTCACGTCGTCCTCTGATCCTGCTCTCCGCTGATGGTGTAGCCGGTTCTAGGTCGTCATTGTCCAATCCAGTCCTCCGCTGATGGAGTGACCGGGTCCAAGCTCCCGTCGTCCTCTGATCCTGCTCTCCGCTGATGGTGTAGCCGGTTCCAAGTCGTCATTGTCCAATCCAGTCCTCCGCTGATGGAGTGACCGGGTCCAAGCTCCCGTCGTCCTCTGATCCTGCTCTCCGCTGATGGTGTAGCCGGTTCCAAGTCGTCATTGTCCAATCCAGTCCTCCGCTGATGGAGTGATCGGGTCCAAGCTCCCGTCGTCCTCTGATCCTGCTCTCCGCTGATGGTGTAGCCGTTTCCAAGTCGTCATTGTCCAATCCAGTCCTCCGCTGATGGAGTGACCGGGTCCAAGCTCCCGTCGTCCTCTGATCCTGCTCTCCGTTGATGGTGTAGCCTGTTCCAGGTCGTAATTGTCCAATCCAGTCCTCCGCTGATGGAGTGACTGGGTCCAAGCTCCCGTCGTCCTCTGATCCTGAGCACAAGGCTCCACGTCACCCTCCTCCCCTCTATAAATAGGAAGCAAAGAAGCAATTGCAAGAGGAAAATGAAATGGCAATTGGAATTGATTGGCAGCAAGCCAAAAATGAGTCGGCCATGGCAAGCCAAATAAGGGGGGCATTAGCTCCGGCCAGCCTAGGACAGGGTAATATCCTCGGTTCTAACCGGTTCGATCGGGGTCCTATTTTAGGTCCGATCTAGTTAATATTTTTGGAGAGGTCGTGGTAGATCTCGGTGGAGTCCAGTCAGGGTTCGTCGTTCGAACTCCTAATTAGGTATATTTTCTTTCCTTTTATTTATGTTGTAATTTTTATATTTTAATGAAGTAGAAGTTAATTTAAAATTGTGTTTTTAATTTGTATGTTTATCTATGTTTTATATTAGTATGTTTTAAATTTATATTTTATATTAATATTTTATTTATGTTAGATATGTTTTATTTATAAGTTGAGTTAATAGTTATGTATGTATGTATGTTTTAGATTAGTATTTTATTTATGTTAAATATGTTTTTATTTATATGTTAGATTAATATTTATGTATGTATGTTTTAGATTAGTATTTTATTTATGTTAGATTTATTTTTAATTATGGGTTAAATTAATAGTTATGTATGTATGTATGTTTTAGATTAGTATTTTATTTATGTTAGATTAATATTTTATTATGCTCTTATTTGTTTATATTTTTATCGCATTATATTTGTTCATAGTTGCCATGTGTTTTTAAGTTTGTATAACAAACATATATTTTGTCAATGCGGTGCCCTTTTATTCGAGCGTAAACGGGGGCGATGATCGAGGCGTAGTGATAGTGGTTGGACGTTTACTCTCGAATAACGGGCCTTTAAAATTTACTCGCCCTTATAACCAAATTTTAATTTAATCGTCACTTTAATTCGGAAAGTTTAATATTAATAAAGCGGTAATTATTAAAGTACCAATTTTGGGCGGTGTGGGGGTGCTAATCCTTCCCCATCCGTAACCGACTCCCGAACCCGATATTTTGAAATCTCTGGTTTTCTACGGTGTCCGGTCCACCTTTAGTGGCCGGTGGCGACTCTAATTTTAAATAAAATGCGGGTTTTCTAAAATCCCACGCGGAATACAATATTTTCAAAACAAACTAAATATTTCCAAAAATAAAAAAAACAACATTTTTAGTGAGAAAAAACATCGCTACAAGGGAAAGCACCTAGCCATTCCCATGACTCAACTACACTTACCTAGCCCTTTTAAGAGTTTCTTGGTTCCTTGATGACGATTCCTTTGTTGCTAGCTCTTGGAGGAGATGATGGAGCCTCAATCTCTCTTTCTTGAACTAGACAAAAATCAAAGGAAATTGATTATGATGATTTCGATGAATTCAATGATATTTTCTAACTTCATAGCAAACTTTAGCTATGAAAATAATAAAAGGAAGAGCTAGGAGGCCATGGAGGATATTCTTGATTTTCCCTAATCTTTCCACATGAAATTCCTTACAAGATAGCCATGGAATTTCAAAATCAATTGAGGGATTTATCTTACCCCACAAGAGAGCTATGTTTTGGTAACAAGAGACTTGAGAAAACTCAAGCTTTCAAAAGATGTTAATAGAGATGCTTGCTTAGAGGTAGTGGGGTGCTTGCTTAGGTGAGGAAGAAGATGGAGTTAAAAGATGATAGAAAACGGTTTTTATGTTATGAAGCACTTGCGAAAAAGGGTATTCAATGGCCGAATGCTTACCCTCCCCAAGGGGTAAGCTCAATATAATATTAATTCCATCTTTTCCCACATTTCTTGGTTTAATAATTCACCACCACCCATGTTGCCATCCTTTGACAGCATTCATTGCTAAATCACGTGGATATGTCTCAATCAATGAGGTGACTCACACCTCAAATTGGGGTAATTACAAAGTAGGTCCTATATCTTTCCAAGCTTTATACTTTTGCCCCTAAACTTTTATTTTTTACAATTTGGTCACCAAAATTGCTTCTAGGAATTCAATTAGGTCCAGGTCATTGAAATTAGTCTCAATTAGAGTCTAATTCGATACATTAGACACACAAATTTAGGTTAAGGAAGCATTTGGACCTTTCTAACATAGATTTTTCGATCACCAGAACCTAATTCTGGCTAGGCCAATTTCTAGGGTGTTATAGTAGATCCATGCTACTTAGTTTCTACCCAAATGGCCATATATTTCCATTTCATCAATCCAGTGAGGGGTGAGAACCAATGGAGTCATCCACAAACACATTTACAAGTCTTATCTCCTGTCTTGAGAAGGCCACCAGGAAGACCACATAAAAACCATAGAAGAAGGGAGGAAGATGAAGCACTTCAGGGTGCTAAGGTGTCCAGGAAGGGTGCGAAGATGTCTTGTACAAAGTGTGGAGGGTCTGGTCATAATACAAGGACATGCAAGGGCTCGGTTCGTGCCAGTACTAGACCGTCTAAACGAGCATCTACTTCTGCTACAAGTAGAGCTCCTAGAAGATCTAAACTGCCAGTAAGTGTACATATTATTTTTTGTGATTAATTTACATTTGTTGTTTAAGGTTCAGTAACATATTGTTTTTTGTGTACATATTAGAAAAAGATCTGGAACAAGTGCGCACCGGGATCATGTTGCAACACCAAACCAACCAGCTAGGCAACACCAAAGCAACACTCCAAGTCCAACCCAACCCCCACCACCGGTTCATACTGTTAGATGGATGCCCGCCCCCATCACTCAGGAGAGTTTTGTTACTTAATCTGGTAGGTAACATCAAGGCAACAGTCCAAGGCCAAGCCAGCTCCCACCACCAGTCCATACTGTTAGATGGATGCTCACCCCCACCATTCAGGAAAGTTCTGTTAGTCAATCATCTCCAAGGCTTATGAGTGACCCTTGATTTTGTTGGCCATTCTAAACACTCCAAGACTTAATGTTTTAACTTTCTTTGTGTAATGCATGCAATTGACCATTAAGATTTAACTTTTTGTTGTGATTATAGGTATCACGTGAAAGTTTTTTGTGTAATGCATGCAATTGACCATTAGGATTTAACTTTTTTGTATACATGTTTTATACGTGTTCAAGGAATGGTCAGAACTTAGATTTTTGTTTCTGTAATGGTCAAAAACAATCTATTTTGTATGGATCACTTATGAAATGAATCAAATTATGGTCAGATCTTATAATTTTATTTGTGTATCTACTTTCTATTTTTAATGCATTCTTTAATAACCAAAAATCCAACATAAACATAGAAATTCAATTACAATAAGCATATTCCATATACATAAACATTCATTCCATTACAATAAGAAACCTAGACACTTAATAATAGGAATCCTAAAATTTAACCCAGCTACATAATCATTCATTCCATTACAATCTAACATAGCAATTCCAACAACCCAGACACATAACTGAAAAACAACCTTGAAACTGTCCTAAAATGTAACCACAAATTAGGACATCCATTTTCCTAAACCTAAACCCAAAAGAAACACAAAACAATGAAGCAAAAAAATCCCTCATTCCTTCTTTCATGTTCCATAGCTGAAATCTTTTTAGAAGACCGACAATCACAATCCTTGATTGATTATATACTGGTAGATCATACCAAACAAAAAATTGCAAGTTTGGGTGTTTTTTCCATAATTTCACAACCCCAAAACCTTCTACCAGGATTATTAGTTTTTCATCCCGTCGTTAATGGAGAACGCGCTCCACAGAAGCATTCCCAATCCAAGTTCCCACCCTCTATTTCTATTACAAGTTTTAACATTTCTTCCTTGCTTGCTTCCCTCTTCTGCAGACTTATCTTCACCAATGTAGTCGTTGGAAATAAGGATTGAAAGAGATAAGGGAATAAACTTTGTAATTAGGGTTCTATTAAATAGAACAATAAGTTTACCAAAATGTCCTCTGCTTATGTGGCAATATGCCTCCAACATGGCAATAAAAAATAAGTTTATCAGTCAACTCAGTCGTGCCGTTAGTTTTTTAACAGCCGGTGGTCAAAATAGGTCAATTTAATAAGTTGGGTGGTCTGATTGACGAGTTCGATAGTTCGGTGGTTAAAATAGGTACGCCCAAATAGTTCAGCGGTCACTGGTGTAGTTTACCCTAATTATTTTATAGGTAAAATTTTGATACACATGTTGTTTAAAATTAATTTTACGCAAATTTGCATATTTATACTATAAAATCCAAATCCTAAATGCCTAACCCTAACCCTAACCCTAAAAAACTAAACCCTAAACCCTAAATCCTTAACACTAACCTTAAATTTTAAACCCTACAGTATAAACTCCTAAACTTTAAACCCTAAACTAAAACTATAATCCCTAAAATTAAAAGGCAATAGTAAACTAAAGTTTACACGCTGTGTATCAAATTTTTTTCTTATTCTATTTCAACTTAATTTAAAAATCAAATCACAATCTTTACAACTTTTAATTTAATTTCCCAAAGCATAGCGAGGGTCATATTCTAGTATTATAGGGAAAATGGTTACTGGACGTAGGACGGGCAAAACTCGACTCAACTTGAAAAAATCAAATTATTCGATTTGATGCAAAAATATTGGATTCATGTTGACTCAGACTCGAAATTTCATAGACTCGACTCGTAATTTCATAAAGTCGACTCAACTCGAAAAAATTTCCAATAAAATTTGATTTATAATATTGAAATTCGAATAACTTGAACATTTTAGTAACTAGTGAATTAGTTTTCAAGTTCGAGTCGAGTGTCTCAATTCTGCTAGACATATATATATATATAATATGAAAGAATATGAAAAAATATATATGTACATTATATATGGTTACAAAAAACCGTTTAAATTGGAAATAATTAAACAAAAACTCGAACTCGAAAAAAATTCAAATAAAGACTGGGTTATAAAATAGGACTCTTCAACTCGGCTAATTCAAATATTTTTGACTTGATTCGATCGAACGCCCACCCCTAATTGGATGACAAGAAACGAAGAGAAAATGAATTACCAGCCTGCACTGAAAATAGCAAGCCCTTTCTCTGCAACTTTCATAGGAATTTGGAGCAAAAGTTTCACTCTTTTGAGAAACAATCTTCATAACAGAAGCAAAATTTGAAGTTGATTATGGTCAAAGAGGTATATACTGTAACATAGATTTCTCAGCGCTAAAACCTACAATATACTAATTGTACATGAAACAAGGAACTATGCTGCTATCTTTCTATGGGAATTAGATGAGGGTAATCTCTTACCACTTTTTACTCGATCACCCGTTCCTATGTTACATAACATGGACAAGTATTTACTTTACAATGCATCTTCGAGGCTCTCAACTTGGTCAGATATCGTATGAGGTAGCAGCATACGGTTTAAATTTTCCCTCGGCATTTACTGTTGTTGTGCTCTCAATTCTATCTTGTATGTTTGTATTTCCATAGGAGGAATAATTACACAACCTTGAGCGACATCGCCGAACTGCTCTGCATACACTAGCATCTCGGTGTCCTCATGTAGAAGATTTAAGGAAGTTGGTTTAACATTCAGCACATCAAGACCCTTGAACATGTTGAATAGATTTACAGGTTCATCAGCCAAGCTGGTGCACTGTGATCTGGCCTTCCGGCAGTATGAAGGATCCCAGTTTCGCCTATGCAACATTAAAACAAACCTGGGATCTCCGGGCTGCTGTTGAGAATATTTTGCTGGTCGAGGGACTTTGAAACTCACAATATGCAGGTCACAAGGTAAGGGAGTGGTTAACGGAGAAAAGGGACTCCAGTGTGTCTGTACAGAAATGTCCTGTGGCTTCTTGGCAATGAATGCATGCAAGGGATGATTCAAGTGGGCACTAACGCGATGTGAGAGAAGAGATGGACTCAGAGGTTGCGGGTTGGAAACGGGATTCGAAGTCGAAGAAATATTGGATTCGAACAGGATACTGAAAAAAACATTCATAACACGATTGTCCATCACTCCTTGCCCAAGGCCACTCCCATCGTCTTTTGTCAAACGACGATCAAGCATAATCTCTAGCCACCCCTGTTTAAGGCTTGCAGCACCAAGTGACTGCCAAGAATGGACAGAAAACCTCTGGCCATTTGACCCTTGCATGAATGCGAGAGAGGGCATGGGTAGTAATTCCCCTGCAAAGGGATCTTATCATATGTTTCTCTTCGACTCATCTGAAAGCCATTCAAGTCGGAGTAGAAAATTCTTTTGTTATCAATATCCGTCTTATATCGAACAATTAATTCACTGTCCATAAAATCTTTGCCAAGAAGTTCAACATGATATTCCTTCTCAACCAGAAACTCCTGTATAGTATTGCCTCCATTATAAATACGAGTACTATGGGAGATTGGAGTTTTCTCCCATTCAGTCATCGGATACGAATACACCTCCTGCATCAAGGGACCCTCAGAGATGACCAGATGCCCACCAAACTGAATTATAGGCACAGCTTCACCATTGGGCGCGAATAAGTATGCACCTCCAGTACTTGAGTAAACGCTTATCTCTTCAGCCACCGTATTTTGGGCACCACTCTTTTGGATTACCTTTCGCAACAAACCATGCTTGACATCAAAGGCGAGAGTTTGATGCAGATTCTCAATTTCAACATCTCCTACTTCTGAGCAAGCAAATGGTGTAGGGCACTGTATAGAACTCGAGTTCGAGAAGAGTTTTCAGTTTTTCCGGTTTAGCTTTTTCACACCCGACAAAGCCATTGGCAATATAATATGCCTGCAAACCCAAGGCAGGAACAGAGGCTTTCCAGTGGATGCGATGCCTGCCTGTAAAAATCTTACTTTTGTCACGCTGCAGCTCGGGAGAAACCTGGCTTTGAACAAACGTCCGGTTTGAGTCCAAAACGGTAACTTCAGGTCTATTAACAACTAACATCACAACCTCTTCTCTCCCCTGCTCCAGAGGATTAAAGAGTACAACTGACTGTATAGCTCCTTCCCGAGCACTGACGGCTCTATGCACAGGCAGAGCATCGTATTTAGATCTCATCTGTTCGGGATCGAATAGGGCAGGGGTCTGATCCGACTTCTCTTGGCGAATTCCAAGCAACACTTCAATTGCTTTAGACATTAAAATCTGCAGGTCCTGTAAAGAAGTGTGCATCCGAGTTCCATAATCAAGAACAACATTATTCGTAGCAGTTCCAGTCACCCCATCATGATGCTGGAAAAGAGCTAACTTCCTCCTCACAGCTGTCAACTTGTAGGCGTACCCCATTGGCAGCTTTTCACATTGTATTCTATGGCAATAACCCAATAAAATTGCCATCAAAATTTCCGATGCACAAAGCGTTTGCTCTAATAGCCGATCAACAGCTTTGAAGAAAGGTCTTGATACATAATAGCCACTCCAATAATCCTGCTGCCTATCAGCATAAGTAAAAAAGTCACCAGATAAAGAAGGAAAACCTACAACCTCGCTGGAGCCGATTTCTCTAGGAAGGGAATAATTTATTCTGTCAGCCTCGTCTCTAAGGGTCTGGAAATAGTCATCCAAAGTACCAAATCTTGCTTCCGCATTTAAACTGGGATTAGAGTTGATGTAATCAAATATCATTTGATAGTTTCTAAACTGAACCTCGGCTTCATCAATGCTGACATAGCTGAAATCATCTCCAAGAGGTACCAGAAGTGTATTCGTCCGGTATAGGGTCGATTTCTTCTTATACTGATCTAGTAGTTTTAGTGCCCTCTCCTGGACATTTTCCTGGTCAATATCTATAGGAGGGTGTCCCCACGGGCAGCGTTCATAAAAAAAGCCATTAATACGAGCAAAATCGAACTGACAACATACGGCAGGCTCTGGTCCACAAGTACGTGGAACATCATATGAATAAAATGGCATCATATGCACAAATGTCAGTAGTTTCGTCAGCATCCCAGCTTTGACGCCATATGTATTCCAAATTTTTTTTCCAGGCAAGTTCCTTCTTCAGCTCGTAATGGGTTCTTTGTATAAGCATATTCTCAAAGCCCATTCGACGGAGGAGATAAGCCATTGTAGGTGAGTAACCAAATGAATCTATTGCCCAAGAATTTTTCGGAATAAACCCAATAGTGTCATTCAGCCACATATTCCCCTCAGTCACCTGCTTATACAAATATTAAAAAAAATGAAAACATGAGGCATTAAAGAGATTTTGAGGATAGAAGCTACGATAAATAGAAACTTCTATGACCATTGATGCAAATAAAAAGAAAATGAAACAATACACGAAGCCCTATGAGTATTAGATCTCAAAATGCAAGAGTAAATCCTGGCTTTGAGGATGTATACTACAAGTCTAGCATCTTTTCGAGTGAGAATCCAAAAATATAAGACAAGTTGATATTTTTGCACATGATAACATGGCTCAAAGTTAATGGCAATGTGCAAAAATTCCAAGCTGTCAACGTACCAAAGTGTTCCGAAAATACAGTCATAAAGTCAACTACAATCACCAAGAACAGGGTTCAAGGTATACCTGCTCAATTATGGAAAAGTAATGTGAATTTGCCTGCATTAGGAAAATGAAATTTGTTTAGACAACATCAAAACCTCGTAATCAGAAGTAGCTATATTGGAGTCTAATTCGAAAAACGGAACTAAAATGACCAAAAAGAAAACAAAGCTCTAAGCCCCCACCCCATATGCATGAATTGCTAGTATTATACAAGTGTGTCGGAATACCTCATCATTCATCACCCATCCACCTCCAACTATTTCTAACTGACCATTCTTCAACAAATTTGTGAAAGACTCCCTTTTATCCTCTGAGGCATCTCTCCACCACCTTTCCAAATATGACATCTCTTCCCATATGAGCTTCCGCCGATTATCCTGAAAATTCAATTCAAACAGCCTTTAGAAATTTAATAGGCAGTCGTATAAGTTATCAATTTCTTGTTTCTTCCTCAAATTCACAGAAATAACGAAGTCTATGTGCAGAAAATCACCTGTTTAACATATACAATCCGTTAAGTAAAGCCAGAATCAGAAAGCTCAAAAAACAAAATGCCAATCAAAATTCTCACCACATTTAACCATTTCAGCAGTGTCCAAATATTAACTTCTTAAAACAAAACACCATAACCGAAAACCAGCAATCCAATTCAATATTCGAAAAGGAAGAAACATCAAAACTTATATCCTAAAGGAATCCGAATGAAAATCCCATTTCTATCCAAAAGAAAGCCAAAAAGAAAATTCATATACTATTTAATTCAGAAAACCTGAATCCCATGTAAATTCCAACTTGATTGAACAATTTCACCCCATATGAACAAAAACCCATCAAGAATTAACCTGTCAAGAACCCAGAAAACGAAGGGAAAATCACCTTTGATAAAGTTTCAACAATGGTATCAAGTATATTCCTTGATTGCTTCTCATAATACTCTTCCACAGTGAACTTCCACCCTGGATCATTATGAGAATGAGGTACAACAAAAACCTCAACTTTTCACTATCCCATTCATCTCCTTTATAAGAAACTTTCCATCCTTGTGTCCAAGCCCCTCCGGGTTTATCCAAGAACTCAATTTTATCATACAATTGTTTAGTTGTTATATCAACTGCGGCACCGTTCTGGTTGGGATTCGACCCGGGTTTTTTCCGGGTTACAGCCCTCCGGGACGAGAGCCTTCTGGTGATGGACCGGGGCCGGAAGTGTGAGGAAATGGGTTTGGGGATTCCGAAGAGGAAAAGGGTTAGGAGGAAGAAGAGGAGCGAGACGAAAAGTGCAATGGTGAAGAAGCTAGTGAAGAGGAAGTTGATCAGAGCCGTCCGTTTGCGTAGCTTTCGAGTTGGATGGGGTTTGGGGGTTGATTTGGCGGTGGCTGATGATGATGAAGACGGAAGCAACGCCTGTGTCCATCCTCCGCCACGGCGGTTGCTGCCAAGGTAGGAGGATAAGGGCATGTTTGGGATTCCCTTCTTGCCGTTCTTTCTTTCTTTCTTCTTCTTGCCTTTGTTTTTTCTTTTATCTGATGGATTTAATTTTGTTTTTCTTTTCATTTCTTCGATGAATGCTTTGAAATTAAAGTAGAAATTATTTATAAAAAATAGAAATTTCGGACATATTTTTCAAACGTGGGGCCCTTTATTACCATGAAATAAAGAGATCTCTGATTTCAATTTGCATTTGGCTCCTTGCAAATTTACCCTCCCAAACTCGATCTAAAAATATTTACTTTAAACTTGAATTTAATTTTATTTTTTAAAAAATTAATCTAGCTCGATCTAAATATCATATAATTTAATTTAAATTTGACTTGACTTAATTTATAAAAAAATTTAATTTTAAGAATTTAATTGTAAAAAAATTAATTTTAGGACCTAATTTTTAAAAAATGATTTTATGGACCAAATTGTGAATACAAATTCAATTTTAAGGGACAAATTATAAAAAAATATAAAAAGGGACATGATTAGCAATATCCCTAAAAAATATCGGGGGAAATACACTATTAGTCTCGGGTTAGGTCAGGTCAAATTTTTACTCTAAATTCAAACCTAGCCCGACCTCGCCTTTAATAAAAAAAAAACTCGACCCAAATTGACATCTATTTTTACAAAAAATAGCTCGATCAGGTCAGATAAGATTGGAACATGATCGGGTCGGGTGAAATATCTATCCCTAATAATAATTCATAATTGTAAAATAATAAAAATATTTTTAAGAGTGTGTTTTGAATATGAAATTTTAAAGGATGAGTCTACTATGTGTGTCGAATACTGCTAAACACCACTAATGCTGAACATCGCTGAACATCACTAAATTCATTAATAAATATTAAAAATCTCAAACACTCAACATACAATAAATAATTATTTAAAATATTTGAATTAAATTATTTTTCATATATATTATATTTTTTAATCTTTTTTTAAATAATTAGATCAAATACCAACCATAGTTGATCCCTAAATTAAAAAACTCTAAAACTTTTTTCTTTCCTAACAATTTGATTGTTTACTCGATATTTAATAATGAAGTTTGATATGAAAATAGGCCTCTTTTTTTTCAACAATGGTGGACAGAACAAAGTTTGAAAAATACAAGAACAAGTGAAAAAAATTGTAGATGCAGGCCAATTAAAATTCGTGTATGAGGATTTAAGAATTGAAAATCGGGGAAATATTGGGTAATCATTTTCAATGGTAATTAAAATACTAGAAACCAGATATTTTTACGTGAAAACTTGATATCTGGGTTTGAGGTTTTAATTGAATGTTGGTAATCAACATACACGAATTCCAATTGGCCTGCATCTACAAGTTTTTTTACTTGTTCTTGTATTTCTAAACTTTATTCTGTCCACCACCGTTAGAAAAAAGAAGCCTATTTTCATATCAAATTTCATCATTAGATATTGAGTAAACAATTAAACTGTCAGGAAATGAAAAAGATTTAAGGTTTTTTAATTTAGGGATTGACTATAGTTAGTATTTGATTCAATTATTTGAAAAAAATATAATATATATGGAAAACAATTTAATTCAAATTTTATTTTAAATAATTATTAATTGTATGTTGAGTCTTTAGATTTTTAATCTTTATTAATCAATTTATTGGCGTTCAGCGTTAGTGATATTCAACTGTGTTCGACGCCGTTATAAAATTTTCCAATTTTAAAACATTAGTATTTAAAATAGATCATTTGTTACTGTTTGTATTAATAATTATTTAGTTTGGATAAGTATTTTTCTTTCCAAAATTTAAAACTTCATACCTAATAAAAATTAAGGTTTAATTAAAAAAATAAGTGTCCAAATTATATTTTTTATTTTAGGTGTTTAAATTTTTTGGTCAAAATAAGTGTCTAATGTTTGTAGTCATTGATTTTTTAACCCAAATCGAATATAGAGGAAAATATGGAAGGGATTAGTCCCAAAATCAGCTCCAAATCAGAATCAAAAAAAGAAGAAGGATGCCAACTTGGATATGAAAAAATCAAGGGAAAATCATTCTCAAATCATTCAAAATCGGTCAAAGAAGCAAAAGGTGAAGGAGAATCAAAATGTTTCAAGATTTGGCAAGCAATTAACCATAAATTAGGGATTTTGATTTTTATTCTCATTGTAAATTTGGTATGAATTTCTACTATATAACCCCCCTCTCATCCTTTGTAGCACTCACAACTTACAACACAACATTTTCATTCACCACCATTCACCACATTCCTTTATAATCACTACTACACCACTCTTGATCCGAGAGTTATAAAAGAAGTAAGAAGTTTGTACCAACGTTTTCAAGGAATACAAAGAGCAAGCTTTTTTAGGTACTTTGTTCTTCTTCTTTTTATCTTGTGTTATTTTTGTCATTTCGAATTAAGTATAAAAAGGGAGAACTTTTTACCCATATTTTGAGTTTTTGAAGACACTCATTTGAGCATTTTAATTGAGTATAAAAGGAAGATTTTTTCAGTGTATCATCGCCGGAGACGACGGCCGGCGCCAGTGGAAGGCGGCTGGTACGGTGGTGCACCGCCTTGTTCTTCGTTCTTTATTTTTCACATGAACACTTAAGGAACTTTTAAAGTGGGGTGTTTTGATCTTTGTTTTAAAACTAAAATTGAATAATGGTGTTTTTGGGTCATTTGCCTATTTCAAATAAAAATGGGTTATTTAATTTTATAAGATTCATGTACCATTTTTTTAAATCACATAAAGTTTCTTTAAATATTTTTCAAATCGGGCGTCTAATTTCATTTTTTTAAATTTGGATATTAATTTCTTTTCCTTTTTAATTCTAATTTAAACTTATCAAACTTATTTTTGTCACATTTTTCTAAAAAATAATAAAGTGTAAATTAATAACTCGAATATTGTGTTAACTCATTTTATGGAAGATACACGTTCCTTAAATAAAAAATTCTTTGTTTCATCCTTTTTTACTATTTTGTTTAAGATTTTGTATTTATTTGATTTTTGTAAATATAACTGTTTAACTCTAATTTCTATGTATTTTATTAATTTGATTATTTCCTAAAATACCAAGGTATTAATATTTTAATTATTAGGTTAAATAAAGCTCCTAGGGTTAGGTACTAAATTACCTTAGTTAGAGTCTTGTAAAAAACATAAAAAATTCCTTCTTCACTTGAATTAATAAAACACACTTAATCTCACTTTAACCCTAATAGTTAAAATTCTTAGACAATTCTTAGGATTAACAACCACTTTAGAATAATAAAAGTTTCAACACACTAATTGTCTTTGATTGTTTGATTAAAAAGTGAAATATAATTAATGCGGTGTCCTACCAAAAGGAGGTAACGGGTTAGCGCCAGAAGTGTTGGCGGTGATTAAAGTTTACTCTCTGGATGGTAGGGCCGTTAAAATGGAATCATATTCGTAAATGGACAATAATTTAAATTTTACACGAACTTGAAAATTCTGACATTAAAACATTTTTGTAATCGACTAGGTACCAAGTTTTGGGCACTGTGGGGGTGCTAACCCTTCCTCATGCATAACCGACTCTCGAACCCATTTTTGAGTTTTCGCATAAAAAAATTCGTTGTTTTAATAAAAATAAAAATGATTTTATTAAAATGACCCGTTTTAGGTGATCCAATCACACCTTTAAAAGAGATTGGTGGCGACTCCGTTGTTTTTGGCTTTTTAAAAAAAGCGTCGAGCCTTCCTAAAAAAGAGGTTGCGACAGCTTGGCGACTCCGCTGGGGAAATTTTTGTTTTCTACAAAAAGAGAGTCAGGCCACAAGCTGATTACACTTTGTTTTAATGTCGTAATTTGCTAAGTTCGTATAAAATTTAACTTAATTGTTGTCCACTTATGAATATGATCCCATTTTATGCATTTAAAATTTGGTTATAAGCTCTACACCCGAGCTTCGTCCCGTTCGTTTAAGTGGGGGAAAACGCTATTGCTCTCGTGGAATATTGATTCTCCGTATGGGCCTAGCAAGTACCTTTGGGGATCATATGGCTTATGTCTTCATGAGGATACTGATCCTTCGTATGGGCATAGGAAAATGGGCCCCTTGAGTTGAACTTGATTCGTTTGAAGCCTATAATGGGTGAGAATCAATGGCCTTGCTACCCTTAGTAGGGGACAGCGAGGACAATTCGGGAACCCTTTTAGAGCTAAACCTTTGTGAGAATCAAGGAGCCCACCTCATTAGAGTCATGCGAAAAACCCTAGGTTTTGAAATTTGGCCAAAATTATTTCGTTGGAATAGTCCGTGGAGACATGTCCAGAAGTGTTGGAATGCGCTACCCAGTTTACTATTCGTACAACGAAATTATTTTGGACCTTTTATGTTTTTCGAAGTACTAATTTTGTAACACCCCTTACTTGAATCCATCACTGAATACGAGTTAGAGATATCACCTGACACTTGTACAATTATTCTTATTTCAAAATAGATAAAATTTTGTTTCTTTAAAATATCATTAATTTACCCTTTTTCTAAAAGAATACTTAATCGCGTAAAATTTTAAAGATAATATTTCTAAGTTCAATCTGAACTTAATTTTAGGCAGCAACATGGCAGTTTAATTCTAATTTATATTAATAATCAAACTGCCTGAATTAAAAATCATTTACGTAGATAATAAAATACGATTTCAAACATATCAGAGCAGGCTTGCCATTTTTATTATACATGCCGACTAGTAAATATCAAACAACATAAAAAAAATATATTACTGATACTGATGTACTTGTTGTCGATAGATGATGTTCGCTAGTGCTCCTTACTTCCGACGTTTCTCTTTTTCCTACGCATGAAACAATCACACGCTAAGTATAACTTAGTGAGGCATTATAAAATAATTAAAATATTTGTTCGTAAAATAATAATGGAAATAAATAGAGTGCAATATAACTATCAAAAAGGATTCGAAAATTATAAAGACTGACTTATCAAAACCATTCCCCTTTTTCGTAACCTGTAAAAATCTCAATATATATATATATATATATATATATATATATATATATATATATATATATATATATATACAATACAAAGTTATATCAATACGATCCATTGTACTTTCAATTTCAATATAGCCCAATGTACTATGGATGAGAATACATGGTATGTGAGTCAATGATGAGTATGCACATATGTGCCCGACAACAAATATTTAGTTGTGCCATTAATAAAACAATGTATCAGTGTATCGATGTATTGATATCAATGTATCAATACCAATGTATCAATGTCAGTATAACACTGTAAACACTACCGTAACTTAACGGCATTAATAATAATAATAATAGGTCATTGTTGTAGAACACAACTCACTATATCACTGCAGTAACTTAACAGCAGTATTAACCAATAGGTCATAGCCGTAGAACACAACTCACTATCTCATTACTGTACTTGACAGTAATATAATATTAATATACTACACCTCTTTGGCATGCCAATATACCAAGACTCTCAATAATTATACAATGGGCTTTCAAATAATTTACTACTATGAACATTTCATTAATATTCAATAATATCAATGGATCAAGATAATCACTTCAATATGTAAAAAAATATGCATTGGGCAGTTCATACCCGAAAATCATTCATAAAGCATTTCAAATTCATTTAATAAAATTCAAATCTTTTCTTTCAATAATCGAGAATATCTTATCACTAGTCTTTCTCATTTCATAAATAGAGTAAATAGAATGCACTCACCTGAGCCATTTATTATCTTGCCTCACTAAGCTTACTCATTAATCTTTTCATTTCCTTGAATACTTGTACCTTCCCCGGTATTTCTTGCAACTGTAGAAATCAATCGAATATACTTATTACTATACACTTACTTAATTCGAGTCTAACATTTCCAAATAAAATACTAACGTTTGCCATATATCTCATTTTGGGTCCTTAGTGACCACTTTGAACATTTGAAAACTATTCATGCCTTAATTTCCAATTCTTCCATTTTAATCCCTTACTTTCTCATTCTTGACAAAATGTTCATTTTTCATCAATTCAAGTTAATTTGATCATAATTTCAATAAATTTACAGTCCAATCTCCCTTCAAAACAAAATTTCCAAAACCATACCTCTATTTTCCTCAAATAGCCGAATAGGTCTCTAACTTTTCCAAATATTCAATTTGGTCCCAAAATGCTAAAATAAGCTTCTAATATCACAATTCCACTATTTTCATCACCAAAATAATTTTCTTACAATTTAGTGCCTAATTTCTTTGAATTGCTGAAAAATCCTTAACTTTTCAAAATTTACAATTTAGTCCTAAATTGTCAATTCAAGCTTGAAACATCATTTTCTATTCATTTCCATCATCAATTAAATTTTTCACAATTTAGTCCCAAATTTCTTCAAGTTTTTGAATTAGTCCCTAAAGGGAAATTTAACCTTCAAACCTCAAAATTGAACTTTCATCATCAATATAATGCTTCAAACATCATAATCTAACCATTTTCATCCTTAATTCTCAAAACCCTAACAAATACCTAAATTCGAGATTAGGGTTTATAACTTTCAACATGAATTTAACTTGATTTCAAGCTTGATTTCAAAATACTAAACTTATTTCATCATCTACTACTTGAATTTCATCAATTTTCTATGAAACCCTAATTTCTCTCTCTTCAAACCCTAATCTAAAACTTCATAATTCCATGAAATTTTACTATCAAAATGTAGAGAATGAAGAGTAGATCACTTTACCTCAAAGAACCTTACTTGAATTCTTGATCAAAAGCCTTAAATTTAAGCTAGATTTTTTTTGAATCTTTTCCCCATATTTTCTCTTCTTTTCGAAAGTGGGAGGAAGATGATGAACTTTTTGTTCATCAATTTTTGACTTATTTTCTAATATAAAATCATATTTTGCCACTTGTTATTTGAAAAATGATTTTTTTATTCATTTTTCACCTTTTCTAAATTTGCCCCCTTAACTAAATAAAAATTACATCTAGCTCAAAATTGTGCCATACCATTACATTTGAACTAGGTTGGTTCCAATCCAACCGACCATCATCATTAAATAATCATAAAACATCATTTATGATTTTTGTTCGATCCAATTTCCCGATTTTTACGATTTTTCCTCTATCAAACTATCAATTCTAATCTGAGAATCATATATTTCCCTAATTCCATGAATAAATTCATATTTTCATATAAAATTATCCATTTAATAAAGTCAAACTTAGAAATTTAACTCGATCAAAAAATATCGATAATTACCCGAAATCTCTATCGGGTAGCATCTTTATTGAAAATCCTTCATTAAGCATTTATACTAATCTTTGCCACTTCTTCTGAGTCCTTTTTACTAATCAAAATACTGTTATGTGACACTTCCTAATAAGTCACCCAAAACTTTTCTCTAATCTGAACACGCTTAACAATTTTATTCGATCAAAATTTTATATTTTCTACTACATTCTAAGCTCCAAAACTATTTCCAAAATCCTTATTCTGATCGAATTTATCCTCATACTGAATAAAAATCATCTTTTGGGAAAATTTACACTTGAGTCCCTGAACTTTTACCAACTTTTCATTTCGGTCACTAACTTTTATCTTTTGTCATTTTAGTCACTAAGTTAGCCTTATGCCAAAACCTTAGTACTAAATGACCCTTAGATAACTTAGTAAAATTTTCGGGGTATTACAAATTCTTTCTTTTTCTTTTTCTTGTTTTGTATTGTTTTGCATATTTTTCTTGCAGACACATCTCATATCTAGAAGGGGTCGATTCTAAAGCACATTGCTCAAGTAGAATATAGTTTTTCCCGATGGATAGAAGAATGCGAGTATACGTTGCTGGTCCGAGGTCAACCAATGGGCACATGGAGAACAACATTCAAGACAAAGATCTTGGTCCTTAAAGATACCAATGAAGGAGGCAATGATTACTGGTCCACCCAGCTTAGGGACAATGTTAGAAGGTTCCAAGAGCGAGATGAATTGGTCCAGATTTAAGACGTAGCCAAGCATGTGATGGTGCTAGCTAAGGAAGCTACTACTGTTCGTCAGTGTGTCAGGCCAGTATAGAAAGTGGGACTAAGACTCTTGTGGTTGATCGAAGAAATAAAAGAATTGGGGCTCTCGGGACGAGATGTACTTGTGATATAATTCAGAATCTTTTGTAATAAGAAACTTTGATATCCAATGAAAACTATTAGTTTATGTTGTGATCATTGCATACGAATACAATACTCGAGCTATAACTATAGAGGAAAGATTGACAGCTCTAGAAATAAACCACAAGAGTACCCAAGATAGACTCGATAAAATGGAGAAAGACTTAAAAGAAGAAATTGCACAAGCTCAGAAAAACATTGTCAGCCATATAGCGGCTATGTTGAGATTCAAGGACCCAGAAATAGGAAAGACGATTGAAGTTGTTGATGTTTTGTCGCCCCAACTCGAGATAACTTTGGAGACATTTCCATCGAAAAAGAGGTTCCATATATGCACGGCAGGAACATCAGCTCATCTTCCAGAAAGGTCTAGGATAAATCATGGAAAAACCAAGGTATTAAGGTGCGAGATCTCCATAAGGCAGTCGAAAAGTTCAGAGTGAATAAGAGGCTAGAAGATCAATGTAACAGGCTAAAAGAGATCATCAAAGCCCTACAAGGAGGAAATGGCTATGGTGGCATAGATGCTAGAGATCTAAGTCTAGTATATGACTTGGTAGTTCCTCCAAAATTTAAAACTCTCAACTTCGAGAAGTATGACGGGACCACTTGCCCTTCGGTGCACTTGACCATGTACTGTCAAAAAATGTCACTACACTTGAAAAATGAGAAACTACTCATCTACTGTTTCCAAGACAGTCTGTCAGGGTCTGCTACCTGATGGTATGCCCAATTGAGTCGATTCAACATACGCACTTGGAGAGATCTGTCAAGAGCTTTCCTTAAACAGTACGAGCATGTGACAGATATGGTCCCAAGTAGGCTCGTACTCCAGGGCATGGAACAAAGGCCAAATGAGAGTTTCTGTCAGTACGCTCAGAGGTGGCTAGACATGGCGGCCCAAGTTCAACCTCTACTATTGGAAAACGAGGTTACTCCAATTTTCGTGGAGACTTTAAACGGGCCTTTTTGCAACAATATCTTAAGCCATGCCACCAAAGGTTTCACAGACATGGTCATGAATAGGGAACTGATATTGGCAGCCATCAAAAGTGGGAGACTCGAGGAAAGAAAATATGACGAGCACCTATAACCTAAACTACTTCATCAATGAAATCTTGTCACGAGGTAAATGTGGGCATTTTCTCGAAAAATGTTGGGGTCATACCTAGAACCAACCCTTTTGCTTTTGCCCAAAAGCAATAGGGATCTTTTGTAAGGGCCTCTATGTTAATCTACTTGTTTAAAGATGCATTTCCTTTATTTTTCTCGAGTGGCAAACATTTCATTTTTTTCTCTTTTCAATTTTCATCCATTTCTCTTTTAAAATACATCTTCTTTGCAGAATCCCCATTATTGATTGTACGAATGATTCTTGGATCTAATCCCGAGATAGAAAGGCAATAAAGTGTGTTCAAGATTAATGAGAAATCTCATAAACAGATTTTGAGTGATTTTCCTCTTAGACATTGTTGTTAAGGTCTTTAAATAAAGTGATAACTCTAAAACATCTACCAACTGAGGACTGCTTCTTTTTGATAATATTTTTTTGTGATATGACATTTTGGCATTCCTTCATTTCCCTTTTTAAGTAAGAAAATGAAAAAATCCTTTGTTGTCCCTTTTTGAGCCTGATATTTTTTCTTATGACTGAACCCTAACCAAGGATCACTCCCCACGCTGGGGAGCAAAGAGGATGAAAGGCTGCTTGCAAATGAGCAAAAGGCACATCAAATCAAACTGAATGTCCTAAATTCAAAATCAAAAGGACAAAAAAAAGAAAAAAATGGAAGGAAAAAAAGAAAGAAATGAAAGCTGAAACATGAAAGAAAAGAAAATTTGAAACAAGAGAAAGACATGTACGAAATCCTTCAAGTGAGACATGTTCCAGAAAAAGAAATGACTGAAAACCCAAAATGGGCAGTGTAGAGTGATCCAAAGAATAAAAGAATGAAGATTTCATTAAGAAAGATTGATCCTTGGTTTAATCACCCTTAAGCATGTATTTGGGCCTATATATCCTTTCTTTGTAACCCGAGCCTAGCCTACATTACAAGCCTTTAAAGATCATTTGGATCACATATGAATATCTGACAAAAAGAGTTTGTTTTCAAAACACATTCCACCTAATTGAGTTAACCTTTCTTCAGGGACCTCGAAACTTTTAATGTCTGATTGAGATTAGAAAAGTGAGAAAATTAAAATTTGGGGAGTTGGTGAGTTAATGAGAGCTACCTAAAAATGGGATACTATCCGATTGATGGATTCGTGAATCATTCATACTGTGAATTTTGGGGCATCTGACTTTGCTCTTTTCCATGTTTACCATGACTTTTTCCTTTGAACCCTATTTTCTCGCCTTTATTTATGGTCCTTCGTCTTTCTTTAAATCCTTATTGCCAACTCTTTTCTTGCATCTTACAAGTGAAGTAACATAGATTCATGAAAAACAAAGGTTTTTTAGTATTGATTCCAAATCCAAGAGTAATTGTTCACCATCGCATTAGAAAATAATAGGGGCAACATCGTCTTCATTAACTCGTGGGATAGAAGTTGTGTTTCCAATCGAGGTTGGAATTCATTCTTTTCGAGTATTGATGGAAGCAAAACTAGAAGAAGAATAATGGGTCCAAGTCAGATATGACCAGTTAAAGCTATTCGATGAAGAGGGGTCGAAAGTTGTTTGCCATGGTCAAGTGAATTAGGGAAAAATAACATAGGCTCACAATAAGAAAATTCATCGGAGAAGATTCTATGAAAGAGATTTTGTGTTAAGGAAATGTTGCCAATTCAAAGAGGTTCTCAGGGAAAAATGAATGACTAACTGGAAAAAGGCATTCTCAAAAAGAACATTGATCTTGGTGAACTTCATAATCCGATGAATTCAGAAGTTTTATGCCTAAAAAAGAAGATGGAAAAGTAAAAAGAAAAAGAAAGAAAGAAAAAAAAGAGAATAAAATTATCGAATGGTGAAAATCCGCAAAGGGCGCCTTAGATACAAAAAATAAAAAAGAATAAAAAGGGGAGTTCATGATGAAAACCCGAAAAGGGCATCTTGAAACCAAAGGAGGATTCGAGTTGAAAACCTGCAAAGGGCAGCTCAAATAATTTACGGACTAGGCAAGCAGCAAATGAATCTCTCAGAAACTTGGTATCTTAGAAAGAATTTCATGTCCTTATACCTCGTCAACTTGGCAACACAAAGCAATTTTTGGTGTTCCTACTTAGGAAGTTTTGGCCAGTGGGGCACGCCCAGATTAGGGCAATTTGCATTGGCCAAGGATTTCAGGCGTCAACGTTAATAGGCGTGAGAGGAAGATAGAAAACGCTAGAATCATTAGAAGACATTCAAGGTAGAAATAAGCTTTGCTGCAAGGATTTACATGCAAGCGCTACAAAGAGCACTGCAGGGACAAACATTTGAGAACCCACAAGAAGCTTTGAGAAGGTTTGATGTTATTTTAAGGCACCGTGATTGCTACACCTTCTCCTGCATTGAGAACAATTTTACAGATATTGGAAGAGATGTCCAGTGATGTTAAAGCTTTCATTCAAACTTTTGGGAGGATGTGAGAGATTCTATTCTCTCAACAAGACAAAGGAAAAAAGTGTTGAAGAATGTGAGATCCTTCAAACCAAGAATACAAGATAACTGGATTGAGTGAGCAAATGTGCAAAGCTCAGATGTTTCCTTTGAAGCAAAAAGATATAAATAATAAATAACTAGTATGGTAGTCTATCTAGGTTAAACAAGCAACGCGCATGGAAGCGAAGAGGAAGACCCTCATAAGAGAATGAGAAAAAGGAGAAAAAAAGAAAAAGAGAAAATGTAAAAAAGAAAAAAAAACATGCATTCATGTGTTAGGCATCTCTAGGAGCATGCTCATCATAATCATAGTATTTGTTAAAGTTTGACAGGTATGGAATTGCTTATCTATTCGAGCATGAGGAGAATAGAACCTGTCTATCCATTAGGGCATGAGGAGAATAGAACTTGCCTATCCATTAGGGCATGAGGAGAGTGGAACCTGCCTATCAATTTGAGCATGAGGATAATAGAACCTGCATATCTATTCGAGCATGAGAAGAATAGAACCTACCAATCCATTCAGGCATGAGGGGAATGGAACCTGCTTATCTATTCGAGCATGAGGAGAATAGAACATGTATATCTATTCATGCATGAGGAGAATAGAACCTGCCTATCCATTCAGGCATGAGGAGAATGGAACCTACTTATCTATTCGAGCATGAGGAGAATTCGAGCATGATGAGAATAGAACCTACATATCCATTCGTGCATGAGGAGAATGGAACCCTTTTTTAAACCTGCTTATCTATTCGAGCACGAGGAGAATAAAACCTGCATATCCATTCATACATGAGGAGAATGGAACCCTTTTTTGAACATGCTTATCCATTCGTGCATGAGGAGAATGGAACCCTTTTTTGAACCTGCTTATCTATTCGAGCATGAGGAGAATAGAACCTGCATATCTATTCATGCATGAGGAGAATGGAACCCTTTTTGAACCTGCTTATCTGTTCGAGCATGAGAAGAATAGAACCTGCATATCCATTCGTGCATGAGGAGAATGGAACCCTTTTTTGAACTTGCTTATCTATTCGAGCATAAGGAGAATAGAACATGCATATCCATTCGTGCATGAGGAGAATGGAACCCGCTTATCTATTCAAGCATGAGGAGAATAGAACCCGCCTATCCGTTCATGCATGAGGAGAATAGAACCTGCTTATTTATTCGAACATGAGGAGAATAGAACCCGCCTATCCATTCGAGCACGTGGAGAGTGGAACCTGCTTATCTATTCGAGCATGAGGAGAATATAACTTGCCTATCCATTCGGGCATGGGGAGAGTGGAGCCTGCTTATCTATTCGAACATGAGGAGAATAGAACCCGCCTATCCATCTAGGCATAATGAGAGTGGAACCTGCTTATCTATTCGAGCATGAGGAGAATAGAACTCGTCTATCTATTCGGGCATGAAGAGAATGGAACCTGCTTATCTATTCGAGCATGAGGAGAATAGAACCCGCCTATCCATTCAGGCATAGGAAGAGTGGAATCTGCTTATCCATTCGAGCATGAGGAGAATAGAATCTGCCTATCCGTTCAGGCATAAGGAGAATAGAACCCTTTTGACTTTCACCATCCAGTTTATAGTCCAGCTAAAAAATTAGTTCATTTTTTGTTCTTTGCACTATTCATGTTTCACCGGGATAAGCAAAGGAGGGGCAGTTGTAGCTACTAATTTTTTAACCCAAACCGGACATGGAGGAAAATATGGAAGGGATTAGTCCCAAAATCAGCTCCAAATCAGAATCAAAAAAGGAGGAAGGATGCCAACTTGGATATGGAAAAATCAAGGGAAAATCATTCCCGAATCATTCAAAATCGGTCAAAAAAGCAAAAGGGGAAGGAGAATCGGAATTTTTCAAGATTTGGCAAGCAATTAAACATAAATTAGGGATTTTGATTTTTATTCTCGTTGTAAATTTGATATGAATTTCTACTATATAAACCCCCTCTCATCCTTTGTAGCACTCACAACACAACATTTTCATTCACCACCATTCACCACATTCCTTTGTAATCACCACTACACCACTCTTGATCTGAGAGTTATAAGAGAAGTAAGAAGTTTGTACCAACGTTTTCAAGGAATACAAAGAGCTAGCTTTTTTAGGTACTTTGTTCTTCTTTTTTTATCTTGTGTTATTTTTTGTTATTTCGAATTAAGTATAAAAAGAACTTTTTACCCATATTTTGAGTTTTTGAAGACACTCATTTGAGCATTTTAATTGAATATAAAAGGAAGATTTTTTTAGTGTATAATCGCTAGAGACGGCGCCCGGCGCCGGTGGAAGGCGGCCGGTACAGTGGTGCACCGCCTTGTTCTTCATTCTTTTATTTTTCACATGAACACTTAATGAACTTTTAAAGTGGGGTGTTTTGATCTTTGTTTTAAAACCAAAATTGAATAATGGTGTTTTTGGGCCATTTGCCTATTTCAAATAAAAATGGGTTATTTAATTTTATAAGATTCATGTACCATTTTTTTTAAATCACATAAAGTTTCTTTAAATATTTTTTTAAATTGGGCGTCTAATTTCATTTTTTTAAACTTGGATATTAATTTCTTTTCATTTTTAATTCTAATTTTGACTTATCAAACTTATTTTTGTCACATTTTTCTAAAAAAATAATAAAGTGTAAATAATAACCTGAATATTGTGTTGACTCATTTTAGGGACGGATACACATTCCTTAAATAAAAAAATCTGTATTTCATCCTTAATGTGTATTCGTACTACGAGTATACGTTAAATGTGTTACATTTAGTGGTATCAAAGCTACAAGTTTAGTTGGTTCTAGATGCTAAACTGAGTTTGTTATAAGTTTGTCAGTAAATATATGCCCCTAGAATGTCATATTACTGATGTGTTGATTGTATGACTTGAAGTTGTTCCTCATTAGCATAAGATAGAATAATATTATAGTAAGGAAAGTAAGACGCTATCGGATTTCGTCGACGAATCTCAGAGGTTAAGAAAGAACTCATTGCGAGTACAATGAAGTGAAATAAGTATTGTAATCAACTTCAGTTTGAGTTGAGTTACCTGCATTGTAAGGAGCTGATGCAGTAATTATAAGATGTTAGTCTTTAACATCTATATATGCACTTATGTTTATAACAACATAGGTTACAAGGAAATTTAGATAGTAAGGGCCCACATTTGAAGATAAAAAGGCAGTCGTAAGACTGTAAGTTTATGATTAAATGATATTAAGATATTCGGATATGAAGAAGTAACAAGAAGTATCTTTACTTGGGAAATATACATGCTTGAGGGTCGAATATGGCACTCCAATAAGACAACATTGATTAAGTTATGAGAAAGAAAGCTGGAAAAGTTAGTAGTAGGAAATTATTAGACTGGAATTATACTTAACCCGATAAAGAAAGAATGATGAAAAGCAAATTTTCTCTGAATGGATAGCAAACTTGGTTAATAGAGACCAAGAATTAAGAAATCTGAAGATTTCATTAATAATGGTTTTCTCAAAGAAATGTAAGATAAAAGAAGTTATTAGAATGATCAAGGCAAAATTGAAGAAGTAGTAACAAGGTTAGACATTAACCACTTTCCGCTCAATATGATGTTTAAGTGTTGGTGAAGTTGGAAATGCCTAGTTAAACCGAGGTTTATTATTTCGAACCCTGGATATGATTTTAGAGAAAATTCAATCCCAAGTTTCTTAGACTTTTATTACTAGAGAGTTGGGAAGTCTTGAAGTGTTGGACTTCAGGTAGGATATTGAAGGAAAACTAATGTCGATAGACTATTGGTTTAACAAATATAAAGGTGGTGATAGAAGGGCTTCGTTGTGATGATCGGGAAAAAGCTCAATATGATGGTAACTTATCCCTTGGGACATAGCACAATGGGGCATGAATTGGTTATATTCCTACCATGCCATTGTGGATTGTCTCTTAAAGCGATTAATATTAAGGATCTCGGAAGGCACAGAGATAATAGTAGTTGGTGAAAGGGTAAATCCCTTATCCAATGTAATTTCAGCTGTTTCTGCCAAGAAACTGTTGCTACAAGGCTGCCAAGCTTTCTTAGCAAATATAGTGGATACTCGAGTTTCTGAGATTAAATTGGAAGATATTTCGACTGTCCGAGAGTATCTAGATGTACTCCCTGATGAGTTACTAGGGTTTCCTCCAGATCGAGAGGTGGAATTCAAAACAGAGTTGTTATCAGGTAGTGCGCCTATATCGATGACCCCATATAGAATGGCTCCAACCTAGCTTCGGGAGTTAAAGGTACAATTGCAAGAATTGTTAGATCGAGGTTTTATAAGGCCAAGTATGTCACCTTGGGGTGCACCAGTGTTATTTGTGAAAAAGAAAGATGGATTCATGCGATTATGCATAGATTACCATTAGATAAATAAGGTGACAACAAAGAATAAGTATCCTCTTCCGAAGATTGATGACCTTTTTGATCAGTTAAAAGGCGCAACTGTATTTTCTAAGATTGATCTCCGATCGGGGTATCATTACTTAAAGATCAAGGAAGAAGATATTTCGAAGACAACTTTCCGAACTCGGTATAGACACTATAAGTTTGTAGTGATACCTTTCGGATTCACAAATGCTACTACGACATTCATAGATATGATGAACCGAGTATTTTAACCTTACTTGGATCATTTTTTTGTGGTATTCGTCGATGATATTTTAGTTTATTCAAAGACAAAGGAAGAACATGATGCCCACCTTCGCATTGTTCTTCAGGCCCTTCGAGAAAAGAAGTTGTATGCTAAGCTGCCAAAGTGTGAATTTTGGTTGCCGGAAGTTGCTTTTCTTGGCCATGTGGTTTCGGCAAAGTGGATAAGAGTAGATCTCAAGAAAGTGCAAGCTACAGTTGAATGAAAAACTTTGAAGAATGTTTCCGAGGTTCAAAGTTTCTTGGGACGTGTTGGTTATTATCGAAGGTTTGTAAAGAAATTCTCGATAATTGCCTCCCCACTGACCAAGCTATTGACGAAGGACGTAGCATTTATTTGAACGGATAAGTGCCAAGAAAGTTTTAAGACATTAAAAATGATCTTAGCAGAAACCCTAGTGATAGTACAACCAGAATCGGGCAAAGATTATGTGGTTTATAGCGATGCTTCTCATAATGGTTGGGATGTGTACTTATGCAAGAAAGAAAAGTGGTGGCCTATGCTTCAAGGCAACTTAAAATGCATGAGAGGAATTATCCTACTCATGATTTAGAGTTAGTAGCAATTGTATTTGCTTAAAAGATATGGCGTCATTATCTATATGGTGAGCGATGCTACATTTACACATATCATAAAAGTTTAAAGTATCTGCTAACTCAAAAGGGGTTGAATATGAGGCAAAGAAGGTGGATCGAACTTTTTAAGGATTATAATGTTGTGATTGACTACTATCTTGAAAAAAACCAATATAATAATCAATGCTCTTAGTTGGTAGATATTCTTTACATTAAGAGCAATGAATGTGCAACTGTATTGGAAAAAGATTGGTATGTTAATTATAGAACTTTAGTTTAGACCTATTCATTTAGGTCAAATTAAAGATTTTTAGTTGAAAGATGAAAAATGTTGCCAAGGTTGGAACAAATTGAAAATGGTGAAAATAAAGACTTCAAAGTTAAGTATGTTGGATGTCTGAGAAAAATATTATGTTCTTGACGATGCATCCAGAAAAGAATAAGAGGTATCAAGGTCTGAAGAGCAAATATTGATATCCAGAAATAAAAGGACAGTAACTGAATTTATGGCTACATGCTTGACGGGCTAACAACTAGAAGTGAAACATCAAGTACTTTTAGAAATATGATAACATATTTCATTCCCTTAGTAGAAGTGGAAAAGATGATTCGATTTGGGTATTTATGGACAGATTGAATCAATCTGTAATGAATAAATATGCTGAGCGATAAATCTGAAGTACTGTAAAGTGACGTGATGTACCTATTTTCATTGTGTGTGATTAAGATATAAGATTATCTCTAGATTTTGGAGTTCCTTGCATAAGACATTAGAGACTCGACATAATTTCAACACTACTTTGCATCCATAGAAGGACGAACAATCTAAAAGATTAATTCAAATTTTGAATGATATGTATAGTTTCTATTTGATTGAGTTTGAAGGCTTTTGGGAAAAGTATGTGCCCCTAGATGAAATTTCTTACAATAACAACTATCAATCGAGTATAAAGATGGCTTTATCAAAAGTGTAGTGTGAAAGAAGATTGTGATAAACATTTATGAATAGTGCTACAAGCCTTGTGGGAAAAGTAGTTGTATGCAAAGTTACTCAAATGTGACTTTATCAGAAAGTATTGATAAAATCCTTTACATGATATTACCTTGGAGGAAATAGAAATTCATGCCAAATTTGATTTATGAGAAAGAACTGGTAAAGATTCTAGCACATGAAGTCAAATAACTAAGGAATAAGTCGATTTCGCTTGTTAAAGCTCTTTGGCGAAATTATAAAAATAGAGAAAACGACTTGGGAAAGAAAAGAAGTTATGAGAAACCAATTTCCTCACCCTTTTTGAGCTAGGTACGTGTTGAAAATTTGAGGATGAATTTTCTTAAGGGGGAGAGAATTGTAATATCCCAATTTTTGGCTAGTTCCCAAAATGTAAATTTTGAAAGTTTTGTGGCTAAAGTATAAACTTTGGAAAAGTTTAGGGATTAAAGTGTAATTTTCAAAACGTTATGTATTTTAACCCCGTAAATGAATAGTTTACCCCCAACAATGACGTTTTCGTGTTACCCGAATTTTCGTACGGAGTTTGTAATAATGGCTATAAAATGATAAAGTTCGGAAAACATTCGGATAATCAGATCAAGCTAAAATTTCAGAGATAGTTCTATGGACCTTAGAAGAGTCATAAAATATCATTTTATGGATATTTGGATGTTAAAAAGATCAGGAAAAATTTAAATCGATCGAAATGACATGGAATGGCAATTTTGTGAGTAAGTTGATCAGTAAAGGGCATTTTGGTCATTTTGCCCAAAAAGGACATGGAGGGAATTTTGATATTTCTTTTATGGATGAATAGTGGCTGATTAGAATCCAACTAAGTCTAGTTGGAATATTACAAAATGGAAAATTAGAAATATAAATCTAGTTGGAGGGTATTTTTGGAAAGTAGAATTTATTAAATTAAAAATTCATTTTTAATGATACAAGTGTCTTAAATATATGAAATATGAAGTAATTATCAGCAAAAATACTCTCCAAAACATTGGTGAAGAGAAAAAAGAGAAAAATTTTACAAGCTCGATTTAAGCCCCGAATTTCAATTTTCAGTTAAGTCCGAATCAAAGAAGGTTCGAGGTATTATGAAAGAAATGATCGAACTAGGACTTAGTGAGGCATTGTGTTAAGTGGCCAAGGTGAGTGCATTTTTACCTATTTTATATATATGATATGAGGAAGACTTGCGATAGGTCGACCTTGATATTAATGAAAATGTATGTTGATCAAAATTATGCAAATGACATGAAATATTAAATGGCATATATGATACATTGATATGGCATAATAATTTATGTAAGATAAATCGGATTTTAGATATTGGGTATAAATTGCCTAATATCGACTTATATGATTTATATTGATGCTTTGAACATGGAATGTTGATTATAATGTTGATTTTGCCCAAGTACTATTGTGAAGTCTTTGGTATAATTGGATATCCATAGAGTCCTAGCAACTGCACCATAGCACTACGATGCGAGATAGACTCTTTGAGGTCGAGATAGACTTTTCGGGGTCGAGATAGACTCTTTGGGGTCAAGTTAGACTTTACGGAGTCGGTTCAAACACTACGGTGTTACATAGCACAAAATGTGCGAGTATGAGGAGCAAAGAGCATACTCGAGTATGTACTCATCATTAGACGCTACAGCGTTGTAGACACTATGATGTCGGTTATGATGACTCGTGTACCAAAGTATCACATTATATTGTACTTCGGGCTATAATACATGAAATGTATTTATGCAGGTAGTTAAGTTAAAAAGCTTAACGTATATTTGATTAATAAAATAAAGGTTTGATGATATGATATAAACTGCAATTGGGACTCGCTTGCCATTTTGCAAAAATTGTATTGCACTGTTACATGACAAAGGAATAACTTTGATAAGTCAGTTTTATACGATTTTATATTTTTATATAATATACACAGTAATTTGTTTATTTAAGTTATTGTTATACATTGAAATGCTTTACTTTAATTTATAGTTAACTCATTAAGTGAACGTGTACCTAGTTTTAAATTTAAGAAATGGCCTAGACAGTGTACCTAGTTTTCGCCCTGAGTTACATACTTGTTTTAATAACTGACTAACATGTTTTATAAACCAATTTAGGGTCAAAACTAGCAATCTGCAAATAGGCTACGAATACTTCAAAAGTCGAGAAATGGTTATTTTATAAACTAGTTTTATGTTAGATGTTTTTAAAAAAAATACAAGTCTAAAACTCTGTTAAATAATATTGTGACATCCTTAATGTGTATTCGTATTACAAGTATACGTTAAGGGTGTTGCACCATAAATCGACCCCACATCTTACGGGAGTGTTTAAGGTGGTTTACTACCATTTTTACATGTTATTAACATGAAATCCGGATTACGCTATTAAAGAGGGTATCTAACCTCTAAACACCCAAATCAAACATAAACACCAAATTTAAGCATACAAAGCATCATCTTTAGGGTGTGCATGAAACCAAGGAGTTAGTCGTGTACTAACCTTGATTTAAGTTGGAAAAGAAGCCTCTAAACCAAACTCTTCAAGCCTTCTTCTTCCCAAGCTCCTTGGAAGAATTTCCAACCTTTTTCACTGCAAAAGGAAGTTGTAAAACGAATTACAACTTTGCAAAAAAAGATAAACCAACTAAAACTTACTCTTAAGCTGGAAAAACGGGATTGATTCTCCTTCTAACCACTTTCCTCAAAACCCCCCACAAAACCCATTTTCTCTTTGACCACCAAACTTGATGAAACATACCTTCAAATAAAGATCCTTGCAAGGGGATTAAACCTTCCTTAACTAAAATTCTGAGATTAACACTTCTAAACTCAAAGATTGAACCTTTAAGCTTTGGTTCTTAGGAAGGAGATGAGAATAGATGAAGAGTGAAGACAAAGGGACATGAAGATCTCACCAACAAGCTTTTCTGCATAAAATTAAATAGGCTTCCTTCATCTTCTCTTCAAAAAGAGGTAATTACCTTATTACCCTCCATTATCCTTCCAACCCAACACCAAACCAAAAACTCACGCCCAACAACCATATACAAGCCCACCAAGGCTTTTTTGGCCCAAATGTGAAGCCCACTCTTCGGGTTAAACTAACCCTCAAATTCTAAAATCTGGGTCATTACAATATCAGATTAACATCCTAGAGTCCATCATTGAAGTGCTTTATCAATTCTACATCAACCGGTTCATATGGCACAATCCATCTTCAAGCCTTCATACTTCAATAGTGCCAACTATTCTTATTGGAAGAAAATGATGATGATCTTCATTTAATCCGTTGATTACAAGCTTTGGGAGATCATTGAAAATGACCCTAAACTTCTACAAAAGAGGGTAGGAGACATTTTTGTCCTCAAGGATAGGAATGAGACAAATGCAACTCAACTCAAAGGCCACATATGTGCTCTTGGCCCGAAAGAATACTCCAAAGTCTCATCTTGTGACGATGCCAAGGAAATTTAGGACAAGCTTGAAGTCACATATGAAGGAACCAACGAGGTGAATGAGTCCAAGATTGAACTTCTCAACCTCAACTATGAGAACTTCAAGATAGATCTAGAAGAAGACATCAAAGTTATGTTCGATCGGTTCTCTGTCATTATGAATGAGCTTAAAAGATTCAAAGAGGTAATTTTGGAGGACAAGCTTGTGAGGAAGTTAATTTATTCACTTCTCGATTCATGGGATTTCAAGAAGACCGCAATTATAGAAGCCAAGAATCTCAAGACGCTCAAGCGTGACGAGCTAATGGGATCTTTGCTCACCCATGAAATGATGATGTCAAAAGGGAAGAAAGAAGAATGAGACTAAAGAGATGAATGTTGCTCTTAAATCTTCTACAAGCTGACAAGAATAATCAAGTGGAGAGGAAGATGAAGTTAAAGAGATGGCCAAGCACTTCAAAAAGATAAAGAGGTTCATGAAGTGCGAAAAGGAAAAATCAAGACATAAATCAAGAATGAAGAGGGATATCATTTGCTTCGAGTGCAAGAAGCCGGGGCACATCATGTATTATTGCCCTCGACTCAATAAGAAGACATCAAGCTATAAAAGAACGTATTTGAAGCTACATGGAGTGATGAAGAGGACTCTACCGATGATGAGGTAGCCAACTGTAGTCTCATGGTCATCGAAGAAGATTCAATGGCAACTTCTAATTCATTTACTTTAATTTCATATACATTTGATAAACTACAAGATGCCTATGATAATTTGGTTTTAGAATTTGAAAACCATACTTTGAAGAATAAGAAAATGGTTTCAAAATTGAAAGTTGAAAATGATTTGCTTTCTAAAACCAATTTTGAATTTGAAGCAAAGCTTAAGGATTTTGAGCAAAAGAATTTTGATTTTAAAAAATTTGCTTCAAAAAGTTCATAATGATCATAAAAAAGAATTAGATGGTCTTAAAAGAGAAAACAATTTTATTTACAAAAGTTTTGAAAAGAAAAATGGAGATTGCTCCAAAATAAATTTGTAAAATCAATTTTTTATCAAAGACAATCTAGTTCTCCTATATTTTTTTAAAGGATAAATGATTAAGAATATTTGGGTCCCTAAGAGAAAAATTTCTTCAAATAAAAAGGAAGACATTGAAAAATGGATTTTTAAGGGGACTAAGTTATATGAGACTAATACTGATGGATCCAAAGCAATTTGGATACCAAAACAAAAATGATTATCTTTTGTAGGTGTGATTGAGCATTGATGATCAAATTCGAAATTTTGGGAGCACTTGAAGAATGAGAGGCTTAACATCCTACCTTGGTTCAAGTGGTAAAATTAATTTCATGCAATTGCTTGATCATATGCTAATTGCTTGAAGAATGAGAGGCTTAACATCCTACCTTCAACGCCTAGTTTTTGTTTGAATTTATTGCAGGTACCAATACCCTGAATACCGATACCCAACTTCAGGTACCGATACCCCTTGTATTTTTTTAACGGCTCTTTCCCATTTAAGCAGGTATCGATACCCAACTTTCGAGTATCAATACCCACTGGACAAAAGTACATTTATGGTTGGAAAAACACCCCCAACGGCTCCAAACCAACTCCAACGGTTATAAATTGTCAAGGGGGGTTTAAAAGACACCATCAAGCATCCATGGAAGACCAAGAAACATATTGCCAACGTTCATGTTTAGAGAAATCAAGTTTTGTACTTAAATTGTCAAATTCCTTGTAGAAAAACACTAATGAGCCTAATTGTTATATTTGCTCAAAGGGCGAGTGCTTAAATTTGCAAACACATTTGCCTAGTGAGATGTTCTCTTGTTTGCTAATTTGTATTTTCTATTTGGAAGAGAGTGTCTCAAAGCTTTGGGGTATAAGCTTTGAGGGATTTGTAAGGTTATCTCCTTTGGGCCTAAAAGAAAAAAAAATTAGTGAATTTGTGAAAAATCCTTAGCGGGAAAGCTGGGGTAGTGAAGGTAGACTTGGTTGAGCACTCGAACCACTATAAATAATTGTGCAAACTTTTATTCCTTTTGCTTCCACCGTTTTCATCACAAAGTCAATTCACCCCTCTTGACGATTCAGTTGACGTATTCGAGCCCAACACTTTAGTAGTATTTATCTGATTTTTAGTATGGATAAAATTTACACATACTTTATAGACAAAACTGCTCAAACTTGGATAACCTAACAACATCATCTCCTCTCCGCTGAACCACACCTTTAGTTCCGATTGTTTATTATTTTTAATCTTAAAAATATTTTTATTATTTTGAAGTTTTTATTTGAGAGACCGATTGAAATCTCAGGTTGGTTGTTTGCTTAAACTCATAATTTTGGTCCAATTATATCATTGATCCTTGTATTAGGTGTCACTTATGAATTTGGTCTTTATATTCTAATTTTGTCCTATTATAGCTCGACATTCATCCTCAAACTTTGAATTGTCCATTGATCCATCAAGAAGACCGTAAAGTGCACTCACAAATCTATGTAGGAGAGAGATTAAATTTTAAGAATTAGAAAGCATTAGACCCTTCAAATTTAGCAGTTAAATATATATATAAACCCACCTGTCTTATAAATCTGAAGAACTATCGTCTCTCGGATGTTTCCAATTTATTCCAGCAACCGTTGTATTTGTTTTTGCTGACAATAGTCTTTCATATAGGATCTAAATGAAGATCAAAGATTGAAGAATACGTAATTAAGTGTAGTACGTAAAATGAAGAAATAACTAAAAAGCTTCCGAAACCTTACGTACTTGATGAAGTCTTAAAAGAACATAGAAATCATCTTCGGGTAAAACTGCCCATACATGCTTTGAAAGAGGCTTCACCGTAAACAAGAAACGTTCTGAAAACGACAAGGACGTGTCATCTCCTTCCACATGTGTATCAGTCATCCCTTCAGTTTCCCCTTCATTCTCGGCCTTACCATCAACTTCATCACGCTCGACATCTTCCTCCTCTTCATGCTCTTCACAGGAGCATTCATCACCTGCGGACTCACTGCCCGAATGCATTATCACCAGCCTCTGAGGCATTTTCGCTATCCTCATCATCAGCATCCGCATCATTTTCTTCACTAGCATCCACGAAATGCAAGTCTTTCCCATTTCCAGACTGGTGTTGTCTATTTCGAACACCCGGCTTTGCCTTTGGACCGGTATCACCATAAGCAACAAAATTATCCTCCTCGAAATCACCGGTAGGTGATAATTCACCTTCTTCTTTTTCAATTCTGGAGGGACCAGCAGATTCTTCGTGACATCTACTGGCATTAGAGCCAGCTGTAGGTACTCCATTTACCAATAAAGCATGTCTTGTTACACCGACACCCTGAATTACCAAGCAAATTTAAATAAGTTCATCAACTGACGATTAAAGAAAAAACAAACCGACTTAAGAAAAAACGAAAAGTCCAAATTGACTTGGTTGGTCGAAAAACCAAATTAACTGAAAATAAAAGAGGCAACCGATAATTTTTTAATTCATATTTTATTTAAAACTGTAGGAATATACGTGCAAGGAAATAGATTAAATTAAGGATTCAGTGAATATTTCTTGTAGTTACAATCCCTTAATTTAAGGGATTATATCTTTTCCTAGAATTAGTCTTTTTCCTAACTTAGAGTTTCCTAAGATAGAGATGTAGCTTGTATATAAATATGTAACAAATCCTTTTGATTGAAATAAGAGAATTACTCTTATTTATTACATGGTATCAGATTAGGTTTCGACCATTCTAAATCCCAATCAATGGTCAATTCTTCTTCTACGGAGATTACATCCTCACCAGAATTTGTTTCTGGTTCTGATGATCTCCATGAATCCTCAAATCTGGTCATTACCTTAACTTCTGCCACTACTGTTTCTAATTTCACCAAGGAACAAATTGCTGGGCCTCGAGCGGGTAATCTAGCCATGGCTGAACCAGAAGGTAAAACCTTTCCTACAACCCTTCTTTCTCAACAGTTGACTCCTATTTGGGTCCTTGACTCCGGGGCTTCTGATCAGATGACTGGAAACATGACATTGTTTAAAACTTTTTCAACTACACTTGGTAGGGCTATTAAAATTGCAGATGGTTCCTTTTCCCAGATTCACGGACATGGTTCTATCTCTCTCAATAAAAATATGCTTCTTGAAAATGTCCTCTTTGTACCTGATCTTACTTGCAACCTCATATATGTCAGTAAACTTTCGAAGGACTTACACTGTGCTATCAATTTTAATGAATCTGGTTGTACTTTGCAGGCACTGGACATGAAGAAGATTATTGGCAATGCTAGCTTGCATAATGGCCTCTATATCCTAAATGGTCCGCCATCAACTTTCGAACAAACACCTTCTACTTCTTTCACAGCCTTAAATAAAATTGATATTGTTATGTTATGGCATGTTAGGTTAGGGCATCCTAGTTTTCAGTATCTTGCAAAGTTATATCCTTCTCTTTTTATTAATAAAAAACCATATTTGTTTAAATGTCATATTTGTTCTCTTGCTAAACATACCAAAGCATCCTATTCACCGTCTAAATATAAGCCTTCACACACGTTTTCTTTTATCTATAGTGACATTTGGGGCCCTTCTAGAGTGAAGAATGCTAATGGTTGTAAGTGGTTTATTACATTTATCAATGACCATAGTAGGCTAATTTGGACTTACTTGATGATAGACAAATCTGAAACTTTATTTGAGAGATTTTATACCATGGTTGACACCCAGTTTCATTCCAAAATTCAACTTTTTTCATTCTGATAATGGTAGTGAATTCTTTGCTACATCGTTGGGTGATTTTTTCAAAACAAAAGGAATAGTTCAAATAAGTTCTTGTGTTGATACTCCACAACAAAATGGCATCGCAGAGAGAAAAAATAGACACCTTCTTGATGATACCCGTTCTCTTCTATTCACCAACAACGTTCCAACCTACTTGTGGGGAGAGGCCGTGTTAACTGCCCCTTATTTGATAAACCGTATGCCTATTAAAGTTTTGAATTTCCACACTCCACAATCCATTTTCTTGGAGATTTACCCCCACTTCAGCCTATTTCTTCTATTTTTCCTCTTAAAGTCTTTGGCTGCACTATTTTTATTCATAATTTTGCTCCTAATAGGTCCAAGTTCGATCCTAGATCCCTAAAATGTGTTCTGGTTGGGTATTCTTCACTAAATAAGGGTTATAAATGTTATCATCCACCTTCTAAGCGATTTTATGTCACTATGGATCTCACATTATTTTAGCAGGAACTCTATTTTCCTAAAGCTGAAATTCAGGGGGAGACATGGAATGATTTTCATCATTATCATCAACATCAGGTAATCTCTCCTAATTTTTCAATACCTTCAAATTTGTCACCTTCTAATCCACCTTTGTTACCTATACCTACTACCTTTCTTTCTACACCTTCAGATTCTTCTACACCCACTCCTAATAATCATCTTGATACTCCCAAAACTACTACTCCTAAACAGCTTCTGGTTTACACAAGAAAAAAGAAAACTATACCTGAGGCTATTCTGCAATCTGACACTTGCCGAGAGTTGGATTTAGGTCCAGTTGCCAATGTGGAAGAAGGAACTGAGTACAGTAAGTCCACTTCTCCTAATCTTGGTGATTTCCCTATTGCCATTAGAAAGGGAGTAAGGCAATGCACTAAATACCCTATTTAGAGATTTGCTGGTTACAACTCTTTATTGCCTTCTTTCCAAGCCTTTACAGGTAGCTTGAATGAAGAACAAATCCCCTCAAATATTGATGAAGCATTAAAGGATCCTAAATGGAGAAAGGCTGTTGAAGAGGAAATCAGTGCACTCGAGAAGAATGCTATATGGACTATAACAGACCTTCCACAAGGTAAAAAACATGTTGGTTGTAAATAGATATTTGCTATGAATTATAATTCTAATGGCAGTGTACAGAGATACAAAGCAAGACTAGTGGCTAAAGGATATACACAAACCTACGGGGTAGATTTTACAGAAACTTTTGCTCCAGTGGATAAACTCAATACAGTTCGGGTACTACTAAGTCTTGTTGTCAACAATGACTGGAAACTACATCACTTGATGTTAAAAATGCCTTTCTCAATGGCAAACTCGAGGAGGAGGTCTATATGAAGGTACCACCTAGTTTGGAGTCTATTGAAGGAAATCAAAAGGTGTGCAAGCTTAATAGGTCACTATATGGGCTAAAACAGTCCCCTAGGGCCTGGTTTGAACGGTTCACCAGTGATCCTAAAAAATGGTTACAGGCAGTCCCTTGCAGATCATACACTCTTCATCAAGAAAAATTCCAGGAACAAAAGAGCTATCCTAATTGTGTATGTGGATGACATAATCCTAACTGGAGATGATGATGAGGAAATCAAGAGTTTAAAAACACTCCTAAATAGGGAATTTGAAACTAAGGACCTAGGAAAGTTGAGATACTTCCTAGGTATGGAGGTTGCACGATCTAAAGAGGGGCTCGTAATCAATCAAAGGAAGTATGTTCTTGATTTACTCAATGAAGCAGGTTTTTTAGGGTGTAAGCCAGCAGACACACCAATGGAAGCCAGCCTAAAATTCAACAAGGAGGCAGCAAGCTCCTTAACAGATAAAGATAGATTTCAAAGGTTAGTGGGAAAGCTAATCTACTTGTCATTAACCAGGCCGGATATAGCTTTTTCAGTAAATGTAATTAGTCAACATATGGCTAATCCTAATGAAGAGCACATGGCAACAGCTAACAAGATCCTGAAGTACTTGAAGAAAACTCCTAGACATGGTTTAATGTTCAAAAAGTCACAAGACAGATCTGTGAAAGTCTTTATAGACTCTAGCTGGGCAGGGGACTTAACTGAAAGGAGATCTACTAGTGGCTATTATACATTTGTGTGGGGAAACCTTGTTACTTGGAGAAGTAAGAAGCAATCAGTTGTTTCGAGAAGTAGTGCCGAGGCAGAATTTAGAGCATGGGCATTGGGAATGTGTGAAGGAATCTGGATACTCAAGCTGCTGAAAGAATTATATCCTGAACAACAAGACTGTTTTGAAGTTCTATGTGACAATAAATACGCAATTTAGATCGCCAAAAATCCAGTTCAACATGATAGAACAAAACATGTTGAAATTGATAGGCACTTCATTTCAAAGAAAGTAAACAAAGGGATAGTTGCTTTATCTTACATCCCTTCAGAAGGACAGTTAGTAGACATGTTTACAAAGGCCTTATCTAAACACGTATTTGATAATTTTGTATCCAAGCTAGGATTATACAATGTATATTCTTCAGCTTGAGGGGTAGTGTAGGAATATACGTGCAAGGAAATAGATTAAATTAAGGATTCTGTGAATATTTCTTGTAGTTACAATCCCTTACTTTAAGGGATTATATCTTTCCCTAGAATTAGTCTCTTTCCTAACTTAGAGTTTCCTAAGATAGAGATATAGCTTGTATATAAATATGTAACAAATCCTTTTGATTGAAATAAGAGAATTACTCTGATTTATCACAAAAACTATTATATATTTTATTAATATTTCCTTAAAAAAACTCTCCTAATCATTGGGGAAATAGAATCAATTTTATTATTACAATATTTTTTCATTTATCTATTATAATACAAATATATTTTAAAATATAATTATATTAATTTGGTCAGTTCACTTAACAATTATATATAAACCCACAACCAATCGAATTAATATACTTAAATTGAATCCTTTAACCGACTAAAACTGACACAGGCCTAAAATGAATTAACCAAATTGTATCAATTGATTCAGTTTTAACATAGTTTTGCACACCCCTACTTAGGTGTAAGCATTGGCTACAAATGTGTCCAAATGGGAATGCACCCTTTGTTTCAAATATTTCCATGTATTTAGAGAATCCTTGGAAGGACATACCCCACATCCATGTCCGAAAATGAAAATGTGTTGAACACGTGTCAGACACAAATACTTTAAGCAAAATAAAGAGTCGGAGCAACATAGGCAAAAGATGGTAATATTGCTATTTTTTACCAAAACCATGTAGCAATATCAGCTTCAACAATGCTAAGTAGAATATAGTTGTCAATATGCATAAAATCATACCTCCAAAGAATGTAAAGGGTTAGCATTAACTTCTGATTCACGAGCCTCGCCAGCAATACTGCTACTAGGCATAGAAGCAGTTGTGCCTTTCCCTTGAAATTCAACTAATCTCAGTATAGCAAGGCGATCCCAAAAGAAGAAATAACAAGAATAAAAGTAATAGGAAAAACAAGATCAATGAACAACAAAACCACAGAAATGATTATCATGTGACTTACCCGACATACACACTTGATGCCCCCTCAACATTGTTTCTGCTGTGATTGTTTATTGCTTCCATTCCATTTGCATGAATGTGAATTCCAGACTTTTTATCAGCTGTAAATTTGATCTCTTTCTCTAGCTTGAAATCATCTCTCAAGACACGACCCGAGTGTTCTCTTGCTAAAGTTTCCCCATTTGTCAAACCACTCCTGCACGAATTAGTTAATTCTGGTGAACTGTTCTTGTCTCCAACACTGGCAGCCTTTGGTTGCCCGGAATTCACAGTAGCATCAGCTCCAGGACTTCCATCACATTCAGCAATGCTCAAAGCAGTGCAGTTTACAGCAGGATTCTGAGCTTTACCAGCATCATCAGTAGCCTCTCTGCCATTATGTCGAGGAGGGACACCCAACATGGGCTCCAGGAAAGTGGTCCAAAGCCTGATGACTCGATTCAACTGTTTTTTCGTTGAGCACATCTCTTCACATGAATATTCGACAAGTTTATATAGGTCCTCGTGAATGTTGACATCCGAATATCCGTATTCAAGGTGTGGAGCAAGTGGCTGTCAATGACCAGCAACGCTAGCCATAAGAACATCGTCTTCTTTCTGGTTCTTCTCTTTCAACTCCTTGATTTCAGCCAGTAAAGCTACAATAAGAAATGAAAGATCAATCGATGTGAATAAAGTAACAATACTTCAGTTGACACTTATTTACATCACATATTAGAACTAGACCTGTCCAAGGGCCGAGTCTGGTATTTGGGAGGGAATGATCCGAAAAAGTAGGTTTGAAAATGGATTTGGGAAAGAAAAGCCCATTTTCTAAATAGGCCGGCCCTTGGGCAGAGAACTTCAAACCTGAACCTGGCCTGGCTAAAATATGAATATAATTGATACTTGATATTTGTATTTTATATTTATATATAAAAAAGTTATAACTTAAAGTTTAAACCAGAACGATATCCTAAAACCCATGCAAATATATTATCCAAAATTCAAGATGTGTGCGGGTGTTGGTAATCTAGAGAGGAAAATTAGATGCCTCAACTTTACAGAACTTATTAATCAAGTTTTTCCACTAGAATATCTAGAACAGAACATACAATTGATGGAATGGAAAACTAGAATGTCATTGACTATTAGAGAACTTGTTAATAAATCCTTGTGCTACATATATTGGCAGGCCAAGCTGGAGCCAAATATGCCTTTAAAAATATGGGCCGGGTTTGGTAAGAACTAGTGCCCATGTTTTGGGGTGGGCCGAACCTGGACATACACAGCTTCTTAATAACATGTCAAGAGCTGGTCCCGAGTCCAGACCAGACCCGGCCCATGAACAGGACTAATCATAACATGTGAAAAATTCGATCAATCTTTCAATCCGATTCCACTTACATTTCACACTCAAGTTCTTTGAATCCTGCTGCTTGAAATAGAAGCTGCGATGATCAAGTGATTTGTAATGGTTTTTCAAATAAATTTCAGCCCAAACCTTGTTGAAGTCTAGACGGCACTTCAACCACTCTTCTTGCTTCTGCTTCAGGCGAGTTAAAATTACAGGTAATGCAAGAGCATGATTTTTACGTAATATTTCCATTGCATCAAGACCATGGTCACCGTATAAACGCTCGATGCACCTCAAATTTAGAACTGCAGTAAGTGATGCAGAAGAGGCCAAAAGTTGAGGCGAAAAATGTCCATATAGAGACATAATTTCAGAATCTTGTGATAAACACATACCAGTAATGTGTTTTTCTACGCGGAACGGAGAATCCATATTGAATTTATTTTCAGTAATGTTGTTCAACAAGTCCTCGGCGTGCTTGGCTGTTGAGCTCACAGATTCTAACATGTCCAGCTTAAACCTAAGACCATTAAACAAGAACTGTCATTTCTTCAAAGGGAATAATATGTAGAACTTGGTTCAATTACCAATGTTTCTCTACTATAAAAATGAGCAATTTAGTAATTGCACAGTTAATTCTAAAGCAACGAGGTAAAGTTTTAAATGGCAGTAAATTTGAACATTATAAAATGCTGACTTGTCGCACACAATGTAAAAAAGAAAAAAAATGAAATTCAGTATTTTTAAAACATCGACTAAATTGCTACTTATTTTAGAATACGAGAACGTTTTTTAAAATTCAACCTTACCATAGTTTATAATTTTACCTATTTGCTTCAAATTTGAAAGTACAAAGACTAAACCGATTACTTTTTATAGTAGGACTAAGGTACTCAAACCCATAAGACAGGGACCCGTCAAGCATCAGGTCATATAACCCAAAAATTCCAAATGGGTTACATAAACAAAATAATTAACCAATGCACATCAATTTTTCTTCCAAAAACTCATTCTCAAATTCGCATATAAAATTATGATAGGAACACGGTAATAATAAAATTATGAAAAGAGAAAACTAATCGCTAGGATGATTGCGTACATACTAATGGGATAAATCGAGGAAGGTCCGAAAATTTTACCTATCATCCTCACATCTGAACAAGCTCTCTTCATACTGATTTCGGCGCATGTGCTTAAAAGAATAATCCTCACTTCCTGAAGTGACAGACACCCAATAATCATTCAGCACCTGAGCACCGAGCTCGGATCTCTGACTTGCTACAGGTATTGGGTACTGCAAGAGAGAAATGCCAAAGACTGTTATAATCAGTACCAAATCTTCCATGCCAATAAATAAATAAATAAATTTCATAAGTACATACATCATCTGGCAGAAGACGATAGCTTGGAGTACAACTTTGGCAGTTAGAAACGTCAAGCTCCTGTATTGATTTTCCCATATACTCCTTATATCTCTCCTTTTCCTTAGCTCCCTTGATTTCGCGTTTTGGCTCTCTATCTTTTTCCTCTAATGGCCTGGACGCATGTCCATCAACTATAAGTGATTCTGCAATCCAAGTAAACCATCAATGCAATTTGCAGATAAATAAGAAAATAATTTGCATCGTTTAAGAATAAACTATGTACATGTGAGTTTATTGATAAATGAGAAAACAGTTGAAGACAAATAAAAAAATGTATAACAAATGACAAGGAAAAGGAGGCTTACTTTTACTAATAACACCGGCAAGGAGCCCATCTGCAGGAGACATTTAAATTAGAACAGATCAGCCATAAAAATAAATAATCAGAATAAAACAGCTTGAAGTGATACTTAAGCCATTACCGGTATTCTCACAACGCTCCAAGAACTGATTGAACTCGTTCATAAGATCTGGGCACTTGACAAGTAAATCAGTCACCTAATAATCAATGTAATATATAATTAAACTACCAGAAAAAAGTAGAACAAACAAAAAAATGCAATTGAATGATTCAAAAATTCGAAGATAGCCACTATAAATGGTGTAAAACATACCAAATTTTGCAAATTGTTTCTTTTGATTATTCCATTGCTATAAATATTAAGGCACTTTAAGAATGCCTTGTAGTCGTCTGAGCTACATAGCCTCTCCTTAACTTTCTCGCAGAATGCAAAACCTTGGTTGAACATGCCTGAGATTGGAATAGAAAAAACAGAAATCTTAAAAGGCTGATACATGAAGGATGTGGAAATGTGCATTAACCTAGATCTCATTATACAAGGCTACGTTATTAGCAGTAGATTGCAAAAGAACAGCAAAATTGTCACCCTTAACACCATAAAGTAAACTGTATAATCATGTTATGTTCAAAAAGTAAAACAAAGGTAATACTTTTTATATTATAAACAAATAAAAGTCTTCAAAGGTTGAAAGGCTCACTTTTTGAAGTATCCCTGTCGTCGTAAGAAGCAAATCCTTCAACCTTACTTCCGGATCTCTTTTTGTCGGGAAAAAGCTGCAAGTTAAAATCCCTATTGTTGTCATGCTTGGGATCATCATGATCACAAATTCTCAGATCCCTATTGTCCTTTTCCATGCGTTTTCTCTGCTCTTTTTGCATTTTCATCATTGCTTTGTCATTGTCCAATTCAGGACGGTCAACACTGAGATCCCTATCAGCATGGGAAGTAATAATTTTATCCCTTCGACGTTGCTAAAACAAAGAAAGAATCATTATTTAATATTGCAGAGATAAAAAAAAGATTGCAAGTAAATAAATATTAAGAAAAAGGGAGAGAGCAGTTACCTTATCCATTTGTGTGCCGAGCAGGGCTTCGCTCGTTATAACGTTGAGTTGAGTTTCGACTATATGGAACCTCTTGTGTCATAGGTGCTGCTCAAGTATTTGGTAAAAATCTTGTGAACTCCTCGAGCAGATCAGAATGGTCCTCGAAAAGAGAAGCAACCTGAAAGCGATGAAACAAAGAACATGTAAAATTTTCTGGAAAAAGAAAAAAAATCAAGATATTAGTATTCAGTAGCTACAAATGAACACAGTTAACAACCAGAACAAGATATATTTACCTCGGTATAGACCTCATTTATGTCTTTGTGCTCCTTACGGTACATATTTAATACATCCAGAAATGATTTATAAACACGCTCGTCATGTTGGAAACGTTTCTGCGCAGTAAATGGAGAAATTAGATGGCTAAACATGGATATCGATAAGAGAACGATTAGGGCACAATGGTTTCAGTATCCCACCTTTATTTTGTTTACAAAACTGATTGCTTCGTCAAATTCAACTGTCTTCCTTGGAGGAGCCTCGTCTTCATCAAGAGTAATTCCATACCCCCTTGGCAGGAAGGTATTAAATCCATAAATCAAGTTGTTATGCCCTTTGAATAACTCTTTCACTCGGGCAATGACACCAACTGTGTCAGTTCTGCATACCTCAAAAGATGTACCAAACAAATAGTAGTTTAAAGCAACCAACAATTCATTGTCCGTCAACAAGACTTGAAGTTCAAAAACGGGATACCTTTGAGCCTTGAAATCCTTCATGACTTCAAGAAACATGTCATACTTCTCTTTTTGATCCTGAAACATCTCCTTGACATCCTTTAGATACGTAAGGCATCGTTCGTAGTCAGTTTCTGTGACATACTTCCCCCTCCTACACCTCCGCCTCCACCTCCTTCCCCTCCTCCTCCAACACCTCCTGCACCGCCGCTTCCACCAGGAAGTTGGTTTTGCCCATGGCTTAATAGGTAGAAATAATAAATGAAAATTCAGACCCACAGCTACTCGAACAATACGAATAAGGAAACTCCAAAAAAATTTTGAGCTAAACCTAATTTACTTTCAAAAGATGATTACTATGAAAACTTAAAAGAACCTAAAATCCCCTTTACTTGGAAGTAAATTTACCAACTATTAAAAAACCAAGTGACAAATCCTAAACATACTTAATGCAATGATCCAACAATCATAAAGACCAATAAGATTAAAGCAAAACATGCAAGAATAAAAAACATAAACGAATCACTCAATTCAAAGTGGTAAACAAAACAACCTCACATTCAAATTCAACAAAATTCCTACACAAATCTGACCAAAGAAGAAAACCCATTAAAGCTGACAACAATAGCTAAGCAGAGCAATCAAAAGAAAAAGAAACAACCAGGTTAACAAAAAAAGCCAAACTTCTATGTAAAACAAAATCAACCATAAAAACCCTAAAAGAGAGAGATAGAGCGAGAACAAAACAACAATCTTACGATTCAGCCTTAGAAGAACTGAATGTACGTTTAAATGAGAACCAGAATATATATCATCTCTTATTCGCTTCATCCCTGTAAACCCAAAAATAAAAAGTGAATTGTTTTAACAAAGGAGTAATCTTTGAAGAAATGGAAATAAACCCATTTCAGGAATTGGATTGAAGAAGCTTACTTTCCGGATCTTACACCAAGGAAACTAAACCAGTTTAACCTTCTGTCCCCCCTGATCCTTTGTGTTTATTAATGTTTCCTTTTTTCTGTTTTTGGTTCGGTCATGTAAGAGAAAGAGATGAAGAGGCAGAATAATAAAACAAAGGGAAGGAGAGTCAAAATCAAGAAGAGAAAAAAATATATAAGAATTTAAAGATCGTTTTTTTGAAAACTGGAGAACAGAGATGGTTTATTTATTGTGCTGTGTTGCTGTTGCTCTTGTTCTTTGTTTTTGTAATATCTTACTTAATGGGCTTTTTACAGCTCCATATTCAATTATAGGCCCAATAAGTTTTCAATTAATCTAATTCACTTTTACTGTTTAAATTATAGCATAAATGCGGTGAGTCGAGCACTACTCGAATAATAGTGAGTTCGACTCAATTCGTTAAAAACTTGAGTTGAATTCAAGTTTGAGTACAATCGAGTTGAGTATTGATTAAGTCAAACTCGTCTCATATATAGCTCTATTCATAATAATAATAATAATTGTTGAGTGGATTAATTCATAAAAACAACAATATTATTATTATGATTATTATTTTCCAACGGTATACATTTAATTTACTTTAATTTTAAAAATTTTCGAGTAGCTCACGAGCTTTTCAAGTCTAGTATCGAGTAGCTCAATTCGGCTCGTTAAGAACTCAAACTAAGTCCAATCTCAAGTCGAGTTTTGATCAAGTCAGACTCAAGTAATTCATGATCTGTCTCGTTTCATTTACAACCTATTACTAATTCAATATTTATTATGGGTTTAAATGATTTTTTATATTATTTTTTAAGAAAAATAATAGGCTTAAATTTTTTTTTAAACTTACAAAAGAAATCTTAAGCAGAAATAAGTAACTGACTCAATCCAAAAAAAAAAAAAGAGTAACTGACGTACTTACAATACAGTTCACAAACAGATAAATCATATCGGTTCATATCCATTCTTTAATTGCTGAATCAAACGGTTAGATTTACTTCAGTTTAAATATAATCAGTCTTCCTTCTCTTGGCTTTGTAGAGTTTGAATTAAGGCTTCCTTTGGGAATGTAGTCTTCAATCCTCGTTTGGAGCAAACGATCGTTGACCAAAAATTTAAAAATTTAAAATGTTAGTTTAAAGGTTAAAAAAATAGATAAATGCTCAAATTAGGAATTATTTAGGGTCGTTATGGCTAGTAAACAGTCGTTTGCCACAACCACCACAACCTCAAACACGGGTTAAATTGGTGGAGTTTTAAATAGAAATATATTTTAGGGTAAAGTTTATAAATGATCACTAAACTTTGATTAATTATTTAATTTGACAATTAAACTTTCAATTGCTTCAATGTTACTATTAAACTTTGTGATTTGCTTTAATTTGGCCGCTGAGCTCTTAACGAACGTTAAGAAAGTAATGTGGCAGTTAACACATTTAGTCTTCACATTTGCACATTCAAACAATTTAGTCTTAATTAAAAAAATAATAATAAATTTAACCATCAATAGTTACACATTATTTTAATTTGATCTTATTTTAATTAAAAATAATTTAATCCTAAATCTGAAACACTAAACTTAAAACCCCACATCCATAAAACACAAAACCAAAAACCTTGAACCCATAAACCCTAAACCTAAAACACTAAAACCATAAACCTAAACCCTTACACCCAAAAGAATTGCTATGCTAAACGAAACTATTACCACTGCTCCTGCTTCCTCTAGTTCAGGTGCAGTGTTCGCCGCTGGTGACGGGGATAAGTGTTTCCGTTTCGTTTTTCTTCTATATTTTTTTTGTTTCTCCCGTTTAGTTGCTGAAAAAAATAACCGTTTCGTATGAGCTTTTATCGATTTTTTAATAATTATTATTTGTTATTCAATAAATGTATTAATTATTTTCGTGATCATAGTTCGTGAATGTGCTTTTGCAGGCCAAGAGTTTAGAAACTGAAACCCCAACGCGCATCATCATCAACAAATTCAGGTTAATTTTCACTAATTCCTTAGTTAGTGACTCATAATTTTTCATTTATTTCGAGTTCCATCCTTCAAAAATTCAAGAAAAGCCAATCGTTTCCACTAACTCTCTGAATTTCCACTGAGCCATTAATAACATATCAATATTTTTTGGGTTAGGGGTTTAGAGTTTTATGTTTATGGTTATGGTTTTAGTGTTTTAGGTTTAGGATTTAGTGTTTATGGGTTCGAGGTTTTTGGTTCTGTGTTTATGGATTTTGGGTTTAGGATTTTAAGTTTAGGGTTAAACTATTTTTAATTAAAATAGTGCCAAATTGAAATAATGTGTAAATATTGAGGGTTAAATTTATTATTATTTTTTCAAATTAAGACTAAATTGTTTGAATGTACAAATGTGAAGGACTAAATATATTATTATACAAAATTTGTTAATTGCACTGTCACTTTCTTAACGTCCGTTAAGAGCTCAGTGGCCAAATTGAAGCAAATCACAAAGTTTAATAGTAACATTGAAGCAATTGAAACTTTAATTACTAAATTAAATAATTAATCATAGCTTAATGACTATTTGTGAACTTTACCTTACATTTTATTAGAGATGTTCACCGAGAGATTTATTTTATCTTAATTTGGTTATCTAAGTGCGAAAAGTTTTAAACAATATGTCAGCTAAATTTTATTAAAAGTCAAAATAATAAAACACAAAAAATTTAAATTGGAAAAAAAAAACTAAAAAAACAAAACATCATATTAGCAAAAACACATCCAGTAAACTACAAAACAGTGATAAAGGTGAAGCACTGAGAAATAAAAACAGCCACAAGGCAGAAGAAAAACGTGCCACAAAAACAGATAGAAAACTAAACTAAAATTAAAAACATAAAAAGTAAAATTAAATATACAAAAATAAAAGAGAATAAAATACCGACGATGACAATCAACATCAAAAATATCACTGTCGACCAAAAAAAGAGAGAAAAGCGGCACAGCAGCGCACTTAAAATATAAAATATTATCAAAATATGAATAATACAAATGATTATATCGGTAAGTAGGAGTTCACTCATCAAATTTAAATTGAGAGTTTGAATTATGAGATTGACGATAAAATATAGGAATGTACTCTTATTTATTAAACTAATTTGGGATTTCGAGTTATGAGATTGACAATAAAAAAATAAACGTTCGTAAAAAAATAAATTTTTCACAACAAGTGTATGTTGGAAAAATAATATATATTGGTTGAATAATGTTAATGCTAAATTATGTCACTTGATGAATAGACATATTACTAATAAGTCATGTCACTTGGTGAATAGACTTATTAATTAGTGGCTTAAAGTTGCATCCGTTCAATTATATCTATTAATTTTTCAACAAATCTTTCCATCAAAGTGTTTAATCTTTTCATCAAATGGTTTAATCTTTTCATCCACTATATAATGGATTGTTTTGACTCATTTCACACATCAACTTTTGGACAAAACAACTTCAACAAAAATACATGCTTGGAAAAACGTTTTTGGTTTCCGGTAATAGATGAAGGCAAGATTGTGTTCGATTGTTCACTGCAATTGTGCTACTGTTGTGAACGTTTGTTGTTGTATCCTAGGAGATAGACGTCCAACATTACTCAAGCACCGAGGAGAGGACGAATCTGTCTTAAGAAAACTGTTCATACAGGCCTCAACAAAATTATTCTGATTTTTAACTCTATCTGATTCAGGTTTTGTTTTTAATTATTATTATTATTATTATTTATTCTTCTTATGGTATTTTATTATACTTGAATTATTACTACACTATTTTTCTAAGACAGGTTTTAAATTTAATCCAAGATGAGCAAATTACCGTGTTTAAGGTAGTGGTTCATAACACAACTTGTCTCAACTAACGGCGTCACGTACGACCATGTTATTTTCCAAGGAACAATAAGAATCGTACCTCTTTGTTGGAACCTATGGCATAACATGATCAACATGATTTTTAATGCGAGTATGGCAGGTGATCAAAGTGTTTTGTGTAGAAGCACTTGAATGACTCACGGCGTCGATGTACCAAAGACAAACTATGCCTATTTGTGTCTCGGCATATACTTGTGGGCCAGAAAGTATATGTCATAGGTAACCCAAATATGTTTATTATATTACACTGAATTATGACATTGAATTTCATATGAAATTAAAAAAATTGGTCTTTATATAGCATATTAAATATGATATGAAATGTTGTGTCATAATTTTGGTCTTAATTATTATTATTAAATATGATAATTATCATTGTTTGTGTTTTTGAAACACTATAAATTTTTTTCCTCGTACTAATAGTTTTTTTTGAGAAATTTATAAAGACATCAGATCAATTGCAATTTTGGAGAAGGAATTGGTGATGGTGGAATAAGAAATTCTCCAAATCAAATAGCTCTCAAATTCTGGTTCGAGCCTCCCAGTGTATTGGAAACTAAAGATAAGAGAAACTTTATTATTGTTAGTAATTTATTTCTAAGACTAACATTCGTCTGTGTTTAAAGTGAAACAGGTTCATAATTATGACATGCCATTTAGCTCGTATTTTGTCGTGGCATAAGTCAAGAACTCGTTCAGTTCTTAGTATGATGTTATAGTCACTACTCCGACTCTGATTTTGAACCGAAGTTCAATGTTGTTAGTAACTATAAGCCACAATGAAAAACTTATGGTGAGAATGTTAAAACGTGGTAATATGAGAATGTTGTGATGATCCTCCTATTGTTAGAGAGGATGATAGATGTTGCTACCGCCTTCAACATTGCCAAGACATGGAAGTACTCATGTTGCTACCGTCTTTGATGTTACCAAGGCATGGAAGCACTCTAATTTCCTATACTGTAGCTACATTATCAAGCTTTATTTGATGCACATTATGAAGTGCACAATATTATGAGAATGATAAAAAGTTTTGGATTATCACAGAACATGTGGGGGGGGGGGACTGTGTTATTGGTAAATTACTTTTTAAATAAGGTGTCCCACAAAGGAAAATACACCATACGAATTATAAAATGTTAGAAAACCTTTCACGACTACTTGAAAGTGTGTAGGTGTCTTGTTAAAGTAATGACTCATTTATCGAAGCAAATGAAAATATATCCTAAAATGGTGAATTATATTTTCATCGATTATGGTTGCCATACTAATAATGGTAACGTTTTTAGGGGTAAAAACGAAAGAATTTTGTTACCATGGATTATCCTCCAAACATGTTTGTTTTTGCGATGATTGGTTATGTTTGTCATAACAATGCATAACGGTTTCTTTTGCATGAATCAAAGAATCTTAAAATTTACAAGAATATGATATTGGAATCTAAGAATGCCTATTCTTTTGTAAGACTAAGGAAGTTGGCCAAGTTCAACGAAATGAACTAAGAGACAATTAATAAAAATTGTCAAGACTTTCAACAAGAGGTTGATGTCAAGGCATAACCAAAAAAAATAAAAGGGTAAGAGTGGAGAAATCATTTAAGATCAGATTTTCTAACTTATATGTTAGGTTGAATGACTACAAAATTTCTTGAAGGATATTTCAGAATGACCAAAGCATGTTCCTACAATATGTATATATTGCAATAAGCAAGCAACATTTGATATAGCACATAACATAGATGCAAGTCGAGATATTTGTGTCATCGACATAATATCGTTAGACAACTGATTTCAACTGGAATTATCTTTATTGATTTTGTAAAAGTCAAATGATAACATTACAGATCTGCTAACTAAAGGGTTGAATCAAGATCAAGTTGATAAAATATCGAAAGGAATGAGGTTAATGCCCATAAATTTTTAAGGCTCTATGTGAAGAAAAAACCAACCTAGTTGACTGGAGATCCCAAGATCTAGGTTCAAAGGGACAACCTACTTGCATAGACCTTGTGCGGTCACTGTGGGAACGTAATACCTCAAAATTTTGGTTAGTGACCAAAATGAATAAAATGAAAGTTTGGTGACTAAAGTATAAACTTAGGAAAAGTTTAGGGACTAAATTGTAATTTTTGAAAGTTATGTATTTTAGTCCCGTAAATGAAAAATTTACCCCCAAGAATGATGTTTTCGTGTTACTCAGATTTTTGGTACAGAAATTGTGTTAAAAGCTATAAAAGGGTTAAGTTCGAGAAAAATTCGGATAATCGGATCGAATCGAATATTAGAGATATTTTGTTAGATGATAAGATATGATTAATAATATCTTTTCCATGCCTTAATTTGGAAGGATTTAACATGGAACATTGGATTTAATTTGATTTTCCATGTTAAATATAAGTTGTTAGATCAATAATGGCAAGAGTGTAATTTTGGAAAATCACAAGGGCAAAATTGGTAACTACTACCTTATTGGTTTATTTATGACCATTGGATGAATATTTTAACAAGTGGTAAGCTTTGGAGCATTGGATATCAAGGGTAAAATAGTCATTTGACTATTAAGGAGATTTTTTAAATATGATTAAATAATGCCATTTGGCATGAAAATAAAGAAAAGAAAAGTTGGAATTTTGGTTCATCTTTCTTCTCCATGTACGCGAGGTTCAAAGAGCAAAGGTAAGAATTTCAATTTTTGATTTTTCTCCCTAAATGGCTTGGATTTAGGGTTTAGTTATGAAATGCAAAGTTGATCCTCTTTGAATTCTCTATCATTTGGCATCAAAATTTCATGGATTGGTTAAGCTATGCTCAGGAAATTGAAGGATTAAAGTTTATGGTTTATGGATATAAATTTATTTTTGGTTTGATTTTGAGGATTAAGTGTTTAATTAGCTTTTCTAAGCTTGATTTCAAGTGTAAAGTAAAATCCTTAATTTTGGCAAGTCAAGATTAATTTAGGGCTATTGGCATCAAGTTAAATTTGGAGTTTGTCATAAAAGGAAAATGTTGGAATAATGTAATTGAAGGTTAATTTGAAGTGCTGGAATGGTGAAAGAATGTTAAAGATCAAATTTACGAATCTGCCCAGAAAATTTAGTATGTGACAGTGAGTTTGGAAATTCACCATAAATTCTACAAAAATAATTAGAAATTGATCTTTATATCATTGTATTCTTAGTTCAGTCTAGTTTCGTTTAAAATAAACGGTGACTGATTTCGATTTGTATATCAAAAGATATGAATTTTTAAGTGATGAAAGGTCAGAAAACAGAATACCAGTCTGCTCCGAAATTCAGCACTGGAATTCGACTTTAAAAATTTATCATAAATCATACAAGATGAATTTGGGCTATTAGTTTATATGGTTGAACAACTTATCGAATCTAGTTTCTGTCAAAACAAACATAGATTATTTTATATAAATATTTTTTTGAAGGTAGCGCAGACTGACAAATTATAAAATGAGTACCTTATTGGTGTTATTAATTTGTGCATGTAAGGGATGAATGTGAAGCATTCAAGTAAACCCAAGAAATCGAAAATTCAGTAGATAAAGCAATGACCAAGCTTGAAGTTCTCTTAAGTTATTCAATTTAGTTTGGGATAAGAAGTGTCAAGGTGAGTGCAATTGCATACATATCATGACACATTGCTGTTTTATACATTATTGGGATGGCTTGCGATGAGCCTACCCAAATTTTATTGTCATTATATTTATTTCATGGAGTATATGATTGACATATTTTAAGTATGTCAAAAGTTGAATATAAATGCATGGATCACTAGTTATATATGATGTTATATTATGAATGTTATTTCGGGTATGAACTACCCAATGTTAAATTATGTTGATATACATTGTCATGGATGAAATAAATATGGAATATATGCCCAAGTATGACATTGAGGGACAGGGTATAGTTGGCATGCCATAGAGTCCAGTAGCACGCTGCATACTCTATTTAGCACTATAGTGTATATAAAGGACACTTAATGCACATGGTGGGCATGACCTTATGTGTATTAGCACTTCGGTGCATATTTGACTCGTGTACCCAGGGTCCTCATAGGCTTATATTTGGGCTATGGTTTACTGGTTAATAAAAGATAAACATGTGAATAAGCTTATGAGCTTTTGGAATAAATGGCAAGTATATTGGTAAGAAATTTATATCCATTTTATATTATGTTAATATATGATTAACATGATGGTAATACATATCTAGTGATCATGATGCATTTATGCATATATGGTATATTATGACAAATGCAAAAGCATGAAAGTCCTATGACATTGGCATATAGTAAATCATTACTAATGCAATGTGAAAGTTGATGCATTGACATATGTCATGTTATATAAACGTCTTCATGAAGTCAAATAATTTTAAATTATTGTTTTGAACTTCGTTTATTGCCTCACTAAGTTCGTACTTAGCGTGTGTTGATTGTGCACACGTTGGTGGTTCGAATCATTGGACGAAGCAAAGAGTTGCATCAAGTTTAGAAATTTTCATCAAGCTGCAACAGTAATGACATCCTACTTGAGGTTTTTAATTTATTTTAGTGGGATGCATAAATGAGATTAATTTGTCTATTTTAGTTCAACGTCAGATATGTTTTTGAACAATCAAATTTATTTTTTAAAAGTAAAAGAGCTCTATTTTTGTGTATTAGTCGATATAAATATTTTCAAAGGTTTTAAATTTATGGAATTTTTGAATAAAAATCATGTTATTGTTCTATGACATCTCTAACTCATATTCGGTAATCGAATACGAGAATGAGGCGTTACATTTATTGGTATCAGAGCTATAGGTATAGCCGGTTCTGGATCCAAACCGAGCTTGTTATCAGTTAGTAAGTGTATACATGCCACTAGGATGTCATTATTTCTGTATTTATGATTGAGTGACTTGATGCAACTGCTTATTAAATTGATTGTATAAAGTTATAGATGTTCGAAGTTGAGAGATCACGTCAAGCGATCGAACAGTTAGGTAAAAAGAAATGAGGCCCATAAAAGTAATAACAAGGTTAATCATTAACCACTTTCCGCTCAATGTGACGTTAATGTGCTGGTGTAGTTGGAAATGCCTAGCTAAACCAAGGTTTATTATTTCGAACCTTGGATATGATTTTAAATGAAATTCAACCCCAAATTCCTTAAACTTTTATTGCTAGAGAGCTGAGAAGTCTTGAAGTGGGAGACTTTAGGTGGGGTATTGATAGAAAACCAATGTTGCTAGACTATTGATAAAAAAAGGAAAAAAAGAAAGGTCCAAAAAGGGGCTTTGTTGTGATGATCAAAAAAAGCTCGATGTGATAGTAACTTATCTCTTGGGATATAGCACAAGAGTAAGTTAAATCTGTAAAAATTACTCCATAGTAATTCAAAGAAATTGAATTTTAGTAAGCTTAATGGAATTACTTCTTATGAATTTTTGCTTGAAACGAATAGTTCTAAAAGGAACTAGAAAGTTTGGAGATTGTAATGATGAGGGAAAAATCAGATTTTTCTAATCAATGTGGTTCAGTGGTATTTTTTTAGAAACTGCTATCACAAGGATGTAAGAACTTTCTAGCTTATGTTGTGAACATATAAGTATTCAAAGGTGAACTTGGAAAGTATCTCAACTATTAATGAATAATATGATGTGTTTTCTTAGGAATTGCTAGGGTTACAATATGACCGTGAAGTGAAATTCAGAATTTAGGTTTTCTCTGGCATTGAACTTATATCAAAGGTATTGTATAAAATATCTCTTACAAAGATAAAGAGTTAAAGGTTTAGTTACATTAAATATGGGATCGAGGTTTTATACGACCTAGCATATCACCTTGGGGAGCTCTAGTCATGTTTGTGAAAAAGAAAGATGGATCAATGAGGTTATGTGTGGATTATCGTCAACTTAATAAAGTGACGGTGAAGAATAAATATCTTTTGCCAAAGATTGATGATCTCTTTGATCAACTTAAAGGAGCAACGATGTTTTCTAAAATTGATGTTTGATTGGGGTATCATCAATTGAAGATCAAAGAAGCAGATATACCAAAGACATCTTTCAGAACTAGATACGGGCATTATGAGTTTGTAGTAATGCCTTTTAGACTTACAAATGCACCATCAGCTTTTATGGATCAAATAAATTGGGTATTTCAGCCATATTTATTCCAATTTATGGTGGTATTCATAGATGATATATTGGTTTATTCTAAAACCAAATAGGATCATGATACTCACCTCCGAGTAGTTCTTTAGATCCTCTAAGAAAAGAAATTATATGCAAAAATGTTAAAGTGTGAATTTTTGGTTGTCTGAAGTAGATTTCCTTGGACATATAGTTTTAGCTGAAGGGATTTGTAATATCCCAATTTTTGGACTAGTGACCAAAATGTAATTTTTGAAAGTTTAGGGGTTAAAGTGTGAACTTTGGAAAAGTTTAGAGACCAAAGTATAATTTTAAAAAGTTATGAAATTTAACCCCGTAAATGGATAGTTTACCCCCAAGAGTGGTATTTCTGTGTTACCTGGATTTTTCATACGAGGCTTATATTATTCGAATTTGGATTAAACTGCAAAGTTAAGCGTGCTCAAGACAGAGTAACGTTAGGATGTGTGACATTATGGGAAGGTCTCATATCAGTAGTTGAGACTGATAAAAAGGGAAATCAGTTTGAGTCGAAATTCTTTTTTGTATGGATAGCTGATAAAGGATTATTAAGAGAAATTTATCCGATAAAGATTTCGGGTAAATTATCAGTATATTGGACCGAGTCAAAATTTCAAGATTTTGATTTTGCAAAATTATGGAATATTTTGTATGTCAAAAATATTTACATATGGAGATCAAAATTATGAGAATTTCAGATTTTACCTGATAGTTTGGAAATTAAAAAAAATCGTAGAAAGTGAATATCGTGTAATCGAGTCGAATTGAAATTTTAAAGACAGTTCCAAGGATTATGGAAAATTCATAAAATATTATTTTATGAATATTTTATTACATTTGGTTGGATTCTAACTAGATTTAGTTAGATGGTGATGGAATGGCAATTTTCAAGTCTTGCTAGTAAATAAAGTCTAGTTGGAGGGAAAATTGGACATTTGCTATGAATGGCATTTTTGAAATATTTTGAAATGTTGAGGGCATTTTTAGAAGATGAAAAAAACATGGATTTAATTTTGGCCCTTGATTTATGATAAGATTAAATTTAGCCATTAGATTTGAAGGCTAAATTAGTAATTTTAATAATTAAATGCATTTAAAATTCATTTAATTATTACATGTGAATTAAAAGGATAAAAGATGAACTAATTTGTTCATCTTTCTTGGATATTTTCGAAACACAGGGGGAAAAAGGAAAAAAAATTCTTTGGTAAATTTGAAGGTTCTAAAGTTAGAATCAAGGTATGTTGCTTTGAAATAAATTGATCTATGCTTCATGCTCTTTCTTTTGATAGTAATTTTGCATGGTGATATGAAGAATAGTTCATGTTCTTGAAGAAAGAGAAATTGGAATTTCATGAACCATGTTAGAATTAAGGCTTGATTTAAGTAATTTAAGTGTTGTAAACATGAAAACAATCTTGAACTTTGTTTAATTCTATGTTCAAGGTTATAAACCCTAACCCTAGAATTTGGGAATTTGGTTAGGGAATTGAATAAAGGATGGAAATGAATGATTTGTGATATTAGAAGCCTTAATTTGATGTTAGAATGAAAATTTTCCCTTAGGAAGAATAAAGGTCCAATTCGGCTAGAATTGGAAATAAAGGGGAAATTATTGTGAAAATTATTCTAGCATTAGAAATGATGAGATTATGATCAAATTAGCTTGATTTGACAATTTAGGTGTAACACCCTGATTCCATCCCGGATCCGGAGCATCACTTTCGGGTCACCCAAAACTAACCCATCAAAATTTCTCGTTTAAAACCACAAGTTAGAAATTCTCGAAATAATTCATTTACGTAAAGTCCACGTAGATAATGATATTATAAGGGGTTTACAAAACATAAGTTCCAATTAAAATACTCCGTTTGACCAAATACAGTAAATCAGAATAAAATACAAACTCGACTGTGGTAAGGTATTATGAATACAACCAGTCCAAACTAAACATCAAGTACTGTACTCTGAGATTGGCTCGATGCTGGAAATCCTCCTCGATGTGCTCCTCCAAACGCAACCTATCAACCTACGCACGGAAGAAACCACAAATCCGCACGCTGAGCTAACAAAGCTCAATGGTACATTTCTACTCTACCACAATTCATGAATATCATAAAACAAGCATGCATGATAATATATTCAAGAGTGCACAGAAAGGCTTCTCCACATCTAAGGATCATCTTCTAGCCTATCCTAGCTAGAGCTTACCACTGTCTCAAGATACCACTATTATTAAGAAGTTTACCAAGCCATCCCAGGCCTACCGTACATGAGGTCCCACCGACCACTAAATTACGTCTCATACCCTGATCACATAGCCCAAAGGTTATCTAGTCTATACTCGAGATCACAAAGCCCATCGAGTTACATCTCATACACTGATCACAAAGCCCAAGGGTAATACAACCCGTACCCGAGATCACATAGCCCATCGAGTAACAACCCTACCCTGATCACATAGCCCAAGGGTAACTAGGCAACATTGTTTATCCATACTACAACATAAATAACATACATTCTCTAATGGCCAACGAAGCCCTACTATTTTTCCCGTGCTCATACAGCCGTCGGGTTACCCGTGATCACATAGCCGTCGGGTAAGGATCATATCCGGATCACCATAGCCACTAATATGTCCTAGACATACTTGGATCACAATAGCCACAAGCTGTCTTATCCTGCGATCACATAGCCGAACATGATTACTCGAGATCACATAGCCCTTCGAGTTGTATTTCCATATCCTGATCACATAGCCCAATGATAGGTTTCGGACCGCATCCAGATCACATAGCCTATGGACATGTCGGATGTACTTGATCACATAGCCATAGTACCCATCCCCTTATTTAAGTGCCCTTGCACTGACTCTAGGACATCCAGATTCCTGACCAAGACTCATACGATACCACATGCTCCCCCGAGTATCAATACATCTCACCGAGAGAAAAAGACTTCCAGCCAACCATTACCAATGCCTCAAGGCATGACTCGTTTGTTACACTATTTAATGTGTCTGTAGGATTCGTTTATGCCTTTCTCATTAGATTATCTCATTACCCACGACAACCAGCCTACATGGGCGTCCCTTTAGCACACAGCAAGGACCCCAAGCTACCTTGTAGAAATAACTGATCACCCCTAAGGATTACCAAACCAAGCAACTTATCCAACTGTTACTAAGCCATTAGCCCTTAATCCACATACGGGTTGCTAACCTCGATTTCTTAGTTTTAGAGTTTGTTTTATACCTTTAGGGACCTACCGGATCCTTTACCACGAATTATAGAACCCCCGAACGCGAACTCAACTTTCTTTGGCAGATTGCCCAGCAAGTATCAGTACTCCAATGTGAGTATCGGTACCACCCTCCTAGTATCGATACTCCCCCATGAGTACTGATACCCTAACTAGGTTCGATAGAGTTAGACCACAAGCCATACCGATACGCTCTTACCCTGTATCGGTACACAACACCGATACTGGGATCGCCCCGTACCGGAACTCCACCCTTCGCGTACTGGTACGCTAAGCCTCTCCTAGGCAATCAACATCACGTACCGGTACTCCCCAATGGGTATTGGTACCCCTACTAGAATCGAATGAGTTCATCCTAAGGACGTACCGATACGCTACGTACCGTACAGGTAGTCAAAGCCTTTCCAGGCAATGTAACAGTGCGTACTGATACGCCCATTGCGTACCGATACGCCTAAGCGCTACTGGATTTCTATTTGAGTGAAGGGTATCGATACACAGGGAGGCGTACTGTTACACCCCTCACAAACTGTCCCTCAATATATAAAGGAGTATCGGTACGCAGCCAACCCGTACCGGTACTCGAGCCCATATTTCAAAACCTGAAGCTCGAGATTACACCAATCCCACCCTTAACCCCTATGAATAAGTCTCAAATCTTTCCTACAAGTTATTTGGAGTATATTAGGTGATTTCCTACCAATTTTACCCATTATCAACTCCCAAAACGTGATTTACCATTAGAGGGGTTTAAAACTCAAGAACCCTAACTAAACAACCCATAAACATAAAACCAAGCAAGGCAATCATCTTATGAGGCTCATGAAACGTAGGAGTCAGAGATGTACTGACCTTTAGCAAGAATTCACGAACTAAGGCAGTAACCAAGCTTCTTCCACCTCTTCTTCCTTGCTCCAAGCTTCAAACCCAACTTCCACCAAACTAGGAGATACTTACCTTGAAAGATAGATCCTTGCTTTCTGATCAAATCTCCCTTGATCACCAATCCGAGATTCACACTCTTCAACCTCAAGCTTTCATCTTTTCTTTTGGTTCTTGGATAGGAGAAATGAGAGGGTTTTTGGGAGTGGAAGACAAGGGAGCCAAGGTGATATCATCACCTCCATTTTCTGCAGAAAATGTTAAGGCTCTACCAGCCTTTGTCCCCCATTTATAGTTTTACCATAATGCCCTTCCTCAAAACCTAACATAAGCTAAGCCCAAAACCACCAAGAAAGCCCACAACGTATGGAGGCCCATTACGGCCCAACATTTCGGCCTGTCACATCGGTCCAAGACCCGGGTCAACATCCATTGTTGACTCAAGAAATCTGGGTTGTTACAATTCTCCCATCCTTTAAGAAATTTCGTCCTCGAAATTTAGATGGATGAAAGGGAGATGTAACCAAAACAGATCTAACCACTTCGCCATTCAAGTATGGTCACCTTGATTAGGGAGAGTTCTCCCTCAACCTACTTTAAACAGAACCCTAGTACTAAACCACACACTCTTAACGCTTCTCTTAAGATTTTTAACGACCCATTTTCAACAACCAATGACACTTATGACGAATCACTAAGCATGGTAACATAACTAACCTCGGGCCGCGCTGCTCAAACATCAACTTAAAGGGCTCACTCCTAAGGAATTCTATCTCGGTTAGCCAATCCTTTCTACTAGCATTCGTCAACCAAAACCTAACTTAGGCTTTATCTACGCCTAAAACACTGTACCACATCCACAAACCATTGTCAAGAACGTACCATGTCCAACAACCATATCCGGTCAAACCATTAAAGGACAAGCAAAACCCTCACAACTGATCATTATCACCAATCCACCTTGAACTGATAGCTCTTTTCCCCAGACTTGACTCATCCAGTCAGAACTTGAAATTTCTTTTTACCCAAATTTACTTTCACACGATCGAAAACCACTCACTATACAACTACTTGCTTTTGAGAAATAACCACCGTCACTTGGGAACTTACACGAGCAACCCAAAACTTAGTCATTCCACTTGCAATGTCTAAACATCTTATTCCTCACCCTGGCCTCAGTCCCAACCATCAGACGTAGAAAGCCATCAGACTGTTTTCAAGGATCGCCAACTAGTTTGTCTAAAAATATTTCTTTGCAAAGTAACCATCCGGTTACCCTCAACACCACTATTGATCCACATTTCCGCTGCGCCACGCTGGTAACTTCCACACTGCTTGCCTTAACCGATAACAACTTGGTCGAACCTGATTGGAAAATTCTCCAACTCCACAAGATCTAGCTCAACACGTGCACAAGCTAAGCTACTGTTCTCACGGCTCACCCTTAGGACCTCCACTATGCTCATCACAACCTTCATTTACCTCTTTTTACGGTACCTTACTCCAACAACAACACGCGAAGTTCTCACGTTCTATGGCCGTAACAGGGTCGCCGATCTCACAAACCCGTCATCGGTCTTCCACCATTGTACTACAACTCAACACATCTAAGGCCACCATACAAGCTACTCACACGCAGACACGATCTCGGCAAAGCACTTGGCATCAACTCCCAAATGGTCACTGGCACAAGTGTGTCTCCAACAAGAGTCTGTTAAGTACCATGCCACGAAGCGATGGACACACACAACGAACTCAACCTTACCTTTATCGCGGTTCTAAACCACAATCAACCGGTAAGATTGCTCATTCACCAAGGGTACCTCCATACCCTCAAAACACCCACAACACTAAGAATAGGAACTCTTAACCCTCATGTCTACAATGCAAGCTAAAAACAACTTGCAACCTATAGAACCCTCATTGAACTAGCACTACGAAGCACAACGTCTACCTTAGAGAGGTTAAGATCCTATACAACCAACACTAACAACTAGATTCAAGCAATTTAAAACTTCATAACTTCTCACTCACAACATACGCCGTACTTGCCCTCTCAACAACCATCTACGAAAAAAAGCCTTATCTAGCAAAGGATGCAATTTTATTTGCCGCCTAAAGCAACAACAAACCCAAGATTTACCGAGATGCATATCACAAGAACCGTTCTATTACACAACCGAATAGCTAAACGGCTAACACAACAGCTAAAACCAACACAAACTTATTTACCTGCCATATATTCGGTCGCAACGCTGTCAACTCCAATCTGAGCTGCAGACTGCCTCGCAACGCCTTGCGCGCCTACCCTGGTGGTGGATCTCACAGGACCTCCACCTCGATAGCTTGACGGGGCCCTAGCTCCGCTTCTAGCAAAACTCTAATCAAGTCGGGGGGTAGCCAACCACTGAGACTGAACCAATGAGTCCCCATCCATGACTGTGCAATCTTTTGCCATATGCCCTAGTTCCCGGCACTGATAACAAACCCTCCGAAGCAAAAAGCATACTCTATGGTGATGTCAGCCACAATTCTCGCACGCCGGTGGTAGTGGTGCTCCAACGAAACCATCAACACTCCCTTCTGGCGTAGAAAACAAAGAGCCTCTACGAACCCTCAATCTAGTTCCAAAGACGACTCTCGGCGACTGGTCTGAAGCAACTTTCTTCGAACTCTTCGAAGCATAAAACATTTTGTGTGGACAGGGAGGAGGATTCATGATATATAGGGTCTCCGTATCACGACCTCTAGAATCCTCGAACTGATTAGATGCTAAACTCTAAAGTCGCTCAAGTGTCTTCGCACTATTGGCCAACTCTTCACCAAATCTAGTTCCAAAGCCTACCCGCTGTCACATACAACTGAAGGTCAATATTCAAGCCTTGTCTGAACCTCTTGCACCTCAACTCTTCTGTGGCAACCAACTCTGGGGCATAACGGCTCAAACGCAGAAACTCTTGCTCATAAGCAAACACCGTTCGATCTCCCTGAACCAAATGCAGAAACTGGTCCCTCATCTCATCCATGTGTACCTCACAGATGTACTTATTCCGGAACTCATCCACAAAGATGTCCCATGTCGGGAGCGTAGGCTTTAGACCCAACTCTACGGTCTCCCACCACTCGTGTGCATTGCCTTTCAGAAGGGAAACAATGCAATCAAGATCATCTTCCGGGCTTCCCTTCATCTGTCTCAAGATTCTCTATGTGTCGCGCAACCACTGGTCAACCATGATCGGGTCATCCTCACCCAAGCCTTTGAAACTCTTAGGTCTAAAATGATGAAGCCTCTCTACAAGGGTCTTGAGAGGCGTCTCGGATTGCCTCGGGATAGCTTGCACCACATGCACAAGGGTAGAGGTTAGGTCGCGGAAGTGACTTGCCTTTCCACTACCGGTTCCACCTTCCATTGTAGCGATGTCTTTTCGCTAAATAAAAACGAGGATTTTTGAAGCGTTTGAAAAGTGTTTTGGACTCTTTTGGATGAAAAATATTTATTCCATGGGGTTTTAAAAGAAACCGCATTTAAAAAATGGAGTCGCCACCGGCCACTTAGGTAGGCCGGACACCATAAAACCAGAGATTCAAAGATATTGGGTTCGGGAGTCGGTTACGGATGGGGAAGGATTAGCACCCCCACACCGCCCAAAATTGGTACTTTAATAATTACCACTTTATTAATATTGGATTTTTCGGATTAAAGTGATGATTATTTTAAAATTTGGTCATAATTGCGAATAAATTTTAAGGGCCCCGTTATCCGAGAATAAACGTCCAACCACTATCACTACGCCTGATACTAGCCCCGTTTACGCTCGGATAAAAGGGCACCGCATTAACAATTTATATACCATATGCAATTTTAGTGACAAAAATATAAGACATAGCAGATAATTTAAGAACAATAAATATTCACATAATAGAATACTAATCTAACATATATGAAATACGTAATTAAGATACACATATACATACCAAGCTTAATATCAGATATAAGCAAACTTAACATGCCACAATAACAAGGTAGGAATAAATACATATAGACGAACATATATTTCAAAAAGACATACATACTAGTAATAAAGCATATTTCAACATATATGGGACAATATACAAAAAAGAAAATACTCTAACATGTAACCTAAAAAAAACCAAGAGAACATACACATATAAAAATATATAAAACATGCTGTGTACGAACCAACTAGAACATAGCATACTTTAATACGAATAACCGGATAAAAAGATACATAACTATCATAAGCTTAATACACATATACATGTAAACATAAAATACGAGGCATATACGAGGGATATAAAATAAGACAATAGAATACATCAACATATACGATTATAATACGAACATGAGTATTTACAAAGAAACATGACTGAAATGAAAGAAAAATAAAAGTCAGTGGCAGAAATTAAAGAACAATAATATGTAATTTAGGGACGAAAATGCGAAACAAACAGAACCTAAAAGGATCAAAACTGTAATTAGACCAAGGGGCAGACCCAAAATGAAAAGTTCAAAAATGCGGGATGGTTAAAGGGGTTATTTTACCATTTGAAAACTGATTCGGTGTAATTTAGAGACTGGATTGCAAGATTTTGAAATACAAGAGGGACCAGAGTTGTAAATATACCATGCGGTAAGACAAAAGTGAAAATATTGGGAACGCGAGGGGATTTAGTGTGTAATTTACCCATTTAACGAAATAATAATAACTATATAAACCCTATTTTTAGGCCGAAACCAATTTTCTCCCATTTTGTTTCATTTTCAGTTTTTGTAATAAACCCTTTCTCTCTCAACTATCCCCTGTAAAACCCAGAATCCGCCGGCCGGCCGCCGTATTCTCCGCCGCCGGCCGCCGCTAACCGGCACCGGCGAACCTAAAAAACACACCAAAATAACCCCCGTTTCACCCTCGACACGAATCCGAGGTTGGATTCAGAGGATAAGCCTCTATTTGCCCTAGATCTAGGAAATACGAAGCGAAAAAACCTATTTTTTAAAACCCAAAACGAAACTACCAGGGGTCTTCCCCTCCCTTCAGTTCACCGTGTCTGGCTTGGGGGAAGCCGAAAGGCTTGTCACTGAGGAGGGGAGACCCACAGACGGCGACGGTAAGATCTCTGACTCTCTCCTTTTTTTTTCTTTTTTTACCTCTTTTGTATATGCATGCCAAAATAAAAAAAAGGGAAACAGATATTTACCATTGGACTGACTTTTGTATTTCGATTGTAACTTCTGGTTCGATTACAACTTGTTTTTTTTATTACAACTCTCTGTTTTCTGTTACAACCCTCCTTGTTACAAATATTTGTTTCGTACATATATATGCTTGTCTTTGTTTTGGTGCAAGTTGCATATTACTTGCTTTTTCAGATCTGGACTGACAAACTTCTTTCTTGCTGTGTTTGGCATGTTCTGAGCGCGGTGGTTGAAGATCAGCATGGTGGCGGTGTGGGGGTTCTGCCAGCGGCCAGACGTGTTCTCGGCCGTTAGATCAGATCTGATCTAACGGTCGAGATGGCTTGAAGGATGGACAGCCCAGATGAAGCCTCGATTTGGTGAAACGTCTCCAGATCATGCCACGTGGAGCTCAGCAGTCGAGGAGTCAGAGCGCGTGGGGCTCACGCACGCGTGGGATATCAAAGCGTCCGCGCGTGGACCGCACGCGCGCGTGGCACTCGAACGGTCCATACGTGTGGAGCACACGGCTGGCAGATATTTTGGCTCCTTGGTTAGATCGTGGCCGTTGGATCAGATCTTGATCCAACGGCCCATAGTCACCTGTACACAATAAATGTAATTGTAATTAGATAGGGTTTGGGCCAACTGGGCCTTGTAACTATTTGTAATTGGACTTGGACAGTAATTTATTTATTTAATATATATATATATATATTTTGGATTTCATTTCATATATTAGCCCAATAATATTAATAATAATATAATTATAGCAGCAATACACATACATAATACTAACGTATACTTATACAAACATTAATTAATATAACATACTAGCATACGTACATATAATCGTACACATAATTAACATAATATCTATATACATTAAACAAATACGCTCGTACTCTATAGATACATACGCGACTCACATACACCATTAATACGTATACATACATAGCTTATACATGCACACCACACCTTATATATATTAGTAATACTCATGCAAACAATAAACATATAATATAATAAGTATACATGCAACACTAATATGTATTTACAGGTAAAAATGAGTGATTACATTTGCCTCTCTTTGCTTGTTCTCATGGAATGGGAAACAAAGCAAAGATTCATAAGCACTCATTTTTATCAGACTTCCCTGTTTGTAGCTTTGGAAAAACGTATTCCTTTGGACATCTCCGCTCTTCCTTGGCTAAATTTTCAGGCTCGTAAGTTCTTCCTATATAGAGCTTCGTCACCTTCCGATCTTAGAGCTACAGGCTCTTCCTATATAGAACCCTTCGCTCTGAAACCTCGAGTTATGGGTTCTTCCTATATAGAACCTTTCACTTCGAGACTGTAAAGCTTGGAGTCCTTCCTATATAGAACTCTTCGCCTTCAACGCTGGTTTCTCCTATATAAAACCTTTTGCGTCGCTGATGGATTCTTCCGACTGGGAGTTCCTCCTATATAGAACTGCTAGTCTTCAAATCCTGGAGCCGTCAGTCCTTCCTATATAGAACTTTTGGCCTCTAAAATCGCAGAGCTACAGGTTCTTCCTATATAGAACCTTTCACTCTAAGACAATGAAGCTCAGAGCCTTTCCTATATAAGACTCTTCACTTTCGACACAACAGGTTTCCTATATAACCCTGTGTCATAGGTGAATTCCTTCGACTGAGAGTTCTTCCTATATAGAACTGTGAGTCTTCACCTTGGAGCTGTCGGTCCTTCCTATATAGAACTTTTGGCGCCTGAAATCTTGGAGTTACGGATTCTTCGTATATAGAATCTTTTACTCTAAGACATTGAAGCTCAGAGCCCTTCCTATATAGAACTCTTCGCTTTCGACACAGCAGGATTTCCTATATAATCTTGCGTGTCATGGGTGAATTCCTTCGACTGGGAGTCCTTCCTATATAGAACTGCTAGTCTTCACCCTGGAGCTGTCAGTCCTTCCTATACAGAACTTTCAGCTTCTGAAGCCTCGGAGCGGAGGATTCTTCCTATATAGAACCTCTCTCTAGAGCTTGGAAACATATGCCTTTTGTATGTAAAACATTGTCTTCTCATTCGGGATTAACACCGCGATGGCCATCGATGTCTCTTTGAATCTGCAGATACATGTCTGAGATAAAAACAAAATACTATGACAAATGAATTGACATGCTCCTAATCCTAGTGATGTCTGACTATTCATGATGCATGAATGTCAATATCTTGGTGAGCTTGTTTTGGTCCTTATTTGATCTTGATGTTCGCTTTCTCCTTTCTTACGGGCATCGATACCCCGCTTCACTGTCAGGTTCAACCATCCCAACCTTTCTTTTTCTCCAATTACGACTTGGAATTCTAAAATGCCCTTTCGGGTTTTCACTTTAGGGAGAGTTTTTTTTTGTCTTTGAGGGGTGCCCTTCTGGGTTTTCACCCAAGAGATCTCTCTTGTTAACTCTCATGCCTTCCTTGAATAGATAGGACGTACGCCATTGGCCATCCTATCCGGTTGTTTGAAGCTTTCCGCCTTCCCTATCAACAACCATTATGTAGGGAACTAGAGGACGGAGTTAACATCGTTTTCTTTTATCACCTGCATTTTTAAGGTTAAATCACAGTAATGCTCCGAAATCTCTTGTTTCACTATAAGCCTATGTTAACTTATCTGACTGAAATTGACAAGAAGGCAAGGAATGGATGCTCAAAAACACGGTTTTATTACGATTAAGGGCTTGGGATATCTTAAAAAAAAAGGTATGACACACATGAGAAAAAAGAAAAGTTAAGTATGAAATACAAGATCCCTCATTATCCTCGATATAAATGATACATGATCATGTCGACCGACGTAGATTTTTTTTGCCTGAAGCCTCCTTTTCATGATGTTCATGGGGATACCCTTCTCTTTGGATATTCAACTTTTTCGATTTGCCTGAGCCGCCCTTTACGGGTTTTCAACTCGGGTCCTCCTTTTGCTTCAAGACGCCCAACTTCAGGTTTTCGCCCTGAGCTCTCCATTTTTATTCTCTTTTTTCATTTTTTTCTTTTATTTATTTATTTATTTATTTAATTCAAAGATAGTATTTCTTAACGGCATCAGAATTTATGGGATTTTTCAGCTCGTCCCCATCTATTTCTGTTAGGATCAGGGCTCCTCCTGAGAAGGCCTTTTTTACGACGTACGGTCCTTCCCAGTTGGGCATCCACTTTCCTCGAGCATCTTTCTGGATAGGAAGGATTTTCTTGAGCACCAGATCCCCTTCTTTGAATTCTCTTGGGGGCACCTTTTTGTTGTATGCCTGCACCATCCGCTTTTGGTACATCTGACCATGACAAATGGCCTTTAGTCTCTTTTTGTCAATGAGATTTAGCTGGTCGAGTCTGGCCTGCACCCATTCAGCTTCTTCCAATTTTACTTCGTTTAAGACCCGAAGAGACGAAATCTCTACCTCGATTGGGAGTACTGCTTCGGTACCATACACCAAAGAGTAGGGTGTTACCCCTGTTGACGTGCGAATGGACGTCCTATAGGCGAAAAGGGCAAATGGCAACTTCTCATGCCAATCCCTGTAGGTATCCGTAGTCTTCGCTATGATCTTCTTTATGTTCTTGTTTGCTGCTTCCACTGCTCCATTCATTTTAGGATGATAGACTGTGGAATTGTGGTGTGTTATCTTGAATTGAGTGCACACGTCCGTCATCATTTTGTTATTCAGATTGGAAGCGTTGTCGGTGATGACCCTTTCTGGCAATCCGTATCGACAAATAATCTCCTTCTTTAAGAACTTACATACTGTAGTCCTGGTGATGTTGGCGTAAGACGCTACCTCTACCCATTTAGTGAAGTAGTCTATGGCGACCAAAATGAAACGGTGTCCATTGGAAGCTTTCGGATGAATCTGCCCGATGACGTCCATGCCCCATGCTGCGAAAGGCCACGGAGAATTCATGGTGTGTAAAGGCGATGGGGGTGCGTGAATTTTGTCAGCGTAGATTTGGTATTTGTGGCATTTTCTGGCGTAATCGATGCAATCTCCCTCCATGGTCAACCAGAAATAACCATATCTCATAATTTTCTGGGCTATAGACAGCCCGTTGGCATGCGTTCCACAGAGTCCGTCATGTACTTCGGCTAAGATCTCTTTCGCCTCCCGGGCATCCACACATCTCAACAATGTCTGATCATGACTCCTCCTATATAGGATTTCCCCATCTAGGACATATTTTGTTGCCATTTTTTTGAGCGTTTTTCTGTCATTGTCGTTTGCCCCTTCTGGATACTTTCGAAGTTCGACGTATTGCAAGATGTCATAGTACCAAGGGTTTCCATCAATCTCTTCCTGTACATTACAACAATGAGCAGGCTTTTCAAACATCTGCATCTCAATGGGCTTCATTTCTGCCCCGGTGTTTGTTTTAAACATGGATACCAAGGTTGCCAATGCATCTGCCATCTGATTTTTTTCTCGGGGCAGGTAATTGAAGCTGACCTTTTCGAATTCTTTGGTGAGTTCTTGGATCAATTCGTAATATTTGACCAACTTCGGGTCCCTGATTTCCCATTCCCCGCGCAATTGGTAAATGACTAAGGACGAATCTCCGAACACTCGAAGTTCTTTAACCTTTCTCACGATGGCTGAGTTCAGTCCCATGACGCAAGCTTCGTATTCAGCTATATTGTTTGTGCAGAAGAATTCCAATCTGCTAGTGAAAGGATAATAGACATCCTTAGGGGAAATTAGCACTGCTCCTATCCCATGTCCGAGGGCGTTAGAGGCTCCATCGAAGTAAAGCTTCCATGATTTATCATCTGAAACCTCTTCTTCGGTTGTAATGCACATCAAGTCTTCATCTGGGAAATTAAAGTTCAATGCCTCATAGTCATCCGAAGCACGACTAACTAGGAAATCTGCTACGGCACTCCCCTTTACGGCTTTCTGGTTGACGTATACGATATCGAATTCGGATAAGAGCATCTGCCATCGGGCCATCCTTCCCGTTAGTGCTGGCGCTTCCATTAAAAACTTCAATGGATCTAGCTTGGATATCAACCAGGTAGTATGGTACAGCATGTACTGTCTAAGCCGCTTGGTAGCCCAAACTAAAGCACAACACAGCTTCTGCACTGGCGGGTACCGCGTTTCGCAATCATTGAATTTCCTGCTTAGGTAATAGATGGCTTGCTCCTTTTTTCTTGACTCATCGTGTTGCCCCAGTACGCATCCCATTGAATTCTCAAAAACTGTCAGGTAGAGAATTAGTGGTCGACCAGGTACTGGTGCGACTAAAATTGGAGCATTTGTCAGGTACTTTTTGATCTTTTCTAGGGCTCTTTGACATTCTTCATCCCACACGCCAGGATTATTCTTTCTAAGAAGTCTGAAGACCGGGTCACATTGGTCGGTTAATTGGGAAATAAAACGAGAGATATAATTCAGCCTCCCCAGGAAACCGCAAACTTCCTTCTGAGTGCGGGGTGGTGAGAGATCCTGGATGGCTTTCACTTTATCTGGATCAATCTCAATCCCTCTTCTGCTTACCACGAACCCTAGGAGTTTTCCAGAAGTAACGGCGAAGGTACACTTGGCAGGATTGAGCCTCAGTTGGTACTTCCGTAGTCTTTGGAATAGTTTTCTCAAGTTCTGTAGGTGCTCTTCCTCTGTTCGGGACTTGGCAATCATATCGTCCATGTATACTTCTATTTCTTTGTGCATCATGTCATGGAAAAGAGTCACCATTGCTCTTTGGTATGTTGCCCCTGCGTTCTTTAACCCAAACGGCATCACTCGATAACAAAAAGTGCCCTACATGGTTATGAACGTAGTTTTCTCCATGTCGTTAGAGTCCATCTTTATCTGGTTGTACCCTAAGAAGCCGTCCATGAAGGAAAACCATGAATGTCCTGCGGTGTTGTCAACCAGCGTGTCAATATGTGGTAAAGGGAAGTTGTCTTTAGAGCTGGCTCGGTTCAGATCCCTATAATCTACACACATACGAACTTTCCTGTCTTTCTTTGGTACTGGTACAATGTTTGCAACCCATTCGGGGTATTTGGATACCTCCAAGAATCCAGCATCAAACTGTTTTTTCACTTCCTCTCGGATCTTTAACAACATATCTGGTCTCATTCTCCGAAGTTTTTGCTGTATTGGTTTGCACTCCGATTTTGTTGGCAATTTGTGCACCACTATGTCGGTATTCAACCCTGGCATATCTTGATAAGTCCAGGCGAAGACATCCTTGAATTCCTGAAGTAGGGTTATCAGTTCGTGCTTGGTTTTTGAGGAAATCGTCGTTCCTACTTTTATTTCTTTTCTCTCTTCTTCAGTCCCCAAGTTGACAATTTCTGTTTCTTCTTGGTGGGGCACGATCTGCCTTTCTTCATTTCCACCATTCTCTTTAACTCTTCCGAGACCTCACTTTCTATCTCATCATATCCTTCCTCAATTCCCTCCGAGACCTCAGGGCATTCAAAATTCACCCCAGGATCGGATCCGGTATCATTCATATCATCAATCATGAGCGACCTGCATTAAATGAGAATGAATTGTATTGGGAAAGAGACGGCTATAAGAAGGGAATGAACATGAAGAATGCATGAATGAAATAAATGAAACTTTGGTCATTTTAGGAAAGTGGGGATATTTTCATTTCAATCAAAAAGTTAACATAGGTGCCCCGTACAAGAGATCCCCATTGTTTACGGGAAAAAACAAAAGGTTGATTCGGATCATTACTCTGATCTATTCCTAAAAACTATAGGTAGATCAATGCAACTCCAGTTATCGAGTGTTTCCCCGGGACGGCAAGGGCGGATGTTGGTCAACATTTTGCTGCCTCGGTCCTTTTCAGCTATCATGTTGATGTACATCCCTTCAAATGATTCACTGAGTATCTCCTCCTGGTTGAGTACCTCATTTTTCTTCATTGCCTCTCCAACATCTTGACCTGGCTGGTAGAACCCTCCAGAGACAAAAGTGGTTTTCAAACTAGGAAAGGACATCGATCTCCACGGAATGTCTTCTCCTTTAGATCTGGCTTTTCTTTGCTCCTCTTTTCTCTTTTATTCCTCTTTCTTCTGTTGGACACTTGGTTGGTAACCCAGCCCGAAACGATCCTTCTTGGTTATCATATTCTTGGGTCTCAGGTTTCCTTGTAATTTCTTCCCCAGCCCTTTTCCTACTTTGGCTCCTCGGCCCAAAGTTTCTGCGACAGTCATCTTGGTACAATTAGATAACCTGGGGTATGGGATCCGACTTCCCTCCGAAACGAATATGGCATTTACTAGTTCCAATGCTCGGAACGAGCATTCTGCAGCATCTTCATCATTTTGAATGTAGGGGGCGTCTGATGTCACTGAAGCAACAAATTCCTGCTCTGCCTCTACTGTGACCAATTTGCCTTCAACTACAAATTTTAATTTCTGATGCAATGATGAGGGGACTACTCCTGCGGAGTGGATCCATGGTCTTCCCAACAAGCAGCTGTAAGATGGTTTTATGTCCATCACCACAAAATCGATAATATATTCAGTTGGTCCGATCAATAGGGGCACCTCAATTTTCCCCATTGTTCCTCTTTGGGTACCATCAAAGGCTCTTACCGAATTGTGGCAGGGCTTTAGGTGCGAACCATCTATTGGCAGTTTTTACAGGGTCACCATAGGCAAGACGTTCAATGCTGACCCGTTGTCGATCAGTACGCCTGGTACTACATACCCTTTGCAGTGGGTAGTGATGTTAAGGGCTTTGGTAGACCCCATTCCTCCCCCAGGGATCTCATCATCACTGAACGTTATATGATTATAGGCAGTGATATGCCCCACTATCATGTCTAGGTTTGTTACAGAAATGTCCTAGGGCACAAAAGTTTGATTCAGCACTTTTAGTAACGTCTCCCGGTGCTTTTCTGAACTCAAGAGTAATTCCAGTACTGTGATCCTGGCCGGTTGCTTTCGTAGTTGTTCCACTACACTGTACTCGCTATGTCTCAAGAACTTTAGAAATTCTTTGGCCTGGCCTCAGTTACCGGCTCATTTATCTTTGGGGGAGGTTCTTCTCCAAATATCTGCGTAGGGCTAACTGCTGTACTCTTCCCCTTATCTTTTTCAGCTGCTTTCAAAGCCTCGGAGGAATAACATCGGCCGCTCCTTGTGAAATGGCCTGCCTCACCAACGTTCACATCGTTCGGGCTTTGTTGGTCTTTCAGCGTAGGCTCTTTTACCTGACCGTGTTCTGGTTTTTCTGGCGTAGTTACATTTACAACATAATTCCAGGGGGTTTGCCGCATATCTTTGAATGGGAATGGAGATGGTGCTGAAATGATGATCTTGGGACTTATCTTGCTGGTTTCTCCATGGGAGACACCTGCATTCCCTGGCCTGGGAGAGATGATAAAAGGTCTATCCTTCCCGTATTTAGATTTGGGGCTATCCGTCAAGTGTACGTCCGACCCCTTCTTCCCCATGGGCTCCTCGAAGAATTCTATTTGCTTTTCATTCATCAATTGCTGCACCAATTTCTTGAACTCATCACATTCTTGGATATCATGCCCTTCAGTCTGGTGGAATTCGCAATACACTCCACATTCCTTCAGCCTTGTTATCATGCCTTTGTCGATCATATGGGCATGCATAACTGTTGAAATACCCACCGTAAAGTAGATTTGATTTCTGACACATCATCCTTAATCCTCCTGGTAAAGTATTCTTCAATAACATTTACTCCTCTGCTCCCATGATTAGGCAGCGGGTTGTTGGCTACACTCGGATCTTCAAACTTCAATATCCCAGAATCGATTAAGTTCTGCACAAGTTTTTTGAAAGCAAGGCAGTTCTCGGTGAGATGTCCAGGGGTTCCGCCGTGATAGTCGCAATGCGCGTTCGGATTATACCAAGACGGGAAGGGCAGATTGACAGGAGTAACGATGTATGGACGGACTAGGTCTGCTTCATACAACTGGGAATAAAGTTCTGAGTACGAAACAGGTAGGGGAGTGAAAGTTCTTCTCTCTTTCTCTTTTCTGGTGACTCTCTCATCTCTTTGATTCGAGTTTTGTGTTTTTCCCACAGGTGCTTGTGGCTGTGAGACTGCGAAGTTCTTCGGGGCGGTATAAGTGCTGGTGGTGTTTACTTCATTTCTCTTGCTATACTTCCGAGACCCTTCCCCGCCATCAATTCTACCACTCTTGATTGCCAGTTCAAGGGACTCCCCAGTCCTGATTAAGTCAGCAAAGCACTGCGTTGTGTTATTAATGAGACGATCAAAGAGTGCCCCTTTCAGAGTATTGACAAATAATGGCGTAATTTCATGCTCCGGGATGGGTGGCTGGATTTGGGCGGCTACTTCTCTCCACCTTTGGGCGTATTGCCGCAGGCTTTCGTTGGACTTCTGCCCCATATTTTCTAACATAATTCTGCCAGGGGTCATGTCTGTTACATGCTTATATTGCTCAGTAAATGCTTTTGACAGATCTTTCCATGTCTTAACATTTGCCTTGCTCAACTGGGTGTACCAACGTAACGCCGCTCCAGTTAGACTGTCCTGGAAACAATGGATCAGTAGCTTTTCGTCCTTATGGTAGGCCGCCATCTTTCGACAGTACATTGCTATGTGTGCGAAAGGACATGTGGTTCCATCGTATTTGTCGAACTCTGGCGTTTTAAATTTTGGCGGTAGGACAAGATCGGACACCAGACTTAAGTCGCTAGCGTCATTTCCTGATTCTTCATTAGATTGTAACGTTTTAAATTTTTCCTCCATGAGGCGAAACCTTTCCTCCCACTTTTTCTCTACTTCGGTCCTGATCCTTTCAACCATGTTCAGGTCTGGCACTTCTTCTTCATAGAGTGCTTCAGCATCGAGGGGTTGAGTTTCAGGTGCCCCTACTTGAAAGCTAGATGTCATTCCTGCAGGGTCGATATACACTTTTCTAGCCGGATTCAGTGCAGTTGGTTGAACCTTGTAGTGAGCTGGGATACCCTCTGGCTCTTGAATATTTTCTCCTTCCACTCTTTTTCCAAGACTCTTAGCCAACAATGCGGTTATGTCGGATACTATAGATGCTTGCGACTGCGCAATCTGATCACTGAGGCTTCTCTGGGCCTCTTCAAGCCTTGTCTCGAGCTCTTTTTGCCCTCTTTCTAGACTGATTATCCTGTCTTCCATGAGCTTGCTTTGTAACCGGGTAAAGTATGGGTGATGAATGATTGCGGGTTAACTACACACAACGCCACAATATTCATAATGTTAATATGGTTGCAAGAAAGTAGATGCATGTATAATGATGCGAATGTCATGATGCAATGCAAGAATGTATGCAAATAAGGTACTGATTCCGCTGGTAATTACCCTTTTGAACTACTTCCACGGGAATTAAAGAGTCTAGATTACAACAAAGTTCATGTTACAAAATAAAGATCCCTAATACAAAAGATCTAATTACAACACCGAGTCCTATAGATAAGCTCTAGCTCTATCTCCTAATTTTCCAATTGCCCTGAGCAGCTTGAGGAACCTGGGAGCTTCTTCCATTCCCGGGGCTATGAAAGGTCGGAGTGTCTCAGCCTCGACGGCTAAATCACTCACATGCCTGGCGACTCGCTGTATGTCCACCATCAAGTTTGCGTAATACTGGTCCCTGTCCTGTACCATCCGGGCAGCGTCGCGCAGTCTCTTCTGCCAATAGGTGTCCCCTCCGGCTGCAGCCTCCTCGAACACACTAATTCTTTCCTTGTAATCCTCAACAATTGCTTCGAGGGACTCAATTCGTGCTCGTAACATGCTTGCTTCGCGCTCTCTTTCTTGAAGCTCAGTGAAACCATTTCTGTGGCAGTACATTCGAAGTGAGTGTTCAACTTCCGCCACCTTTCCTTTTAATTCGCCATTCTGACTTTGGCTTTGCTCCAGACTTTGAATAGTGTCATCGTACAGTTTTTGCATCTCTAACAGTCTATTTCGGCTATTCATGGATTTTCTTTTCCATACGGCGACGCTTTCTCTCTCATGATGGACAGCTTGTTTTCCCTTGCTGATTTCTTGCCTGAGTCTTTCCTTTTCCTGATCAATGGCCTTCTTGGCGGACCGTTTTTCTTCTTCCATAGCCAACCAGTAGCTTTCTATCTATTTCTCAATTGCTCTCTTATTGATTTCTCATTCTTCTTCCACCAAACAGATACCATTCATTCGTTCTCTTTCCACGGCTATGAATTGACTCCGACTGGCCTTCTGTATTTTTGCTTATAGTAGAAGGGCATCTTTTTGATAAAGAGTGTTCTTGTCGCTCAAATCTGCATTTAATTTCTTCAATTGCCTAATGATCCCGTCCCGCTCGTCAACCTCTAAGCTTGCCTTATAGAGCTCGCTCGCATGTTGAGTCTGTTGGATGTCCATTTTCCTTTTAACTTCTTCGAGTTCATTCCTTAAGATGTCAGCTTCAGACGGTACCACCCTTGTAAGCTCTTCAAGTGACACTGCTGGTCCTTGATCAGATTCGGGAATTACATTATTAACCCTCAAACGTCTCCAAAGATCGTAGTCCGGGGTAGTCATGTGCTCGGTATCTCCTTCCACCCTGATCCGGTAACAATGGTCCCAGGCCCTCATGATGGTCTGAATTTTTCCTTTGAACTCCCCTTTGAAAAGAAATTTAGTTTAGCTTAATCCGGCGGTATTGGGGATGAATTGTCATGATCCGAACTGTCGAGACAATAAAAGCGGAGCACAGGCGATCCCTCCATGCAATCCCAACATCATCAGCCAGTTGAAATCACCACAACTGTATAGAAAATAATTAACTTTACCGAGCCACGGGACCCTCCATGCTATGTCTTCATCTTGAATGTTCCTGAAGAAACTAGTCCACATTTTTGTTTTCAAATCCTCTCGCCATTCCTGTGCTAAATACTCCCGTAAAGGCGAAAAACCTTGGAAGGATATCCCTGGCAGGACCCTCGTCGGTGTCTTCCATATGTGACTCTGAATCCATACTTGTAATAGCAGTGCGCATCCTCGAAAACGTCCTTCTTCATGTTTCCGGCTAGCATTTAAGGAAATGAAAGTCTCGACCAAGATTGCTGGTACTGGGTTTGCTTTCCGTTTCACCCGCTCAAACAAATCCAGAATGGCTATGTCAATGTTCCCGAGTACTCTTGGAAAGATCACCAAGCCATATATTCCTAAAGCGAACAGGTCCATTTTCTTTGCCTCATCTGGATGTGTCGGTATGATGTCCCAAATACTTTCCCATGCAAAGACTGCATTGTCTCCTCGGATCTGAAGGAGGCCATTAACCCAATCGTCACTCATTCCCGCAAAGGTTTTGAGTTTCGCGGTGTAATTCTGACTCCTCAGAGGCTTCGCGTAAATCCAATCTTCCTGAATATTTTTCTGGTTAAGTAAAGCAGTGTATTCTTCTACCGTAGGCATCATGTCCTGCCCATTGAAGGTGAAGCAACAAAAAGCCGGATTCCAGAACTGGACTATAGCCCGGAGTAGGGGTTGGTTAACCCGAACATATAACAACTGTGCAATGTCGCCATAACTGTCGCAGAACAAGTCTTGTAGTCTTCGGTCCCATCTTTCCCAAATGCTTTGAAGATCCCATAGGTCGTTCTGTTGGAGACTCACATAGGTGTACCCTGCTATTACGCGTTCGTTCGGCAAACTGTCCCCTTGGATTTTCTGGTTGACCTCTGACCAATGTCTAACTGACAAATTAAGCTCTTCTTTCCTAAGACACCTTTTTTCCATGGTGAAAGACTTTCTGATCAGGCAAACCACTTGATCCAGTACCTTTATGTGATGCAAATGCATGATGTATGAGAAAAAACAAAAGCGAAAAGAAAACAAGTCAGTACCAGATAAAATTGATAAATATATAAATAAAAGGACAAAATTAAACAGAATAAACACACAAAATAACCCTATTTATCCCGTCTAAAATACCTAAGGTTATCCGCATGGCTCTAACAGGGTAGGTTTCCATGTTCTCTACATGCAGTGTTGGTTCTAGGAGGTACCCGAATTGTCCTTGCTGTCCTCTACTAAGAGTAGCAAGGCCCCCGATCATCACCCATTATAGGCTCCTTTCAACCGGGTTCAATTCAGGGGGACCCATTCGCTTATGCCCGTACGAAGGAACGATATCCTTACGAAAGCATAAGGTACTCGAGCCCCAAAGGTACTTGCTAGGCCCATACGGGAGAACGATATCTCCACGAAAGCATTAGCGTTTTCCCCCCACTTAAAAAGACGGGTTTATATGCCATATTTTAAATGCGTTAAAATAAACGCGCAATTATGACCGAATGTTAATTTAATAGTCACTTTAATATGGAACTTCCAATATTAATAAAGCGATAATTATTTTAAAAGCTTGACTCTCATTTGTTTTTTTTTTGAAAAAAAAACAAAATTATCCCCAGCGGAGTCGCCATCTGTAGCGATGTCTTTTCGCTAAATAAAAACAAGGATTTTTGAAGTGTTTGAAAAGTGTTTGTGACTCTTTTGGATGAAAAATATTTATTCAGTGGGGTTTTAAAAGAAACCGCATTTAAAAAATGGAGTCGCCACCGGCCACTTGGGTAGGCCGGACACCATAAACCAGAGATTCAAAGATATTGGGTTCGAGAGTCGGTTACGGATGGGGAAGGATTAGCACCCCCACACAGCCCAAAATTGGTACTTTAATAATTACTGCTTTATTAATATTGGATTTTCCGGATTAAAGTGATGATTATTTTAAAATTCGGTCATAATTGCGAATAAATTTTAAGGGCCCCGTTATCCGATAATAAACGTCCAACCACTATCACTACGCCTGATACTGGCCCCGTTTACGCTCGGATAAAAGGGCACCGCATTAACAATTTATATACCATATGCAATTTTAGTGACAAAAATATAAGACATAGCAGATAATTTAAGAACAATAAATATTCACATAATAGAATACTAATCTAACATATATGAAATACGTAATTAAGATACACATATACATACCAAGCTTAATATCAGATATAAGCAAACTTAACATGCCACAATAACAAGGTAGGAATAAATACATATAGACGAACATATATTTCAAAAAGACATACATACTAGTAATAAAGCATATTTCAACATATATGGGACAATATACAAAAAAGAAAATACTCTAAAATGTAACCTAAAAAAAACCAAGAGAACATACACATATAAAAATATATAAAACATGCTGTGTACGAACCAACTAGAACATAGCATACTTTAATACGAATAACCGGATAAAAAGATACATAACTATCATAAGCTTAATACACATATACATGTAAACATAAAATACGAGGCATATACGAGGGATATAAAATAAGACAATAAAATACATCAACATATACGATTATAATACGAACATGAGTATTTACAAAGAAACATGACTGAAATGAAAGAAAAATAAAAGTCAGTGGCAGAAATTAAAGAACAATAATATGTAATTTAGGGACGAAAATGCGAAACAAACAGAACCTAAAAGGATCAAAACTGTAATTAGACCAAGGGGCAGACCCAAAATGAAAAGTTCAAAAACGCGGGATGGTTAAAGGGGTAATTTTACCATTTGAAAACTGATTCGGTGTAATTTAGGGACTGGATTGCAAGATTTTGAAATACAAGAGGGACCGGAGTTGTAAATATACCATGCGGCAAGACAAAAGTGAAAATATTGGGAACGCGGGGGGATTTAGTGTGTAATTTACCCATTTAACGAAATAATAATAACTATATAAACCCTATTTTTAGGCCGAAACCAATTTTCCCCCATTTTGTTTCATTTTCAGTTTTTGTAATAAACCCTTTCTCTCATTTTCTCTCAACTATCCCCTGTAAAACCCAGAATAACCCCCGGCGCCGACGAACCTCATAAACACACCAAAATAACCCCCGTTTCACCCTCGACACGAATCCGAGGTTGGATTCAGAGGATAAGCCTCTATTTGCCCTAGATCTAGGAAATACGAAGCGAAAAAACCTATTTTTTAAAACCCAAAATGAAACTACCAGGGATTTTCCCCTCCCTTCAGTTCACCATATCTGGCTTGGGGAAGCCGAAAGGCTTGTCACTAAGGAGGGGAGACCCACAGACGGCGACGGTAAGATCTCTAACTCTCTCCTTTTTTTTTTCTTTTTTACCTCTTTTGTATATGCATGCCAAAATAAAAAAGGGGAAACACATATTTACCACTGGACTGACTTTTGTATTTCGATTGTAACTTCTGGTTCGATTACAACTTGTTTTTTTTATTACAACTCTCTGTTTTCTGTTACAACCCTCCTTGTTACAAATATTTGTTTCTTACATATATATGCTTGTCTTTGTTTTGGTGCAAGTTGCATATTACTTGCTTTTTCAGATCTGGACTGACAAACTTCTTTCTTGCTATGTTTGGCATGTTCTGAGCGCGGTGGTTGAAGATCGGCATGGTGGCGTTGTGGGGGTTATGCCAGCGGCCAGACGTGTTCTCGGCCGTTAGATCAGATCTGATCTAACGGCCCAGATGGCTTTAAGGATGGACGGCCCAGATGAAGCCTCGATTTGGTGAAACGTCTCCAGATCATGCCACGTGGAGCTCAGCAGTCGAGGAGTCAGAGCGCGTGGGGCTCACGCACGCGTGGGATATCAAAGCGTTCGCGCGTGGACTGCACGCGCGCGTGGCACTCGAACGGTCCATACGTGTGGAGCACGCGACTGGCAGATATTTTGGCTCCTTGGTTAGATCATGGCCGTTGGATCAGATCTTGATCCAACGGCCCACAGTCACCTGCACACAATAAATGTAATTGTAATTAGATAGGGTTTGGGCCAACCGGGCCTTGTAACTATTTGTAATTGGACTTGGACTGTAATTTATTTATTTAATATATATATTTTTTGGATTTCATTTCATATATTAGCCCAATAATATTAATAATAATATAATTATAGCAGCAATACACATACATAATACTAACGTATACTTATACAAACATTAATTAATATAACATACTAGCATACGTACATATAATCATACACATAATTAACATAACATCTATATACATTAAACAAATACGCTCGTACTCTATAGATACATACGCGACACACATACACTATTAATACGTATACATACATAGCTTATACATGCACACCACACCTTATATATATTAGTAATACTCATGCAAACAATAAACATATAATATAATAAGTATACGTGCAACACTAATATGTATTTACAGGTAAAAATGAGTGATTACATCCATCAATCATTTTCTAAAACACAACAAACAAGGTGGCACATCAGGATCCCTAGTCTTATAAAGTACACTTAACTTTAGGGACTTGTATTCACTATACACCTTACCATGACCTCTACAACACCCTGGGATTTCCTAGAACCGACTAAACCTAGGCTCTGATACCAAATTGTAACACCCCGATTTTGTCCCGGATCTGGAGCATCACTTTCGGGTCACCCAAACTGACCCATCAAAATTTCTCGTTTAAAACCACAAGTTAGGAATTCTTAAAATAATCCATTACCATAAAATCCACGTAGATAATAATATTAAAATGGGCTTACAAAACATAAGTTCCAATTAAAATACTCAGTTTAACCAAATACAGTAAATCAGAATAAAATACAGACTCGACTGTGGTAAGGTCCTATGAATACAACCAGTCCAAACTAAATAACAAGTACTATACTCTGAGATTGGCTCGATGCTGGAAAATCCTCCTCGATGTGCTCCTCCAAACGCAACCTATCAACCTACGCACAGAAGAAACCACAAATCCGCACGCTGAGCTAACAAAGCTCAGTGGTACATTTCTACTCTACCGCAATTCATGAATATCATAAAACAAGCATGCATGATAATATATTCAAGAGTGCACAGAAAGGTTTCTCCACATCTAAGGATCATCTTCTAGCCTATCCTAGCTAGAGCTTACCACTGTCTCAAGATACCACTATTATGTAAGAAGTCTACCAAGCCATCCCAGGCTTACCGTACACGAGGTCCCACCGACCACTAGTCAACATCGTTTCTCCATACTACAACGTAAATAACATACATTCCCTAATGGCCAACGAAGCCCTACTATTTTTCCCATGCTCAAACAGCCGTCGGGTTACCCTTGATCACATAGCCGTCGGGTAAGGATCATATACGAATCACCATAGCCATAAATACGTCCTAGACATACTTTGATCACAATAGCCACAAGCAGTCTTATCCTGCGATCACATAGCCGAACATGATTACTCGAGATCACATAACCCTTTGAGTTGTATTTCCATATCCTGATTGCATAGCCCAAGGATAGGTTTCGGACCGCATCCAGATCACATAGCCCATGGACATGTCGGATATACTCGGTCACATAGCCCGTAGTACCCATCCCCTTATTTAAGTGCCCTTGCACTGACTCTAGGACATCCAGATTCCTAACCAAGACTCATACGATACCACATGCTCCCCCGAGCATCAATACATCTCACTGAGAGATAAAGGCTTCCAGCCAACCATTACCAATGCCTCAAGGCATGACTCGTTTGTTACACTATTTAATATGTGTGTAGGATTCGTTTACGCCTTTCTCATTAGATTATCTCATTACTCACAGCAACCAGCCTACATGGGCGTCCCTTCAGCACACAGCAAGGACCCCAAGCTACCTCGTAGCAATAACTGTTCCACCACAGACCCCTATGGATTACCAAACCAAGAAACTTATCCAACTATTACTAAGCCATTAGCCCTTAATCCAAATACGGGTTGCTAACCTCAATTTTTTAGTTTTAGAGTTTGTTTTATACCTTTAGGGACCTATCAGACCCTTTACAACGAATTATAGAACCCTCGAACGCGAACTCAACTTTCTTTGGCAGATTGCCCAGCAAGTATCGGTACTCCAAGGTGAGTATCGGTACCCCTCTCCTAGTATCGATACTCCCCCATGAGTACCGATACCCTAACTAGGTTCGATAGAGTTAGACCACAAGCTGTACTAATACACTCTTACCCCATATCGGTACGCAGCATCGATACTGGGATTGCCTCGTACCGATCGAAGCCCGTACCAGTACTCTACCCTTCGCGTACCGGTACGCTAAGCCTCTCATAGGAAATCAAAATCGCTTACCGGTACTCCCCAATGGGTACCAGTACCCCTACTAGATTCGAGGTAGTTCATCCTAAGGATGTACCGATACGCTACAAACCGTACCGGTACTCAAAGCCTTTCCAAGCTTTGAAATAGTGCGTACCGATATGCCCCTTGTATACCAATACGCCTAAGCGTTACTGGATTTCCATTTGAGTGAGGGGTACCAATACACGGGCAGGCGTACCGGTATACCCCTCACAAACCCTCCCTCAATATATAAAGGAGTACCAGTATGCAGCCACCCCGTACCGGTACTCGAACCCAGATTTTGAAACCTAGAGCTCGGGATTACACTAATCCCACCCTTAACCCCTATGAATAAGTCTCAAATCTTTCTTACAAGTTATTTGGAATATATAGGTGATTTCCTACCAGTTTTACCCATTATCAACTCCCAAAACGTGATTTACCATTAGAGGGGTTTAAAGCTCAAGAACCCTAACTAAGCAACCCATAGACATAAAACCAAGCAAGGCAATCATCTTATGAGGCTCATGAAACGTAGGAGTCAGAGATGTACTGACCTTTAGCAAGAATTAATGAACTAAGGCAGTAACCAAGCTTTGTCCACCTCTTCTTCCTTGCTCCAAGCTTCAAACCCAACTTCCACCAAACTAGGAGATATTTACCTTGAAAGATAGATCCTTACTTGCTTATCACATCTCCCTTGATCACCAATCCGAGATTCACACTCTTCAACCTCAAGCTTTCTTTTTTTTGGTTATTGGGTAGGAGAAAGGAGCGAGTTTTTAGGAGAGGAGGACAAGGGAGCCAAGGTGATATCACCACCTCCCTTTTCTGCAGAAAATGTTAAGGCTCTACCAGCCTTTGTCCTCCATTTATGGTTTTACCATAATGCCCTTCCTCAAAACCCAACATATGCCAAGCCCAAAACCACCATGCAAGCCCACAACATATGGAGGCTTATTACGGCCCAAGACCCGGATCAACGTCCATTGTTGACTCGAGAAATCTGGGTCGTTACATTAGGACCAAAATAGAAATATTGGAAAGTAAAGGACCATTTCGGTCAAGGAAGAAAAATTAGAAGAAATTATGGAAAAATTTCCATAAGATTGGATGTGATGAAATTATGATTCTACAAGCTTTAAAATGTCATTTGGACCATTTTAGAAGTTTTTAAAAACATAAGGATCAATTCAAAAATCTTGAAAAGATTAGGGACCAATTCGGCATTTTGGGGAAATTAGGGACTAAAGTGAAAAAATTGTTTTCGTTGAAGCATTATTCTCAAATTGTTATTAGAATGAAGTTTTGATCATTCTTTGATTAAAAGTTGAAGAGAATTCAAGGTATTAAAGGTATAATGACTTATGTCATGGATCTAAGATTGGACAATTATAGGAATAATTGTAGGAAAAATATTCCTATTGTATTTATGTGTTAGTATGATACTAACATATAATTTGAAATGTATTTGTGGCATGTTGATGTACATATAGATCGTGATCAAAACCGAGATCGAACTAACAATCGAGGAAATGACATAGATCAAGCTGAAGCTTAGTGAGGCTAAGTACCTATTGGCAACTTATAAAGTGTCAAGATGAGTTCATTACATGCATGGAAAATATTATGTTTGATTTGAAAGACTTGTGACAAGTCTGTTATAATTATATGCTTGAAGATTATATTTATTTTGATATTTGACATAGTAGAAAATGTCAAAGGTAGAAGGATTACATGCATTGATCACAGGTAATTTGATTATGATATGTTTATGTGATATTTAGGGTATAAACTACCCAAGTATTCGATTATAATTGCCATGGATGAATTAATTACAAAAAATGAAAAGTATGCCCAAGTAAGTTATTGAGGTATGGAGTATAGTTGGCATGCTATAGAGTCCAGCGGTTTAGCACTTCGGTGCAGTATATTAGCACTTAGGTGCGGTTATTTAGCACATAGGTGCGGTTATTTAGCACTTGAGTGCAGTTCTTTAGTACTTCGGTACAGTTTTTGACTCGTGTACTCAAGTCCTTAAGTTAATTTGGGCTATAATTTATTGTATAATAAATGGTATATTGGTTAGAGAATAGATAAACTCTTAGGAAATGGCAAGGAAGTTAACAGGATTGTAAATCCGAATTATATTATGTAAATATGTGATTAACATAGGGGAAATAATGATTAGTGATTAAACTACATGATTATCTTATTATTGTTATAGTTTAAGCATATTGATTTATATTGAATATATATAATGCACACTAAGTATATACTTAGCGTGTGATGGTTTTTCACGCGTAGGTAGGAAATTCGGGTCGGAGTAAGGAGTAAGGCATCACTATCAAAGAAAGATATATATACATTATCGGTAACTACATCATTGATGTATTTTGATATTTTCTAGTTGGCATGTATAAATGAATATTAGCTCTTTTAAACTAGTCTAAATGTGGATTGTAATATTAATATCTAGGTAAGTGGTTAGTATATGATGTTGGATTTTGTTAGACTTGATGCTAGTTTAAAAAAATTACTAGTAATGAAAATCGGGTAATATTATAAAAATGAAATTTTAGAGTAATCAAAATGATTTTTATTTTAGGCAGTTTTGTTAATCGTAAAGTATAGTTATAAATTGCCAAGTTGCTGCCTGAAATCGGGGTCTATCTGATGGATTAAAAATTGGAAATAAATTTTACGCGATTAAAAGGAAAAATTCAAAACCGTCATTTTTGACTTGTATGAATAGCATAAAATGTGGTTTAAACATCATGTGACACTCTATACTAGTATTGGGTAATAAATACTGGTAAGGGTGTTACATTTATTGGTATCAGAGCTACATGTTTAGCCGGTTCTGGATAGGAAATGAGTCTCTATAGAGAGTTAAAGTGAAATACATGCCACTAGGATGTAAAGAATTACTGATATTTGTATAGAGTTATGATGATGACTGTTATTTAAAATATGTACTCCTTACTTATAATAGATGATCGTGACATGAACAGATGTCAGATTATCGGGAATCTTGTCAGGGAATCGAGCAGGATATGCCTGCTCAAGGTGGGAGTAATGAGGTGAATCAGAACTCACCTCAGGTTCAGCAAAATGTAGAGCAGCCGGCTCAAGAGAATGTAGAGCAACAAGCTCGGGAGCAAAGAAATATGCCGCTACAAGATCAATGCTTATTTCTGTAGTCTTTGGAGGCAATCCTAAATCGGCGGGCACCAATATCAGTTCTAAAGGAATTAAGGAAAATTGGGGCACCAAAATTCTGAGGTGATACTGATGCAGATCCTATGGTTGCCGATTATTGGTTAAATGATATCAAGATCATGTTAAGCAGGATTCCTTGTGATAATTAAGGAAAATTGGAAGCAGTAGTATCACTTTTTATGGAACAAGCCAGCGTATGATGGAACGTGACAACTACACAAGTACCTCCATAATTGATTACTTGGGAATTCTTTCTACAAGAATTCAAGGAGAAATATATTGGAGATGTGTTTGCCGAGGAAATGAGACATCAATTTCTACAGTTGAAATAGTGTGGCAGATCAGTTTATGAATATGAATGCGAGTTCAACAGACTAAGCCGATTTGCAAAGAGCTTCTTCCAACCGAGAAATCTAGAATAGACAGATTTATACCTGGGTTGGATTCTCAATATAAAAAGATTTTGGTCTTCTGTAACTTTACTTCTTTTCAAGAGGTAGTGAACCGAGCCAAGGCCATAGAGAAAGTCGACCTCGAGGAAAAATGTGGGAAGTAGATTCATACCGAAAAAAGGTCTAGAGGTTTATTTGCTACATCATCATTTAAATGCAGTAAGCATCAACCTTTTCTATTAAGAAGGGGTATGTAGGAGGAAAATCGAAGCAATCCTATACGGGTACTACAGGTTATCGAGGTTTTGGAATTTCCCCTATTACATAATGCGAGCATTGTGGCAGAAGGCATCCTGGTCAGTACTGGTTGACTGGGGCATGTTTCCATTGTGGGCAAGCTGGTCATTTCAAGAAAAATTGTCCAGAACTTTACCCAAATCAGCCTATTGTAACATACCAGGCGGGCAAAGGAAATAAAGGTGGTAAACCGAGAACATCTGCATCTACACCTAATCGAGAGAGCAAGGTTGTAGCTCGGGTATACACATCAAAACTGTTGAGGATCAGGATGATGCAGAGATCGTAGCAGGTATGATCGAACTCTTTGGCAGACCTGTCTTTGCATTGATTGATCTAGGCTCTACTCATTCTTACATTAGTTCTAAAATAATACTTGAAAGAAATATCCCAATAGAACCAATTTCGAATGAAGTAGTTGCCACCAATCTAATATGACAAAGTGCCAAAGTGAGTAGAATATGCAAGAAATGTCCTCTAAAGATTCAAATAGTAGAATTTATTGCCGGTCTTATGGAAAATATAAAAGGGTTAATCTTAAAGAAGCTAGACGGCTCAAAGATGGTATTTGTAGGTGAAATACCGGATAATATGAGCAATGTGATTAGTGCTTTAGAAACAAAAATAAATCTGGAAAAATATACTAATGGTAAGAGAATTTCCAAATGTTTTTCCCGATGAACTACCGGGATTACCTCCCGATCAAGAGGTGGAATTCGGTATTGAGATGCTTCCTAGAATAGCACCAATATCGATAGCATCTTATAGGATGGCTCCTACAGAGCTTAGAGAGTTGAAAGCTCAGTTACAAGAATTATTAGACCGAGGTTTTATACGGCCTAGCATATCACCTTAGGGAGCCCCAGTCCTATTTGTAAAGAAAAGGACGGATCAATGAGATTATGTGTGGATTATCGTCAGCTTAATAAAGTGACAATAAAGAATAAGTATCCTGTGCCGAGGATTGATAATCTTTTTAATCAAATAAGGGGAGCAACAATGTTCTTTAAGATTGATCTTTGATCGATGTATTATCAATTAAAGATTAAGAAGGCAGATATACCAAAGACAACTTTCAAAACCAGATATGGGCATTATGAGTTTGTAGTAATGCCCTTCAGATTTACTAATGCACTGGCGGCATTTATGGATTTAATGAATCGAATTTTTTTAGTCACATTTGAATCGATTTGTGGTAGTATTTATTGATGATATACTAGTTTATTCTAAAACCAAGAAGGAGCATGATACTCATCTTCAAGTAGTTCTCCAGATCCTACGAAAAAAAGAAGCTGTATGCAAAGCTGTCAAAATGTGAAATCTGGTTATTGGAAGTAATTTTCCTTGGGCATATAGTTTCAACCGAAGGAATTTGAATTGATTTTAAGAAGGTTCAAGCAATTCTTAAATGGAAAGTCCTTAAGAATGTCTCCAAAGTAAAAAGTTTCTTAGGATTAGCTAGTTATTATCGGTAGTTCGTGAAAGATCTTTTTCAATGATTGTCACCCGAGATGAATAAGATCCAGGATGTATTTCATGTATGCATGTTGATGAGGTATAGATCAAATCTTTTGCATGTTATTACACCGGAAGAAATCAAAATTCAACCGGATCTGACATACGAAGAAGAACCTGTAAGGATCTTAGCTCAGAGAGAAAAATAGTTAAGAAATAAAAAGATTCCTCTAGTCAAAGTTTTATGGAGAAATCACAAAATAGAGGAAGCCACTTGGGAAACCAAAAAAAGGGAAGAAAGAGCAACACCCGAAGTTGTTTGAGACGGGTAAACATTGAAAATTTGATGACGAATTTTCTTAAGGGGGAATTGTAATATCCCAATTTTCGGACTAGTGGCCAAAATATAATTTTTGAAAGTTTAGGGGTTAAAGTGTGAACTTTGGAAAAATTCAAGGACCAAAGTGTAATTTTAAAAAGTTACGTAATTTAACCCCGTAAATGGATAGTTTACCCCCAAGAGTGGTATTTCCGTGTTACCCATATTTTTCATACGAGGCTTATATTATTCGAATTTGGATCGAACTGAAAAGTTAAGCGTGCTCAAGCAATAGTAGCATTAGGATGGGTGACCTTATGGGAAGGTCTCACGTCAGTAGTTGAGACTGATAAAAAGGGGATTCAGTTCGATTTGAAATTCTTTTTTATGGATATCTGATAAAGGATTATTAAGAGAAATTTATCCGATAAAGATTTCGGGTAAATTATCAGTATATTGGTCCGAGTCAAAATTTCAAGATTTTGATTTTTACAAAATTATGGAATATTTTGTATGTCAAAAATATTTATGTATGGAGATCAAAATTATGAGAATTTCAGATTTTACCCAATAGTTTGGAAATTAAAAAAAATCGTAGAAAGTGAATATCGGGTAAGCGGATCGAATTGAAATTTTAAAGACAGTTCTAAGGATTATGGAAAATTCATAAAATATTATTTTATGAATATTTTATTACATTTGGTTGGATTCTAACTAGATTTAGTTAGATTGTGATGGAATGTCAATTTTCAAGTCTTGCTAGTAAATAAAGTCTAGTTGGAGGGCAAATTGGACATTTGCAATGGATGGCATTTTTGAAATATTTTGAAATGTTGAGGGAATTTTTAGAAGATGAAAAACAAATGGATTTAATCTTAGCCCTTGATTTATGATAAGATTAAATTTAGCCATTGGATTTGAAGGCTAAATTAGTAATTTTACTAATTAAATAAATTTAAAATTCATTTAATTATTACATGTGAATTAAAAGGATAAAAGATGAACTAATTTGTTCATCTTTCTTGGATATTTTCTAAACACAAGGGGAAAAAGGAAAAAAATTTCTTTGGTAAATTTGAAGGTTCTAAAGTTAGAATCAAGGTATGTTGCTTTGAAATAAATTGATCTATGCTTCATGCCCTTTCTTTTGATAGTAATTTTGCATGGTGATATGAAGAATAGTTCATGTTCTTGAAGAAAAAGAAATTGGAATTTCATAAACCATGTTAGAATTAAGGTTTGATTTAAGTAATTCAAGTGTTGTAAACATGAAAACAATCCTGAACTTTGTTTAATTCTATGTTCAAGGTTATAAACCCTAACCCTAGAATTTGGGGATTTGGTTAGGGAATTGAATAAAGGATGGAAATGAATGATTTGTGATATTAGAAGCCTTAATTTGATGTTAGAATGAAAATTTTCCCTTAAGAAGATTAACGGACCAATTCGGTTAGAATTGGAAATAAAGGGGAAATTATTGTGAAAATTATTCTAGCATTAGAAATGATGAGATTATGATCAAATTAGCTTGATTTGACAATTTAGGACCAAAATAGAAATATTGGAAAGTAAATGACCATTTCGGTCAAGGAAGAGAAATTAGAAGAAATTATGGGAAAATTTCCATAAGATTGGATATGATGAAATTGTGATTTTACAAGCTTTAAAATGTCATTTGGTCCATTTTAGAAGTTTGTAAAAACATAAGGATCAATTCAAAAATCTTGGAAAGATTAGAGACCAATTCGGCATTTTGGGGAAATTAGGGACTAAAGTGAAAAAAATTGTTTTCATGGAAGCATTATGCTTAAATTGTTATTAGAATGAAGTTTTGTTCATTCTTTGTTTAAAAGTTTAAGAGAATTCAAGGTATTAAAGGTATAATGACTCATGTCATGGATCTAAGATTGGACAATTATAGGAAAATTATTCCTATTGTATTTATGAGTTAGTATGATATTAACATATAATTTGAAATGTATTTGTGGCATGTTGATGTACATATAGATCGTGATCAAAACCGAGATCGAACTAACAATTGAGGAAAAGACATAGATCAAGCTGAAGCTTAGTGAGGCTAAGTACATATTGGCAACTTATAAAGTGTCAAGGTGAATGCATTACATGCATGGAAAATATTATGTTTGATTTGAAAGACTTGTGACAAGTTTGTTATAATTATATACTTGAAGATTATATTTATTTTGATATTTGACATAGTAGAAAATGTCAAAGGTAGAAGGATTACATGCATTGATCACAGGTAATTTGATTATGTTATGTTTATGTGATATTTAGGGTATAAACTACCCAAATATTCGATTATAATTGCCATGGATGAATTAATTAAAAAAATTGAAAAGTATGCCCAAGTAAGTTATTGAAGTATGGAGTATAGTTGGCATGCCATAGAGTCCAGCGGTTTAGCACTTCGGTGTAGTATATTAGCACTTAGGTGCGGTTATTTAGCACATAGGTGCGGTTATTTAGCACTTAAGTGCAGTTCTTTAGTACTTCGGTACAGTTTTTGACTCGTGTACTCAAGTCCTCAAGTTAATTTGGGCTATAATTTACTGTATAATAAATGGTATAGAGTAGATAAACTCTCAGGAAATGGAAAGGAAGTTAACAGGATTGTAAATCCGGATTATATTATGTTAATATGTGATTAACATAAGGGAAATAATGATTAGTGATCAAATTGCATGCAGGGATTAAAATCGCGAACCGCTAACGCGATTGCGGCCGCAAAATAGCGGTCGTGCCACCCTCCGAAACCGCTTTTGGAGAATTTTGCGGTCGGCAACGGATTCACACCGATAGCATCCTGTCGCTGACGCTATATTCTGGGATAGTGTCTGTAGCGGCAATATCGACCCGTTTTTGCAGAGTTCTGGAAAATCACAGGGTTGCCAGGAGGAGGAAGAAGAAGAAGTGCGCGGGGTTTAAAATTCTAGAAAAAATGGGTAAATTACATAGGGTGACATTGAACTTTTTAAAGTTCTTAGTTTGGCCTTAATACTTCAATCCGCATTCAAATTGATCCCTTAAACTTTCAAAACTTCTTGATTAAGCCTTTAAATTTCTATTTAATCTTAATTATGTCCTTAAAGATTTATTTTTTGTTAAATATAGTCCTTAAACATTATATTAATTTTATTTTCCTTTTACTTAATAATAAAATTAGAGACTTAGAGTATATATTGAATATAAGTATTGGAAAAGAAAATCAAATAAATGAGAATAAAGACTTATATTTAATGTGGTATAATTGTTTATTAATAATATTATAAATATTTAATTTTTTATAATATGTTTATTGTTTATTATTAGTTTTTATAATATGTTTATTTAATTTTTATTATTTATTAATATTATTAATTATTTTTTATATTAATATTTTTTATTTTTTGTTTAGGTTTATTCACATGTTTATTCCTTTTATTAGTGCACATTCTTTATTTAGAATATTCATATGATTTTATTATCCAAACTAAACTAAACAAAATTACAATACAATCTAGAATTCTTTAAACAAAATCACTTTCACTTTCAAATTCATATTAATAAAAGTTCATAAGTGTTAAAAAATACTCTAAAAATCATTGAAATTGACTTTTTATATTTATAATTATAATTAGTATATTTTACAATAAATTGTGCAAAATTTAAAAAAATTCACGACCGCGACACCCGCAGTGACCGCAATAGCCTCTATTATATCCGAAAACGCGATAACCGCGACCGAGATTTAAATCCCTGACTGCATGATTATCTTATTATTGTTATAATTTAAGCATATTGATTTATATTGAATATATATAATGCCTCACTAAGTATATACTTAGCGTGTGATGGTTTTTCACGCGTTGGTAGGAAATCTGGGTATGAGTACGGAGTAAGGCATCACTATCAAAGAAAGATATATATACAGTATCGGTAACTACATCCTTGATGTATTTTGATATTTTCTAGTTGGCATGTATAAATGAATATTACCTCTTTTAAACTAGTCTAGATGTGGATTGTAATATTAACATCTAGATAAGTGGTTAGTATATGATGTTGGATTTTGTTAGACTTGATGCTAGTTTAAAGAAATTACTAGTAATGAAAATTGGGTAATATTATAAAAATGAAAATTTAGAGTAATCAAAATGATTTTTATTTTAGGCAATTTTTAGACAGTTTTGTTAATCGTAAAGTATAGTTATAAATTGCCAAGTTGATGCCTGAAATCGGGGTCTATCTGATGGATTAAAAATTGGAAATAAATTTTACGTGATTAAAAGGAAAAATTCAAAATCGTCATTTTTGACTTGTATGAATAGCATAAAATGTCGTTTAAACATCATGTGACACTCTATACTAGTATTGGGTAATAAATACTGGTAAGGGTGTTACAGGATTCGAGTCGATACTAAAAAGGTTCAAGCAAACCTAGAATGGAAAATTCCTCAAAATGTCTTTGGGGTGAGAAGTTTCTTGGGATTAGCTGGTTATTATCAGCGGTTCGTGAAAGAATTTTCAATGATTGCTGCTCCAATAACTAAGCTATTAAGAAAGGATGTGCCATTTGTTTTGACAGATAAATGTCAAGAAAGCTTTGACAAATTAAAGAGGATATTAACAGAAGCTCCTATTTTGGTACAACCAGAATCTGTGAAGGATTTTATAATATATAGTGATGCATCCCATAATGGTTTGGGGTGTGTATTGATACAAGAAAGGAAGGTTGTAGCACATACTTCTCAACAACTCAAAACTCATGAAAGAAATTATCCTACCAATGATTTAGAGTTGGTTACAATAGTGTTTGTTTTAAAGATTTGGCGTCACTATTTATGTGGTGAAAAGTGCTACATCTTCATGGATCATAAAAGTTTGAAATATTTTTTATCCCAAAAGGAGCTTAATTTGAGGCAAAGAATGAGGATAAAATTGATTAAGGACTATGATGTAATTATTGATTATCATCCGGGGAAGGCTAATGTAGCAGCATATGCACTTAGCCAGAAAATATTTACTGCTTTGAGAGCATTGAATGCTCAGTTGAAATTACAGGAAAACTGTAATATCCTAATTTTTTATTAGTGACTAAAATGTAATTTTTGAAAGTTTAGGGGGTTAAAGTATAAACTTTGGAAAAGTTTGGGGATTAAAGTATAAATTTCCCCAACAAGTAATTTTATTCAGTATAAGAGTGAATCGGATCGAAAAAGGTACTTTGATATCAATTTTAAAAATTAAGATGCAGAAAAAGGTACCGAATTTGGATCGAATAAAATTGTTAAGCGTGCTCAGGCCAGGGAAATACAAAGATGGGTGACCTCCAGGAAGGTCCCATAAAAGTGCTTCTAATTGATATTTTGGACTCAGTAAAAGTAAATAATATTTGAATGGATTACCGATAAAGGATTTCTAAGAGAAATTTTATTCTATGGAGATTTTCAATAATTATTGGAATAGTTGACTGAGTTAGGAAAATTTGGTCTAAGTTCTGGGAAAGGAAGTTTTTATGAGATAATAGAGTTTATTTCCCGAATATGGAAATATGGAATTTTTGGAATAAATCTGATAGTTCGAAAAAGGTAAAATCGCAGTAGAAGTATTTTACGAATATCGGGAGATCGGATCGAAATTTCAGAGGATGTTCCATAAGCCATGGAAAAGTTATAAAATAATATTTAAAAAATAGTGACCGGTTGGGAATGAACTATTTTAGTTGGATTGTAATGGAATGACATTTTTGAAGTAAACTAGTAAATAAAATCTAGTTGGAGGGCAAATTGGTCATTTTGCCCCAATGACATTTTTGAAATATTTAAAAAGTTACAAGGGCAATTTTGGAAGAAGAAAATGGAAGATTAAATCTTGGCCTTTGATTAATGATAAGATCAATCTCAACCGTTGGATTAAAAGGGCATTTTAGTAATTTTATTATCTAAATGAATTTAAAATTCATTTATACAAGACAAGTGGCCAAATTGGATGAAAAACAAAAGATGAAAGATGAAGGCCATTCTTCATCCTCAAATTTCGAAATATGAGGGGGAGAAAGAAAATTAGAGAAAAATTTTCCAAGTTCGATTCAAGCCCCGAAACTACAAAGTTGTTCTACTCTTCAAGCTCTATCTTTTGGTGTAAATAATTCATGGAAAACATGCTTGATTGATGAGAATTTTGCATGAGAAGAAATTAGGATTTGTGGAAAAAGTTTGGGGCTTTTGGAATTTTATGATTTCATGATAAAATTCAAGTTGAAATCAAGCTAGTATAATGTTAAAATCATGTTATTGAGTTGAGATTTAAACCCTACATATTTTAGTTTGTATGAAGATGATTAGGGTTTATGGATTCAAGTTTGATTTAGGGTTTGTGATGTTGGATAAATGATCTAGTAAGCTTGAATTTATTATTTGGAAATAAAACACTAAATTAAAGGTATAAGGACCATTTTGGAAATTCTAAAAGTTAGAGGACTAATCTTATTTTTTATGATTTGAAGTGTATTTATGTTATTATTAATGTTGGAGATGCGAAGTTGAAGTTAGAATGCAAAACCAATGTTAAATCGAGTTAGTGACCATTTTGACAAATTGTCAAAGTTAAGTGACCAATTCGGAAATGAGGTTTTAGAGAAGGACTAAATATGACTTTAGTTGAAATAATAGAATTCAAGTATTAATGTTGATTTTAGGACTAATTTGCAAAGTTAAGAAGCTTGAATCCTTATCTTTGCATTTTTAGTGACTATTTCGGAAAGAACGAAAAATTAGAGGGCATTATTTTTGAAGAATTATTTGATGAAGAAAGTGATACATTAGTGAATTGAATCAAGTAAGGGGACCGAATTGACAAATAGCAAAGTAAGGAGAAATTAGTATAAAGTTTGAAGTTATTTATGGAAGTTGTGTAGGAAAACTTGATTTGGCAGTAAGTTTGAAAATTCACCATAAATTCTAAAAAAATGGTTAGTTGATGAATTTTATATCGATGTAAAGATTTATTTGTCTAGTTTCATTTAAAATAAACGACGATTGATTTCGATTCATATATCAAAAGATATGAATTTTTAAGTGATGAAAGGTCAAAAAATAGAATAGCAGTCTGTTCCAAAATTCAATACTGGAATTCGACTTTGAAAATTTGCCATAAATCGTAAAAATTGAATCTGGGTTATTAGTTTATATGGTTGAAAAGCTTATCGAATCTAGTTTCAAACAGAAACTGTTTTCGAGTTTCGAGTTAAAAGATATTAATTTTTAATCGAATGAAGGTCAGAAAAATTACAGAACAATTTCTGTTAGGACAGCCCTGTAAACGGGAGTTTGATGAATTTTCATAATTTTTTAGATTTTATTAAATTATGTGGCTTATACCGTTAGAACCGTTATCGAATCCAGTTTCTACGGTATAAAGGAGATTAAGATTCAATATGTATTCTGCCATGTAGAAGTAAATCTTTGATGGTAGTGCAAGTTGACAGAAAATGGATATTGAGACAATTTGTGTCTAAAGTTGGTTAGCAAGCTTGGAGGAATTATTTGAAGATCAAAATGATCATTAGGGACCAAAAATGATTTTGTGAACAGTATAAGGAATGAAAGAAATTTATGGAAATTTTTTATGTTGAATGATTAAATAGCTTAATTGAAATATTGTTAGAAGTGAATCTAACAAATGTTTATTTATATTCATGTGATAAATGAAGTTGGATCCGAATCAAAAGAAGGTTCGAGGTACTATAAAGGAAAGGATCAATAGAGCTTAGTGAGGCATAATAATAAATGGCTAAGGTGAGTGCATTTTTAAATGTTTGCATTATATTGAAAATGGCATTGCATTTCTCTATAATACATGATATGATACATTGCTCGACATGGCAAGCTTGATAGAATACCAGGTACGAATTATTATTTGCATAAATAATGATCTATGTTTACTATGAATATTTATGATGAAGCATGAAATATGAAATGTTTATTTATATGATTAATTAAGATGTTGAGTTGATGATGAAAAAAATGCCCAAGTATTGTGTATGAGAGTCCATGGTATAGTTGGCATGCCATAGAGTCTTTAGCAGCTGCACCCTCATGTTCATGTTATCAAACAAATATTGTGACAAAATGATTATGTCACATGCACCCTGGGGATCCATGCCCACTGTGCTCGAGTGCACTATCGAGGTGCTTCATGTTTATGGAGAGCAAATAGCATCCCCGAGTACGTACTCATCTTCACGTTCACGTTAGACACTACGGTGTCATTTCAAGATGACTCGCGTGCCTCGATCTCATATAGCGTATGTTGCGTGTGATAAGTGCTACGCAATTGTGCAAGTATACACATCGCAAGTAATAAAGTGATATGAGTATCGAGTATCGTCTCCACAGGGATTGGTTTGGGCCACTTTGCTTAAAATTTGACTTTGTGAAAAGTAAAAACACAATTAAAGGATTAAAGGAGTTTAACTAATAACTAAACTAGAAAGCAATAAAGTAAAAGAAAAGATGAGATCGATTGAGAGAGATAGGCTAGGTTATCGTGAGTTGAGGTGTGATAGCCGATTGGATTGTCTTGGTAAAAGAGTGCACGGGCAACTTCGATTTGCTGTGGCGACTTACAACGGGTTGCCTTGGCAACTAATTGATGGTTGCTGGGCGACTAGTTGGGCGACTACTTGGGCGGCGGGCAGCAACTTCAAGGTTCGGCGGAGCGTTCTTCAATGGTTTCTTCTTATCCCTAAGTCGAAACTCTAGCTACTTGTGCATGCCTTGATAATACATCCTGCGTGAATCAAGGGTGAACAACAACCAATCTTGCACTCCTCTTAGCCGTTGAAATCCTTAACTTATTCCTAAGCCGGATTAATCTTCACCATCATTGGATTGAATAAAGATCATATTCATTCGTTTCTTGAATCTAACTCTCCCGATATTAGATAAATGGATGAAATCACGAGATCCTCTCCCAATTCACTGCAAAACAATAATAAGAATCAAGAATGAATAAACCTTGAAATAGAAAAGTGCAAACTCTTATTACCTAAACAAAAACCAATAGTTTCTCACAACCACAAAACACAATAACCATAGCCGATCAAGTTAGTTCATGGTTGGGTTCAAAAGATATACAAAGAATAATCCCCAAACCATGAATCTAATAGAAGCAAAGAAGAAGAAGAAGTCGAAATTCCCCTAATGCTCTCTTGTCGAAATTTCCCCCTTGCTCTCTCTCTGGATTGTCGAAATCTCCTTGCTATTTATAGGGCTAGGCCAAAGTCCTTCTTTGAGGAGGAGTTTGAGTTGGAATTAAATTATCTTTAAAGAATATAATTCTTTATTATAATTTTATTCCTATTAGAACTTCTCCTATCTTCTTGGAATTTAATTCTTCTTTAATCTCTGCATGGCAATCAAATTCCTTTGGGCTTGGGCCTTGCTCCATGTCATCTTGGGCTTGTAAAGTCATTAATTTCGACATCCCTATTGCATTTTGTCTTTGTCGACAAATGCCATGGCAACTGGCTCGGCGTCTCCTTCATGCATTGCCCTGGCAACTAGCTCGGCATATCCTTCATGCATTGCCCTGGCAACTAGCTCGGCATTGCTTTGGCAAGTGATCCTGCACATACACACACAAAAACACACCAAAGCAGCATCTTTTTCCACAAAAATCACCAAGTTATGTAATCAAGCTCAACGGTGGAAAGAAACATGAATTAATGCATGAATGACTAATTATGCAACTATTATGAGCTTAAGTCTAACAATAATATGAGTAAAAAGGGTAATAAAAATAGTACTTTTGAACACTTATCAGCGTACTTTGGGCAACGATAAAAGAATCATGTCACGTAAATGAATCATGTCATGTAAACGAATCATGTTACATATATGAACCATGTCATGAATATGAACCATGCCATGTATATGACCCATGCCATGAATATGGAACATGCCATGTATATGAGTTAAATCACGTATATAAATCATGTCATGTAAATGAATCAAATTATATATATGAATTATTCCAAGTATATGAATCATGCCAAGTACATGAATTATGTCATGTATACGAAGAATGTCACATGTATATGAAATATGCTATGCATAGGAATCATGCCATGTATACAAAGTATGTCACGTTTATGAATTATGCCATGCATATGAATTATGCCATGTACACGTATTGTAATATCCCAAATTTTGGCTAGTGACTAAATTGTAAAATTTGAAACTTTAGGGGGTTAAAGTATAAACCTTAGAAAAGTTTGGGGACTAAAGTGTAAATTTCTCCAACAAGTAATTTTATTCAGTAGAAGAGTGAATCGTATCGAAATAAGTACCTTGATATCAGTTTTAAGAATTCAGATGCAGAAAAAGGTACCGAATTTGGATCGATTGAAATTGTTAAGCGTGCTCAGGCCAGGGAAATACAAAGATGGGTGACCTTTGGGAAGGTCCCATAAAGGTGTTTTCGATCGATATTTTGGACTTATTAAAAGTAGAAAATATTCGTATGGATTTCAAATAAAGGATTTCTACGAGAAACTTTATGCTATGAAGATTTTCAATAATTATCGGAATAATGGATTGAGTTAAGAAAATTCAGTCTAAGTCTTTATGAAAGGAAATTTTTAAGGTTTAAAAGTATCATGTGATAGATAGTGAGTTGTATTGGGTACTTTCAAAGTTGTAAAAATCTGAGGAAAATTGAAATGGGAATTGAAGTTCAATGACCAAAATGAAAATTTTGAAAGTTTTGTAGCCAAAGTATAAACTTTGGGAAAGTTCAAGGACCAAAGTGTAATTTCTAAAAGTTATGTAATTTAACCCCGTAAATGAATAGTTCACCCCAAGAGTGATACTTTCGTGTTACCCAAATTTTTCGTACGAAGCTTATATTAATGGTTATAAAGCTTTAAAGTTCGTAGGAAGAAAATTTGGAAATCGTATTGAGTGAAATTTGATTATTTGGATCGAATAAATGCCATAAATAAAAATCTAAGATATTTTGGGACATGGCCGGTTGGATTGGAACCAATTTGGTTCAATTTTAACGGGATGGCAATTTTCAAGACTTGTTGTAAATAAATACTATTTAGAGGGCAAATTGGACATTTGCCACGGATGGCATTTTTGAAATATTTTGAAACTTTAAGGGCAATTTTTAAAGGCCAATTACACATGGATTTGATCTTGGCCATTGATTTTTGATGAGTTTAAATCTTGGTCATTCGATGAAAATGGCATTTTAATAATTTCACCATTTAAATGAATTTAAAATTCATTTATACAAGACAAGTGGCCAAATTGGATGAAAATAAAAAGATGAAGACCATTCTTCATCTTCAAATTTCGAAATATGAGGGGGAGAAAGAAAGAAAAACGGAGAAAAATTTTCCAAGTTCGATTCAAGCCCCGAAACTCGATTTTCAGGTAATCTTTCGAACTACAAAGTTTTTCTACTCATCAAGCTCTATCTTTTGGTGTAAATAATTTGTGGAAAACATGCTTGATTGATGAGAATTTTGTATGAGAAGAAATTAGGGTTTATGGACTCAATTGGGGGTTTTGAGATTTTATAATTCCATGTTGAAATTCAAGTTGAAATCAAGCTTTTGTGATGTTAAAATCATGTTATTGAGTTGGGATTTAAACTCTACATGTTTTGATTATTATGAAGATGATTAGGGTTTATGGATTCAAGTTTGATTTACGGTTTGTGATGTTGGATAAATGATCTAGTAAGCTTGATTTGTTGTTTGGAAGCAAAACCCTAATTTAAATGTTTAGGGACCAATTCAGCAAGTTTAAAAGTTGAAGGACTAAATCTTATTTTTATGGAATTGGTGTGTATTTATGTTATTAGGGATGTTGAAGATATGAAATTGAAGTTAGAATGCAAAACCGATGTTAAATCGAGTTAGTGACCATTTTGACAAAGTGTCAAAGTTAAGTTACCAATTCGGAAATGAGATTTTAGAGAAGGATTAAATCTTATTTTTAGTTATAATGATGGAATTAAGATAGTAATGTTGATTTGAGGACTAAATTGCAAAGTTAAGAAGCTAGAATCCTTATCTTTGCATTTTAGTGGCTATTTCGGTTAAGAAGGAAAATTAAGGGAAACTATTATGAATAATTATTTGATGAAGAAGGTGATAAGTTGATGATTTAAAGTAAATAATGGGACTAAATTGACAAATAGCAAAGTAAGGAGAAATTAATATAAAGTTTGAAATTATTTATGAAACTGTGTAAAAACTGGATTTGGCAGTAACTTTGGAAATTCACTATAAATTCCACAAAAATGGTTAGAAGGTGAATTTTATACCGATATAAAGATGTGTTCGTCTAGTTTTGTGTCCAAAAAACGAAAAATGATTTCAAGTTCCGAGCAAAAAGATATGAATTTTTAAGTAATGAAAGGTTAGAAAAACAGTTTAGCAGTCTGCTTCGAATTTAGTCCTGGAAGTTGACTTTGAAAATTCACCATAAATCGTACAAGTTGAATTTGAGCTATTAATTTATATGGTTGGAGAGATTATTGAGTCTAGATCATTTCAGAACAAATGGAATTGAATTTCGAGTTGTAGATTATTTTATAGAAATATTTCTTTAAAGGTTGTACAAAGCTGCTCGAAAATGAAAATTTAGATATTTTGTATCTAATGTTAGTTATCAAGTTCAAAAGAATTATTTGAAGCTCAAAATGGTTATTAAGAATGAAAATGAGGTTTTGAAAGTATAAGGAAGAAAGGAAATTTATGGAAAATTTTTATGTTGAATGATTAAATAGCTTAATTGAAATATTGTTAGAAGTGAATCTAACAAATGTTTATTTATATTCATGTGATAAAAGAAGTTGGATCCGAATCAAAAGAAGATTCGAGGTACTATAAAAGGAAAGGATCAATAAAGCTTAGTGAGGCATATTAATAAATGCCCAGGTGAGTGCATTTCTAAATGTTTGCATTACATTGAAATTGGCATTGCATTTATTTATAATACATGATATGATACAATGCTCGACATGGCAAGCTTGATGGAATACCAGGTACGAATTATTGTTTGCATAAATGATGATGCATTATGCATAATGGCAATGTATCTCTATACAAGGAATATAGGCAATAACAAGATTAAAATAAAACAAGATACACCCTGGGGATCCAAGTCCATAGTGCAAAATGCACTAACGAGGTGTTTTAATATGAGGAGCAAATAGCGTCCTCCCGAGTACGTACTCCCCAAAGCACTACGGTGTAGATAGGCTATGGGGTTTCCATGGGCCTCTAGCCAGACGCGATGATAATAATAACAAGATGATTACATGGTAGATCATGAGCATGCAAATGACTGCATGACGATACATGATTCATATGACAGAGATGGTACATGATACAGATGTTACATGAAACATGATATAGATGCTACATGATATATGATACAGATGTTACATGATTTCATGATACTTGAAAAAGAAGTTACATGTTACGTGTCTGAGAAGTACATGACATACGAGATAGAAATGTTATTAATGTATGATAGAATGTTACATGATAGAAATATTACATGCTATATGATAAAACACATGTTAGGTAAATGATTACATGATGAAAGCATGTCTATGATAGAGAATATATTATGCAATGATAATATGATTTATATGATTGCTATGATACATGATACATGTACATTGTGATATACTTGCCTTGTCGTAGAGAAATATGGAATGCATTCTTATATGAAGTATTATATAACATCATTTCATGTGTAAATAAATAAGTTTAATTGCCTCACTAAGTTCGTACTTAGCGTGTGTTTGTTTCACACGTAGATTAAGATGGAGGATTTGAAGAGGAGTCGAGTATGCTGATCAAGCTTCAATCTGCAAAACATCAGTAAGATATTGTAGTTTATGATAATCTCTAGTGGGCATGTAATTATTTAATTGCTAGTAGAGTATGATGCATTAAATTAGACTAAATGATAGATAAGTAATCAGTTTTGATGATGAATCGTATATGGATAAAACAAAATAAGGCATTAGCATTGTAACAGAATAAAGCTAAGGTAGAAAGGATAATTACTTTGCTAATAAGAATAATCGGTAATCGCGTAAAGATTTTAAAGTCAAGAAAGGGCCTAGATAGCGAATCTAGTTTTCACCATGAATTGAACTATTATTTTTAATAATTGCCAAATATGTTTTAAAATAATTAATTCAGGGTTGAAACTAGCTAACTGCACATAGGTTGTGTTTTTAAGAAAATCGAGAAAGGGTTAGATTTACAAACTAAAATTTGTAAATACTTGTAAAAATAAATTTATAAGTCGAGATTTCTTTAAACGACTCTGTAACATCTTTAATGTATATTTGATTTACGAGTATACGTTAAGGGTGTTACACGTATCATGTTATGTATATGAATTAAGTCATGTATATGAATGATGTCACATATATGAATCATGCCACGTATATAAATTTTTGACACATATATGGATTCCGCCATGTATATAATTCATGCCATATATATATGAATTATGCCATGTATATGAAGTATGTTATGTATGTAAATTATGTCATATATATATATATAAATTATGTCATGCATGTGAATTATGCCATGTGTATGAAATATGCCATGTATGTGAAATATGACATGCATATGATTTACTTGATAATGATGGAGTATTGGAAACTAGACTAAGTTAGAAAAATTATGACTTGCACATGAATATTGACTGACTATGGAAACCTTGTTAGTACGATACTACCTTAGACAGAAACTATGATAGGTTAATGTATAACATGTATTGCTTTATTTTATGTTTTGATAAATAAGATCATTGCCTCACTAAGTTCGTACTTAGCATGTGTTTTATTTCACACATAGGTTCTCCAAAAATAGACTAGCAAGGAGGAGCTGTTAATTGGGAAAATCAAGTTACTATCTGTAAGTACAGTACGTACATCTTTAACGTAATTTGATAGACTAGTGGGCATGTAATATTTTAAGTGGGTAAAATGTTTTGTAAGTCTAAGTTTATAACATATTTATACATTGTCATGGAAGTATCAACTTAAAGAAATGGTTTGCTATTAATAACTATGAATTTTGACGTAGTTAAATGTTGTTTAACCCTGATCGCGTAAAAATTTGAAAATCAAGAAAGGGTCTAGGCAGTGTACATAGTTTTCACCCTAAATTATAATTTTATTTTAGCAGCTTAATTATGAATTTTATAAATCAATTCAGGGTCAAAACTAGCTGCAATAGACTGACATAGTTTTTGATTTAAAACCGAAAAGGGTTAAACTGCAAGATGAATTTTGGTATATCAAAAAAATTTACAAGTCAAGATTTCTTTCAATGACTCCGTAACATCTTTAATGTATATTCGGCTTACAAGTATACGTTAAGGGTGTTACATTTATTGGTATCAGAGCTACAGGTTTAGCTGATTCTGGAGGTTAAACCAAGTTAAATATGATTTGATGTTAAGTACATGCCCCTAGGATGTCATGTTACTGATGTACTATCTGTGTAACTTGATTATGCTCCTCATTTACATGAATAGGTTTTAGTGGAAATAGATGATGTTAAGTACTGATGGACTGCGTTAAATGTTTAATTATGGGGATCAGGAGAAGGTTTAAAGTGGAAGTAAAGAGATATAGAATGTTCCACCTCTAGCTCCTACCACAACTGAGCCACCTACGCAGTAGGGAGCTCCAACATAAGAATATGGAACCTTAGTACGAGCCCTAAAAAGCTATGGTTAAAAAAATTTAAACCCTAATGCCTGTATCAATCTGGCACCTACACCAGTAAAGGCATCGATTATTAAGGAGATTAAGAAGTTAGGAGCTCTTAAATTTCACGGAGAAGGTGGTCTGATGGCTGTCAATTTATGGCTCCACGATGTTAAAAGTCCCGCTAGAGGAATTAAATTGTATAGATGCTGAAAAGTTAGAAAAGTTGCATCCTTATTAAGGGAACATGCTTGTATTTGATGGTCCGAAGCCATAGAATTATACCTGTTGAGAAAGTGACTTGGACATTCTAAAAAGTGTTTAGAGTCAAGTATGTTGGCGACCAGTTTAAGAAATAGACGTTACAGTAATTTCAAATTTCTAAACAAAGTATTCGTACTGTCTATGAGTACGAGTTGGATTTTAATGGATTAAGTCGGTATACTACTGATTTTATATCGACTGAGAAGTCCCTATGAGAATGGTTTATCGAGGGGCTTAACCCGAGGCCTAAAGAGTAATTCTCAGGTATGAGTTTGTCGATTTACTAGGATGCTATAATGAGAGCAAAGGCTATGGAGGAAGCCTGTAATTACTTTAATTGATCCGGGTTCGACTCACTCGTATATTGGTACTAAGAGAGTAGTACAAAGAAATATTCTTAAGGAAAACTATATTTTTAGTAATGTGATTCCTAGTAACCCACTTGGACATAGTGCATGGATGACTAGAATATGTAAGAAATGTCTGTTAGTGCTTTAAGGAATTGAATCCTGGCAAGCTTATTAGAGCTTTTATTTCGCAAACTTGAGATTATTTTTGGAATGAACTGGTTGTATGCATATGACGCAGAGGTGAAATGATACTAGATTAAGGAAAGTAAAACGATAATGGATTTTGACAGTTGACGAATCTTAGAGGTCAAGAAATGACCCATAGTGGATATGATACAGTAAAGTAAGCCTGAAAGTTAGTTCTTGTTTAGAATAAGTTATCTGCATAGTAAAGAGATGATACAGTAATTATAAGATACTCGGATATGAAGGAGTAAGAAGAAGAAGTATCTTTACTTTAGATATATATACATATGTTTGAAGATAACAATGTCAGTAGTTGTTGCGGATGTAATCTGGCGATTTACTCAAGATAAGTTAAGGATTGAAGTTATGATGGAAATAACTCAATAGTATCTTATTATAAGATGTTTGTATTGTCAGTACATATAAGGAAGAATTGGAAAGTTAAGTAATGATACTACTGAGATGATTAGAAAAGAAACTAAGAAAGAAATTGATCTGTAAAAAGGTTATTTTTGAAGCTAAAAAAAAGATGTTAGGTATGAATCAGTCATAGTACTAAAAGTAGTAAACTATATTGCAAGGATAATCAAAGCAAACATGGAAAGAGTTACAGTGTAGACTCATCAAATGTTAGAAAAACTTTGAAAAGTATTTAAATCAGAGACAACCTAAGTAAGAAGGATTATTTCTTTAAGGAGACATTAGTATTATAAGATATAACTGTGAAGCCTGATAGATTAGGAAGACAAAGAATCTGGAATAAAAGTATGATGAAAGTGATATTTGAGTACATACTGAACAAGATTGGAAGTCTATTATCGATAAAGTGTATTAAACTTGTAACCAAAGAGTATTCAGAGAAGTCAACTAAGAGGTTAATTCTACCTGAATAGTTGACAGCAGAGCCTTATAAAGGTAGCGCTGAAGCGTAATGGATAAGCTAAGATATTTTTTCAGAAAGGTTTTGATAAAGACAATCAGTAATATAAGATGATGAGTATGACAAGCATTAAAATAATGTGGATTGCTGAAAAAAGGGTTTTCTAATGATCTAAGTGATCAAATACTAGAAGGCAATATGAAGGTATCATCTCGGGAATCTGAAGTGTAATTTAGATAAGTTGGTTATCTGTGCACAAGGTAGAAGTGATTATAAGAAGAAATGTTTAAATTTTTAAAAGAATTAGTTCCTCAATGAAGTCAAAGGAAGTGTGTTTTGTTGAGGATTGTTCCGACTAATTGAAATTTCCCTAGAAATGTTTCTAGACAAGAACAAGAGTCTCAAATTACAAGGGTTATAGAGATACTCGTAGCAGTAACAATGAAATCAAGTATAAACTTTTTTCGATTTTTACCTAGATTGAGCTACTGGTGCAGTAGGGGGCTCAAGTACAAGAACAAGAAGTACCTAAGAGGTTGCAACCTTCGACAACTGTATATAATAAAGCATTGGTTGTTTAAATGTTTAAGCTATTGAGAGCCTTAAATGTTAGAGCAAAAGAGAAGTTATGATTGTTTATTTGAAAATGAAGGATGATTTATAGGTCAAAAAGGGAAAACTTAGTTTCAGAACTGTTATACCTCAAGGAAATGTGAAAGAGTTGGACCAATAGTATATTAATGGGTCTTATCTCCATAAGTAAGCAAAAGTCTATAGTATATATACTTATGTTTTGGAGACATTGACTAAATTATTTACATGTCAACACTCCTGAATAAATTGAGATGCAATTAGATTTGATACATGAAGAGGAGTTAGTAGAAATATTGGTTTATGGAATTAAAGAATTAAGGAATAAGAAATTTCATTGACTATAGTTTTGAGGAAAAATCACAAGGTCGAAGAAGCCACTTGGGAGGCTGAGAAGAAAATAAGGAAGTAATATCCGTAAATGTTTGGAACAGATACGCATTGAAAATTTGAGGAAGAATTTTCTTAAGGGGAGGAATTGTAATATCCTAATTTTTGATTAGTGACTAAAATATAATTTTTGAAAGTTTAGGGGGTTAAAGTATAAACTTTGGAAAAGTTTGGGGACTAAAGTGTAAATTTCCCCAATAAGTAATTTTATTCAGTATAAGAGTGAATCGGATCGAAACATGTACCTTGATATCGGTTTTAAGAATTAAGATGCAGAAAAAGGTATCAAATGAAATTGTTAAGCGTGCTCAGGCCAAGGAAATACAAAGATGGGTGACTGATAAGTGTTTAAAAGTATTATTTTTCTTACCCTTTTTACTCATATTATTGTTAGACTTAGGCTCATATTAGTTGAATAATTAGTCATTCATGCATTAATTCATGTTTCCTTCCATCGTTGAGCTTAATTGCATAACTTGGTGGTTTTTGTGGGAAAAGATGCTGCTTTGGTGTGTTTTGTGTGTATGTGCATAATCACTTGCCAAAGCAAGGCTAGAACCAGTTGCCAGGGCAATGCATGAAAGGAGATGCCGAGATAGTTGCCAAGGCAATGCATGAAGGAGATGCCGAGCCAGTTGCCAGGGCAATTGTCGACAAAGAATAAGGTGATATGGTAGTCGAAATTGATGACTAGACAAGCCCAAGATGACGTGGAGCAAAGCTAAATCCCAAGGGAGTTTGATTTCCATGAAGAGGTTAAAGAAGAATTAAATCCCAAGAAGATAGGAGAAGTTCTAGAAGGAATATAATTATAATAAAGAATTATATTCTTTAAAGATAATTTAATTCCAATTTAACTTCCTCCTCAAAGAAGGACTTTGACCTAGCCCTATAAATTAGAGGCCATGTCGTCAACCCCAAGAGGGAGAGAGGGGAGAGGAATTTTGACAACTCCAAAGGAGAGAGAGGAGAGAATTTTCGACAAGCTTCAAGGGGAGATCTCGAAAAGAACGCTTCATCCATTCTTCATCTTTTTCTTTCTTGTTCAATTAGGTTCATGCTAGGAATTCTTTGTCTTGTGTTTCTTTGGAACCTAGCCATGAACTAAATCTATTTGGCTATGGTTATTGTGTTTTGTGGTTGTGAGAAACAATTGGATTTTGTTTAGGTAATAAGAGTTTGCACTTTCTATTCAAGGTTTATTCATTCTTGGTTCTTATTCTTGTTTGCGAGTGAATTGGGAGAGGATCTCGTAACTTCATCTATTTATCAAATATCGGGAGAGTTAGATTCAAGAAACGAATGAGTATGATCTTTATTCAATCTATTGATGGTGAAGATTAATCCGGCTTAGGAATAAGTTAAGGATTTCAACGGCTAAGAGGAGTGCAAGATTGGTTGATGTCCACCCTTGATTCATGCAGGGATGTATTATCAAGGCATGCACAAGTAGCTAGAGTTTTGACTTAGGGATAAGAAGAAACCATTGAAGAACGCTCTGCTGAACCTTGAAGTTGCTTCTCAGACGCCCAAGTAGTTGCCCAACTAGTCGCCCAGGCAACCAACGATTAGTTGCTAAGGCAACCCCGTTGTGCAAGTTGCCACGGCAATTTAGTTGCCCTTGCACTCTTTTACCAAGACGATCCAATCGGCTATCACACCTCAACTCACGATAACCTGGCCTATCTCTCTCACTTGATCTCATCTATTCTTTTACTTTATTGCTTTCTAGTTTAGTTATTAGTTTAAACTCCTATAATCTTCTACTTGTGTTTTCTTTTACTTTTTACAGTGCAAGTGATTAGATTCTTGAAGTGGCACCAATCCCTGTGGAGACGATATCTTTTATACTATAACTTGCGACATGTATACTTGCACAATTGCGTAGCACTTATTACGCGCAACAAGTTTTTGGCACCGTTGCTGGGGATTGGCAATAGCAACTTTGTTTTTATTTTCTTGCACTTTTTAATTTTCTTGTTTAAGATTCAAAGGGCTAACAAACTTTGGTTTTGCATTGGTATATGACCAAGGCAAGACCGATTACACCATAATATCTCTTTGATCCAGAAATTGAACGAACCTTGCAAAGACTTAGACGAAGGTTAAGAGTAGCAATGGCTAATCAAGACGGCAATATGAATCAAGATGTTCTAGCATGAGGAGGAGTGATTATTGCATGAAACAGAACTATTCGAGACTATCTTGAAGAAGATCTTGATGGACGTAATCCAGGAGTTGTCACACCTGAAATTGAAGCCGACCACTTTGAATTGAAACCGGTGATGTTTAATATGATCAACACAATTGGTCAATTTGGCGGCTCAGCAACTGAAGATGCACGACAACATCTTAAATCTTTCCTCGAGATTTGCAACTCATTCAAAATACAAGGAGTCACCCCCGATGTTTTACGACTAAGAATATTCCCCTATTCACTGAGGGATAGGACGAAAGCATGGTTGAATAGTAATCCTGCCGGATCAATAGGATCTTGGATCGATCTTTGTCGTGATTTCCTTGCTCAATTTAATCCTACAAATTTGACTGATAGGCTTCGTAACGAAATTACTTCTTTTCGGCAGGCAGATGATGAATCCATGTACGAGGCTTGGGAGTGATATAGAGAACTTCTACACAAATGCCCCGTACACGGATTCCCAGTGTGGACACAAGTAATAATGTTTTACAACTTTGTGAATACACCAACAAGGATGATGCTAGATGCCTCGGCAAACGACATACTCCTAGATAAGTCGTCGGAGGAAGCAATGCAAATTCTAAACAGGCTTTCCAAGAATGATTATCAATTCCCCTCTGCTAGAAGAGGATGAGTTAGACGCCAAGCCACAATACATGAACTAGGATCATCAGACTCAATTTTGGCACAATTGGCCACTTTAACCAAGATGGTCCAGAACATGCAGAAACCAAACAACACACAAGAGGTCAAGGTAATTGATTCCTTTTGTGAGTTATGTGGTGGTAACCATGATTCTTCTGAATGTATGCAGAATCCGGAATCCAGCTTATATGTGGGGAATTACAACCAGAACAACAATGTGATGTCCAATACATACAATCCAGCTTGGAATAAGCACCCAAATTTTTTATGGAGTAATCCCAACAATGCTCTAAACCATAACAATCAGAATGTACAAGCATCGGGATTCCCACAGAATATGCCATGACAATAGTTGCCACAGCAACAACCGACAACATCTAGTTCTTTGGAAAATTTTCTCAATGCTTTTGTGTTGAAAACTGAATCTTATATGGCTGAGAATAGTACCTTCATAAAAAGAACTGATGCTTTTATTAACAGGACCGAGATTAGATTGCAAAACTAAGAGGCGACAATCAAATCATTGGAAAATCAAGTCTGACAATTCGCTCAAAACCTGAATACTAGACCGCAAGGAGGTTTACCTAGCGATACTGAAGTCGCAAGATGAACTGGCCATGAGTAATGTAAGGCGATCACCACTAGAAGTGGCCAACAACTTAAAGAGGCTCAAGCTCACTCATCAAACAAAACTCCATAAAAAGAACAAGATGAACTCAGTGGCAAAGCCTCAGATGCTAAACCAAGAATTTCCGCGGCAACCAGCGATAAGCATGCCTCAGCAACTAATGATAAGGATGCCTCAGTAACCTGCGATAATCATACCTCGGCAACCCTAGTTGACAATGCCTCGGCAACTCTAGTTGCCCCGGAAATGCCATCAATCAGGTTCCAGACCAATGAAAGGATCGAAGATATCCGACTTCCACCACCATTCCCACAAAGGTTGAAGCGACAAAAGCAAGAATATCAATTCAAGAAGTTCCTTGATATCATAAAGCAAGTCCACATCAACTTGCCATTGGTTGAAGCAATTGAACAAATGCCGAACTATGCCAAGTTTCTTAAAGACATTGTGTCCAAGAGAACAAGGCTATGAGAGTTTGAAACAGTTGCCGCAACAGAGGGACGCATGGCCATGTTGCACAATCGTATGCCACCCAAGCTAAAGGATCCCGAAAGTTTCACAATACCTTGTTCCATCGGAAACCACTATGTTGAGAAAGCATTATGTGACCTTGGAGCAAGCATAAACTTGATGCCTAAATCAATTTTCCAGAAACTAGGAATCGGGAAGGCAAGACCTACAACAGTTATGCTACAGCTAGCCGAAAGATCCTATGTGCATCCAGAGGGATAAATCAAAGACATACTGGTAAAAGTTGATAAATTTATTTTTCCCGCTGACTTTATTGTTTTGGATTGTGAAGCAGATGAACATGCACCTATCATTCTCGGGAGACCCTTCCTAGCAACAGGGAGAAACTTGATCGATTTTGAAAAGGGAGAACTCACAATGAGAGTGAATGACCAGCAAGTTAAACTAAATGTGTTCCAAACACTAAGGCATGCCGATGATCCAGAAGAATGCCAACTTCTTCATGCGGAATTTAGTGTCCTCGGTAACTACATTGCCGATCAAGAGGAACCTGAGGAGCATGAAGAATTGATCGATGAGGAACAACAAGAAGAGGCAAATTGGTTAGTTAATCGACCAGGTACATACTTTGAACCATTGCATTACTCAGGTAAGGAAGGTAAGCTCGAAAAGCCCTCTATTGAACAACCATCGATTCTTGAGTTGAAACAGTTGCCAGAGTAACTAAAATATGCATACTTAGGAATCGATAATACATTGCCTATAATTATTTCTTCTAAGTTACAGCCTAAGCAGGAAAAGAAGCTGGTCAAAATGTTGATGCTACACAAGAAAGCAATAGGGTGGACAATTGCCGACTTGAAGGGAATTAGCCTGGCAGTGTGCATGCACAAGATTTTGTTGGAAGATGATCACAACCCTTTGATTGAGGCCCAGAGGAGACTGAATCATGCCATGAGAGGGGTTGTAATGAAAGAAATCATCAAGTGGCTTGACGCCGACATTATATACCCTATCTCTAATAGTACATGGGTAAGTCCGGTACAATGTGTACCGAAAAATGGAGGTATAACGGTGGTAAGTAATGAAAACAATGAACTCATTCCAACCATGACTGTGACCGGTTGGAGGGTTTGCATGGATTATCGAAAGCTAAACAAAGCCACTAGGAAAGATCAGTTTCCATTACCCTTTATTGATCAAATGCTTGACCGTCTTGCAGGTAAACCCTTTTATTGTTTTCTTGATGGCTATTCAGGTTACAATCAAATTGCCATAGCACCAGAAGATCAAGAAAAGACAACCTTCACATGCCCATACGGTACTTATGCTTTCCGAAGGATGTCGTTCGGATTGTGTAACGCCTCGGCAACCTTCCAATGATGCATGATGGCACTCTTTTCAAATATGGTCGAAGACTTCCTTGAGATCTTCATGGATGATTTTTCCGTTTTTGGTAATGACTTCAACAACTGCCTCAACAATTTAGAGAAGGTGTTGGCAAGATGTGAAGAAACTGATTTAGTCCTCAATTGGGGGAAGTGCCATTTTATGGTAGATGAAGGAATAGTGCTCGGCCACAAGATTTCATCCAAGGGAATTGAAGTAGACAAAGCCAAGGTGGACGTGATCGAGAGATTACCCCCACCAAGTTCAGTTAAAGGAATTCGAAGCTTTCTTGGACAAGCAGGTTTTTACAGGAGGTTCATTCATAATTTTTCTAAAATTACTAAACCCTTGTACAATTTGCTTGAACAGGATAAAGTCTTCAATTTTGATGATTCTTGCGCCCAAGCATTCGAAACCCTAAAGGAAAAGCTTGCCTCAGCACCCATTGTCGTTCCACCAGATTGGACGCTACCTTTTGAGCTCATATGTGATGCAAGTGATTTCGTGGTAGGAGCAGTCCTAGGCCAACGCATAGGTAAACCTTTCATGTAATATACTACGCTAGTAAAACTCTTAATAGCGCTCAAATGAATTACACAACAACGGAGAAAGAGTAACTAGCTGTAGTTTTCGCATTTGACAAGTTCCGATCCTATTTGATTGGTACAAAGGTAATTGTTCATATGGACCATTCGGCAATTAAATATATATTTGCTAAAAAGGATGCCAAACCTCGTTTGATTCGTTGGATATTACTTTTACAAGAATTTGATATTGAAATTAAAGATAGGAAAAGAACAGAAAATCAAGTGGCCGATCACTTATCACGTTTAGAACGCAATAGGGATGAGGACGCGGATTTAGAGATATGTGATGCATTCCTAGATGAGCAACTTTTAGTTGCCTCGGCAACCATGGGTGTGCATGCCTCGGCAACCCTCGACACCGCAACAGCTCCTGACGTGCACGCCTCGGCAATCATGGGTGTGCATGCCTCGGTAACCCTCGAAGCCGCAGCAGCTTCTGACGCGCACGCCTCAGCAACCATGGGTGCCCATGCCTCGGCAACCATGGATACGCACGCCTCGGCAACCATGGACGCGTATGCCTCGGCAACTCTAGACGCACACGCCTCGGCAATCTTGGAAGCAGTCACCACGGTAGCACATGCCTCGACAATACCCTGGTACGCGGATTTAGTTAATTTCCTTGTTTGTGGTATTTTACCTTATGGCCTTACTCACCAAGGGAAGAAGCAGTTCCGCCATGATGCTAAGCATTACTTTTGGGACGAGCCTCTTTTGTTTAAACAATGTGCAGATCAGGTTATACGCCGATGTGTCCCTGAAGAGGAGCAGCAGAATATACTCTGGCAATGCCATTCTTCACCCTATGGAAGACATTTTGGAGGAACTCGTACCGCGGCCAAAGTTTTGCAATCCGGTTTGCATTGGCCAACACTGTACAAATATGCCCAAGAGTTTTACAAGCAATGTGATCATTGCCAGAGGACGGGCAATATCTATAGACGACATGAGATGCCGCTCCAAAACATCATCGAGGTGGAATTGTTCGATGTATGGGGGATCGATTTTATGGGACCATTCCCATCTTCATTCGGCAACCTCTACATTCTACTTGCCGTTGACTATGTGTCTAAATGGGTTGAGGGAGCTACAGTTCGCAACAACGATTCCAAGACCGTGCAACGATTCTTGCAGAAAAACATATTTACACGGTTTAGGATGCCGAGAGCAATTATCAGTGATGAAGGCAAGCATTTTTTGATAACAGACTTATTGCCAAGATGTTGCAACGCTTTGACGTATCACACAAGATTGCCACAGCATATCACCCACAAACCAATGGGCAAGCAGAAATTTCCAACTGAAAATTGAAGGGTATACTCAAGAAAGTTGTAAATCCCTCTAGGAAGGATTGGTCATTAAGACTAGATGACGCACTTTGGGCATATCGCACTGCATTCAAAACACCCTTAGGTATGTCCCCCTTCAGACTTGTCTATGGCAAAACATGCCATCTACCGGTGGAAATCAAACACAAGGCATACTGGGCAATCAAGACTGTGAATATGGATTGGGAAAGTGTCGGACAAAAGCGTTTGTTGGACCTCAACGAGATAGAAGAATTCCGTGCACTCGCCTACAACAATGCACGAATCTACAAGGAGAAAACAAAGCAATGGCATGACAAGAAACTATTATCGTGACAATTCATGCCAGGGCAACTAGTTCTCTTATTCAATTCTTGGCTAAAACTTTTCCCGGGAAAGTTAAAATCAAGATGCTCGGGACCATTCGAAGTTGTCAAACCATTCTCTCATGGTGCCGTGATAATCAAGTCCATCACTGACGAACATGAATTCAAAGTTAATGGACAAAGATTAAAGCACTACAATGGTGCCCATCTGGAACGTAACAAAGAAGTGGTCACCTTAGGAGATGCATGAGCATGCCCTCCTTTCGATATTTTATTTTTATTTTAATTTTTTCGAACTAATTAATTTTTATTTTTATTATTTTCGATTACTATTTTTTTGGATAGGTTTATTTTCTTTAAGATTAAAACTACATCTTTCTTTCATATTTATCTTTTTAAGTTTAAGAATTTCTTTACACATCTTTATTTATTTTCTTTTATTAGTTTATCTTTAATTTTAATCATTATTTAATTTGTCTTTGAATTGTAGGAAAAGAGTTCAAGATAAAGAGGAATTTTGAGTCAAGAAGGAAAACATCTTCAACAAGCAAATTAATGGGCTGAATTTAAGGCTTATATAAAGCCTCCAACTTACCCTAAATAAACTCCCTAGCGTCACCCTTCCCCTAAACCAAAACCCTCTTTTTCTTCTTTCCAAAATTAACCCCGCCCACCATATTTACTACCTATCTTTTCTATATAACCCATCACCCTTAACTTCCAAGAAACCTATTCGTACTTTTCATCTTGCAACTCTTTAGTTTCTTTTGTTTTTTACAAAACTCACAACCAAGATCATCCATGGCATCCAAAATTGAATTTTTGGTTCATCCAAGTTCCTCCAAAGAACCAAGATACAAGAATTTTGCTACACCGGTGGTTCAAGAAAGATTTCACTCCAAGTTTGAAAGCCAGAAGATTTGCGAATAACAAGGCTTTGAATACTCCAACTCGCATGAGGATTTCGGCCTTGAACCATTCATCTTCAAAAGGATTGCACATCAAAAGTGGCAAATCTTTTGCCATCAATCAGAACCGGGTAACATCTCATGGGTAAAAGAATTCTATACTCACTCACCTAACCCAGATAATCCTTATGTTTTTGTTCGTGACAAGGCCATACTTATAAGCCACGAAAACATCAACACCTTTTACGGGCTCTACATTGAGAAAGACGAGCATCAAGCCTTTGTTGATCAACTCACGCCCAAGCAACTCGACAAGGTGCTTCAAGAAATCACTCTACCGGGAACTCATTGGAACGACGGTAAATACAAGGGCACGGTAAATCGCCTTCGGCTTAAACCTGAGGCAAAACTATGGAATAAGTTTGTTAAAACTTCTTTAATGCCCACCACACACAATACTACCGTTGATATACCGCATCTTTTGCTCATACATTCTATCTTGCATAATCGCATCATTAACATTGGAAAAATTATTTGTGATGAGATTTTTGTATGTAGCTCAAAAGACGAGGGTTCTCTTTTCTTCCCTTACTTAATTTCCAATCTTTGCAAGGAGATGCATGTCCCAAGTGAGTCCACCGATGAAAAGGCCCTACCAAAGTCTGGTTGGAACAAAGCACAAATCTGAAAGCTAATGGGAGAGGCACCAGTAAAATCCTCAATGCCACCAATTGTCGTGGCAACCTCTGCCGCCTCGGCAACGCCTAATGCCCAAGCACCTAATTCCCGGGCAACTCGGCCATCAACCCCGGGACACTTTGAAGCACTCTTGCAACCATTGGCGAGCCGCCTTAGGAAAATTGAAGACTGGAAACTAATATCCATGCGGTACATGAAGGATCACAACAATGCAATCACCCAAGTCATCCTAAAAAAGTACCTGGACAACCGTGTGCTATTCCCAACCTTTCCTGCCGAGATCCTTGCCACGACAACCAATGAAGCAGTCGCCACAGCAACCGCAACAGATGATGTCATGGCAACCTACACCGCGCCTGCCCAAGCAGATGCCACGGCAACCAACCCTGAAGATGCCACGGCAACCAAAGCTAAAGACGTCCCAGCAACCACTGCAAAAGCCAAAGGTAAAACACCTATGCCCGAATCAACTCGTACGGAATCATTGTCTAATTTTTTAGATTTGGACGAGTCCTCCATTGCACTAACAATGATCGCACCAATCGAATCCTCCAAGCGAAAAGCCAATGGCATTGATGAAGAGGACAATGAGGACAACCCCGTATGAGGATCGATTCCACCATCGGCAACAAGGAAACAACCATCACGTTCAAGCAAGAGAATCAAGACACCGACCAAAAGGAAACTAATCATCCACGGCGACGAACTCTTAGAGTAAGTCCTCGTTTGCATTTTACTTTTCTTTAGTTTTATTCTTCTTCATTGCATGCATTGAGGACAATGCCTCACTCGAGTTTGGGGGGGATTGTTATTAGTTAGTTACCATGTTTAGTTGCATTCATCTTAAGTATTGCATTTAGGATACATAAATTGCTTGCCATGCCTTTAGTTGGAACAAGAATTGCCTAGATTTGATGAATATCCTATGATGACTTTGCCAATGCACTTAATTGATAGAATTTTTTTATTCTAGGATAACCATGGAAACACTTAGAATTTTACTATGATGCTAAATTTGATGAAACACTGTTGTGGTTTGATTGATTTAAGGAATTCTAGCAAACTTAGGTTGATAGTTAAAAAGTTAGGGATTAGAATAAAAATTGGAAGAATGCTAGAGGTGACCGAAATTGGCTCTAGTATGTGTTAAAATAATTGATCGCTAGAGGTGCCCGAAACCGGCTCTAGTTGAATAAATTAATTAACTTAAGAAAACTAAAAACAAAACACTAGAGGTGCCCGAAAACGAATCTAGTTAAAACATGTTAAAAGAACCCAATGAAGTAATTTGAAAACCTCTTATTTGCATAGAATCCGAAAAATCAACTTGCACACAACTCCGCACACACTCACAAGCATTATAGTTTGATTCCAAGTAACTCCTAAGTTTTCCGAAAAATGAAAAGACAATCATACTTTGTTCTGAGAATTGAAATCAAGTTCAAAGCTAAGTTTGTGAAAATTGAAGTCTTGGCAGGTAATTATTAGTTTGCATTGCTTGAGGAAAAGCAATAGTTCGAGTTTGGGGGTGTGATAAGTGTTTAAAAGTACTATTTTCTTACCCTTTTTTACTCATATTATTGTTAGACTTAGGCTCATATTAGTTTCATAATTAGTTATTCATGCATTAATTCATGTTTCCTTCCATTGGTGAGCTTGATTGCATAACTTGGTGGTTTTTGTGGGAAAAGATGTTGCTTTGGTGTGTTTTATGTGTACGTGCATAATCACTTGCCAAAGCAATGCTAGAACCAGTTGCCAGGGCAATGCATGAAATGAGATGTCGAGCTAGTTGCCAAGGCAATGCATGAAGGAGATGCCGAGCCAGTTGCCAGGGCAATTGTCGACAAAGAATAAGGTGATATAGTAGTCGAAATTGATGACTAGACAAGCCCAAGATGACATGGAGCAATGCTAAATCCCAAAGGAGTTTGATTTCCATGAAGAGGTTAAAGAAGAATTAAATCCCAAGAAGATAGGAGAAGTTCTAGAAGGAATATAATTATAACAAAGAATTATATTCTTTAAAGATAATTTAATTCCAGCTTAACTTCCTCCTCAAAGAAGGACTTTGACCTAGCCCTATAAATTAGAGGCCATGCCGTCAACTCCAAGAGGGAGAGAAGGGAGAGGAATTTTGACAACTCCAAGGGAGAAAGAGGAGAGAATTTTTGACAAGCTTCAAGGGGAGATCTCGACAAGAAGGCTTCATCCATTCTTCATCTTTTTCTTTCTTGTTCAATTAGGTTCATGCTAGGAATTCTTTGTCTTGTGTTTCTTTGGAACCTAGCCATGAACTAAATCTATTTGGCTATGGTTATTGTGTTTTGTGGTTGTAAGAAACAATTGGATTTTGTTTAGGTAATAAGAGTTTGCACTTTCTATTCAAGGTTTATTCATTCTTGGTTCTTATTCTTGTTTGCGAGTGAATTGGGAGAGGATCTCGTAACTTCATCTATTTATCTAATATCGGGAGAGTTAGATTCAAGAAATGAATGAGTATAATCTTTATTCAATCTATTGATGGTGAAGATTAATCCGGCTTAGGAATAAGTTAAGGATTTCAACGGCTAAGAGGAGTGCAAGATTGGTTGTTGTTCACCCTTGATTCACGCAGGGATGTATTATCAAGGCATACACAAGTAGCTAGAGTTTCGACTTAGGGATAAGAAGAAACCATTAAAGAACACTATGTCGAACCTTGAAGTTACTGCTCAAAAGCCCAAGTAGTTGCCCAACTAGTCGCCCAGGCAACCAATGATTAGTTGCCAAGGCAACCCCATTGTGCAAGTTGCCACGGTAACTGAGTTGCCCTTGCACTCTTTTACCAAGACGATCCAATCGGCTATCACACCTCAACTCATGATAACCTGGCATATCTCTCTCACTTGATCTCATCTATTCTTTTACTTTATTGCTTTCTAGTTTAGTTATTTGTTTAAACTCCTATAATCTTCTACTTGTGTTTTCTTTTACTTTTTATAGTGCAAGAGATTAGATTCTTGAAGTGGCACCAATCCCTATGGAGACGATATCTTTTATACTATAACTTGCGACGTGTATACTTGCACAATTGCATAGCACTTATTACGCGCAACACTGACCTCCAGGAAGGTCCCATAAAAGTGTTTCTAATCGATATTTTGGACTCATTAAAAGTAAAGAATATTCAAATAGATTATCGATAAAGGATTTCTAAGAGAAATTTTATTCTATGGAGATTTTCGATAATTATTAGAATAGTAGACTGAGTTAGGAAAATCCAATCTAAGTTCTGGGAAAGGAAGTTTTTATGAGATAATAGAGTTTATTTCCTGAATATGGAAATATGGAATTTTTTGAATAAATCTGATAGTTTGAAAAAGGTAAAATTTCAGTAGAAGTATTTTACGAATATCGGGAGATCAGATCGAATCGAAATTTCAGAGGTTGTTCCATAAGCCATGGAAAAGTTATAAAATAATATTTAAGGAATAGTGACCGGTTGGGAATGAAATATTTTAGTTGGATTGTAATGGAATGGCATTTTTGAAGTAAACTAGTAAATAAAATCTAGTTGGAGGGCAAATTGGTCATTTTGCCCCAATGGCATTTTTGAACTATTTAAAAAGATACAAGGGCAATTTTGGAAGAAGAAAATGGAAGATTAATTCTTGGCCCTTGATTAATGATAAGATCAATCTCAACCGTTGGATTAAAAAGGCATTTTAGTAATTTCACTATCTAAATGAATTTAAAATTCATTTATACAAGACAAGTGGCCAAATTGGATAAAAACAAAAGATGAAAGATGAAGGCCATTCTTCATCCTCAAATTTCGAAATACGAGGGGGAGAAAGAAAAATGGAGAAAATTTTTCCAAGTTCAATTCAAGCCCCGAAACTTGATTTTCAGTAATCTCATCAACTACAAAGTTGTTCTACTCTTAAAGCTCTATCTTTTGGTGTAAATAATTCATGGAAAACATGCTTGATTGATGATAATTTTGTATGAGAAAAAATTAGGGTTTATGGAAAAAGTTTGGGGCTTTTGGAATTTTATGATTTCATGATAAAATTCAAGTTGAAATCAAGCTAGTATAATGTTAAAATCATATTATTGAGTTGAGATTTAAACCCTACATATTTTAGTTTGTATGAAGATGATTAGGGTTTATGGATTCAAGTTTGATTTAGGGTTTGTGATGTTGGATAAATGATCTAGTAAGCTTGAATTTATTATTTGGAAGCAAAACCATAAATTAAAGGTATAAAGACCATTTCAGAAATTATGAAAGTTAGACGACTAATCTTATTTTTTATGATTTGAAGTGTATTTATGTTATTATTAATGTTAGAGATGCGAAATTGAAGTTAGAGTACAAAACCGATGTTAAATTGAGTTAGTGACCATTTTGACAAATTGTCAAAGTTAAGTGACCAATTCGGAAATGGGGTTTTAGAGAAGGACTAAATCTGATTTTAGTTGAAATAATAGAATTCAAGTATTAATGTTGATTTAAGGACTAATTTGCAAAGTTAAGAAGCTTGAATCCTTATCTTTGCATTTTAGTGACTATTTCGGAAAGAACGAAAAATTAGAGGGAATTACTTTTGAAGAATTATTTGATGAAGAAAGTGATACATTAGTGCATTGAATCAAGTAAGGGGACCAAATTGACAAATAGCAAAGTAAGGAGAAATTAGTATAAAGTTTGAAGTTATTTATGGAAGTTGTGTAGGAAAATTGGATTTGGCAGTAAGTTTGAAAATTCACCATAAATTCTAAAAAAATGATTAGATGGTGAATTTTATATCGATGTAAATATTTATTCGTCTAGTTTCTTTTAAAACAAACGGTGATTGATTTCGATTCATATGTCAAATGATATGAATTTTTAAGTGATGAGAGGTCAGAAAACAAAATAGCAGTCTCTTTCGAAATTTAATACTGGAATTCGACTTTGAAAATTTGCCATAAATCGTACAAATTGAATATGAGTCATTAGTTTATATGGTTGAAACTCTTATCGAAACTATTTTCTTTTCCAACAAACAAAAATGATTTCGAGTTCTGAGTTAAAAGATATTAATTTTTAATCGAATGAAGGTCAGAAAAATTATAGAAAAGTTTTTGTTAGGACAACCCTATAAACAGGAGTTTGATGAATTTTCATAATTTTTGTATATTTTATTAAATTACGTGGCTTATACTGTTAGAACCGTTATCAAATCTAGTTTCTACGGTATGAAGGATATTAAGATTTAGTATGTATTCTGCCCTGTAGAATTAAATCTTTGATGGTAGTGCAAGTTGACAGAAAATGGAAATTGAGACAATTTGTGTCTAAAGTTGGTTAGCAAGCTTAGTGGAATTATTTGAAGATCAAAATGGTCATTAGGGACCAAAAATGAGTTTGTGAACAGTGTAAGGAAGAAAGGAAATTTATGGAAATTTTTATGTTGAATAATTAAATAGCTTAATTGAAATATTGTCAGAAGTGAATCTAACAAATGTTTATTTATATTCATGTGATAAATGAATTTGGATGCGAATCAAAAGAATGTTCGAGGTACTATAAAGAAAGGATCAATCGAGCTTATTGAGGCATAATAATAAATGGCTAAGGTGATTGCATTTTTAAATGTTTGCATTATATTGAAAATGGCATTGCATTTCTCTATAATACATGATATGATACATTGCTCGACATGGAAAGCTTGATGGAATACCAGGTACGAATTATTATTTGCATAAATAATGATCTATGTTTACTATGAATATTTATGATGAAGTATGAAATATGAAATGTCTATTTATATGATTATTTATGATGTTGAGTTGATGATGAAAAAAAATGCCCAAGTATTGTGTATGAGAGTCCGTGGTATAGTTGGCATGCCATAAAGTCTTTAGCAGTTGCACCCTCGTGTTCATGTTATCAAATAGATATTGTGACAAAATGATTGTGTCACATGCACCCTGGGGATCCATGCCCACTGTGCCCGAGTGCACTGTCGAGGTGCTTCATGTTTATGGGGAGCAAAGAGCATCCCCAAATACGTACTCATCTTCACGTTCACGTTAGGCACTACAGTGTCATTTTATGATGATTCGCGTACCTCGATCTCATATAGCGTACTTTGGGCAACGATTAAAGAATCATGTCACGTAAATGAATCATGTCATGTAAACGAATCATGTTACGTATATGAACCATGTCATGAATATGAACCATGCCATGTATATGAAATATGTCATGTATATGAACCATGCCATGAATACGAAACATGCCATGTATATGAGTTAAATCACGTATATGAATCATGTCAGGTAAAAGAGTCATGTCATGTAAATGAATCAAGTTATGTATATGAATTATGCCAAGTACATGAATTATGTCACGTATACGAAGAAAGTCACATGTATATGAAATATGCTATGCATATGAATCATGCTATGTATACAAATTATGTCACGTATATGAATTATGCCATGCATATGAATTATGCCATGTACACATATCATGTTATGTATATGAATTAAGTCATGTATATAAATGATGTCACGTATATGAATCATGCCACGTATATGAATTTTGACACTTATATGGATTCTGCCATGTATATAATTCATGCTATATATATATGAATTATGCCATGTATATGAAGTATGTTATGTATGTGAATTATGTCATATATATAGATAAATCATGTCATGCATGTGAATTATGCCATGTGTATGAAATATGCCATGTATGTGAACTATGACATGCATATGATTTACTTGATAATGATGGAGTATTGGAAACTAGACTAAGTTAGAAAAATTATGACTTGCACATGAATATTGACTGACTATGGAAACCTTGTTAGTACGATACTACCTTAGACAGAAACTATGCTAGGTTAATGTATAACATGTATTGCTTTATTTTATGTTTTGATAAATAAGATCATTGCCTCACTAAGTTCGTACTTAGAGTGTGTTTTATTTCACACGTTGGTTCTCCGAAAATAGACAGCAAGGAGGAGCTCTTAATTGGGAAGATCAAGTTACTATCTGTTAGTACAGTACGTACATCTTTAACGTAATTTGATAGACTAGTGGGCATGTAATATTTTAAGTGGGTAAACTGTTTTGCAAGTCTAAGTTTATAACGTATTTATACATTGTCATGGAAGTATTGACTTAAAGAAATGGTTTGCTATTAATAACTATGAATTTTGTTGTAGTTAAATGTTGTTTAACCATGATCGCATAAAAATTTGAAAATCAAGAAAGGGTCTAGGCAGTGTACATAGTTTTCACCCTAAATTATATTTTTATTTCAACAGCTCAATTATGAATTTTATAAATCAATTCAGGGTTAAAACTAGCTGCAATAGACTGACATAGTTTTTAATTTAAAATTGAGAAATGGTTAAACTGCAAGATGAATTTTGGTATATCAAAAAAAATTTACAAGTCAAGATTTCTGTCAATGACTTCGTAACATCTTTAATGTATATTCGGCTTATGAGTATACGTTAAGGGTGTTACAAAAATGGTACAATAGTGGTTGAACTTCAAATTAAGTCTACCTTGATAGGAAGAATTAAAGAGTTACAAGCAAAGGATGAGAAATGCTTGGAAAAGAAGAAGCAAGTTGAACGTGTGAATCTAAAGACTTTGAAATAAAATCAAATGGATGCCTATACTACAAGGGATGTGTATACATTCCTAAAGATGAGGAACTAAAGAAGGAAATACTTTCGGAGGCACATTACAGTCCTTTAACTATAAATACAGTAGGCAAAAAAATGTATCAAGACATAAAGAGTCAATTTTGGTGGTCTGGCATGAACCGCGCTATCACTGAGTTCGTTGCTAAATGTTTAACTTGCCAACAAGTAAAGGCAGAACATCAAGTTCCATCAAGATTACTTCAACCAATCTCAATTCCACAATGGAAGTGGGAAAAGGTTACTATGGATTTTGTAACAGGCTTACCACTAAAGCCAAGTAAGAAGGATTCGATTTGGGTGATTGTGGATTAATTGACTAAAACAACACATTTCATGCCGGTTCGAACAAACTACTCATTGAATAAGTTAGCGAAGTTATATATTAAGGAAATTGTTAGATTAGATGGTGGTATTCCTATGTCTATTATATCCGATAGAGATCCAAAGTTCACTTCAAGGTTTAGGAGTGCATTACATGAAGCATTGGTAACTCGACTACACTTCCGTACTGCTTTCCATCCTCAAATGGATGGACAATCAGAAAAGACTATTCAAATACTCGAAGATATGCTCAGAGCGTGTATAATGAATTTTGCAAGCTCATGGGAAAAATATTTTCCATTAGCCGAGTTTGCTTATAGCAACAGTTACCAATCAAGTATAAAGATAGCACCTTATGAGGCATTATATGGAAGAAAATGCCGAACACCATTGATTTGGTTTGAACTAGAAGATCGAAAAATCATTGGACCAAATCTTGTTCAAGAAATGGAGGACAAGGTAAAGATAATTCAAGATAATCTCAAGGCCGCTTCTGACAAACAAAAGTCGTACTCAGATCTTAAAAGAAAAGATATTGAGTTTAAAGTTGGAGATAAAGTATTTTTAAAGGTTTCACCTTGGAAAAAGATATTACGATTTGGACGAAAAGACAAAATTAGTCCAAGATTCATTGGTCCTTATGAAATTTTGAAAAGTGTTGGTCCAGTGGCATATCAACTAATATTACCTCAGGAAATGAGTAAGGTCCATGATGTGTTTCATGTATTCATGCTTCGAAAATATCAATCAGATCCTTTACATGTCATTACATCAGAAAAAAATGAAATTCAACCGGATTCGAAATACGATGAAGAACCTGTAAGAATCTTAGCTCGAGGAGAAAAGCAATTAAAGAACAAAAAGATTCCTCTAGTTAAAATTTTGTGGAGAAACCACAAAGTGGAAGAAGCTACTTGGGAAACGGAGGAAGCAATGAAAGAGCAGTATCTGTATCTTTTTAAACCAAGTACGTAACGAATTTTATTTATGGGGGAGAATTGTAATACCTTAAAATTTTGGTTAGTGACCAAAATGAATAAAATGAAAGTTTGGTGACTTAAGTATAAACTTAGGAAAAGTTTAGGGACTAAATTGTAATTTTTAAAAGTTATGTATTTTAGTCCCGTAAATGAACAGTTTACCCCCAAGAATGATGTTTTCGTGTTACTCGGATTTTTGGTATAGAAATTGTGTTAAAAGATATAAAAGGGTTAAGTTCGAGAAAAATTTGGATAATCGGATCGAATCGAATATTGGAGATATTTTGTTAGATGATAAGACAAGATTAATAATATCTTTTCCATGCCTTAATTTGGAAGGATTTAACATGGACCATTGGATTTAAGTTGATTTTCCATGTTAAATATGAGCCGTTAGATGAATAATGGCAAGAGTGTAATTTTGGAAAATCACAAGGGCAAAATTGGTAACTACTAACTTATTGGTTTATTTATGACTGTTGGATGAATATTTTGACAAGTGGTAAGTTTTGGAGCATTGTATATCAAGGGTAAAATAGTCATTTGACTATTAAGGAGATTTTTTTAAATATGATTAAACAATGCCATTTGGCATGAAAATAAAAAAAAAAGTTGGAATTTTGGTTCATCTTTCTTCTCCATGTACGTAAGGCTCAAAGAGCAAAGGTAAGAATTTCAATTTTTGATTTTTCTCCCTAAATAGCTTACATTTAGGGTTTAGTTATGAAATGCAAAGTTGATCCTCTTTGAATTCTCTATCATTTGGTATAAAAATTTCATGGATTGGTTAAGCTATGCTCATGAAATTGAAGGATTAAAGTTTAGGGTTTATAGATATAAATTTATTTGTGGTTTGATTTTGAAGGATTAAGTGTTTAATTAGCTTTTTTAAGCTTGATTCAAGATTGATTTCAAGTGTAAAGTAAAACCCTTAATTTTGGCAAGTCAAGATTAATTTAGGGTTATTGGAATCAAGTTAAATTTGGAGTTTGTCATGAAAGGAAAATGTTGGAATAATGTAATTGAAGGTTAATTTGAAGTGTTGGAATGGTGAAAGAATGTTAAAGATCAAATTTACGAATCTGCCCAGAAAATTTAGTATGTGACAGTGAGTTTGGAAATTCACCATAAATTCTAAAAAAAATAATTAGAAATTGATCCTTATACCATTGTATTCTTAGTTCAGCCTAGTTTCGTTGAAAACAAACGGTGGCTGATTTCGATTTGTATATCAAAAGATATGAATTTTTAAGTGATGAAAGGTCAGAAAACAGAATACCAGTCTGCTCCGAAATTCAGCACTAGAATTCGACTTTAAAAATTCATCATAAATTGTTCAAGTTGAATTTGGGCTATTAGTTTATATGGTTGAACATTTTATCGAATCTAGTTTCTGTCAAAACAAACGAAATTGAATTCCGAATTGTAGATTATTTTATATAAATATTTCTTTGAAGGTAGCGCAGACTGACAGATTATAAAATGAGTACCTTATTGGTGTTATTAATTTGAGCATGTAAGGGATGAATGTGAAGCATTCAAGTAAACCTGAGAAATCAAAAAATCAGTAGATAAAGCAGTGACCAAGCTTGAAGTTCTCTTAAGTTATTCAATTTAGTTTGGGATAAGAAGTGTCAAGGTGAGTGCAATTGCATACATATCATGACACATTGATGTTTTATACATTATTGGGATGGCTTGCGATGAGCCTACCCAAATTTTATTGTCATTATATTTATTTCATTGAGCATATGATTGACATATTTTAAATATGTCAAAAGTTGAATATAAATGCTTGGATCACTAGTTAGATATGATGTTATATTATGAATGTTATTTCGGGTATGAACTGCCCAATGTTAAATTATGTTGATATACATTGCCATGGATGAAATAAATATGGAATATATGCCCAAGTATGTAATTGAGAGACAAGGTATAGTTGGTATGCCATAGAGTCCAGCAGTACGCTGCATACTCAGTTTAGCACTATAGTGTATATAAAGGACACTTAGTGCATATGGTGGGCACGACCTTATATGTATTATGGTGGGCATGATCTTATGTGTATTAGCACTTCAGTTCATATTTGACTCGTGTACTGAGGGTCCTCATAGGCTTATATTTGAGCTATGGTTTATTGGTTAATAAAAGATAAATAGGTGAATAAGCTTATGAGTTTTTGGAATAAATGGAAAGTATATTGGTAAGAAATTTATATCCAATTTATATTATGTTAATATATGATTAACATGATGGTAATACATATCTAGTGATCATGATGCATTTATGCATATATGGCATATTATGACAAATGCACAAGCATGAAAGTCTTATGATATTGGCATATAGTAAATCATACTAATGCAATGTGAAAGTTGATGCATTGACATATATCATGTTATATAAACGTCGTCATGGAGTCGAATAAGTTTAAATTATTGTTATTAACTTCGTTTATTGTCTCACTAAGTTCGTACTTAGCGTGTGTTGATTGTGCACACGTAGGTGGTTCGAATCATTAGAAGAAGCAAATAGTTGCATCAAGTTCAGAAATTTTCATCAAGTTGCCACAGTAATGACATCCTACTTGGGGTTTTTAATTTATTCTAGTGACATGTATAAATGGGATTAATTTGTCTATTTTAGTTTAACGTCCGATATTTTTTTGAACAGTCAAATTTATTTTTTAAAAGTAAAGGAGCTCCGATTTTGTGTATTAGTCGATATAAATATTTTCAAAGGTAGAATCTATTTTCATGTGGGGATTGTTAAAAAAAATAATATGTATTGGTTGAATAATATTGATGCTAAATCATATCACTTGGTGAATAGACATGTTAATAATAAGTCATGTCATTTGGTGAATAGACTTATTAATTATTGGCTTAAAGTTGCATGAAAAAACATTTTTAGTTTCCGGTAATAGATGAACGCAAGGTTGTGTTTGATTGTTCACTGCAATTGTGCTACTGCTATGACGTGACGTTTGTTGTTGTATCCTGGGAGATCGAGGGGAGTTCAAACATGCCTCGACAAAATTATTCTAATTTTTAACTTTATCCGATTCAGGTTTTGTTTTTTATTATTATTACGATATTCTCCTTAATCATCTAGCAACTTAAAAGAAAACTTAGATTGAATTTAATACAAAAATTTTATGAAGTTCATTTAATATGATAATATATGTATGTTGTGTTTTATGTTTGGTAAAATCCTGAGTTTTATCCATTCATTTTACGGAAATTGATAAGTTAGTTTCTCTATTTTTAATTTGTCAGAATTCGATCCTCATATTTATAAAAAATGAAAAATAGTTGATTATCGGTATTCACTGCATATAAAATGTTAAGTTATTGATTTTTAATGTTTATTTTGTATATAATATTTTTGAACTACAAATTTCTAAGTAAATGATTTAACAAGAACGTTTTGACAAAATTACTCGAATAAATTAACTTTTCAATTTTCATAAAGTACACAATTATATTCTGATAAATTAAAGTGAACAAAACAACTTAATATTTTCAGTGATGAAACTGATATTTATCGGTCCCTTTTGCAAGAGCCTCGTGCTCATCATCTAGGGTAATTTAATACCCCTTGGGCAAGAAGGTATTAAATCCATAAATCAACTTGTACCGTCGACAAAACTCGGGCAATGACCACAATTGTGTCCGTCCTGCATAAGGAAAACGATGTACCGAACATCGATATAGTAAAGTAGTTAACAATTCATTGTCCGTCCACAAAACTCGAGGTTTTCAAAATACAATACCTTTGAGCGTTGAAATCATTCATGACTTCAAGGAACATGTCGTGTTTCTCTTTTTGATCCTGAAACGTCTCCTTGACTTCTTTTAGATATATGAAAGCGTCGTTTATAGTTCGTATCGGTGATATACTTTTTCCAACACCTCCGTCTACACCGCCGCTTCCACCCAGCATTTGGTTATGTCGATACATCTTAAAACTCGTAAAGATATTTGAGATCAAATTCTGAGAAGATGGGAGAGTTCAAACTTTTAAAAGTTTTGGGTTGTAACTTGGAAGGGATGATTTCATATATTTATATGCAATTTAAATAGACTCCTTTTATAAGTTGGATTCTAAAGATTTATATATTTAAATCTCCTAAGATTTTAAAATATTTTCTTTAAAGATATATCATTATTATCAAACTAATATTTTCTTTAAATTTTTTACATTTTAAAGTAATTAATAATTAATGATTATATTTTTTTATCTAATTAATAATAATATTTAGGTGATAATAATATTTTAAATCAATTGAGCGAATGGATAAGAATTTACATTGACTCGTGAATCAAGATGGAAATTAACTCCTTCGCATATATTATTTTAAAAAAAATAATTAGATAGTTGGATGAGTAAAAATTGATAGCTGAAATTAACAGCAAGAAATAAAAAGATTTATAAAAAATTAAGTATATTACTGTTAAGTGTTCAAAAGTACTATTTTATTACCTTTTTACTCATATTATTGTTAGACTTAGGCTCATATTAGTTGCATTATTAGCTATTCATGCATGTTTGCATTGTTTCCTTGGTGGACAAGCTTGATTTCATATTTTGCTTAATTTTGTGGAAAAAGATACTGCTTTGGTGTGTTTTTGTGTGTGCAGAATCAGTTGCCAAAGCAAGGCTGAAACCAGTTGCCAGGGCAATACAAGAAGGAGATGCCGACGCAGTTGTCAGGGCAGTGCATGAAGGAGATGCCGACGCAGTTGCCAGGGCAGTGCATGAAGGTTATGCCGAGCTAGTTGCCAGGGCAATTGTCGATAAGGGATAAGATGATATGGCAGTCGAAATTGATGACTAAATAAGCCCAAGATGACGTGGAGCAAAGTTAAATCCCAAAGGAGTTTGATTTCCATGAAGAGGTCAAAGAGAAATTAAATCCCAAAAAGATAGGAGAAGATCTAGAAGGAATTTAAATATAATAAAGAATTATATTCTTTTAAAGTATTTAATTCGAACTTAACTTCCTCCTACAGAAGGACTTTGACCTAGCCATCTCCTATTTAAAGGAGACCAAGTAATCAAACTCAGAGAGAGCAAGGGGGAGAGAGTTCGATAAAGCTTGGAGGGAATTCGATTGAGAGAGAGTTCGACTAGGGGCTGATCGATTTCTTCTTCTTCTTCTTCTTCTTCTTCTTCTTCTTCTTTGCTTCCATTAGATTCATGGTTTGGGGATTATTCTTTGTATATCTTTTGAACCCAACCATGAACTAACTTGATTGGTTGGGGTTATTGTGTTTTGTTGTTGCGAGAAACAATTGGATTTTGTTTAGGTATAAGAGTTTGCACTTTCAATTCAAGGTTTACTCATTCTTGGTTTTTATTCTTGTTTGCGAGTGAACTGGGAGAGGATCTCGTAATTCTATCTATTTATCTAATATCGGGAGAGTTAGATTCAAGAAACGAATGAGTATGGTCTTTATTCAATCTATTGATGGTGAAGATTAATCCAGCTTAGGAATAAGTTAAGGATTTCAACGGCTAAGAGGAGCGCAAGATTGGTTGTTGTTCACCCTTGATTCACGCAGTGATGTATTGTCAAGGCATGCACAATTAGTTATAGTTTCAACTTAGGGATAAGAAGAAACCATTGAAGAACGCTCTGTCGAACCTTGAAGTTGCTGCCCAGTTGCCCAACCAGTTGCCTAGGCAACCGTTCGATTAGTTGCCAAGGCAACCCATCTGCGCAAGTTGCCACGACAACCGAGTTGCCATTGCACTCTTTTACCAAGACGATCCAATCGGCTATCACTCCTCAACTCACGATAACATGGCCTATTCCCTCTTTTTTGATTTCATCTATTCTTTTAGTTTATTGCTCTTAGTTTACTCATTAGTTATAATTCCTACGATCACCTACTTGTGTTCTTCTTTTCCAACGCAGTAACTAAAGCAAAGTGGCCCAAACCAATCCCTGTGGAAACGATACTCGATACTCGTATCACTTTATTACTTGCTACGTGTATACTTGCACCGTTTACGTAGTACTCAATACGCACAACAATTACCATTAATTTAAAACTTTTAATATCAGTAATCAAATCCAGATATACCAATCATGTCTAATTACAGCCAGAAAACAATGAATCAAGGAAAAACAATTTCTGCTTTGTAAATGACTCATTCGAGTAGTTTTGCGGTGAAATGTGTAATTTAAGGCTAAAATGAGACTGACCATGTTTTACAGGTAGCAGATTTGCACATAAATTCTTACGAGGTTTGTATATAAATATTTACAATAACTGTAATAAAAGCGGTATATACATAAAGTCTTACGATGTAAGGATTTGTGTACCAACATAAATGCTACCAGAAAACCTATTTTCTTACATGAATGATGAAAATTTCAGTAGGTACTGAAATTATTACATATTATACATAATTTGTTACATAAATGATAATAAAAAAGGTACGTACCAAAATTCTTATCCGAGATCACCAAAGCTAAAAGGAACTCAACTTAGGGTAAGCATTTGTGTACATACAGATTGGCCTATAAGAAAACCTATTCTCTTACTAGAACGATAAGAATTTTAGTATGTACAAAAATTATTACTGAATATACATAGTTTGTTACAAAAATGGTTATAAAAACTCACGTACCGGAATCCTTACCCGATATCACAAAAACCAAAAGGAGCTCAACTTAGGGTAAGAATTTCTGTACATACATATTAACCTACAAGAAAACCTATTTTCTTACAAGAACTATGGGAATTTCAGTAGGTACAGAATTATTACATATTATACATAGTTTTTTACAAAAATGGCAATAAAAAAGGTAGCTACCGAAATCCTTACTCGAGATCACCAAAACCAAAAAGAACTTAACTTAGGATAAGCATTTGTGTACATACAGATTGGCCTACAGGAAAACGTATTTTCTTACATGAAAGATGAGAATTTCTGTACGCACAAAAATTATTACATAATATACATAGTTTGTTACAAAAATGGTAATAAAAAAGGTACGACCTAAAATCCTTACCCGAAATCACCAAAACCAGAATGAGCTCAACTTAGGGTAAGCATTTGTGTACATGCAGATTGGACTACAAGAAAACCTATTTTCTTACTAGAATGATGAGAATTTCACTAGGTACAAAAATTATTACATATTATACATAATTTGTTACATATAGGGACGTAAAAAACTGACCCGACCCGAAAGCTAACTGAAACCTGCTCGAGTTAGAACTTGGTTTGACCCGAAGAAGCGATGACCTGAAACCAATCTGTAACTGACTATTGTTGACCCGAACTCGAGTTATACCTGCTACTGTAGTAACCGAACCCGACCTACATCCGACCGAGAACGACCTGAACCCGAATTGAACTTGTTACTGTGGACCCGAAACTCGACCTGCACCCGACAGATACGAACCTAAACCCGAGACTAACCTGGCAGATAACCAATTTTACCCAACCTATTTTGAACCCGACCTGTTAATTAACCCGACTTATTTTAAACTCGACCTGTTGTTGACCTGAACTGGTATTGACCTGGCTTGATATTTATTTGACATGTAATTGAGGAAATCTATGATTTGATGAATTTATTATATTATAATATGATAAACTAATTTTTCACCATTTAAATTATTAATTTTTGTATTTAGAATCTTTTTGTTAAATAATTCAATCATTGACTATTAATTTATTAAATTATATATAAGAGTAAATATATATATATATATAATCAATTTAAAGTGTTGATAAATGTAAACTATTATTTTTTAAATTAATTTAAAGTGTTAAATAATGTTTTTGTTATATATACATAAATAATCAATTAAAAATTAAAAAAATGATAGAAAAAACATATTTATGTTTTCTTTTAAGAAATCACGCTTGACACTACTAAGTATAGATGTTCATTTGTCTTTTTTATTAACTGAACCAAATTTTATTGATTAATTTGACCAAATTTTATTGGGGAAGATTGAAATTTTTTTGTTGATTTGATAAAAACTAAATATTAGAAGGTTAATCGTTTCCATTGTTTTAAATTCATAGTTGTAATTATAATACCACAATTTTTAATTATTGTACACAAATTAAAGCTGTTGATAAATAATTTTGATGAAAATGAAGTAAACTTGGGAGTATAATTATATATTTTAATATTATAAATGATAGGAAGAGTTTTTTAATGCCTTTGATTTCAATAAAATTGGGAGTATAATTATATATTTTTTAATATTATAAATGGCGGGAAGATTTTAGGGTTTTGACGCTAATGCCATTGATTTTTTATAGGGTAAACAAAATGGTTGGTCACTTATTTTTTATAAATTTTCACTTTTATTCTTAAATTTAAAAAAATAACGTTTTGATCACTTATAATTGTTCACGTTATGTGTAAGTGGATCATATATATATATAATATTTTTAGGGGGCTAGGGTTTCGGCCAGACCCTTTTAAGGGTATATTTATACTTAGGGTAAATATATTATTTTAATAATTTAATTTTAATTTTAATTAATAATTATAATGTATTTAATTAATATTTAAATTAATATTTAATTATAATGTATTTAATTAAAATTATTAGTGTATATTTAATTTATTTAAATTATAACTTTAAATTAATATTTAATTAAAAATTATAAAGTTAATATATTTAAATTAAAGGAATGAGATCCAATTATATGGTATAAAACTCATTTAGTTTTACACTCATTTATTACCATCATTCAAAGGTCTAAAAGTAGCGTAAAACTAAATGAGTTTTATACCATGTAAGTGGATCCTAACCCTTAAATTAATATTTAATTTAATATTTAAATTATTTTAATTTTAATTATAATGTATTTAATTAAATTATTAGTGTATATTTAATTTATTTAAATTATAACTTTAAATTAATATTTAATTAAAAATTAAAAATGTAATATATTTAAATTAATATTTAATATAATATTCAAATTATTTTAATTTTAATTATAATGTATTTAATTAAAATTATTTGTGTTTGTAAGATTTAGGGTTGAGGTTTGGGGTTTATGGGTAAATGTGTCAAGTTGAGTGTTTGGAGTTATGGGATTAGTTTAGAGGTTAGGCTTCTAAGTAGCAATTATTAGTGATTGTATGATTTAGAGGTTGAGGTTTGGGGTTTAGGGGTTAATACATGTTTCAAGTTGAGTGTTTGGTGTTATGAGATTAGTTTAGGGATTAGGGGATTCAGGGATTATGATTGCACTTTAATTATTAATGTTTATAAGATTTAGGGATTTAGGGATTGGGGATTGGGGTATAATATATGTTTCAAGTTTAGTGTTTAGGGTTATATGATTAGTTTAGGGATTAGGGATTCAACTTAGACTTTAATTATCAGTGATGGTAAGATTTAGAGTTTGAGATTTAGGGTTTAGGGGTAAATGTTTTAAGTTGAATGTTTGGGGTTATGGGATTAGTTTAGGGATTTGGGGTTTATTTTTGTTCACATTAGTCCCTAAAATTTTTTTTAGCCAAAATTGACCCATAGATATTTCTATTTTTAGTAATTTAGTCGAATAATATTTTTGTTTATTCTAGCCCCTATAATTTAATTTTTATTCCTTAAGGTTTAGGGTTTAGTATCAATGGTTTATGTTTTAGCTTATGGTTACTTTTAACACCCCGGTTTTGGGCGTAGGGGTTTTGGGATGGTTTAGTCAGTCCGGTGGACCAGAATTAGAGATTTGAGTCAGATTCAGGATTTAAATTGGATTGAATATTTTTATAAGGGATAAAAATATGGGAAAACAATCTAAAATATTTATTAATTATATAAATGATTTTGGTGAAAACAAGTTTGGAAAAAGAAATTCGAAAATGGGACATTTTGAGTTAGTGACTAAAACACAAAGTTTACAAAACTGTTTTTAGTGACTGTTTTGAAAATGGGTCAAAACTTTGAATCTTTAGGGAGCTAATAATCCAAAAGGGTTTCATCAGATTTCTCCCTTTAATTAACTATTTTCAATTAAGTTTTAAGAGGTATAAATAGTGGAGAGAATTAATTAAACACAACTAAGCTTTTTAAAAGAATTTCACGTAACTAACTTTGTAACTTCTTTCTCTCAAATTCTCTTCGGCCAAACACATTTTCAGCTTCAATTTCTTCAGGTAAAATTAGGATTTCAAAGAGTTTTTGATTTCCAATTGATTTCTAAAGCTTTTACATCAAATACTTATTGTTTCTACTTTGATTTTCATGGTTTATAAAGCAATTCAACATTGGAGGTAAGGATTCGTTCTTCTCCTCTAATGAAAGGTTCTTTATTGAAATTCCTAAGTTCTTGATCCATTTTATATGATTTTCATTGGGTTTTGATTAATTAAACTCGGATTTATGGTTTAATTGATGGTTTATGATGAAAAATTGAAGAAATTTGCGGTGATCTATTTTTTCTGAGTTAAGGATTGGTTTATACCTTGATTTTGATGTTTAATATGACAGTGAAGTGAGTTTTGATGATAGAATCTCGGAATCTATTGAATCTCTAGTTTGTTAGTTTGGTAGTTAAGAGATTTTGGGGTGTTAAGGTTAATTATTGGTTGCTGGAGGTATAAGGTTGTTTTATGTTGTTGTTTTGATGTTAATTGATGTTATTTGATTGTTAGAAGCATGCTTAAGTGTTAGAATTCCTAAACGAGGCTAAAAACCAGCAAATTTTGACATTACAGGTCAGGGCATATCGATACGCCTGTGCCCGTACCAATACAGGTAAGTGTTTCCAGGCACAGCATATCGATACACGGGTGACCGTATCAATACGGATAAGCACATTTTCAGGCTTAGCGTATCGGTACACGGGTGACCGTATCGATACGGGTCTACAGTTTTAGGCATAGTGTATCGATACACGTGAAGGTGTATCGATACGGTTTTGAGCTACTGGAATCTGCAATTTTGAGAAAGCTCAGGCGTATCGATACACTTGCCCGCTTATCGATACGGTCAGTGGTTAAGTTAGTTAAAAGTATGTTTTAAGGCTTTTGTTTTCTTCCGTTTTAGTCCCTGATTATTTTACTTGCAATTAAATGAGTTTGAATGATCGTTTTGACCCAAAATTTCACTAGTATGCATGTAATTGGTTTAATTGAGGATTTGTAACTTTAATTGTGGAATTGGCCCTTCGAAATAATGGAATTTACAATTCGGTCCTTGGGTGTCATGTATGCAATTGGAAGAGTTCGGATGATCATTTTAAGTTGAAATTTGGCATGTATGCTTGTAACCTGACTAATCGAAGATTGGTAAAGCAAATTTCAAGTTAACCCTTTATATATTTATAGATTTACATTTTGGTCCCTATTCTTGTGATGTGGCCAATTGGATATCAATTCGATGCCCGATTGAGTTGGGTTTCCACTCGTTGTTTGTATGTACATGTAGGGTAATAACCAGCATCTAGATAAGATAAAAGGGAAAAATGGTTGTGTTTCCAGAGTTTTCTTCATGGTTTACTTCGGTAAGCCTAATGTAGCTCGTTCGGTTCGGTCTTGCGACTAGGCCGGGTTGAGGGGGTTACATTATTGGTTTATGAAATTAATTTTGATTCCTTAAGGTTTATGGTTTGGGGTTTAGTATTAATGGTTTATTGTTTAGTTTAGGGTTATTGATTTACGAGATTAATTTCGATTCAACATGCTAATTTATGCATTTGAATTTGAAATCAAAGCTTCATGTGTACAATTAAACTAAATTAAAATTTCAAATTTCATGTGTACAATTACACGTTTACATCCAAATCAAAATTTTGTGTATAATTATATTAAATCAAAATTTATATGGTATAATAATAATAATGTCCGAATTGAATTAACTTATTAAACTCAGGATCTAATTAAGCTAAATTAAAACTTAGAAGCATAAATCACAGACATAATTAAAAGAATTCTAAAACTAAATATGAAGTTTCAATTAAATTAATCTAAATTTGGACTCAATTGAATTAAATTAAAACCTAAAATTGAAAATTTGGGACTTAAATGAAAAATAGCTAAAGTCAAAAGTGCTAAAAAAATAATTTTCCCTAACCTAAAAAATCACGCGGGAATTCTTTCCCTCCCGCCTTTCATTTTAATTAAAAAAAAGAAATAGATAATTGGAAAAAAAGAGGGAAAGAACAAAATTTTAGAGGGAAATAAGCCGCCTATTATTTAGGTTAGAGATTAATTACCCTTTAAGTCATGTTGTGTTTTAAATGTTGCATTTTAGTCCTAATATTAACTTTTAAGTTTTAGTCCAATATTTATTTTATATTTTTGTAATTTAGTCCAATATTTTTAATATGGTGATATTTTTGTTCATGTTAGTCCCTAAAATTTTATTTTTCACCGATATTAACCCTTATTTATTTCTAATTTTTTGTAATTTACTCTAATATTTTAAATAACGATGATATTTTTGTTCATTCTAGTGCCTAATATTTATTTTTATTGTGATTCGTGTTTGTGAAAGACGTTAAATAATTAACTCGAAATGACCCAACGCAAAGTCTATTAACTATTTGTACCAAACTCAAACTTAATATGAATTCGAAACCTGAATTAACCCAACCTGAAATGAAACCGACTTGAAATTACCCGACCTGAAATGAACCCGACTTGAAATGAACCCGACCTAAAGTCTACTTGGGCCCGAATTAACCCGTCAATTAACTGATTCAGACCTAATCCATTTTGGCCCGACCTTAAATGAACCCGACCTAAAATTGACCCGCACACGAATCGAGTCGAAACATCAAATCAACCTGAAATGACATGAATCTGATTTGACCCGACCTGAAACCCATCCGATTACCTATTTTTACATCCCTAGTTACATAAGTGGTAATACAAAAGGTATGTACCGAAATCCTTACTCGAGATAACTAAAACCAAAAGGAGCTCAACTTAGGGTAAGCATTTGTGTACATACATATTGGCCAACAAGAAAACCTATTTTCTTACAAGAACAATGAGAATTTCAGTAGTTACAAAAATTATTACGGAATATACATAATTTGTTACAAAAATGATAATAAAAATGGTATATATTGAAATCCTTACTCGAGATCACCAAAACGAAAAGGAGCTCAACTTAGGGTAAGCATTTGTGTACATACAGATTGGACTACAAGAAAACCTATTTTCTTACTAGAACGATGAGAATTTCAGTAGGTACATAAATTATTACGAAATATACATAAAATTATTATAGAAACAGTAATGAAAAACGTACGTACTGAAATCTTTACCCGAGATCACCAAAACCAAAAGGAGCTCAACTTAGGGTATGCATTTGTGTACATACAGATTGGCTTAAAAGAAAACCTATTTTCTTACAAGTATGACAAAAATTTCAGTAGGTAGAAAAATTATTACTGAATATACATAATTGGTTTCAGAAATGGTAATAAAAATGTACGTACTGAAATCTTTACCCAAGATTACCAAAACCAAAAGGAGCTCAACTTAGGGTTAGCATTTGTGTACATACAGATTGGCCTACAAGAAAACCTATTTTCTTACAAGAACGATGAAAATTTTAGTAGGTACAAAAATTATTATTAAATATACATAATTGGTTTCAGAAATGGTAATAAAAAATGTGCGTACTGAAGTCTTTACCCGAGATCACCAAAAAAAAGAGCTCAACTTAGGGTAAGCATTTGTGGACATACATATTGGCCTATAATAAAACCTATTTTCTTATAAGAACGATGAGAATTTCAGTAGGTACATAAATTATTACGGAATATACATAATTTGTTACATAAATGATAATAAAAAAGGTACGTACTGAAATCCTTACCCGAGATCACAAAAACCAAAAGGAGCACAACTTAGGATAAGCATTTGTGTACATACAGATTGGCCTACAAGAAAATCTATTTTCTTACAAGAACGATGAGAATTTCAGTAGGCACAGAAATTATTACTGAATATACATAATTTGTTTCAGAAATGGTAATAAAAAACGTACGTACTGAAATCTTTATTGGAGATCACCAAAACCAAAAGGAGGTCAACTTAGGGTAAGCATTTGTGTACATTGTTAAGTGTTCAAAAGTACTATTTTTATTACCCTTTTTATTCTTATTATTGCTAGACTTAGGCCCATATTAGTTGCATTATTAGTCATTCATGCATGTTTGCATCGTTTCCTTGGTGGACAAGCTTGATTTCAAATTTTGCTTAATTTTGTGGAAAAAGATACTGTTTTGGTGTGTTTTGTGTGTGTGTGCAGAATCACTTGTCAAAGCAAGGTTGGAACCAATTGCCAGGGCAATGCATGAAGGAGATGCAGAGCTAGTTGCCAGGGCAATGCATGAAGGAGATGTCGAGCTAGTTGCCAGGGCAATTTTCGACAAGGGATAAGATGATATGGTAGTCGAAATTGATGACTAGATAAGCCCAAGATGACGTGGAGCAAAGCTAAATCCCAAAAGAGTTTGATTTCCATGAAGAGGTTAAAGAGAAATTAAATCCCAAGAAGATAGGAGAAGTTCTAGAAGGAATTTAAATATAATAAAGAATTATATTCTTTAAAGATATTTACTTTCAACTTAACTTACTCCTCAAAAAAAGACTTTGACCTAGCCCTATAAATTGAGGACCAAGCCGTCAACTCCAAAGAGGGAGAGAAGAGAGAAATTTCGACAAAGAGAGGAGGGAGGTTTTGACAAGAGCAAGGAGAGATTTCGACAAGGCTTCAACCATTCTTCATGTTTTTCTTTCCTGTTCAATTAGGTTTATGCTAGGAATTCTTTGTCTTGTGTTTCTTTGGAACCTAGCCATGAACTAAATCTATTTGGCTAAGATTATTGTGTTTTGTGGTTGTGAGAAACAATTGGATTTTGTTTACGTAATAAGAGTTTGCACTTTTAATTCAAGGTTTACTCATTCTTGGTTTCTATTCTTGTTGCGAGTGAATTGGGAGAGGATCTCGTAACTTCATCTATTTATCTAATATTGGGAGAGTTAGATTCAAGAAACGAATGAGTATGGTCTTTATTCAATCTATTGATGGTGAAGATTAATCTGGCTTAGGAATAAGTTAAGGATTTCAACGGCTAAGAAGAGCACAAGATTGGTTGTTGTTCACCCTTGATTCACGCAGGGATGTATTATCAAGGCATGCATAAATAGCTAGAGTTTCGACTTAGGGATAAGAAGAAACCATTGAAGAACGCTCCACCAAACCTTGAAGTTGCTGCCCAGCCGCCCAAGTAGTTGCCCAGGCAACCGTCGATTAGTTGCCAAGGCAACCCCACTGCGCAAGTTGCCACGGCAACTGAGTTGTCCTTGCACTCTTTTACCAAGATGATCCAATCGGCTATCACTCCTCAACTCACGATAACCTGGCCTATTCTCTCTCATTTGATTACATCTTATTTTACTTATTTGCTTTCTAGTCTAGCTGTTAGTTAAACTCCTACAATCACCTATTTGTGTTTTTACTTTTTACAGTGCAAGAGATTAGAATCTTGAAGTGGCACCAATCCTTGTGGAGATGATATCTTTTATACTATAACTTGCGACGTGTACACTTGCACAATTGCGGAGCACTTATTACGCGCAACAAGTTTTTGCTGCCGTTGCCGGGTATTGGCAATAGCAACTTTGTTTTTTATTTTCTTGCACTTTTTTTTTCTTGTTTAAGATTCAAAGGGCTAACAAACTTTTGTTTTGCATTGGTATATGACCAGGGCAAGATCGAGTACACCAAAATATCCCTTTGATCCAGAAATCGAACGAACCTTGCAAAGACTCAGACGAAGGTTAAGAGTAACAATGGCTAATCAAGACGGCAATATGAATCAAGATGTTCCAGCAGGAGGAGGAGTGATTCTTGCACGAAATAGAACTATTCGAGACTATCTTGAAGAAGATGTTGACGGACTTAATCCAGGAGTTGTCACACCTGAAATTGAAGCCGACCACTTTGAGTTGAAACCGGTGATGTTCAATATGATCAACACAATTGGTCAATTTGGCAGCTCAGCAACTGAAGATGCACGACAACATCTTAAATCTTTCCTCGAGATTTGCGATTCATTCAAAATACAAGGAGTCACCCCTGATGTTTTACGACTAAGATTATTCCCCTATTCACTGAGGGATAGGACGAAAGCATGGTTGAATAGTATTCCTGCCGGATCAATAGGATCTTGGACCGATCTTTGTCGTGATTTCCTTGCTCGATTTAATCCTAAAAATTTGACTGATAAGCTTCGTAACGAAATTACTTCTTTTCGACAGGAAGATGATGAATCCATGTACGAGGCTTGGGAGCGATATAGAGAACTTCTACACAAATGCCCCCTGCACAGATTCCCAGTGTGGAAACAGGTAACAATGTTTTACAACGCTGTGAATACACCAACAATGATGATGCTAGATGCCTTGGCAAAGCATACTCCTAGATAAGTCACCGGAAGAAGCAATGCAAATTCTAAACAGGCTTGCCAAGAATGATTATCAATTCCCATCTGCTAGAAAATAAGGAGTTAGACGCCAAGCCACAATACATGAACTGGGATCATCAGACTCAATTTCGGCACAATTGGCCACTCTAACCAAGATGGTCCAGAACATGCAAGAACCAAACAACACACAGGAAGTCATGGTAATGGATTTCTTTTGTGAGTTATGTGGTGGTAACCATGATTCTTCTGAATGTATGCAGAATCTGGAATCCAGCTTTTATGTGGGGAATTACAACCGGAACAACACTATGATGTCCAACACATACAATCCAGCTTGGAGAAAGCACCTGAATTTTTCATGGAGTAATCCCAACAATGCTCTAAACCAGAACAATCAGAATGCACAAGCATCGGGATTCCAGCAGAATATGCCACGGCAACAATTGCCGCAACAACAACCGACAACATCTAGTTCTTTGGAAAATTCCCTCAATGCTTTTATGTTGAAAACTGAATCTTATATGGCTAAGAATAGTAACTTCATAAAAAGAACTGATACTTTTATTAACAAGACCGAGATGAGATTGCAAAACCAAGAGGTGGCAATCAAATCATTGGAAAATCAAGTAGGACAATTTACTCCAAACCTGAATACTAGACCGCAAGGAGGCTTACCTAGCGTTACTGAAGTCGCAAGAGGAACTGGCCATGAGCAATGTAAGGCGATCACCACTAGAAGTGGCCAACAACTTAAAAAGGCTCAAGCTTGCTCATCAAACAAAACTCCACAAAAAGATCAAGACAAACTCAGCGGCAAAGCCTCAGATGTTGAACCAAGAATTGCTGCGGCAACCAGCGATAAGCATGCCTCGGCAACCGAAGATAAGGATGCCTCAGCAACCAACGATAGGCTCACCACGACAACCCCAGTTGACAATGCAACTCTAGTTCCCCAGCAATGCCATCAATCAGGTTCTAGACCAATGAAAGGATCGAAGATATCTGACTTCCACCACCATTCCCACAAAGGTTGAAGCGACAAAAGCAAGAATATCAATTCAAGAAGTTTCTTGATATCCTCAAGCAAGTCCACATAAACTTGCCATTGGTTGAAGCAATTGAACAAATGCCGAACTATGCCAAGTTTCTTAAAGACATTATGTCCAAGAGAACAAGGCTAGGAGAGTTTAAAATAGTTGCCGCAACAGAGGGATGCGTGGCCATGTTGCACAATCGCATGCCACCAATTTGAAGGATCCTAGAAGTTTTACAATACCCTATTCCATCGGAAACCACTATGTCGGGAAAGCATTATGCGACCTTTAAGCAAGCATAAACTTGATACCTAAATCGGTTTTCCAAAAACTAGGAATCGGGAAGGCAAGACCTACAACAGTTATGCTATAGCTAGCCGACAGATCCTATGTACATCCAGAGGGAAAAATTGAAGACATACTGGTAAAAGTTGATAAATTTATTTTCCCGCTAACTTTATTGTTTTGGATTGTGAAGCAGATGAACATGCACCTATCATTCTTGGGATACCCTTCCTAGCAACAGGGAGAACCTTGATCGATGTTGAAAATGGAGAACTCACAATGAGGATGAATGACCAGCAAGTTAAACTAAATGTGTTCCAAACACTAAGGCATGCCAATGATTCAGAAGAATGCCAACTTCTTCATGCCACGGCAGAGTTTAACTTCTACGAGGAATTTAGTTTCCCCGGCAACTACATTGCCGATCAAGAGGAACCTGAGGAGTATGAAGAACCGATCGATGAGGAACAACAAGAAGAGGCAAATTGGTTAGTCAATTGACCAGGTACATACTTTGAACCATTGGATTACTCAGGTAAGGAAGGTAAGCTCGAAAAGCCCTCTATTGAACAACCACCGATTCTTGAGTTGAAACAGTTGCTAGAGCAACTAAAATATGCTTACTTGGGTATACCGCACTGCATTCAGAACACCCTTAGGTATGTCCCCCTTCCGACTTGTCTATGGCAAAACATGCCATCTACCGGTAGAAATCGAACACAAGGCATATTGGGCAATCAAGACCGTGAATATGGATTGGAAAAGTGCCAGACAAAAGTGTTTGTTGGACCTCAACGAGATAGAAGAATTTTGTGCACTCGCCTATAACAATGCACGAATCTACAAGGAGAAAACAAAGCAATGGCATGACAAGAGACTATTGTCGCGGCAATTCATGCCAGGACAACTAGTTCTCTTATTCAATTCTCAACTAAAACTTTTCCCGGGAAAACTAAAATCAAGATGGTCGGGACCATTCGAATTTGTCAAACCATTCTCCTATGATGCCGTGATAATCAAGTCCATCACTGACGAACATGAATTCAAAGTTAATGGACAAAGATTGAAGCACTACAACGGTGCCAATGTGGAACGTAACAAAGAAGTGGTCACCTTAGGAGATGCATGAGCATGCTCTCCTTTCTATATTTTTTTTTTCAAACTATTTAATTCTTTATTTGTATTTATTATTTTCGGTTATTTTTTTTAGGATAGATTTATTTATTTTCTTTAAGATTAAAACTACATCTTTCTTTCATATTTATCTTTTTAAGTTCAAGAATTTCTTTGCACATCTTTATTTATTTTCTCTTATTAGTTTATCCTTAATTTTAATCCTTATTTTATTTGTTTTTGAATTGTAGGAAAAATAGTTCAAGATAAAAGAGGAATTTTGATTCAAGAAGGAAACTTCTTCAACAAGGAAATTAATGGGCTGGATCTAAGGCTTATATTAAGCCTCCAATTTACCTTAAATAAACCCCGTAGCCGTCACCCTTCCCCTAAATTGAAACCCCTTTCTTCTTTATTCCAAAATTAATCCCACCCATCATACTTACTACCTATCTCTTCTATTTAACCTATCACCCTTAACTTCCAAGAAACCTATTCCTACTTTTCATCTTGCAACTCTTTAGTTTCCTTTGCTTTCTTTTCTTTGTTTTTACCAAACTCACAACCAAGATCATCCATGGCATCCAAAATTGAATTTTTGGTTCATCCGAGTTCCTACAAAGAACCAAGATACAAGAAGTTTGCTACACCGGTGGTTCAAGAAAGATTTCACTCCAAGTTTGAAAGCCGGAAGATTTGCGAAGAACAAGGCTTTGAGTACTCCAACTCTCATCAAGATTTCAGCCTTGAACCATTCATCTTCGAAAGGATTGCACATCAAAAGTGGCAAATCTTTTGCCATCAATCGGAATCGGGTAACAGCTCATGGGTAAGAGAATTCTATGCTCACTCACCTAACCCGGATAATCCTTATGTTTTTGTTCGTGACAAGGCTATACTCATAAAACCTGAAAACATCAACATCTTTTACGGGCTCTACATTGAGAAGAATGAGCATCAAGCCTTTGTTGATCAACTCACGCCCAAGCAACTCGACAAGGCGCTTCAAGAACTCACTCTACCGGGAACTCATTGGAACGATGGTAAAAACAAGGGCATGGTAAATCGTCTTCAGCTTAAACCTGATGCAAAATTATGGAATAAGTTTGTTAAAACTTCTTTAATGCCCACCACACACAATACCACCATTGATACACCTCGTCTTTTGCTCATATATTCTATCTTGCATAATCGCATCATTAACATTGGAAAAATCATTTGTGATGAGATTTTTATATGTAGCACAAAAGACAAGGGTTCTCTTTTCTTCCCTTGCTTAATTTCCAATCTTTGCAAGGAGATGCATGTCCCAAGTGAGTCCACTGATGAAAAGGCCCTACCAAAGTCCAGTTGGAATCGAGCACAAATCCGAAAGCTAATGGGAGAGGCACCGGTAAAATCCCCAACGCCTTCAATTACCGTGGCAACTCCTGCCGCCTCGGTAACTCCTAATGCCCAAGCAACCGATACCCGGACAACTCGGACAGCAGCCCCGGGACAACTTGAAGCACTCTTACAGCCGTTGGCGAACCACCTTAGGCAAATTGAAGACTAGCAACTAATGTTCATGCGGTACATGAAGGATCACAACAATGCCATCACCCAAGTCATCCTGGAAAAGTACCCGGACAGCCGCGTGATGTTCCCCATCTTTCCTGCCGAAATCCTTGCCACGGCAACCAATGAAGCAGTCACGACGAAAACCACAACAGATGATGCTACGGCAACCTACACTGCGCCTGCCCAAGCAGTTGCCACAGCAACCAACACTGAAGATGTCACGGCAACCAAAGCTATAGATGCCCCGGCAACCACTGCAAAAGCCAAAGGTAAAGCACCTATGCCCGAATCAACTCGTACTGAATCATTGTCTGATTTTTCAGATTCGGACAAGTCCTCCATTGAACCAACAAAGACCGCACCAATCAAATCCTCCAAACCCAAGCGAAAAGTCAATGACATTGATGAAAAGGATGATGAGGACAACATCGTACGAGGATCGATTCCACCATCGGCAACAAGGAAGCAACCACCACGTTCAAGCAAAAGAATCAAGACACCGACCAAAAGGAAACTAATCATTCACGACGACGAACTCTCAGAGTAAGTCCTCGTTGGCGTTTTACTTTTCTTTATTTTTATTTTTCTTTGTTGTATGCATTGAGGACAATGCCTCACTCGAGTTTGGGGGGGATTGTTATTAGTTAGTTACCATGTTTAGTTGCATTCATCTTAAGTATTGCATTTAGGATACATAAATTGCTTGCCATGCCTTTAGTTGGAACAAGAATTGCCTAGATTTGATGAATACCCGATGATAACTTTGCCAATATACTTAATTGATAGAACTTTTTATTCTAGGATAAACATGGAAACACTTAGAATCGTACTATGATGCTAAACTTGATGAAACACTGTGTGGCTTGATTGATTTAAGGAATTCTAGCGAACTTAGGTTGATAGTTAAAAAAATTGAGGGATTAGAATAAAAATCGGATGAATGCTAGAGGTGCCCAAAATTGGCTCTAGTATGTGATAAAAAAATTGATTGCTAGAGGTGCCCGAAATTGGCTCTAGTATATGCTAAAAATTGATCGCTAGAGGTGCCCGAAACCGGCTCTAGTCGAATAAATTAATTAACTTAAGAAAACTAAAAACAAAACATTAGAGGTTCCCGAAACCGGCTCTAGTTAAAACATATTAAAAGAACCCAATGAAGTAATTTAAAAACCTCTTGTTTGCATAGAATCCGAAAAATCAACTTGCACACACTCACAAGCATTATAGTTTGATTCCGAGTAACTCCTAAGTTTTTCGAAAAATGAAAATCCAATCATACTTTGTGCCACGGTTCTGAGAATTGAAATCAAGTTCAAAGCTAAGTTTGTGAAAATTGAAGTCTTGGCGGGTAATTATTAGTTTGCATTGCTTGAGGACAAGCAATAGTTCGAGTTTGGGGGTGTGTTAAGTGTTCAAAAGTACTATTTTTATTACCCTTTTATTCTTATTATTGCTAGACTTAGGCCCATATTAGTTGCATTATTAGTCATTCATGCATGTTTGCATCGTTTCCTTGGTGGACAAGCTTGATTTCATATTTTGCTTAATTTTGTGGAAAAAGATACTGCTTTGGTGTGTTTTGTGTGTGTGTGCAGAATCACTTGTCAAAGCAAGGCTGGAACCAGTTGCCAGGGCAATGTATGAAGGAGATGTCTAGCTAGTTGCCAGGGCAATGCATGAACGAGATGCCGAGCTAGTTGCCAGGGCAATTTTTGACAAGGGATAAGATGATATGGTAGTCGAAATTGATGACTAGATAAGCCCAAGATGATGTGGAGTAAAGCTAAATCCCAAAGGAGTTTAATTTCCATGAAGAGGTTAAAGAGAAATTAAATCCCAAGAAGATAGGAGAAGTTCTAAAAGGAATTTAAATATAATAAAGAATTATATTCTTTAAAGATATTTACTTTCAACTTAACTTCCTCCTCAAAAAAGACTTTGACCTAACCCTATAAATTGAGCATCAAGCCGTCAACTCCAAAGAGGGAGAGAAGAGAGAAATTTTGACAAAGAGAGGAGGGAGATTTCGACAAGAGCAAGAAGAGATTTCGACAAGGCTTCAACCATTCTTCATCTTTTTCTTTCTTGTTCAATTAGGTTTATGCTAGGAATTCTTTGTCTTGTGTTTCTTTGGAACCTAGCCATGAACTAAATTTATTTGGCTAAGGTTATTGTGTTTTGTGGTTGTGAGAAACAATTGGATTTTGTTTAGGTAATAAGAGTTTGCACTTTCAATTCAAGGTTTACTCATTCTTGGTTTTTATTCTTGTTTGCGAGTGAATTGGGAGAGGATCTCGTAACTTCATCTATTTATCTAATATCGGGAGAGTTAGATTCAAGAAACAAATGAGTATGGTCTTTATTCAATCTATTGATGGTGAAGATTAATTCGGCTTAGGAATAAGTTAAGGATTTCAACTGCTAAGAAGAGCGCAAGATTGGTTGTTGTTCACTCTTGATTCACGCAGGGATGTATTATCAAGGCATGCACAAATAGCTAGAGTTTCGACTTAGGGATAAGAAGAAACCATTGAAGAACGCTCCGCCGAACCTTTGAGTTGCTGCCCAGACGCCCAAGTAGTTGCCCAGCTAGTTGTCCAGGCAACCGTCGATTAGTTGCCAAGGCAACCCCGCTTCGCAAGTTGCCATGGCAACTGAGTTGCCCTTGCACTCTTTTACCAAGACGATCCAATCGGCTATCACTCCTCAACTCACGATAACCTGGCCTATTCTCTCTCATTTGTTACATCTTCTTTTACTTATTTGCTTTCTAGTCTAGTTGTTAGTTAAACTCCTACAATCACCTATTTGTGTTTATACTTTTTACAGTGCAAGATATTAGATTCTTGAAGTGGCACCAATCCCTGTGGAGATGATATCTTTTATACTATATAACTTGCGACGTGTACACTTGCACAATTGCGGGGCACTTATTACGCGCAACATACATACAGATTGGCCTACAAGAAAACCTATTTTCTTACAAGAACGATGAGAATTTCAGTAGGTACAGAAATTATTACGGAATATACATAATTTGTTACAGAAATGATAATAAGAAAGGTAGGTACTAAAATCCTCACCCGAGATCACCAAAACCAAAAGGAGATTAACTTAGGGTAAGCATTTGTGTACATACAGATTGGCCTACAAGAAAACCTATTTTCTTACAAGAATGATGAGAATTTCAGCAGGTACAACAATTATTACTAAATATACATAATTTGTTTCAAAATGGTAATAAAAAAAGTACGTACTGAAATCCTTACCCAAGATCATTTAAGTAGCTACAAAAATCATTACAGAATATACATAATTTGTTACAAAAAAGGTAAGAAAAAGTGTACGTACACTATTTCTTATCCTATTTTTAAGTCTACCGGTTAATCGGTTTAGCTTTTACCCTTTTTTATTTCGGTATATACACAAATGCTTACCATTTTTGTAAGAATTTATGTACCTACAAAATCCTTTCGAGTCAGATACAAAAATTCTTACCATTTTTTTAAGCATTTCTGTACAGCATCATTTTAACGCACCTCACGTTAGAATTTCCCGGCTCATTGTATGTTTTACACTACATAAATGAATTAAAACCCTATATATACTGAATAAAATAGATATGTTGCAAGATCGAAAACATGACATGTTTAGTAAAAATATGGTCAAGTCCTTTTACAATGCTTTTAAGGACTTGCACTTGTTTGGTGTACTTCAGCATACAATTTTGTTTTTTTTATCTATTTATAATTTCTTTAAACACACTCAAATATATATATATAAAACAATATAGTATTTTATAATAAAAATAGAAAAGGAAAATATATTTTATAATTAAATATTTTCATACACGTTTTATCAACTTGGTGATAGCTACTCCTATAGATAAAAACCACCCTGTGTTCTTCCCTGCAACATTTGGTATCCTAATCCCATGCTTCAAAGCCTTTGCTGTAGGTGCGGAAACCCGAGGGCGACGGCATTTAGAATTCCCTAGCACCACCGTGTGAAACAATCTCGATCCTCTTTGCATGCCGAACAAATGCTTTTTCTCATGCACAAATCAATACAAGATATAAAAATTTCAGTAGCTTGAGAAATCTACATGTTTATATGCAGTGACAATAAATCCTAAAAACAAAACAAATTGTAACTCACCTCTGCAACAGAAAACTGACAAGGCCTCAATGCTGATGGCAAACTAGTGTAATCAACTGGATCCATTGTGGGTGAGAAACTAGTCAATCAAATGATAGGTGTCATATATACATAAGTAATATATATATATATATATATATATTATATCATTGAATATAACTATGGGACAACTTGAGTGGACTGCATAGACAGACAGAACGCAAGGTCTTTACCATTTTATATCATTCAAATCAGTATCTTTGGGCTTCGTAGCAAACCCTGCTTTCTCGAGCAAGTTCTGAATTTCTCTAACGATTTCTAATCTTGATTTCATACCGTCCTGCAATAATATTATGTTTGATGTGTAAAATCAGAATATGATTCATAACAATGAATGAAATGCATAAGAAACAGGTAGCATTCTAAACACTTAAAGCATCAATCGATGCTTGATACGTACATTGTATATGTGTGACTGAAGATGGTGGTTAATAGACTTGCCAACCCTCTCAAACACTTCCAACAACAGGAGTGTAGACAACTTCAATTCCTTCTCATCCTTCCATTTCTCAACTAACTTGTGATTCTTGCTTCTACCCGTTAATCTAACCTCCGAATCAAGCAATGCCTGGAGATCACTCATTATACATCGGCGAATGGAATTTGAACGCAAGTCCTTGTTTCTCGGGATATGGTTACAATCAACTTTTCAGAAGCCACCATTAGCAGGGAAGCCAGTTCAATGAGCTTTCCCTGCCTTGCCAGATTTACAACCAATGGCCTCGATGTCCTCAGTTTTGCGTGCAACCAACCATATGCTCTCCAAGAACTCTTTCTGATAAAGACGGAAGTAAAAATGCAAAACATAAGCACTTAAAATAAAAGGCTTAAAAAGAGCAGAAAGGGGAAAGCAAATAACACAAACAAACCAGCTGCGGTAGGCATAATATACAAACTAGCTTGAAGATGAATATTTTGGGAGTCCAATTATTCAAATAAGGGTGATGGCTGCATGAAGAATACGGAACGGAACTTAAAAGACAATAATAAGTAGATCAACAGGAAGAAAAACAACAATTCAAGTGCATAGTAACACGAGAGAGATGCATGCAGCAACTGGAAACTGACATTCATAACGTTAACAAATATCATAGGACAGACATATATTAACTTTTACCATAGTTTTTCAAGAGATGCTCTGAGTGGCAAAGAACCCTTAGCATCATCCACATTATTGAGTATTGGGATGGCCTCCAAAGAAGGTGGCTGGTTGGACAACCGAGGGATCCGCTTTGTGTTTTATAAGATGACAAAGCACATAATCAGCTTGGTCTGATCGTGTAATCAGACTAGACACCTTATGCACACTTTAAACATGTTTGTTAATAAGGTGATGTAACTTCTTCTCGAGCCACCTATTTCGATCAGTTTATCGTCCTTCACCTAACAATATATTTCTTTCTCAACATCTTTCGTGGCCCTAACAAGCAATCTAATGCACTCCAAATGCCTTGCCTGGTATTGACAAACTATTAATAATAATACTAGGAGCCTAAGATATCTCTAGATTAACGCTATAAGAAAAGAGTTCACAGATAATTCCTGACCAGATCATGTAAGCCGCACATTAAAACAATTGTCAAGTAGATAGAATGCCTTGTAGGCAATCCACGGTCAAATTCATAGATGTAGCTGCAATAAGAAACGAACTTGCATATATATATATATATATATATATATATATATATATATATATATATATATATGCGCGCGCGCTTGTTATATAACGAAAATCATATTATTAATACTACTTTCCGACCTTGCTTCTATAATTTTGCTACTTGGATGTGGGCTCTGGGCGGGCGCCCCTATTTCCCTGGCCCAGGGACGGCCATGCTTATGTCCCCAATAGCACAGTCTAGAGGTAGAAGGCCCTTACATCTGATGTCCGTCCGAGCTCGTAGTGAAGAAACAAGTCAATTAATTCTGTTTCGTCTGAGAAACGATGCAGTGGAGTGAAACCAGTATTAGGATCAACAGAATTAATGTCTGGTTTGAGACCTGTCTCTCCTTGTAAGAGGGCGGTTGCACACTTAACTTTGCTCCCACGATGGAAAGAAGCCAGAATTTCTGATAACATTAGTGATTGGTACATATCATAACCACCAACTGATTCAACTTCATGCTAACTTTTAACTATAAACGGAATTTGGCTCACTTGCTAAGCGTGGTGCTCACTCTAGGTGATGGATTCGAGCCTGGCATTTTCACCCGTCAGATGGTGACACGTGTCACCATATAATTGGTGGAATAAATATTAAATTATTTCTAATTAAAATTATGATCAAATTGAAATGATTTATAAATATTGAGGGCTAAATTTATTTTTTTTTCAAATTAAGATTGAATTAATTAACTATGTAAATATAGAGGACTAAATGTGAAATTATACAATTATTTAACTACCATGTCAACATGTCTCAACAGTATTGTGACTGATGCAATTTAAATAGTTAAGTGACATGATTGAAAAAAATTATAGTTTGGTGGTAAAAATAGAATTGAGACAATAATTCATTGGTCATGGGTGTAATTTACCCAAATATTAATTACTTTGTATTACCAAGTTCAACTTCTAAAAGATATTTCATTCATGTTCATCTCAACAGCATCACCTCAGTCGAGTAGATGACCTTAATCTAGCATTGCCCATGTATGTTGTGTTTATGTTTGGTACCAGGGGCGAATCTATTAAGGGTCATGCACCATTAATTTTTTAGCTTAACTACTACGGAGATCACTCAATTATGAGTAAGATTATATTAGGTCACCCAGTTTTTAAAAATTACATTTGAGTCACTTAAGAATAGATAATGTTACATTTGAGTCACTCAATTACGAGTAAGGTTGCATTTGAGTCACCCTTCATATTTAAAAAAAAATACATTTTGGTCAATCCTCAAATGCTCGAACTTTTAATAGCCTTTGTCTTTAAAATTCTGAAGAACTTTCACGATATCACACTTATCTCTTTAAAATGTTTTATTTGACAAGAAAAAATGGTTGATCCCAAATTTCTCTACTCATCCCTCTATCAATTCAACTTTCTTGTCAAATTGATTGTCTGGAAAGTAGGGCTGTAAACGAACTGAACGAACACGAACGAGGGTATGTTCATGTTCGTTAGTTTAATTTTAACCGAACAAATGAACGAACACAAACAACTAAACGAACGTAATTTCTTATTCGTGTTCGTTCATTAAACGAACACAAACGAACGCAAACAAATATTGAGTATTGTTTAATTTTTTTCTTAAGAAGTCTGAAGTCCCGTAATCGAGTATTGTTTAATTTTTTCATTTTATTTCATATTTTTAATATATGTTTTCAATTTTTTAATATAATACTTTTGTTATGAAAAATAATAAATATAAATAGACATATGTGAATAAATTTAATCGAACATAAATAAACGGATTATCGAACGTTCATTAACATAAATGAACGAATAAGCCCTTTGCTCGTGTTCGTTCATTTAATTAAACGAGCAAAAAATTTTGTTCATGTTCGTTTAACAAATAAACGAACTTTCCGCCAAACGGTTCGCTGAACGTTTGGTTCGTTTACAGCCCTACTGAAAAGATTCAAAGCTTTAATCTCTAAAAAAGATAAATAAGTGAAATTTAAATTCTTGAATCCGCCCATGTTTGGTACAATTCTGGATTTTGATCCATTTATTTTACAAAATTGAGATGCTAGATTCTATATTTTCAATTTGTCAGAATTCGATCCTCATATTTTATAAAAACTGAAAAATAGCCTAATCATCGGTAAACACGTGTGAACTTAAACTACATTTTCACTGTATAAATTGTTAAATTATTATTTTTACTAATTCCTTTGTATATAAAATTATAGAATTACAAATTTCTAGGTTAGTAAATGTATTTTTTTTAATAGTAGGTCAGTAAATGTAACGGGAAAAGTTTTGACAATAATACTCAAACGATTTAACATTTCAACTCGTACAAAGTACGCAATTAAATTATCATAAATTAAAATAAATGAATCAATATCTTAATTATTTCTTAATTCATGTCCATCTCAACTGCCATGATATGCGTTATCTCAGCCGAATCGAGGACCCCAATCAGGGCGTCCCTGGGCCAGGACAATAGGGGCGCCCACCCAGAGACCTCACCCTATTCAAAGCCTACGCTCAAGAAAATTATAAGTGTAGTTCTTAATTTTTATGGGTAGATAAAAAAATTCAGTGATAAACATATATATATATATATATAGCTGGATAAGTTTCGGGACCCTAATAACAAGTATTAAAAAAATTAAATCGTAATAGTATGCTCATATTAATAAATATTGAAGAAAAATCGGGCCCATAATAATAAGTATTAAATAATTCAATTAGAGATCGTTATATAGCGGTAGAGACACCATCCAAAATCACAATACCTGCAACCGCTATGTCCACAATAGCATATGTTATTAAAAAATTTCACAACTGCGATATCCGCAGTGATAGAAATAACATTCGTTATGTCTGCAACCGTGATAAACACAACATGACCGAATATATGATCGCAACCGCAATTCAAATCCCTAATTTAAGGCCCAATTTTTAGGTTCGCCCTAGGGCCACTAAAATCTCCGAAACGGCCCTGATCCCAATCTAGCATTACCCATGTGTTATATGTTTTTATAAATTTTGAAATAGCCTCGTTCTCAATAAGAAGGGTATAAAACCCATAAATCAAGTCGTTTGAATAACTCCTTCACTCGAGCAATGACACAAATTCTGCCCGTCCTGCAAAAGGCAAACAATGTACAAAACATTAATATAGTCCGTCATAAAAAGTGATATAGTTTGGACACTTATTTAACTGTTAAGCCTAATTTAAAACAACCAATAATTCAGATAAGACAAATCTCGAGGTTTCAAAAACACGATACCTTTGAGCCTTGAAATCCTCCATGACTTGAATCAACATGTCATACTTCTCTTGTTGATCTTGAAACGTCTTTTTGACTTCTTTTAGATATGTTAAGGTATCGTATGTAGTTCGTCTGGGTGACATATTTTTTTCTCCGACCAGGAATTTAAATCTCGGTCGCAGTCACGTTTTTCGGTCGCATCGCGGTTATCGCGTTTTCAGATATAACGAAAGCTATTGCGGTCACTGCGGGTGTAGCGGTCGTAAATTTTTTTAAATTTTGCATAATTTATTGTAAAATATACTAATTATAATTATAAATATAAAAAGTTAATTTCAATGATTTTTAGAATATTTTTTAACTCTTATGAACTTTTATTAATATGAATTTGAAAGTGAAAGTGATTTTGTTTAAAGAATTCTAGATTGTATTGTGATTTTGTTTAGTTTAGTTTGGATAATAAAATCATATGAATATTCTAAATAAACAATGTGCACTAATAAAAGGACTAAACATGTGAATAAACCTAAACAAAAAATAAAAAATATTAATATAAAAAAATAATTAATAATATTAATAAATAATAAAAATTAAATAAACATATTATCAAAACTAATAATAAACAATAAAAATATTATAAAAAAATTAAATATCTATAATATTATTAATAAACAATTATACCACATTAAATATAAGTCTTTATTCTCATTTATTTGATTTTCTTTTCCAATACTTATATTCAATATATACTCTAAGTCTCTAATTTTATTATTAAGTAAAAGGGAAATAAAATTAATATAATTTTTAAGGACTAGATTTAACAAAAAATAAATCTTTAAAGACATAATTAAGATAAAATAGAAATTTAAAAGCTTAATCAAGAAGTTTTGAAAGTTTAAGGGATCAATTTGAATGTGGATTAAAGTATTAAGGCCAAACTAAAAACTTTAAAAAGTTTAATGTCACCCTATGTAATTTAACCATTTTTTCCAGAATTTTAAACCCACTTTTCTTCTTCTTCCTCCTCCTGGCAACCCTGCAATATTCCAAAACTCGGCAAAAACGAGCCGATATTGCCGCTACAGACGCTATCGCAAAATATAGCGTCCGCGCAGGATGCTATCGGCGTGAATCCGTTGCACACTGCAAAATTCTCCAAAAACGGTTTCGGAAGGTGGCACGACCGCTATTTTGCGGTCACAATCGCATTAGCGGTCCGTGATTTGAATCCCTACCTCCGACATCTTCATCTACACCGCAGTCTCCACCAAGCATTTGATTGTGTCGATATCTCTTGAAACTGAAAAGGATTTTTGAGATCAAATTCGTAGAAGACCTAAGAATTCAGACTTTTAAAAGTTTGGGTTGGAAGGGGATGATTTCATATATTTATATGCAATTTAAACAGACTCCTTTTATAAGTTGGATTCTAAAAATTTATCTATTTATATTTTAAAGATATATCATTATCATTAAGGTAATATTTTCTTTTAATTATTTTGCATTTTAAGTAATTAATAATTATATTTTGGTGGTAATTATATCATTATCGATTGTGGCCAGGCCGAGTAGGAGTGCTCAAGAGCTTGTATCTTGGGTTCGACCGCTGAGTGGGTGGTGTAAGCTCAATGTGGATGGAGCTCACGATAGTGTGCCGGAGATCACGACGTGTGGTGGTGTGGTTCGTGATGAGGGTGGCTGATGGTTAATTGGGTTCACTAAGCAAATCGGTAAATGCTCGGTGTTTGATTCCGAATTATAGGAATTCTATGAAGGTCTGCTATATGCATGGTCGACTGGTATTAAGCGACTCATTTTGGAGTCAGATTATTGAATGTAATTCGATTATTTCAGAATGGTGGGTATGATCGATATGTGTCTTCCTTGGTTTGTCCTATCCAGGACTTGTTATGCAGGCCGTGAGAAATTCAGGTGGTGCATGTAGTGCGTGAAGGTAATACGCTTGCCGATGGCTTGACAAAAATTGCATGGAGGGGCGATCTTTTGTGTCATCATTTTTTTGATTCAGTGAAGGAGGTACTACACCTTCTACATGGAGATGCATCGTCTTATAGTAAGCCCAGATAGTTAGTTTGTTTATTACTTGTATAAGTCTTCTTGCTGGTTAGGGTGAGTCAGGTTTTTGTTTTATGTCGAGTATCTCTCGTAAATTTTATGTATCTATTACTATATCTACTATTTTCCTTCAATTAGAATTATGAATTTTTAACGAGACACATAATAATACTCTTCTTTTTATAAAAAAATAATTGCAATAATGAAAATGAATTTATTATTGACTCGTGAATCAAGATGTAAATTAACTCATTAACATATATTATTTTTGAAATATTTTCTAAAAAAAATCTGGCAGAATTACAAATAATTAATATACAATTGAGTAAACATGTGAAGTAACGTCTCTAAATGCTTTATTTAGAAATTAAAATAAGGCTTAAATGCACAGAAACCTTCAAACTAGTTTTTATCGAATTAGGTATCTAAATTATCATCGTAATTACTTTAGACTCATCGTTATTTCATTCGTTTAATATTTTACAATTTATAATTGTTTTGAATTATTTATAATTTATATAATTTTTATTTTTTTTAATTTATAATTTCTTAAATTTTTACTATCTTTATGTTTTTTATTTTAATTTCTTTTATTTTTTCCATGCGACACTTTCCAGTAATCATGTAACATCCGGAATCTAACTCAAAATATCCGGTGGATTCAGAATGCTATATTGACTCCACCACCGGTCACCTTATACCCTTATCCAAAAATTCGGCCACTCAAATCAAACCCAAATTTTATCCTCTCTTCTTATCCCAACCGACCACCTCTAACCCCTCATTTAAACTCGGTGACAACCCCTAAATGGTGATAACATCAAGTCAAAATTTATCTTGGCATTTCCCTTGGTGTGGATCCGAGAAAGGTGATCACTTGGGACTTGGGAGCCAGTTGTAGAGAAATTCCAGGCGAAATTAGTTGGGAAAATCAGAGTCGTCTTAGATATTTTTGAGGACCTAAACAAAAATTAAAAAAAAAGGCTTTTATAGAACAAAAATATGTTCCACTACTTTGAACAATTAATTTATATTTCATTAATAAACCATAGAAATGTGATTAAAATTTATCAAACACATTATTTCATTTTTGTTAAGAAAACACTATAAATACAACTAAAACTAAGGGGCACTACTAACTTACTAGACTGTCAATTGAAAATCGATGAAGTTACAAAGGTCGAAGGTGGGGGTCCATAGCGGTCGCTCAGGGTCAAAGCTGGTATACTTGCACACGTAAGACTCACCTTGGGATTATTTTCTTGCACTTTTACACTAAATATTTAATCGTTTGCCAAGCGTTAGCAATAGTTGACAAGTTTTTGGCGCCATTGTCGGGGATTGTAACGTAATTTATTGTTTTGATTTTTACTTGTTTCGTTTCTTTTATTATTATTTCACTTTATTTATTTGTTTTAACTGGTGTATGACCAGAAAACCACCATTTGGTGGAAGATTGGTCATACGACCCAGAAATTTAGAGAACCCTACAGGGGTTAAAAAGAAAAGCTCGAGAGATGGCACATTAAGGCAATGAAGGAGCCGATGGTAACCCAAACAATCAGGGAAATCCACCAATCCACAATGGGATACTGGCTGCACCTGTTGCCACAGCCATTAATATGGAGGAAGAGAGACCTATCCAAGAATACTCAGTATCGAACATAGACAATTTGATGCTAGGAATGATTGGTCTAGAGGTAAATAAACCGAATTTTAAACTTAAACCGATGATGATATAAATGCTTTTAAATGTGGGACAATTTGATGGAGCACCTACTGGAGTCCCGAGGCAACACTTGAAGCAATTCATGGAAGTTTGCTAGCTATTTCAGCAGCCTGGAGTATCGAAAGATACAGTGAAGCTAAAATTGTTCACATTTTCCCTGAGAGATAGAGTAAAAACGTGGCTTAGTTCTTTTCCACCTAGTTATGTCATCTCATGGGGAGATCTATGCCAGAAATTTTTGCTGCAATTCTAGCCACCTAAACTCACTGCCAAGCTGAGGAATGAGATCATTACATTTAGGCAGGCTGATGATGAGACCCTATATGATGCATGAGAGAGATTCAAGGAACTGTTGAGGAGGTATCCCATGCATGGATTCCCAAACTGGACCTAGATGGAGACCTTCTACAATGGACTCAATGTTTCATGCCAGGACTGTTGTTGATGCTTCGGCAAATGGTTCGCTACTTGACAAGAACTATACAGAGGCAGTTGGCATCCTTGAGAGGATCTCAACTAATGATTTCAAGTATCCTACTACCAAGTTAAGATTTCCAATCTTACTAGAATAGTGAGAACTTTGCAAAGGAATAAAGAATCCTAAAAGGTCAAGGCATTAGACCCATTCTGCACAATATGTGTCCAAGTGGATAGAAGCCGTTACAGTGCCTAAAGACATTGCAAAGAAAATCTTGAAGTTTTTTCACAAACATATACTCAATCGCTTTGGAACACCAAAAGCATTAATCAACGATCAGGGTAAACATTTCCATTGCAGCCAGGTGGCTGCTACGTTGAAACACTACAGAGTAAATTATAGACTAGACACAACGTATTATCCTCAGTCGAATAGACAAGCAGAGGTATCTAATCGAGCAATTAAAAATGTTTTGAAAAAGTGGTGAATACCACCAGAAAAGATTGGTCCTCTCGTCGAGATGATGATTGTGGGCTATACGCACTGCATACAAAACTCCATTAGGAATGTCGCCATGTCAACTTATTTTTGGAAAATCTTGTTATTTGCTAGTAGAACTTGAGCACAAGGCTTTGTGGGCCCTTAAGTAAGTCAATCTTGATTATGAGGCAGCTGGAAAGAAGCGATTGCTGGATATTACTGAATTGGAAGAAATTCAATGCAACGCTTATGAAAACGCCTCTATTTATAAGGACAAGAGTAAGCACTGGCACGATAAGATTATTTTGCATCGACAATTTGAAGTGAGATAGTTGGTTTATCTATTCAATTCTATGTTGAAATTGCACCAAGGAAAATTGAGATCACGTTGGTTTGGACCTTTTGAAGTTGTGGAAGCATTTCCACATAGTGCTGTCACTATCAAAGATACAAAAGGGGGAACTCCATTCAAAGTCAATGGCCAACGACTTAAACTCTACTCTGGTGACTTTCATCTTGAAAATATTGAGACCATTAAATTAGTCGATTTCTTTTGAAATTCTCTTTAAATGTTTTTTTAGATTTAGATTTTATTTTCTTTGTTTTTCGTTTAATTTTCTTTCTTTCCCTTTTTGCAGAATAAAATCTCTTTGTTTTGTCTATTCTCTAACAACTTGTACGATAGAAGGAAGAGAATAGGAGCAAGAAGAAGAAGAAGAGATGCTAGATCTCCTCCTCCTATGAGCCTGAGAATTAAGTTAGTCTACTTTTAGCTTTTGTAGGCATGCATTTTATGTACTGTAATATCATTTTGTATTTATGTATTGTCATTACATTTACATTGTCATTGTAACAACATGTAGTTGTAATTGCATTTGCATTCATCATTGTAACTGCATTCAGTTATTTCATTTTGTCATTACATTATGTCATTGCATTCCTTCATTCCATTCTATTTTCTTTTTCATTGGGGACAATGCAACCTTTGAGTTTGGGGGTATACGCCTAGGAGTTGAAATGCACCCCCATTTCAAAAAATTTCAAGAAAATTTTTTCTATGCAAATGCAAGGTTCCTTTTGTTTTGAAAATGCTTTGCTTGCATTCGATTTGTAAATCTTAAATTGTTATGATCATTGATAAGTTTATTGGATATACTTGATGGATAATTGCATTTCTTAACTCTACATTGATATATCTGTTGGTTTGATTAGAGAATATCTTGCATCATTCCTTTGATTTTTGATGATCTTCTCATGTTGTAGTATGTGTCATATATATACATATATATGTATATATTATTAAGTATAAATAAAAGGCATTTCAATGTGAGTGCAATAAAATAAATAAAGTAGCTTTAAGGGGGGAACACTCATCTGCATACGTTAGAAAAATGAATCTGGCTAAAGGTTGTCGTTGCATGAGTGTGTGTCATTACATTGAAGTACTTCTTGGGAGTTCGTTGCACAACATCTTACTTCTCAAGGTCTAGGGTGCATTCATTGCTTGATATCCCTCGCTACATAAAAAGAGAGAGAAAAGAAGAAAAAAATGAAAAAAGATATATATGTTATTATGTTGGGTGCTAAATAAATGCTGATAGGAGAAATGAATCTAAGATGTTAGGGATGATGTTAGATATTCTTGAATTGCTAGCTTATCTATTTATTTAGAGTTGATTATGCATTTATCTCTCTTGTCGATGCATAAGATTTATTGATTGAATAGAATGATTCAAGTATCTAGAATGCCTATGATCAGCTATTGGACCTTACTGTCTTGATCTTTACTTGAGGACAAGCAAAAACTCAAGTTTAGGGTGTGATAGCTCTCTAAAGAGCATATATTTTCCCTTGATTTATAGGTATATTTGTCCCCACATTGATGTTCATTGCATCTATTTATGCATTTTTATGTCTATTTCTGCATTTTTTCTAACTTAGTTCTAGTGGCTCGTGTTTTGTATATTTCTGCCTATTTTGCCTTATTGTCGCTACATTACAAATGTCCCTACAAAGGAAGTTTTCACCACTGTTGCCAGTTTGACACTATATTTGCCAGCTGTCCAGCCTGCTTAAGGATAAGGACGACTATGTCAGATGTCCAGCTTGTTACAACAAATTATGTACGACGCTGGGCACGCAAATAACTTATAGGACAAGTGTCCTTCCTTGGGTGGCCTATAAAAGGATTATTTTGGAGGAGAGAGAGGGTCACGCTATTCCCATTTTTTCATATCATCTTCAACCTCCGAGCTTCTTTCCTCCATCCATGGCGACTTAAGCTTGTTTCTGGAGATCTGAGGTGAAGTGAGGCAGATCTATCCAAGGAAATGAGGAGTCAAGTGCTGAATCGAGAAAATATATTGTTATCTTCTTAAACTTTTCTCTATTTTAATGTTTTTAGAGATTTACTTTGTATTTTGTGCTTATCTTGACGATGATTTAATTTTCTAGAGCTTTATGAACTTGTTTAAACTCTCTTCAGTTTAATATATATTTGTGTTAGCTTTTTTTAAGCTTTAATTGTTGGATATAGTTTACATTTTGCATGAGAGTGTTAAACTAGCCACTAATATCGAAAGATGCAACGACAAGTCATATTAATGAGTTTTACAGCAAAAGTTGGTTGGATGCAACGAAAGTTGGTCCACTCGTTCGAAGGACTATAGCCTCAAATTACAACGAAAGTTGAAGTTGATCTACATCTCTAAGTCAATGGTTGAAGGTTAAATGGAATCTGATACTCAAACTGACCACTGCACTAGTTGAACCATTATTTTGCCTCGAAGTGTACTTGAACTTTCTGCCAAGCTGAACCAAGGAGATCCAGGCTTTATTCTCATATTTCTCTATATTTTATTACACTATGCTATTGCTACCACAATTAATCATTTATTCACCTTATTATCATTTTATTGCAACCACCATTGCACCCATAACTACCACTCTTACAGCACTATATTGTAGTTACATAAGTATAAGCGTAATACACCATCCTCGTGGGATCGATATTTATACAGGATTTCCCTTTTTATATTCTTGCATCGATAATTTAGCTTGCACTAATAGGGTGACGTTTTTACGCCAATCAGTCCCTCTAGTTGGAATACCAACAAGTTCCGAGGGTTGGATATCCAATAAAGAAGTTAGTTTTGTGTTGAGAGATGTAGACATTCAATAAGGGTTGTACATTTGGAGTTGAGTTAATGAGCAGGCTTTAGTGGATTATCCGGTGGACTTTCATGCATTGGATGAACCTTTAGGAGTTAAGTGCATCGGGCTGCCAGTGGAAAGGCCTCGAGAGACAACAGTTGAAGTTATTCAGTACAATGGAGAACCTAAAAAGGTTAGACAAGTTTTAAAGATTCTATTAAATTCTTTATCGTTGTCCACACGTGTGGAGATTGAGAACAAATTGAGCAAGAGAAGAAGTGGTTGGTCAAAGAAAAAATCACAAAACAACATATAATTGTGAATAGTTCCCTTGCAGATTCACATTTTGTAACTTGGCGACAAACTTTGTTGAGAGAGGTTCATGCGACTGTGGATTTGGACAAATTGTTAGAGCCATGACAATCAGAAACGAGGAGGACATCATAAAAGATATTCCGACGTTATTTGGAAGACATGAAAGCGAGCAGTAGCTTGAGTTGAAGGTGTTGTCTTAGAACATTATGGGTATGGGTTCATCAACGAAAAGACAATTTAACATTTGTTATGACAGTATCACTGTGAGAGGTGTTTTTACAAGAAACAAAGTTGGAGGTTATTTCGGATCATCTTTTAAGAAGCCATGACATTCAAATTCTTATGAGTTTGTGTTTTTGCTTGCACTTGGGCGTTTGGGGGCATATTGATTATGTGGGAGTCATCAAGGTTTCGTATGGACTCTTTGGTAAAGAAATATTTTGTCGCCATTTGAGGCACTTGGATAATGGACGATTGGCACTGCAGCATGTTGAATGTATACGCTTCATGTACAGTGGAAGGGTAGATAACATTATGGGAGATATTACATGAATGTTTAAATATGCATGTATGGTTGCGGAGGTGTATTACGTGATGCGGATGGTTGTGTTCTAGCTTTGTTTTTAGGTTCAATAGGTGAGCTGGATTCCAATGAGGCTGAACTTCAGGCTATAGCTTATGTATATGTTGGTTTACACAGGTTGGAAAATGACTTCTTAAATTATAATTGAATCGGATTCGAGAGTAGGGGTGACATGAGTATTACCTCATGAGAGATGACCATGCAAATTATGATGATGATTCTGACAAATTGATGAGGTTTGCACTTTATTGTCATGTTTATGTTTTCACAAAATATTTTGTGAAACCAATGAGTTAGCAGATCAATTGACTTAAGGGGTATTGATCGTACATCCTAGTTTCATGTTATAAATTAAGGTTGCTTGCGGATCCGCATCCCAAGTGTTGTTTTTTGATGCTGGCAGTCCTGGCCCTGGGCCAGGGTAATAAGGGTGCCCGTCCAGGGCCTACTATTAAAGGAATTTATATGTTTGGAATTTTTTTAAATTATATATGTTGATAAGGGTTTAATTTTTTCTAATACTTGTTATTAAGGGCTCAATATTTCTCAATACTTGTTAATAAATGATTATTTTTTCAATATTTATTAGGATAAACTACATTGGTAGTCACCGAACTTTTAGGATGGTTTCATTATAGTCACCGAACTATTAAAACTTTCATTACGATCACTCAACTTTTATATCACTTTCATTATTGTCACTACCGTTAAAAAATGCTGACATAACACGTTATTTTTTCATTTTTTCTCTTTTTATTCCTATTCTCTCTCTTTCCTCCATGGACATTAGAACCGGTAGAAACATGACATTTCATCTCTTGATTTTCTTCAATTTCTTCTTCCATTATCGTTATTATTTGCCCATCTTCTTTTAAACAAAATCCAGAAACTCTTTCTTTGGAACCAAATATGAAATAAGTTACATCTGCACAAGATTTGGTGGACTTTATTTTGAATGATGAGGATAATTGTTATAGTAGATTTTTTTCTCCCTTGGTTATGGTGGTTGCAAGGCTCTTCATCGATGTTGGAAATTGGTAGATTTTTCAATTGGCATAGATGAACCTAGATGTACAGTTCCTTCAGGTGAATTACGAAGAGAATAAATGCATGTTTTATAGCCTTAATGTACATATGTTGCGCTTCTTTCGGTTCTATAGAGGACCTCCGGGGGGGGGGGGGTTATATAGCTTTAGCTGCACCAAGGCCATGATTAGTCTTGTTTGTATCCTTCCCTTTTGATGAAAAAATTATCAGATGTGTGTAGTAATTAGAATGAAAATAAACCTATATGATTCCTTTTGGATCATTTGATTTTGATAGTCATTGTTCATGTTGAAGTCAGTTACCTCTCTCCATGGTTCTAGAGACAACCATACAAGTGCATCTTCTCTCCAAAGTTCTAGAGTATATCTATATATTATAATAATATATATGTAAAATATCTCAAACTTACACCGACTTACTACGCCTATATATAGGCCTTGCATTTGTTAGAATTGTGTGCAAGTTGAGAGAGTATGAGTGAGTGGTGCAAGTGTGCAAGTGAGGTGTACACGCGAGATAGAAAGTGGTGAGTGCAAGAGTGAGTGAAGCAAGTCAGTGAGTTAGTGTTAGAGAAATAGTGAGGTACATGTTTGCATTGTAATATCTTTTGTGTATTAATAAAAGGCATAAAGTCAAAAATACCTCCAATGTTTGACTGAATAGTCACTTTAGCCCTTATTTGTTTCGGAGTAATTCAACCCTCAACGTATCATTTTGGGTCAAAATGGTCCCTCTGCGGATGAAAATTGTTAGAAAACCGATGGTAAACAATTTGAAATGACTTGACAGAATGATAAGTCAATAGAAAAAATTATTTTATATTTTATATAATTTTATAAAATTATTTTTTGACTGATGTAATGTTTTTTTCAAGTCAACACATCTGTCTATATGATATTGCCATGTTAGCTTGCACGGCCATATAGGTTTGTCATGTCATTTCAAGCTATTTATCGTCAGTTGTCTGACAGTTTTCATCTGCAAAGAGGTCATTTTGACCCGAAATGAAACGTTGAAGGTTGAATTGCTCCAAAAAAAGAATAGGGGCCAAAATGACTATTCAGTCAAACGTTGGGGGAATTTTTTTAGTTTTATGCCTTAATAAAATTATTACTTGCTCTTGTAATTAGAAGTTTCCCGGTTAAGCCTTAGTTTATGTATTTCTTAGTGTACTTGAATTAGTTATTATATAGTCGGCTTTGCCGCCTGAATGATATATGGTCGGTACTGCTGCCTAAATAGTATATGGTCAGTTCTACCGCCTAATTGGTGTATGGTCGACACTGTCGCCTAAGTTGTTGTGCACTAAGAAATTAGAAGATAGAAAGGCTAACCAACTCAGGGAGTTGGTGTATTACTAGTGGTTAGTCTTATGTCCTCCGTAGTGGGTGTGTTGGGTCTGTCAAGTTTTCAACAATTAGTATTAGAGCCAGCGGCTTGGGACCGTTACTTGTAGAATAAGCTTCGATAAGCATTGGACGCTTATATTGGTCTGCGTTGCATCAAGGTGCTAAGGGGAGACTGTCAGAACACAGTCAGGGACTGTAAAGCTTTTGGTTCAGAACCAAGCTTACTTGTCATCGAGCATCAGTCACCGTGGCAGATTTTGGAAGCACAAACAGAAAAATTAGGAAGCTCAATGAGCACAACTACGGTTATTGAGAGACATGCATAGAATCCTACCTACAAGGTCAGGATTTGTGGGAAATAGTCATCGGCACCGACACAATTCCTCCACCGAGGTAAAATGCCAAAGCCTTGAGAAAATAGAACATCAAGGCTGGGAAGACTTTATATATATTGAAGATCACAATTGAGGATGACATATTGGAGCATATTCGTGATGAAAATACACCAAAGGCAGTCTAAGAAACTTTGGCGAAGTTATTTTCAAAGAAGAATAAAGCACACTTCCAACTTTTGAAAAATGAGCTCGCGGGTATTTCACAAAGAAACTTATCTATTGGTCAGTATTTCACCAAGGTGAAATCTATTTGTCGTGAGATATCTCAACTTGCAACAAAGGAGAAGGTGAGTGAGGCAAGGATGAAGAGAATTCTCATCCATGGCCTAAGACATGAGTACAATGCTTTTATTGCCGCTGTAAGGGGATGACCTACTCAACCATCCTTAGTGAAGCTAGAGAACTTGTTGGCTAATCAGGAGACGTTAGCCAAATAGATGAGTGAAGTAATCATAAAATACAAAAAGGAGGCACTCTTCACTAGCAAGAAGAAAGGTACGCCACGAAGACAAGGCGTGGCAAAGGAAATGAGGACACAAGGAGACAAGTTTCTTATGAGAGATAGAAGTAACACTTCAGGGAGAGATCAACATAGAAAACAAGACTATCACCAATAGTACAAGAAGAACGATAGATGACAAAGTGGCGAATGCTTCAATTGTGGAAAGAAGAACCACTTTGCTCGAGATTGCAGATTACCCAAGATACAGACTTTTCAAGGAAACATGGCCACCAAAATAGATGATGAGAGTGAGGTTATGTTCGAAACTTCCATTAGCAAGGAAGAATAGGAAGCAAAAGCTAGGCTTTTTGTTAAAAAAGATTTAATAGAAGACATGGAGGAATCATCCCTTATAGCAACCACAGACTCAAAGATAAACTACAAGGATGAACAAGAGTTCAAAGAAGACATGTAGGAACCAGCTCTTGCAACAACCATGGAGTCAACTAATAACACGTTCAAGGATAAGGACTCTTGTCTAGTGGAGCTTGATGGAAGGGTCAACGAGTTTTGTGAGGAAATGTTGGGAGCCTTAAAAGAGACTACTGGCAAGTGTTCACAACAATGTGATGCTTTTTCTAGTGAAATCCTTATTCTTAAGGAAGAGAACAAAGCTCTAAGGGAAGAGCTTAAGGTGGTACATGGGGAATTGGAAAATATGAAGGAGGAGATGATGCTTTTTAGGAAGACACTAGCTCATGATGGGGGAGCTACCTCATCCATCCTAATTTTATCTCCTTCGAGAGTGGAAGTTTCTAATGCAAGCCCCTAAACCTGTTCTAGCCGAAATCGAGCTAAAAGGGTCACATTAGGTTTGTCGAAGCAAACCCGAGCTAATAACATAAACCGAGTCCTTTTTTGTTTTATCTTTTCTAAATGCATAGGTGTTATCCTAAGATGAGCATACTTTAGCGGATTTGATAACAATGAGATTAGATTACAAACAGGGTTCAATTGCTTATACATGCACTTCAGGGACCAAAATGTAATTTCCACAAATTTTAGGGACTTAACCAACTTTTAATTTACCAAACCTCAATTAATCACGTTTCAAGCTCATATACCAATTTTACAGCTAAAAAAAGCATGTAAACTCATACGATTGCATAAATAAAAAATGGGGACTAGATTGCATATTTTCAAACTTCAACAGGCAAAAACTCAAAGAAAACAACAATGTGTACCGATACGGGCGAGAAAAGGTGATATGACGCCTTTGGTTAAGGGGCTAAAATCTAAGTTGAATGCAACAAAAATGGTAAGAATTATTATTGGAACACTAACTACATAATTTATACATGACTTCAACTAAGAAACCAGTTAAGGTTTCAGTTACACTGCAAGAAAAGGTGATATGACGCCTTTGGTTCAGGCGATGACAGAAGCATTTTAGGCTGCAATGGCTGGAGTTCATGTACCTGCGCTGGCACCTACTGTTGCTGTTAATCTGGGGTTGCCATTAGAGTGTTTGCGCAGTCTTGGAGGAGTTGAGTTTAGAGGGTTGACACTCTAACTTTTGTTTTTCTTGCTTTTGTTTTTTAGTTGTTCTTTGTGAAATTCATTTCATTACTTTTGTTGTGGTCAATTTTGAATGAAATTCACATGTCAGACATCAGTAGGGGTGTTCAAAATTTTGGTGAACCGAATTAACTGACCGAATCGAAAATTTTTCGGTTAATTGATCGGTTAATTTTAGGTTCGGTCGGTTAACAGTTAATGATTTTTTCAAACTTCGGTTATCAGTTAATTAACCGAATTACCTAAAATTTTTATATTATATATATTTATTTTTGGTCACTAAACTTTTAAAAATTATAAAATGGTCATTAAACTTTATTAAATTAGCACAAAATGATCATTAAATTTATTAAATTATTAAAAAATAATCATTAAAATTTTCAATATTTATCAATAATTTATAATGTGCAATAAATCAATGGTCATTTTGTAATAATTCGATAAGTCTAATGGTTGTTTTATAACTTTTGAAAGTTCAGTGGCTAAAAAGATTATTAACATAGTTTAGTGACCATTTGTGTAGTTTACCCAAAATTTTATAACAAATTTCGGTTAACCAAATTAACCGACCAAACTAACCGAACTTTTTTCAATTCTGTTAAAAATTTTTGAAAAAATTTCGGTTCGGTTAATGAAATTTTGGAAGTTCAGTTCGTTCGGTTAACCGGACCGACTGTTTGAACACCCCTTAGACATCAGAGATTTTTTTAAAATGAACCTATGAGAATAAAATTCATTTGTTCTGAGCAGAGGTTTGATTTGTTTTTGATAATATTTCTGTTTTAAAATTGTTTTTATTCTTTGATTTGTTATATTTGTTTTTTTTAAATATAAGAGTATAAATATTTTTCGATATTACTACACTAGCTGCGGCAAGTTTACAAACAATTCTCTAAAAACTTTACTAAGCTTGACTTTTTTATGGCAATTTGCTAAACTTAACATCTCTTCTTTTTTTCTTTCAATTCACTCGACTTATACAAACAACCTAACTCCTATTTATAATGTTCCTTAACCGACTTAAGAAAATATCTAGACATTAATTAAATATTGTTTAAACTAATCCTAACATTTTCTACACATTGCCGCCTTATCCATTGCTTAAATGTTAAGGATTCGTGAAAGTTCTAGCTGTTGCCACACTTGGAAGCTCCATGAAGTTGCCAACATTAAAAGTGAGCGTTCGGTCGAATAAAAAATATTTTGAATTATTCGAATTGACACGTCATATTTTATAACTCAAACTTTATTTGAATTTTTTTATTTGAGTTGAGTTTATAAATTTTGAGTCGAATTCGAGTCAAGTCAAATTTTCGAATTCCTATACAAATTTAAATTTTTTTCGAGTCGAGTTTTGTTCACCCCTAACTTCTACTTAAATCAAGAAGCTTCCACACACCCCTTGTCTATCCGACATATTATTTTTAGAATAAAATATAAAAATCGTCACTAAACTTTGCTCTTTGACTTATTTTTGTCATTAAACTTTCAAAACGATCAATTTACTCACTGAACTTTATACATTAACATATTTTATTTAGTTAATATTATTTTATTAATATTTTAATATAACTTGGCATATTTTATTATTAAATATAAAGAATTACTAATAATCATTTACTAATAGGCTAAAATATTGTTGTTGATAAAAAATTTGAAATGAAGTGCAAAACCAAATATTTACTCGTTGAGAGATGTTTTTATAACAAATGGCTAAAGTCATCCGAAAGTGATGATGGCTTTGTCTCTTCACTGTAGCAACATTTCTAGTTAAAAAAAATTAACATCAATATCCTATTTTAAATATGACGTTATAAGTTAAAAATATATATTCAACTAATAATTAAATTTATTAGTATTATAATAATTAAAAATATATTAATTTAAATTATAGAAAATATAAAAAATATTTTTTATTAAAAAAATTTGCAATGGTCGTATGATTCATGAAAATATATAAAATTTAAAATATTTTTTATCAAAAAAATTGACATGATGATATATAGAATTTTCAAATCTACAAATAATTTATTAATACTATATTTGTGTCTTGATAAAAATTATAAGTTTATATTTTATAAAATAAACACATCATACGATAATAAATAAGGTCAAAACTATAATTTTGACTTAAAGTGTTTTTTTAAATTTAAAAGTTGAAATTTTTAGTTTTTATATACAATTTTTTGAACAATGACATCTAGATTTTATTAAACACATTGAAAGATATTACAAATACAATTACATCAAAAAAAGAGAAAAAAGGGGACTAGTCCATTAAAAATCTCATACAAATGTGTAAAGAAAAACAATCACTTCTATAGAGATTAGCAAACCATCAAAACCCAAAAACTTTCATGAACCTCCTTGCCTCTAACCAAACGAGACGCTTTATAGGATGAAAAATGAGTGGTGAACGGAATAAACTATCAGGCATATTGCTCCGCTACACAGTTCTGATTACATCGGCTAACAAACCATCACACTAGTAGGATCCATCTTTTCTATGACCACCGACAGAATCAAATAAAAAAACTAGCGCTATGAGGATCTCGATACGAGCACCAAACGACCGCTAAGCTATGCTAAAATCGTATCAAACGAATCACAAAAGCCAATGAAAAGCGTGCCACAAAGGCATAGGAAACGCGTGCCACAAGAGCATAAATTCTTATTAAAATTGAGAAAACAAAATTGCGTGCCACAAACGCAAGGATTTTTAGACGAGAGAAAACTAAGATTTTTAGCTTTTATATTTGAGTTGAAAATTTTTTAAAATGCATTATTATTCAAAAATTATATGTTAAATGATTTCAAAAATACTTTTCAAAAGTAATGTTAAATAGAGCCCAAGTCGGTAAGTACCGACTAGAAGCAAGATAAACATTGCATATGTTGAGAACCTATGAACCGATTTAAATTAAAACTCACTTTTATCATTTATATTTAATAGATGTTAGTGTGAACCACTCTTAGGTCATGGTTTGCTTATTTGTGAGATATATGTGACAATAATTTACTTTTATTGACAATAATTGAGAGATAGAGTGATGACAATCAAGTTTTTTATGTACACACTAAAATAATAGGACCAATACCTGAAGAAGTTGAGTACTAACATAAATAAACTATTATGCAAAGAGGAAATAGATTAAGGGGCTAAAATCTAAGTTGAATGCAACAAAAATGGTAAGAATTATTATTGAAACACTAACTACATAGATTAAGCGTTCGATCGAGTTGAGTCAAAATTTTTTGGATTAGTCGAGTTTATGAATCATATTTTACAACTCAATTTTTATTTAAATTTTTTTTATTGTAGTCGGGTTTATGAAATTCATGTCGAGTTGAGTTTTTGAGTTTCTATACTAATTTAATTGTAATTATTTATAATGTTATAATACATATTGATCCCAATTTAAATGACTTTCTATGTCTACACGCGATATAAAATATATTTCTTCATATTTTTTACATGTGATATACATATATCAAACAATATTAAGTAACTTTACTCGAACTTGAAAATCGAGTCATTAAAAAATTTCGAGTTATTCGAACTCTCATTTTATAACTCAAACTTTATTTGAAAATTTTCACGCTAAGTTTATGGTATTACGAGTCGCGTATTTTCGCGTCGAGTAGAGTCAAAACTTTAATTTTTTTCCCCAAATCGAATCGAATTTTGCTCACCCTTACATGTATATTTCTATGTGGAACCATTGGAGAAGTTATCTCTCAACTTTCTAAGCGTGCACAAAATTAGCAAACTATTCGAGCCATCTTTATAACATACACCAACTCTTTCCACTTCCACCATATAGGCTATTCCAAAACTTTATCATATGCTTGACAGTGGCGGATGCACCCAGTCTTAGTGGAGAGTATTTGCATTCTTATTTTTGAAAGTATAAGTTTAATTTAATATTATTTTTAAAATTGTTTTTTATGCGTTAATAATAATTTTTTTGCATACCGATTAAGAAAAAAATATTTTGTACTTTCATTCTTGAATGTCTGGATCCGCCACTGATACAAAATATTTTTTCTACAAGTCAAAAGCTTTAACAAGTACACAAAGTCATATGATCTACTATGAAAAGTTATCCAATGCACACCACCTAATGGACAATAGATCAACAAGATTGCCATTCCAAACTTCTCAAATACGAATCGAATCACCTTTGGGTAAAACTGTTCGGCGATAGAGGAAAAGAAGAAGAACCGTAGAGTGATGACGACAATCAAAAAAACCTTGGAGGTAACGACTGATATGAGGACAACCGATTTAAAAGATGGAAGCTTGGGTTTTTTATGGGGAAAATGAAACAAAAAATAAACTCTAGGGTGCCACATCAACGTTCTCTAACGGCAGTTAACGAGAGTAACCTTAATGAAAACAAGTTAAAAGTTAAATGACTATACCGCAAGTTTTAAAAGCTTGATGACTAAATTGCAATCGTCTTAAAAGTTTGGGTACTATTTATGTATTTTATCTTGATTTTAATTTTTGATTAAGCTTCCACAAATTTTTAAAGAGTGGATTCAACCCATTTTTGCCCCTATTGAACCCATAACATATGAGAGAGGAGAGAGTGCTAACTGAAAGCTTTTAACCACATATTCTAGATGACTTATACTTTTAAAATATTGAATATGGTACATGTAGTTTGACTAAATATTTAATATGGTACTTTTGTTTTGCCTAAGAAACTTCCAAATTCATTCAACAACAGGAACCAACATACAACAAAGGATAGTCCATGCTTTACACATATTAAGAACAAAACAGAGAGACCAAGCCAAACGGCTAAAGACCAAATCCATACTTAAACTACCAATTATCATCGTAGGTATTATTATAATATTTGTGAATTTTTATTTACTGATTTGGTGCTTATTAGAGAGTGTTGACACAAATCTGTAATAACACACGAGAATAATTCTGTTATAATACTTAATAACGATATTGTAATGACTCGGATTTCGGGTTAGCGAATCAGGTCTTGGACCCAGTATTGGGCATTGGGTTCAAGGCCCAAGTAAAAATATGTAATTGGGCTTAGGGGTAAAAAAGGAAAAAATAAAAAGAAAAGAAATAAAAAAGGAAAAGGTTGTTTGAATTTTAAATAGGGAGTGGGTGGTTGAAAAGAGAGGAAATGAATAATGGAGGAGAGAGAAAAGGAAAAATATGAGAATGGTGGGAGAGAGAGAAAAGATAGAAAAGTTGGGAGTTGAAATTTCAAACTCCAATCTACGGAGATCTAGTCGTCCGATCGTGACACCACCACCGTCATTGTGTTCATCTCGTCGAGACGTGTCCGCCGGTACCAGCATAACCTCCGTCAGAGTTGCCGTCGGAAGAGGTGAGAGAGAGGAACTTTCAGGTTGTGCAGTTCAAGGGAGTTAGAGGGCTCGAACCAAGAAACGGAGGCCACCACTGCGTTCACCGGCTCGAGAGTTGTGGGCCGGTGAAGTTTGGTCGCCGGAAGCCGCCGGAGCTGCTGACACGCTCCGCCGCTGGTTGTGCAGTTTAAGGGAGTTAGAGGGCTCGAACCAAGAAACGGAGGCCACCATCGCGTTCACCGGCTCGAGAGTAGTGGGCTGGTGAAGTTTGGTCGCCGGAAGCCGCCAAAGCTGCTGACACGCTCCGCCGCTGCGCGTGGGCGTGGCCTTGCTCCATGGGACTGAGTCACCCGAGTTGACTCGGCCGAGTCAGGCCTAGCTGACTCAGCCCAAGCCCAGTCGCATCGAGCCGAGTCGAGCCGACCGCCGTCGACAGCCACCGTCCGTCAACTGACGTTGACCGCCGCCGTCAACTGCCGTAATACCCCAAAGTCTGTTATGTTGATTAAAGGTCATTTAGTACTAAGATAAGGGATTAAAAGCTTACCTAGTGACTAAAATGACAAAAATACAAAAGTTAGATTTTTCTCAATTATGGACTGTAGAAAAGAAATTTCTAAGGTTTTAAGGTGTCATGTGATAAAGAACGAGTAAAATAGGATACTCGCAAAATTTGGTTAAAATCCAAGTAAAATTTGAATGGGAATTCAAGGTTACAGTTTAGTGACCAAAATGATATGTTTTTAAAACTTGGGTGGTACAAGTTGAAATATGAAAAATCGAAGGACCAAAGTTGTAATTTCCCAAAAGTTAGGTGTTTTATTTCATAGAGCGCCCATTTGTGTGGATCGGATGAGGAATTACTGGTTTGATCCGATATTTCAATTATTGGGAAATCGCAGCCAAAGTTTTAGTGGAATTTAGACACCCGGATCGAACTAAAAAATTATGAAATTTTACCATATGATAGAGAAAGGTTATAGAAGTTATTTCCAAGTGTTGGAAATGTTTTAGTTCAATTCAGGATGAATCCTATAATTATTTTGATTAAGGAATTTAATTAGTAACCGATAAAATTCTTGGCATTTATCGGTAAATCGGATCAAGCTAAAATTTTGGAGATGATTCCATAGACTTTGGAAGAGTTATAACATATTATTTTATAAATATTTAGAGAATTTATCAGTAATTATTTTATCATGTTCATAGATTAAACAAATCATGGAGAAAAATCTGATGTAGATCCTGGAATAAAAATGCAGTATAAGATATCGAATTTCGATTGAACTACAAAGTTAAGCGTGCTCAAGGCATAGGACCTATTGGGAAGGTCTTACGTAAGTACTTGAGACTGATAAAAAGGAATCGGTTCGAGTTAATATTATTCGTATGGATACCTGATAAAGAATTATTAAGAGAATTTTTATCCTATAAAGATTACGGGTAAAATTATCAGTATATTGGATCGAGTCAAAATTTTAAGTTTGACTTCATAAATATGGAATATTTTATTTGATAATATTATTTATTTTTTAGATATGAAAATAAGGAATTTTTAGATTTTATTTGATAGCCCGGTGAAGGGAAATCGTAGAAGAAGTAGTAAGTGAATATCGATAAATTGGATCGAATTAAAATTTCAGAGGTTGCACCATAAGTCACGAAAAATTCATAAAATATTGTTTTATTAATAAATTATTAATTGGTGGATTGTGATCTAACTAGAATAGTTGAATTTTTACAAAATGGCAAAATTAGTAATTTAAGTGACTAGTTTTGGTAATTTGGTAATTTGGCCACAATGGCAATTTTGAAATATTTTGAAAGTATCACGGGTAATATGGTAATTTCCCATGTGAAAGCATTACTCTAGTTTGGTTAGAGTTGAATGGAATTTGGTTGGAATTGAACTAGAATGGTAACTTGTAAATTATGATTCAGTTGGAGGTTAATTTTGGAAAAATGACTAAATTGAATAAAAAATTCAATTTATTATTACATGTGGCATAAATTAAAAAAAGATGAACAAAAATGTTCATCTTCCTCCTCTTCAATTCGAAATAATAGAGAAAAATGGGGGGATACACAAAAAAATTTCCTAAGCATTTTGAAGGCTCCCGAACAAGATTCAATGTATGTTTTTGTTAGAAAGTTGATCTATTTCAATTCTCTTTCATTTGATAGTAATTTTATCAAGAGTTATAAAGATTTGATTATGTTCTTGAAGAAAGAGAAAAATAGGGTTTCATGTTCCATGTTTAGATTGAAGCTTGAACTATGCAAATTTAGTGTTGTAGAGATGAAATCAAGCTTAGATTGTGATTAATTTTATGTTTAAGGATTAAAATCCCAAACCCTAGAATTTGGGATTTTATTTAGGGTTTTGAAATTGATGATGAAAATGGAAGATTGATGATATTAGAAGCTTGATTTTGATGCTAGAATGAAAAATCCTCAACTAGTCCTTTAAGTGACTATTTTGGCATGCTTGGTAAATTAGGGAAAATATTGTGAAAATTATTCTAGTGATGGATTTGAAGAGATTATGAATTTAGAAGCTTGATTATGGCACTTGGACTAAAATAAAGTCCGTGAAAAGTTTAGACACCCAAATTTGGCAAGTAGGAATAAATTGGGAATTTAAATGTTAATTCTTGGAAATGAAGAACATATGTTGGAAATTTTATTTAAGCATGTTAGAATGTTGTTTGGATGAAAAATGAGCCTAGAGAAGCCAATTGACCAATTCGGCCACATGGAAGAATAATGGGAAAATTTTATGAAAATTATGATTATGAGATTTTATGAATCGAATATGTTGTATGAAGTTAGAATTAGAATTAGAATACATAGGGACCAATTCGGCAAGCTTCAAAGTTAAAGGACCAAATCTGAATTTTATGAAATTGGAGTGTATTTATGTAATAAATGATGTTGGAGATGTGAAATTGATGTTAGAATGCTAAACTTATGTTAAATCGATTTAGTGACCATTTTGACAATTTGTCAAAATCAAGTGACCAAATAGGAAAATGAATTCTTGGATGGGGATTAAATCTGATTTTTTAGATAAAATAATAGAATTAAGGTAGTAATGTTGATTTGAGGACTAAATTGCAAAGTTAAAAAAGTTTGAATCCTTACCTTTGCATTTTAGTGACTATTTTGGCAAAGAAAGAAAACTAGAGAGAATTATTTTGAATAACTATTTGATGAAGAAGATGATGAATTGGTGGTTTGAAGTAAGTAATGGGACTAAATTGACAAGTAGAAAAATAAGAAGTAGTTAGTATAAATTAGAAGTTAATTATGGAAATTTTTATGTTAAATGATTAGATAGCTTGATTAAAATTTTGTTATAAATGAATATAACAAATGTTTGTTTATATTTATGTGGATAATGAAATCAAATTCGAATCAAAGAAGATTCGAGGTACTATGAAGGAAAGGATCGAGTAGAATTTAGTGAGGCATGCTAATAAATAACCCAGGTGAGTGTAATTTTTATTTATTTATTATATATGCGAGATGAATGAATGCATTTTTATCTGTTTATATATATATGATGTGAAGAAGACTTGCAATCAGTCAACTTTGATAATAATGAAAATGTATGTTGATCAAAGAAATATTAAATAGCATATGTGATACATGGATTTAGCATAATAATTTATTTAAGATAAATCGGATTATCGATTTTGGGTATGAAATGTTCATTATCGAATTATGGTTGATAGTATTGATGAATTGGATATTGAAGGTGAAAGTATTATATTGTTATGCCCAAGTACTAATGAGACAATGTAGGCACTACGGTGCTGAGACAATGTAGGCAGTACAGTGCTGAGACAATGTAGGCACTACGGTGCTGAGATAGACACTAAGGTGTTGTGCGAGGAACAAAGGGCATCCTTAAGTACGTACTCATCTCAATCGTTTTGGCGATGTAGATGCTACAGTGTTGTAGACATTATGGTGTCGTGATGACTCACGTACTATAGCATCACATGATTTTGTACTTTGGACTATATTAGAGAATATGATATGCAAATGATTACATGATGAAAGTATGACTATATTAGAGAATATGATATGCGAATGATTGCTTAATGAAAGCACGACTATTTGATGATCATGAACCATTGATATTAGGATTCTTAAGATAGTCATGATATATGATTATTCCTGCATTACAGATGGCATGATTTTATATTTTGGCTGTAATACTTGAAATGCAAGTATGCAATTAGTTAAGCTAAAAAGCTTAATGTACACAAGACTGATAAGATAGATAGAATCCTATGATTTGAATATTATATTGGTTAAATAAATTATACATGCAAGGTAGTTCTATACATGTTTAAAATGTTATCAACTGCAATTGAAAATCGCTTACCAACCTGCAGAGCTGTGTTATTATAATCATTGTTTTACATTATTATGATTATGCCTCATTAAGTTATATTTAACGTGTGTTTTGTATCACACGTAGGTACTTTGGAATAGATAGCAGAGGAGGAGCTGCACATCATTGGATCAAGTTAATCGGTATTATCAGTAAGTATCACCACATCCTAGTATAGTGGGGCATGTATAGATGTAAAATACGTAGCTATTTTGTATGATTTAGAAGCATGACTTAATTTGAGGAATCAAGAATATTAAAAAAGATACTTCAAATGATTTTAAACTTAGTTGGTTGATTATCGCGTAGCGATTTTAAAATCAAGAAAGGGTCTAGACAGCACATATAGTTTTCACCCTGAATTATATTTTCATTTTAATAACTGCTTAAATTATTTTATAAACCAATTCAAGGTCGAAACTAGGTGACTCTAGACAGATTTGTAATTTAATGAAAACCGTGAAAGGGTTTTTTAATCAAATTAGTTTTGCATATAAATAAAAAATTTACAAGCCTGAAAATCAGTTGGTAACATCTTTAATGTGTATTTGAATATCGAATATACGTTAAGGGTGTTACATTGCCGTTGATCGTTGACCGACACTGTAAGTCATCGTTGACCGCCACCGTTGACCTCCGCCGTTGACTGTTGACCATTGATCGTAGCCGTTGACCGTTGACTGGCGTTGACTTTTTCTAGAGGAGTCTATCCTAGGGTTTCTCGACGTTCCGAATCTATTGGCATAGTTCGTTTTGCCAAATTTAAACCCGATAAGCTATTTTTACGTGTTTGACCTTTCTTTTGGTATAGGAGGTGCGTAGAATTTAAGTGTTTTCGTACTTGTTGATATGCGAGGATTAATCGGGGTCAAATATCAGACCAAGTGGAATATTGGAAAGCTAGGATGAGAATTTTAGCGATGTCAGCATAAGGATAGCACACCTCAAACTCCAAAATGCTTCATGAGCATCATAAGTGTAATTGCCTTATATGTTAGTGGTTGCAAAATAGGAGTTGAGTAATAAACATGCGTCGGTACTGGTATTGCAAGGCTTGATATTTATTAACTGAGATACTTGGCGAGTTTAAGAATGTTCGAAGATGTTACGAGCTTTAGAGACAGTGTAGGATTGTTGGAATATCCGTATGACTATCTGATTGTATGATTGGTTGTTTGATTGATTTATGATGATGCCTCGTGTACTAGCTAAATATATATAAATGTTCGATTAATGACTTAAATGCATTAGCAATAAACTATAATTACTTTCATAAGCTCTAGGGGTAGAATAGGGCCTCATAATTAATATTGATGTCGTCAGGCTTAAGGGCCTATAATGCTAGAAAGACGCGATTATAATAATGGACTAATATCGGTAAATATTCAATAAATTGCTTATGGAGCCGGTAATTAACACTAATTGGCTTAAAGGTTAGTTAATAATGGGAATTGATGAATACGATTAACAAATCGGTTATTACTGTAATCAATGAGATAATATGAATAGATGGAAATAATTGATAGGAATGAATTATATTACTCCTCCATAAAACGTAACAACTCAGTAATTCTTGATTGGTTGTAATAGTAACAATAGGGACCCGTGGTAGGTCGTACGATAATTGTGTGCCAAGTAGGGCACTTGTATGGATCCGTGGTGGATCATGTATGGTCACGTGCCAGGTAGGGCACTTGTTTGGTTATGAGTCTTTGTTTGGTGGGATCCGGATACCCAGTGAGTGAGTGTTGCAACACATGAAGGCCACTGGATGTGATATTCCGAGTGACGAAATGAAGGTCATCCAATGTGAGATTCCAGGTGATGATACTTGCTCAATGTGAGATTTTGAGCCCCGCTCGATGTGAGATTTCAAGCGAAGACTCGATGTGAGATTCTGAGTATACCTCTCGATGTGAGATTCCGAGCAGCTCGATGTTAGATTCTAAGTATGGGTGGGTCTCCCAGTGTCGGGTGACATTGGGCCTCACTTCTGGTTTGCTTTATTGATATGCTTGTTGTAATTGCAATGTTTTTTATATGCTTGACATGTGTTTAGGCGATTATGGTAGCGCCACATGTTTATTTATCTCTTCTTAGTGCTTGTACTAGCTTGCATGCTTACGTTATGATTAGCATGAAGTATAGTAGAGTAGATGTGTACCACTGAGCTTTGTAAGCTCAGCGCTCAAAATTGTTGTTTTCGTGCGTAGGTTGACCGTTGGATCGTGGGATCGTAGAGCACTATCATATTGGGATTTTAGCACGTAGTGATCTTTAAAGTACGGTATTTGAGTCTAGTGGGCTATGTGTTCATAGGACCTTACTTGTGGAGTCTGTATTTATTATTTGAAATTGTATTATTTAAAATTATACCTTTAAATGTTTTAAATTTAAATTGGAGCTCCTTTGTAACATTTTATTTACTTATATATATATTTATTTTAATTGTTTGTTTTAAATGTTTTTGCGACTTACTTGACGGGTTGATCCTGTTTGGAAAGAAATTTTATGGTTTTGGGTTTGGGCTTGAGGCCTAAATATGACATCCAGGTCGAGGGTGTTACATTTAGTGGTATCAGAGCCTAGGTTCAGTCGGTTCTAGGAAACCCTTGGGTGGTATAGATGTTTTAGTAAGGTGTCTAGTGAATACAATCCCTTACACTAAATTCATACTCCTTAAGGCTGGAATTCTGATAGTGAGTCTAATGTTGCAGCGTCAAGATGGTTTTAATCGTGGTTGAGAGGACCGAGTTAATCGCGGGATAGTTAGTGGTAATGATCCCGGGAACGGGGTCATCTCAGATTGTCGACATGCATGTTATTCGAATGATACATAGGTCGAGAATATGTTCTCCCCATGTTGCATGAGTGGAATTTTCGTTGCGCGTTGTAATCACCCTAAAGTCTTTAGATTTGCTGTAAGAGTTCGCAATAAGGAATCTTCATCATTATGAGTGGATAAGGGTTTATTGCAGGAATGGATAATCTGTTCTTGAAATAGATCAGTGAGTGCACGTTGGTTGGATGGCCTTTTTATCTATTTAAAAATGAGTTTTGTTGATACTGGAGAGTATTATTAAAGCATTCCTCGAAGATAGTGGATTCAGGATCCATTAGTTCGTCAGTGTATGGCCGAAGTTAGACGTTCTATCGGTTTGAAAGAGAGCTATCTTCTTAAGAGTTGTTGCATTATGAGAATTGTTCCGGTTAATCAAGTGGGGAGTTAGCCAGCGATGCTGAGAGTGAATTTGAGGCTTCGAGACCTCGATGAAACCCAGCTTTGGAAATAGAAATGTTGGATCGTCGCCTTTTATTGTGATCATCATAGTGATAGTTTTGAGGATGGCAATGGGGTTGTGAGATAGGTTTGACTGAATCGATAGGTGTTAATATGTGTAGTTCGATGCTCAAGAGCTTTTAGACTACCAAAAGGCTTGTTTATGCTTCCTGGAGGAGTCGTTAAGTTCCCTCCCTTTTAGGAAAGTAAGTAGATGTGAGGTAAGACCGAGTTAGATACATGTTCCGTTGTAGTTGTTAAAGGTTATCGACCCAGTTGAGTAGTTGGAGATTCAGTTTCGGAGGAATAACTTGAATAAGGTCATTCTCGTCTAAGTACTTCGCTCAAGGGAGAGTCAGGCTTATTCTCTAGGAAAAAGTTGGTTCGTGAATGTGCTACTAAACCGTTGATAGTTTGTTAAGCCATCAGAGAAGATCGTTAACCGTTTTTGAAGGTGGATAACCCGTCTAACCGAATGTGAAGTGCATGTGTGTTTTTCTGAGATTAGTTTGGAAGGGTGATACTTATTGCTATGTGTTGAGGTTAGAAAATTGATAAATGGATTTTAGAATGAAGATTTTCTTTTCTCTTAAGTATGTTGTGATGGCGAGTAATATCTATGGTGACGTGGAGGTGTATCAATGAAGATAGGTAAGAGCCACGATGTTGTCTCTCGATTATAAGACAATGTCTTATGTGACAAGTGTAGAAGTATAGGAATACGAAAAGATTAACGTTGAAATATGATTATCCCAAGGACCGTGTATGTGGGGAAAGGTTAATGGTATTGCAATCAGTTAAGGAAGCAAGGACCGAAACTTCGTAAATGTTTTTGATCGTATCACAGTTTCTTTAGAATGAGCCGAGGGACATTGGTGAAAACTCGAGCTACGTGAGGCCATTTCGTTATGACAGTGGAGTGGACCTGATAAGAGCTGAATGAGATTTTGGGGTTTTCAAAGATGTTTTGTTGTACCATTAGAGCTGTATTTTTGGTGCTAGAAGAAAAAGGTTGTGTTCTTCCCAATAGTGTAAGTTCGAGGTACTTGATCTCTAAGGGAATTGTGGTTTTGATAATGACATGGGATAAGGTATGTAAGAACTGTTGACAGTGTAGTCGATCACCACCTAAGCAAAGTGAGCTAAATAAGTAGTGGATCGTACTGAGTAACAGGATTCAGAGTATCATGTTGTCGTATGGGGCTATCCTAGATAATGGTTATGTAAGAGATTGTCGGTGCTAGATCTATGCAGTACAAGTACCTGTGTGTCCATTAGCATGTTTTGAGTTAAGGATTGGTTTGCTTTGGGAGCCACGAGAAGAAGCATCTGATTTTAGTTAAGAGGATACAATGTTATGATTGAGTTTGCATATGATGGTTGTCCATAGACTTTGAAATCTTATGGTAGGTGTTTTAGAAAAGACGTATCAAGGTAAGGGAATTCTCTCTTAAAGTACAATGGTCAGTATACGGTGAATTTTGAGAGCGACAATGATGCTAAGCCTTCATCACGTATTCAGGAAATAGTGTGGAGTTGTGTGTTGAGACAGTGGCAAGTAGCTGCTTGCTATTAGTTGGGAGATAAGTATTGAGTTCCTCAGAATTATGGGGATGCTTTGGTATTCATCGGTGAAAATTAATAGGTGGCCAGGGTTTTTGTACAGGATTCGTGAGTGCACAGTTTCGTTGAGTAATGATATAGTGCTTGGATATGCACCATTTAATAAGTTTTCAACAAAGGTGTGAGCCATATAAAGTCTACTTGGTTTGTTTGCTAGTTGGGTTGTACAGAACAGCGAGATGTTCATGTCACCTTTTAGCACAAGATTCGAGGTTGATGGAACCTTTTCTTTGGTAGGCCTTGATTACGATGATAGTTTTGAGTGGTTTTATAGGGGATGGGTTCTCTAGATACGTTATGATTCGAAGCGTAAGACCCTTGCGAGAATCTAGTTAGTGGGAGCTATGTTAGTTACCGATATGGGTTCTATGCCGAGTTTAATGTGAATGCTTGAACTGAGTTTGGGTGTCGTTTGTTTTCAAAATGTTAGCGCCCGGCAAGCGATGTTTTGGAATAGAATGATGTTAGAGTTAGAGTCTCCATCAGGGAGTTACCTCGAGAATAGTTATCTAGTTTGGACGCAACGACTGTTTAACTCCCAATTTTTTGATCGTGTGTTGTAGTAGAAGAATTCGTGTGCAGCAATTTCTTGGGGTTCTACTGAGTAAGTTAAGTTTCTTGATAAAGTGTCTGCTTGATGTTTTGTCATGACACCATTGAGTTTTGGCTTGTCGCTTGTGATGTAACGAACGAGGATAAAATCCTCCTATCGAAAAGAATCAGTTGAGATATTGTTCGTACCATTAGAAGGCATGGTTGTGTTGATAAGTGTTGTGAGAGATCAGAGTGGCACGACGGGAAATCTTGAGGACGCCGAAGAGTTGTGATGGGTCTGGTATCTTCGCGCTTATGGATGCAAATTTCGAGGACGAAATTTCTTTTAAGGAGTGGATAGTTATAACGACCCGAATTTCGTATTAGCGAATCAGGTCTTGGACCTAAGTATTGGGCCTTGGGTTCAGAGCCTAATTAAAAATGTGTAATTGAGCTTAGGGGTAAAAAGGGGAAAAGAAAAAGAAAAGAAATAAAAAGGAAAATGTTGTTTGAATTTTAAATAGGGAGTGGGTGGTTGAAAAGAGAGGAAATGAATGATGGAAGAGAGAGAAAAGGAAAAAGATGAGAATGGTGGGAGAGAGAAAAGAGAGAAAAGTTGGGAGTTAAAATTTTAAACTCTGATCTACGGAGATCTAGCCGTCTGATCGTGACACAACCACCGTCATTGTGTTCATCTCGTCGAGACGAGTTCGCCGGTACCAGCATACCGCCGTCAGAGTTGTCATCGGAGGAGGTGAGGGAGAGACTTTCAAGTTGTGCAGTTCAAGGGAGTTAGAGGGCTCGAATCAAGAAACGGAGGCCACCACCGCGTTCACCTGCTCTAGGGGACCGAGTCACCTGAGTTGACTCGGCCCAACTCGGCCGAGTCAGGCCGAGCTGACTCAGCCCAAGCCCAGCAGCGCCGAGCCGAGCCAAGCAGCGCCGACCCTAGTCGAGCCGAGCTGACCGCCATCGACAGCCACCAACTACCGCCGTTGACCATCGCCGTTAACTGTTGATCGCCGCCGTTAGTCGCCGTTGATCGTTGACCTCCACTGTTGACCGGCATTGACTTTTTCTAGGGGACCCTACCCTGGGGTTTCTCGATGTTCTGAATCCAATGGCGCACTCTGTTTTGCCAAATTTAATTCCCGTAATTTGTTTTTATGTGTTTGACCTTTCGTTTGGTATAGGAGATACATAGAACTTAAGTGTTTTCGTATTTGTTGACATGCGAAGATTAATCGGGTCAAATATCGGACCAAGTGGAATATTGGGAAGCTCGGATGAGGATTTTAGTGATGTCAGCATAAGGTTAGTACACCTCGAACTCTGAAATGCTTCATGAGCATCATAAGTGTAATTGTCTTGCATGTTAGTGGTTGCAAAATAGGAGTTGAGTAATAAGCATGTGTCGGTACTGGTATTGCAAGGCTTGATATTTATTAACTAAGATACTTGGCGAGTTTGAGAATGTTTGAAGATGTTACAAGCTTTAGGGACCGTGTAGGATTGTTTGAATATCCGTATGGCTATCTGATTGTAGGAGGGTTGTTTGACTGATTTATGATGATGCCTCTTGTACTAGCCGAATATATATAAATGTTCGATTAAATGACTTAAATGCGTTAGCAACAAACTATAATTACTATCATAAGCTTTAGGGGTAGAATAGGGCCTCGTAATTAATATTGATGTCGTCAGGCTTAAGGGCTTATAATGCTAGAAAGACGCAATTGTAATAATGGACTAATATCGGTAAATATTCGATAAATTACTTATGGAGCCGGTAATTAACACTAATTGGCTTAAAGGTTAGTTAATAATGGGAATTGACGAATACGATTAATAAAGCGGTTATTACTATAATCAATGAGATAATGTGAATTGATGGAAATAATTGATGGGAATGAATTGTATTACTCTTCCATAAAACGTAACAACTCGGTAATACTTGATTGGTTGTAATAGCAACAATAGGGACCCGTGGTGGGTCGTACGATAATTGTGTGCCAGGTAGGGCACTAGTATGGATCCGTGGTGGATCATATATGGTCACGTGCCAGGTAGGGCACTTGTTTGGTTATGAGTCTTTGTTTGGTGGGATCCGGATACCCAGTGAGTGAGTTTTGCAACACATGAAGGCCGCTCGATGTGAGATTCCGAGTGATGAAATGAAGGCCATCCGATGTGAGATTTCAGGTGATGATACTTGCTCGATGTGAGATTCTGAGCCCCGCTCGATGTGAGATTCCGTGTGAAGACTCGATGCGAGATTATGAGTATACATCTCGATGTGAGATTTCGAGCAGCTCAATGTGATATTCCGAGCATTTGTGGGTCTCCCAGTGTCGGATGACATTGGGCCTCGCTCATGGTTTGCTTTATTGATGTGCTTGTTGTAATTGCAATGTTGTTTATATGCTTGACATGTGTTTAGGCGATTATGGTAGCGCCGCATGTTTATTTATCTCTTTTTATTGCTTGTACTAGTTTGCATGCTTACGTTTATGATTACCATGAAGTATAGTAGAGTAGATGTGTACCACTGAGCTTTGTGAGCTCAACGCTCGGAATCGTTGTTTCCGTGCGTAGGTTGACCGTTGGATTGTGGGATCGTGGAGCACTATCAGATCGGGATTTTAGCACGTGGTGATCTTCAGAGTACGGTATTTGAGTCTAGTGGGCTATGTGTTCATAGGACCTTACTTGTGGAGTCTGCATTTATTATTTGAAATTGTATTATTTAAAATTGAACCTTTAAATGTTTTAAATTTAAATTTAAATTGGAGCTCTTTTGTAACATTTTATTTACTCATATATATTTATTTTAATCATTTGTTTTAAATGCTTTTGCGACTTACTTGATGGGTTGATCATGTTTGGAAAGAAATTTTATGGTTTGGGCTTGAGGCCCAAATGTGATATCCAGGTCGAGGGTGTTACAGATATTAACCCAAGTAATATAAAAATACACCAAATGAAAGTTCATGTATCATATTAAACATTTTGACAAAATATTATATACTTAACTGAACATTTTAAAAATATAAATAACACATTTAACATTTTATCAAAATACATACATTACATTAGACATCTCGTTGAGAACAAGTGTCACATTAAATATTTAACCGAACCTCAGATTTTGAGATAAGATGATGATTTAATTGGTCCGTGTTTCTGATTTAACCGTGACCGACATTTTTCTAGCAATCGCTGATCTCATTCTCATCGTAGATTTACTAAAGTTCTTAAAAGATCTGTGCTATTCCGATTTCTAGATAAAATGAGTAGACGACCTTGAGAGTAAGGATTAGAGCTGATAAATTAGTCTTAATTTTGATTAGTTTTGTTAAATTCTTTTAAATGCTTCTGCTGTGATGAATTATGATTAAAATTGTAGCGATATCTCTTTTTTAAGTTCGCTAAAAAAACAAGTTTTAAGGTGTTTAGGAGTTTTTCGGGTATTAAAATGTTTATTCCGTGGAATTTTAGAAAAAACATGTTTTATTTAAAAATTGAGTCGCCACAGGCCACTTAGGTAGGCCAGACACCATAAAACCAGAGATTTTAAAAATGTTGGGTTCAGGAGTCAGTTACGGATGGGAAAGGATTAGCACCCCACACCGCCCAAAATTGCTACTTTAATAATTACCGTTTTATTAATATTAGACTTTCTGAATTAAAGTGACAATTAAGTCAATATTTGGTCATAAGTGCGAGTAAATTTTAAAAGCCCCGTTATTCGAGAGTAAAAGTCCAACCACCATCACTACGCCTGATACTGGCCCCGTTTACGCTCGGATAAAAGGGCATAACATTGACAATTTATATTCCATTATGCAACCTTAGAACATGGCAAATATAAATAAATACGATAAAAATATAAATAAATATTAACATAATAAAATATTAATCTAACATAAATAAAATACTAATCTAAAACATACATACATAAATATTAATCTAATATATATATAAAAACAAATCTAACGTAAATAAAATACTAATCTAAAACAATCATAAATATTAATTTAACACATAAATAAAAACTAATCTAACATAAATAAAATATTAATCTAAAACATAAAATACTAATATAAAACATAAATAAACATACAAACTAAAAATAAGAACATAATTTTAAATTAACTAATACTTCATTAAATTATAAAAATTACAACACAAATAAAAAGGGAAGAAAATATACCTAACTAGGAGCTCGAATGACGAACCCCGACTGAACCCCACCGAGATCTACTACGACTTCTCCAAAAATTAACTAGATCGAATCTAAAATAAGATCCCGATCGAAAGTTGGATCGAACCAACTGAGGCCAATGGCACTGCCCCAACCCCTGCCAGCCTTGTGGGCGGCCTAGCTCCCAATTTGGGGAGCCGATTCAATTGCCACAATTTGGCAATTCTTGGCGTGAAATTGTGTGTCCAGCAAGCTCTCCCCATGCCTTTATTTATAGGCAAGTGGGGAGGTTAAGGGTGACGTGGAGCACCCTCCTCCATGCAATTTCCTTTTTTTATTTTTAATTTAATTTAATTTTTTACTTTTTTATATTATATTATTATTATTATTTTAATTTTTTATTAATTTTATATTAATAATATTACTATTAAAATAATACAAATAATACTAAAACCCGGTCAAAAATGAGTAATTACAGCTGCCCCTTTTTGCTTGTTCGTGAGAAACGAGAACAAAGCAAAGATCAAAAGCACTTATTTTTGACCCACTTCCTTGTCTTTGGCTTCAGAATCACGTGTTCTTCTGGAACTCTCCGCTCTTTCTTAGCTGAATCTTCAGGCTTGTAAGCTCTTCCTATATAGAACTTCGTCACCTTCGGATCTTGGGGCTACAGGCTCTTCCTATATAGAACCTTTCACTCTAAAGCCTCTAGTTACGAGTCCCTCCTATATAGAACTTTTCACTCTGAGACGGTAAAGCTCGGAGTCCTTCCTATATAGAACTATTCGCCTTCAACGTGACAGGTCTTTCCTATATAAAACCTTTTGCGTCACGAGTGGATTCTTTCGACTGGGAGTTCTTCCTATATAGAATTGCTAGTCTTCAAACCCTAGGGCCGTCAGTCCTTCCTATATAGAACTTTTAGCTTCTGAAGTCTCCGAGTTACGAGTTATTTCTATATAGAACCTTTTACTGCGATGGATCGAAAACATAGGCCCTTCCTATATAAAACCTTTATCTTTGAATCTTTCCGGGATTCACGCTAAAATGGCTACCAATCTGGCCTTACGTTACTGGGGCTGCCAAGACCTTTCTTCAAATTTAGGGATTCAAGCCAAATTGGCTACCGAACTTTCTGGACTCATGCTACTAAGGCTGCCAAAATCTTTCTTCAAATTTGGGGATTCATGCCAAAAATGGCCACCGATCTTTCTGGACTCACGCTACTAAGGCTGCCGAAGTCTTTCTTCAAATTTGGGGATTCACGCTAAAAATGGCCACCAATCTTCCTTGAAATTTGGGGATTCACGCTGAAAATGGCCACCAATCTTTCTGGACTCACGCTACTATGGCTGCCGAACTTTCTGGACTCACGCTACTAAGGCTGCCGATCTTTCTGGACTCATACTACTAAGGCTGTCGATCTTTCTAGACTCACGCTGAAAATGGCCACCGATCTTTCTGGACTCACGCTGCTATGGCTGCCGATCTTTCTGGACTCACGCTACTAAGGCTGCCGATCTTTCTGGACTCACGCTACTAAGGCTACCGATCTTTCTAGTCTCACGCTACTAAGGCTGCCAAACTTTCTGGACTCACACTACTAAGGTTGCCGATCTTTCTGGACTCACGCTACTAAGGCTGTCGAACTTTCTAGCCTTACGCTACTGAGGCTGTCGATCTTTCTGGACTCACGCTACTAAGGCTGCCGAACTTTCTAGACTCACGCTACTAAGGCTGTCGATCTTTCTGGACTCATTAATGGCCCGAAAGACTTATCACCATGCTCGAAAGACTTACTGGTGGCCCGAAGGTCTTATCATCATGCCCGAAGGTCTTACTGATGGCCCGAAGGACTTAATATTCCGCTTTACGCTACTATGGCTACCATCATCTGGCCTCACGCTACTATGGCTGCCATCATCTGGCCTCACGCTACTATGGTTGCCGCATCATGCCCTAATGACTTATTGATGGCCCGAAGGACTTATCACGATGCTCGAAAGACTTACTGGTGGCCCGAAGGTCTTATCATCATGCCTGAAAGTCTTACTGATGGCCCGAAAGACTTAATATCTAGCTTTACGCTACTTTGGCTACCGTCATCTAGCCTCACGCTACTATGGCTGCCGAAATCTTTCTTTAATGAAATCTACTTCTTCAAACTTCTTGACAATTCTTTAAATACCTGTCTAAAATAAGGAAAACTTGACATACCTCTATCTATATGATGCATGCAATGTAATGTTTTCTTCTTCTTCTTCTTCTTCTTCTTTTTCCTTTTTTCTTTCTCTCTTTTATCTCTTTTTCTTTTCTCATTTCTTTCTTTCTTCTCTCTTTTTTTCACTCTCTTCTCTCTTTTTTTCTTTTCTCTTTTTTCTTTCAATCTTTTTATGTTCTAAAGTCTTACACCTTGAAAGGTCGTTCCTCATATTTCTTCATCTCTTTACTTCTTCACTGTATGCTTTTAAATCCTCATTTGATCAATCACTTCGAATCTGAATTAACATGCTTTCAAACCTTTCGTGCGGAAGGCTTTCTTATCTTCAGGGTTATCACCTGTCTTCAGAAAAGATCTTCTGTTCCTTATATTATTCTTATAAGAAACCTTATCATCTTCTCCGCTTGGCATTGCCCTATTCAATCACGGGCTCCACTGCTTCGAATTTCTCAACCCCTCATATAGAGTCTTGATCTATTTCTAATCACTAGGGTGAGGAAAAATGCTTCTATCTCCTGAGCTCATCTTTGATCTTCTCATAGCATTTCGACAGGAACTAACTCTCGGTCCCTATGCTTTAAATCTCATCATCATTTTTTAAAAGTAATACGAAAGGCAATTTGCTTGTGTATATTTCAACAAAAAATTATGATTGTTTGAAAGATAACAATCATTTTGAAAATCACAACTTGGAGGGAATACCAAACATTTTAAAATCATTGTTTTGAAAAAATGGTAAACATCAAAACTTTGGGAGAAAATGTCAAACCTTTTAAAACACGTTTGCCCCCAAAATATCAAATACCATAGCACATTTTCTTCAAATTGCCAGAGATCAACTCTAATGAAGCACATATTTAGAAGATCTTGACTATTGTGGAGATATATGTAAATGTATAGTTTCTTCTAGTCTATTAGGCTTTCAAGAGGCACAATCCCAAACCTAATTTCTAACCCATTTAAGCGGCTCTCTTAATCTCACTAACTCACCATGCCTCATTCTTCCCTCATTTAGGTGTCGATCAAGCACTTCGAAGTTTGACGTTCCTTGAAGCAAGGTTAACCCTTATAGGCAGAATGAAATCTGAAGACATTCTCATTCAACTTGGATATCTATGGATGATCAGAATGGTCTTTGGAGGCTTGTAATGTAGGTCTTTGGTTCGTGGTTAGGCGAAGATGTATCTCTATGCTCGTATGATCTAGATATGCTCACAGGGAGTATTCTTTTTTTCTTTTTCGGGATCACTCTAGACTGCCTGTTTTCGGGTTTTCACCCTAGAGTTCATTTCCTCACTTTCTTTCTTTTGGTCTGCCTTGCATTTTGGCTGTGTACTGATGCTTGTTTTATGTAAAAAATGATTGATCCTCCAAAGTTCCTTGAATGAAGGATCATGTACGTTTCTGGGAGTTCTTATGATGGTATGCCCAGATGAAATGTTCCTCTTTCTTTCTTCTTTTTTTTGGATTGCTCTGGACTGTCCACTTTTGGGTTTTCACCCTAGAGTTCACTTCCTTCTTCTGTATCTTCAGATCAGTGTATTTTGGTTGGATATTGAAGCTAACAGGCTCAGGCAGACTACTCTTTTCTCTTCATTTTCAGGATCGCTCTAGACTGCCCATTTTTGGGTTTTCACCCTAAAGGTCATTTCCCTTTTCAAAATTGGCAATCTTCGGGCCGACTTGTCTTGACTTGGATTCAATTCAAGCTTTTATACAAATCTTCAAAATTGTGGATTCTTTGTGTATCTCTTGCTCATTTCTTACAGTTGAAGTCTTGGTATTGTATTGTTTAATCTGTGTGTAAAGTATATACAGTATTCTTTCTTTCTTTCTTTCTTTTTCTTTCTTTTTCTTTCTTTCTTTTTCCTTTTTTCTCTTTTTCTTTCATTTTTCTATTTTCTTTTCTTTTTTAGACTGCCCATTTTGGGTTTTTAGCCTTGAATCTCTTTCTTCTCATTCGATTCTATAGATGTATCCTCGAATCAACACGTATCTATATTGGGTATTGATACTATTTTCCGCTCGAAGTTAATTGCCTCTCTGCAGCTTTTCTGATATTGAAATCTATGGAAAAAAATATTATATTTACTCGATATAGATTGCTTCGGCCTTCTGATTTCCATTTCTATTCTTTTCTTCAGTTTTCCGTTTGGACATATCCTTGTTTTCAACTACTTTCTTCTGATGATTTTCTGATCTTCGTATCCAATCTGTCTGGTCTCATCTTTTTCTTCTGGTAAAGTAAAAGAATACCATCCATCGTCACATTCACAGATGTCTTGAGAAAGCCTTCAGGGGGTAGGGGTTTAGGGTCAACTCTCGATTAAAGGATCTTAAACGACAAGTGAATGAGAAGGAAATTTCCTAAAATGGGAACTGCCCTTTGTCTAAACACTCTTATTGTTCCTCTGTTGGCCTAAGTAAACCAGCAGATACTCACATTTACAGTATCCTCACAACATTCAATCTCTTCTAAATATAAGCAACTTAGAGTTGATCTTTGGATCTGAAACAAAGGTATTGTTGCACTCAAAATTCAAAGACCTGGTATAAAAATGATATATACATATGTCCATTTAAAAATAGGTGTATATACATATGAGAGAACAAAAACTACCCTATAAAAATAAAATATTTAAAGAATAAAAAATGTAAAAATACTTTCTAAATGGAAATGTGATTTGTTATTCCGACAAACAATGAATTTTTTATGTTGAGAATTTCTTTGTAAAATGATGAGAAAACCGTAGGAACCTTCGGACTACTCCCCGGCTACTAACTCATTCCAGCCCTTTCAATGTAGTGTAGGCTTGTGCCACTTTTCTTGTTTTTCCACCGCTGGATCAACTCTCTCATCATGACTCCCTCGTCAACCATCTTCTTGATTTCAAAACTCATATTAATGGCTAAGTTATTCTGTAGCTCGTCTCTGGAGACTGTCGTACCTATTCTCAATTTCCTCAAACTTACCTGATAGCAGCCTAACTTGATTCTCGCTTGACTAGTTTCTCTTTTTCCAATATTCCGAGTCATCATTCAACTAAACAACATCGTTCATCTATTCTTTAAAGGTGACCTGATTCGATATTCTTAAATATACAGTAAAGCTTCTGGTGATCATTCTGCAAATTCAATTTCATCCAAGTTATTTCTCTCTTATCTAAGCTTGTTGAACTCGAAAGAATATCCCTCTCCTAGGATGCCCCTATCTCCGATCTTCAAATTTAACTCGCTTGAGTGACCCACTTCGGTATTACTCAAACCTTGTCCTGGATATCGATTCTTCCTCGATTTTACCTCTCAGGTGATTGTTAGCTCACTATAGAATTGGGGTATTTCGTCTTCGAAACCTCAAAACTCCTATCGCGAGAAGATCTTAAACTTGTTACTCTGGGCCTCAAAATTCTCAATAGTGTGACCCAAACTTCCTAAACGGTAACTGCCTTTAGCACATGTGTTGTAACCTCTCGGATAAGACGATCTCTTCGGTAGAGACTTCACCGAGGTAATAAGGCTCTTCTCGATGAACATTAAAAGTAGTTCGTTGTACCTCACAGGAATCGAGATGTAATTTTTTTCATTACTTGCTTCTCGGGTTTCTTCTAGATCGAACTCTATTTTCTGGAAGCCCGACTCAGACATACCTTCCGCCTGTTTATGGATGCGGATCACATAAGGGTTCAATTTATCGTATTTGGCTGGCTTGGATGTAGAATTTTGACTATCCCGTTTTCTATTCTGATCCTTAATCGATTCTTCTTTCGGTTCGACGGATCGTTTACCTTTTGCCAAAGTATTCCTCTGATTCATCACCTCTGCCATCTTCTTCTTTCGACTCTTGCACTTTACTTTGCTCATTACCAGTACCTCGTTGCCTACCGTGTCTGACTTGAAGTCTTCAGATGATTGCTCTTCTATTGTCTTCGATCTTGTTATAGGACAAAACCAGGGATCTGTGCCCTTTAATATCTGACCAGACGACCCTTTGTCAATTATGAACGATTTTTGAGATTTGAGAAACTAATTGGGAATCAATACCCTATAAATGCGAGAATGCATACAAATGCGGTGTTGATTCTCGAACAGTCTTTAAAAACTTTCAATAGAGAAAATGTCTGATTGCAAGAAACTAATAATGAATTACAAGTAACAGTTGGATTCCTTCTAGAGACCTTGACTTCGAAAAGCAGAACCTGTGCTTCACGTCTTGACGTCGTCTTCAGAATGATGGATGGACTCATCTTCTCCTCTTATTCTATTCCACAGACTCGTGACGTCATGATCTTCATTTTTGTGGCTTCTAAAAAGGACATCAACAAGTGCATGCATAACGCAGACAAGAGCTTCTTCTTTTGTAGATCTGGGTGTAAACGATCTGATCTTCGAATAATACGTCTAAATAGGATTGAATCCTGCGGTGCAAAAGGGGTCTACTTAAAGTCTTTAAAACTTTTGGGTTTACATTAAAATTCTCAAAGATCATTTGGTTTAAATATTTCCCCCTTTTTATTATCAAAAAGTTTAACTTATTTAAAAAATGAAACTTTTAGGTTTATTTTTGAAAGTTTTAGAAGGGAAAAGAATTCAAAACACAATAATAATATTTTCAAATTTTTTTGAAGGAGTTAAATTAAAATCTTTGAGATTTTTACAAAGGGTTAAATGAAGATTTTAAAATTAGTGTTCTATAGTCCCCACTGGATCCTCTGCGCCGCACGTGCCTTAATATCGGACCGTCTTCTTTCTCGATTGGTCTTTGCTCGACCTAACTTGATATTGTAATATTATCGTTTTCGGCAAAGTAGAATTTTTCTATTTTGAAAGCCTTTTAAATGAACCGTTCTTGAATCAACACCGTGTCATGATATGCAAAATGAATGCAAATAAAGACATTGATTCCGCTGGTAATCACCCTTTCGAACGACTTTCACAAGAATTAAAGGGTCCAGATTCTAGAGCCAGAAAAGAAGACTTCTACAGATATGCCCCTCTACATGTTTTTGGGTCGCACTCAAGGAAATGGAAGTCTCGGTTATAATCGCTAGTACCAGGTTCGCCTTTCGCTTCATGCGTTCAAACAGATCCAAGATGGCTACGTCGATGTTTCCAAGAACCCTCGAGAAAATGATCAAACCCTATACCCCTAAAGAGAACATGCCTATCTTTATCGCCTCATCCGGGTGTGCGGGTATGATGTCTCGGATACACTCCCATGCACATGTTAGGTTGTCTCACCGACTCTGAATCAGGCCGTTGACCCAATCGTCACTCATCCTGGCAAAGGATTTGAATTTCAATGGATAACTCTAGTTCCTTGGCGGCTTCGTATATATCCAATCTTTTTGAACATTTTTCTTGTTGAGCAAGGCTGTGTACTCTTCTACCGTGGGTATCATGTCTTGGCTGTTGAAGGTAAACCAGCAAAAAAAACGGGATTCTAAAACAGGAAAATGGCTCGGCGTAAAGGCTGATTGACTCGAACATACATTAGCTGGGCTATGTCACTATAACTGTCGAAAAATAGGTCATGTAGTCTTCGGTCCCATCTTTCCTAAATCTTTTTATGCTCCCACAGATCATTCTGTTGTAGGCTCTCGTGTGTATACTTTGGCACTACACGCTTGCTCGGCAAACTGTTACCTCGGACCCGTTGATTAACCTCTGACCAATGTCGCACGACTAGGTCGATGTCGTCATTCTTAAGATACATTTTTTCCATGATGAAAGATTTTCTGATCGGGCAAACCACTTGAATCAACACCTTTTTGTAATGTGGATGCAATGATAATGCAACAAAAGTATCTGTAGAATAAAAATAAAAATAAAAAAATAAAACACAAAAAGAAATGAGTTAGTACCGGATAAACATAATAAATACAAATAAAAGGTAAATTTAAATAAAGCAAACAAACATAATAACCTTATATATATCTTGTCTAAACGCTTAGGTTATCCGCATGGCTCTAAAGAGGTGGGCTTTCTATATTCCCTATATGCAGTTTTGGTGCTAAGAGGTACCCGAATTATCCTTGTTGTCCCCTACTAAGAGTAGCAAGACCCCCGGTCATCACCCACTATAGGCTCCTTTCAACCGGGTTCAACTCAGGGGGACCCATTCGCTTATGCCCATACGAAGGAATGATATCCTCACGAAAACATAAGGTACTTGAGCCCCGAAGGTACTTGCTAGGCCAATACGGAGGAACGATATCCTCACGAAAGCATTAGCGTTTCCCCCCACTTAAAAAGGACGGGTTTATATGCCAAATTTTAAATGCGTTAAAATAAACGCGCAATTATAACCGAATGTTACTTTAATAGTCACTTTAATCTGAAACTTCCGATATTAGTAAAACAGTAATTATTTTAAAAAGCTTGACTCTCATTTTGTTTTTGAAAAAAACAAAAAATTGTCCCCAGCAGAGTCGCCATCTGTAGCAATATCCCTTTTTTAAGTTCGCTAAAAAAACGGGTTTTATGGTGTTTAGGAGTTTTTCGGGTACTAAAATGTTTATTTCGTGGGATTTTAGAAAAACCATGTTTTATTTAAAAATGGAGTCACCACCGGCCACTTAGGTAGGCCGGACATCATAAAACCAGAGATTTCAAAAATGTTGGGTTCGGGAGTCAGTTACGGATGAGGAAGGATTAGCACCCCCCACACCGCCCAAAATTGGTACTTTAATAATTACAGCTTTATTAATATTAGACTTTCCGAATTAAAGTGACGATTAAGTTAAGATTTGGTCATAAGTGCGAGTAAATTTTAAAAGCCCCGTTATCCGAGAGTAAACGTCCAACCACCATCACTACGCCTGATACTGGCCCCGTTTACGCTCGGATAAAAGAGCACCACATTGACAATTTATATTCCATTATGCAACCTTAGAACATGGCAAATATAAATAAATACGATAAAATATAAATAAATATTAACATAATAAAATACTAATCTAACATAAATAAAATACTAATCTAAAACATACATACATAAATATTAATCTAACATATTTATAAAAACAAATCTAACGTAAATAAAATACTAATCTAAAACAATCATAAATATTAATTTAACACATAAATAAAAATTAATCTAACATAAATAAAATATTAATCTAAAATATAAAATACTAATATAAAACATAAATAAACATACAAACTAAAAATAAGAACATAATTTTAAATTAACTAATACTTCATTAAATTATAAAAATTACAACATAAATAAAAAGAGAAGAAAATATACCTAATTAAGAGCTCGAATGACGAACCCCGACTAAACCCCACCGAGATCTACCACGACCTCTCTAAAAATTAACTAGATCAAATTTAAAATAAAATTCTGATTAAATATTAGATCGAACTAACTGGGGCCGAGGGCACTGCCTCCAACCCGACCGGCTCCCAATTTGGGGAGCCGATTCAATTGCCATAATTTGGCAATTCTTGGCGTGAAATTGTGTGTCCAGTAAGCTCTCCCCATGCCTTTATTTATAGGCAAGTGGGGAGGTTAAGGGTGACGTGGAGCACTTTTCTCCATGTATTTTTTTATTTTTTAATTTAATTTAATTTAATTTTTTATATTATATTATTATTATTTTTAATTTTTATTAATTTTATATTAATAATAATATTATTAAAATAATATTAATAATACTAAAACCTTGTAAAAATGAGTGATTACAAAAATTCACATGTAGACTTGAGAGATTTTTCTAAAAAATCTACGAGAAGGAAATTCATGCTTTCTGAGCAGAGGTTCGGTTTGTTATTGAAAGTATTTTCATTTTAAAATGTTTTTTATTGATTGATTTCTTTTTTTGATAAAGTATTATTCATTGATTGTTTAAATTGTTTTTTTAATATAGAAAATAATGTATGTACATAAATTGGTTTAGAATTTGTGAGACATAATTTCAAAAAGGTTTAAATAAAAAACAGGTGTCTAAAGTATGTATTTTTTGAACTTTAAGTGCTTAATGTATTTTTTTTTGTAAAAATAAGTGCTCAAAATTTTTAAAGTTACAATTTTAGATTCCTGTCAGTTAATGTGTGTTAATTTTTTTAATCAATCAATGCTTCACACGTGGCACTAATTTATTATTATTTTTATTTTAAAAAAACACAAAAATTTCAGTTTTTTATAAAATTGTAAAATTTTAAAAATTTTATAAAACAGTCCTCAAATCCCTAAAATTACCCAAACTCAAACTCTCAAATTGATGTCGCTTCCGCCGCCCTTGAGTACACCCCTTTGGTTGCCGAACTAAGATGAATATTTTCTTTAACACGGCATCGTCAGAAACGTCGAACGAGGCACCTAAAATTGTAACTGTTGAAACTTCATGCATTTAAAATTATAACGGTTGAAATTTTGGACACCAATTTTTATAAAAAATACTTTAAGCACCTAAAATTTAAAAATGTATACTTTGAGTACTTATTTTTGCCTTTCAAAAAGAATAACATCTTTAGTATTTGTTTAGTTGATTTTTATCTAATTAATTTGTGTCATGTGTATTAAAAAAGGTAAACTACCTGGGTGACCACCAATTATTGTGTTAGTCCTATTTTGACCACCAGCCTTTAAAATTTAATGGATAGGTGACGTGGCAGTTAAAGAAAATTTGTATAATTACATATTTGGTTCATGTTAGTCACATATTATATCAATTTGATCCTAATTTTAATTTAATTAAATAAAATTAATCAACCAATCTAATGAATTTATTCTTAATTTTAATTTAATTCATTTAATATTTATTTTATCCCAATCAAGTCGTGTCGCCACCTGATTAAAGAAAAATTAAAGAAAAAGATGACCTTGGCGTGAGTTGAACGAACCTCTAAGTTAAAAATCCAAGCCTTTCCCACTATACCAACTTGATCTTATCAATATAAATTGCACACATATATATCTTACAGCAAATCAATTTATACCCCTATGAATCAATGATCAGTCAATGGAAACCATAAATACTACCAACAGTTTTCTCACGCTAACATTCGGATCGTTTCTCTTTCAAGAGAACAATTCTAAGTGTGATTTTCAGGCTAAAAAACTCACTTGGGAAAAGATTCAAACACGTAAGAGAGCTTTCATATGATATAGATTAGAAAACAAAACAGAGAATAAAGGGGAAAAAGAAACTTACATGTGAATGAAGAACTAAACGATGAAATGAACCCAAATTGAGCAGTTCTGAAAACAAAAATACCCATCAATAACAAAAATTACATGCTTACCATTGTAACAAAGAAACCAAATTCATCTCTAATCTCTATAATAAGAATTGAGTATAAAAGTGAAGAAAATAACTTTGAAACAGAGGAACCACTTTACGTTCAAAGGAATGAAAACTTAGGTGTAAACAAACATGGGGTATTTGTCGCCTAGCTCCCTGGAATCATGGAAGAACTACTCTGCGAAAACAGAGGAGAATAAGATTGAAACAATGCAGAACAGGGGTTTGAAGAAGGGAAGTACAAATAAAAACGTGTTCTTAACCTGGTTGGCGTAGTGGTGAAGGCCTAGGTTTTAAACCTGGAGGTCCTAGGTTGAACTCATGCCAAGACCATCTTTTCCCTTTTAATTTTCCTTTAACTAGGTGGTGACATGTGTCACCGATTTGAGGAAAATAAATATATTAAATAAATTAAATTAAAAAATAAATAAATTCATCCAATCAGGTGATGATATGGGTCACCATCTGACAAGTGTCATGACACGTGTTGTCATCCGATTGATTGATTAATTTTATTTAATTAAATTAAAATTAGGACCAAATTGACATGATATGCGACTATCAGGGACAAAATATATAATTATACAAATTTTCTTTAACTGCCGCATCACCGTTTTGTTAGATTTTAACGGCTGGTGGCCAAAATAAGACCAATTAAATAGTTCGGTGGTTAAATTTTCAGTTTTTTAATTGGATGGTCAAAATAAGATAGACCCAATAGTTAGGTGGTCACCCATGTAGTTTACCATTAAAAAAATCATCTAATCCCAATTTCTCTGTTAATTCGCATTTTCTAAACAATCTAACAATGAAAGAATAAAAATAAACATTTCATAAAGGTTCTAAAGAATTTGATTTTTAAGTTATGGAATCGTCATACAACAAATTTGTAACTATTTCATAGCTTATTTTATTTAAACAAATTCGAATATCTTGATTATTGTCTTGCAGTTTAAAATGTGTAGAAAATACTTGAACTAGTAGTTGAACAACAAAGCTTGCATTGATTCTAAAATACAATACTGATTCTTGGATTTTCAATATACGACTGATTTTACTATTTTGATTAAAAAATCATTGATCTTCTAGTCATGGGATTTGTTGTCCGGTAGTGATAGAACTTAACATTATTTCTTGAGAGGATCATTTTAAAAAAAAATTGAACTTGAGAGGCCAACATTGGTATGTCTTATGTCTGGAACAAAAATTCTCTTTTCTTTTTTTTTGATGTTCCTTTCTATGCCCAAACTTTATAAAATTATATTTTAAGTCTTAACCATAAATTCTAAATCATAAATCTTAAACACTAAACATTAAAAAATACATTCTACTCATAAAATTATAAATTCTAACATTAAAAAATTTAACTGTCATGTCACTCTTTTAACTATAGTTACAGTACAATGACCAATTTATAACAAAAATATAAGTTTAATGTTCAAATTAAAATAATTAAAAATTTAATTATTAAATAGAACAATTTAGCAAAATTCAGTGACCATTTTTAAACTTATACTAATAAAAATTGGTTACGACAATGTTCAACAAATTTATATTATTTTCATCATTTTAATTAAACAAAATATGATGTAAAAAGACAAAATATTAACAATTTAAGGACCAAAAGATAAGTTGGTTAATTTGTGAACTAATATCGCATTATGAACATGTTGCTGAGCCTCGTTAAAATAAGGAAAATATTTCATGCACCTTGTAAAAAAAATTACAAGCGAATCTAGTTAGGGGTTTAGGATTTAATTTAGGGTTTAAGATTTATGGTTAGAATTTGAGTGTTTGTGTTTAAGATTTAGAATTTTAAGGTTAAATATTTGAATTTTAATTTTTAAAGTGAAATTATACATTCTTGTGGAGAACTTTTTTCCAATGTTAGTACACGGAATAATAACTCATATAATAACTTAATTGCCTTGAATCCATGCTTAGAGCCTTGGCCCAATTTTTAATAATGCAACGTATTATTTGCACGCATCTGTTAGTTTAGGCATGTTGCATAAAAGTTTGCATTTGCATGAAATTAACTTAATTGCATGTATGCATATTAGCTGCATTTGTTGTATGGTAGTTAAAAATTTTAATTTGGTGGCAAAGTTAGTTGCATCTTAGTTTTACTCTATATTTAATTAGTGTTTAATTTCCCATCATTGAATTTCATGATTGCTTATTATGGTGTCCTCAACATGTGGTTTATGTGCCTTAATTGCAATTAAGTTAATTTTATACAAATGCAAACTTTTATGCAACGTGCCTAAACTAACAGATGTATGCAAATAATACGTTGCATTATTAAAAATTGTGCTCTAAGCTAGGATTCAAGGCTTGATTAAGAATATTTCAACTCGAATTGTTGAGTTTCATGTCTCGGGAACAAATGTTTAAACCCTTCAAGTGCTTCACTGATGTGAGCAATGACCCGATAAATTTGGTGTTGGCCTGGATCACATCACCTTGGTCCATCATCTTCACTTTCCCTTTTCTGTGCCTCCATATTTTGATATAAACATTTGGCAAGGTGAACGTGGAGATATTTTCGACCCGACAGAATCAGTCCAGATGCATCATCAAAGACAATCATCCTAGAATAACCAAGACATCTCCAAATCTATCCGGCGTACTTGTTTTTTTTGGCTGGTAACAACGAGACAAAAGCTCAAAACTCTCTGAGTGGATGCAAGGCTTCCTTAGGCACGAGAAGGAGATACAGTTGACACTTACCGTCGACGTCTTTAGGGCGCCGAGGTCACACTTTAAGGGTCCATGAAGAATTTCCACCATCAGTCATGCTTGCCTGAGTGCTTCAGGGAGAATCATTACGTGTCATTTACTCCAAAATCCCTGGCAGCAGCACCATCCTCCGCAAAAGCATTGTAAGTTTGTGTGACATTTAGAGGTATTCAACACATCTATTTGAGTGTTTTATGAAGGAAAATTATGACCTTCACACCTCCAGAGCATTTTCCCTTATCAAAATATGCGCATATCCTCTGCAAAGCACTGTAATTCATATAGTTGTTGTAACCCCGTTGACCCGGTCTAGCCGAAAGACCGAACCGAGCGAGCTACATTAGGGTTTACCAAAATAAACCCCGAGGAGAATACAACTAAAGCGGTCCATTTTTTCTTTCATCTTATCTAAATGCATTATTAGGTCCTAAGGTGTTCATACAAGTTATGGTTAAAATTACAGCTCAATCGGGCGTCATCTCGACATCCAATTGCTCGACAACACATTACAGGGACTAAAACATAATTTCCAATTTTCATAAAGACTTTCTTAAAATTAAAGTTACCAATCCTCAATTAGTCATGTTACATGCCTTCATGTTAAATCTCAACTCAAAATAACCATTCATATCCATTTAATTGCGCATTTAAGAAACATGGACCAAAATGCAAAGATTTCAAACTACAGATGCTTATACAACTTAAATAACGGTCTGCATACCGGTACGGGTCACATGCGTTTCGATACGGCACAAAAAGACAAAGGCGTACTGGTACGGTCCCTAGGCGTATCGGTAAGGGCTTGTGTATTTTGAAAATCCAGATTCTAATAGCTAGACACCGTATCGATAGGGTAACCCGTGTACCAAAATGAACACTATTTCAACACTATGTGTACCGATACGATTACTAGGCGTATTGTTACACATAGGCTATTTTGAACACATTGAGCCTGGATGAGTCCCCGCGTACCGAAACCTGAGGGTCTGTACCCCGGTACGGGACGACCTGTAATGATCTCTAAGTCCAACATATGACACTTTGGCTCACTCTAACACCTTCCATTCATCCCCTAATCATCATGAAGCATCATAAACATTCAATCATCAAACATATCAACATATATTGAAGCTACACTAAGCATGACATACTCAAGCAATCACCTATGATCATGATTTCTACCCAAGCATGCTTAGTGTCTCCCAACCACTCAAGACCACATATAAAAGCATCATACCAAACGAAAACATCAATCCAAAATTATTACAACAGGGAGTATTTCAAAACACAACTCCCAAAACAACCCGGTCACATTGTCTTCTTATTACTACTTAACGTATATAAAACCATACTTTGAATCAAAACGTTCATTGGACCCTAATGTATTGTTGTAACTCTTATTTTGGGATTGTATTAAGCAAGTGAATGTTTTATTATTTTAAACTTATTGGAGCTCCATTTGTAAAATTTTTGAATTGTTTATCAATGTTTTAACTTTTGGATTTGAATAATTTAAAGAATGAAACTCTTTTGGGCTAACTAGGTTGGAAATTTTGAAGTAACGGTTTGGTCTTAAGGCCCAAATGTGACATCTGAACTTAGGGTGTTACACTCTTGTGTCCTGAACGATACTTGATATGTAAAAGTGTAGATGCCTACCCTAGTAGAGGATTGCCTCATACCCATTCAATGTATCCAACATTGTGTTTTCTCCATAGGGCGTGGAGATAGCTACATCCATTTGTTTCTTGGACAACACATGCTCTACAAGGACGCAAAGGATAGCCTCCACATTGTGTTTTTCTCCAAGGGAGTAGAGATGCCTATACTCATGTATCCCCGAACAACATCTGATCTGTAAGAATGTGGATGCTTACTTCAGTAGAGGTTTGCCTCCGCCCATTCAATGCCTTCGTCATTGTGTTTTTCTCCCAACGGCGCGAAGATTTCTATGTTTATTTGTATCTACCGACGACACATGCTCTACAAAAATACATATGACCCTTTCACTTGCGCAATAGCTTTCGAAATTGCTACTTAAAAAGTCGAATATACTTATATGTTCACTCCTCTAATGATCTCCCAAAATTGAGTAATTTGATTATATATTCTCTCATCCTATGATTTCCCGGAGTTAAGTCGTTTGCTGATATATTTACCCCTCTGATGATTTCCCAGAATTAAGTAGCATACACAATGAGAGTCTAGAGATTTAACTGAACTATTAAAAATAATAAATCAATATTTTTAATGTTCAACTTATCGTTCAAAATTACAGGTACAAAAACTAAAACTATTCAAATATGTTTAAACCCTTACATCATATGATAATATGCGTTTAAGCACACTCAAACTCACTATCTATCTATTATTATAATAACAACCATCCTAATTAAACTATAATTTGTGCGACCAAAACCCTAAATAATTTTAAAAATTGTAAATAAAGTTTCTGCATGTGGAAAATTGTAACTTGAACACTAAGTCATAAACAGTCGTCCATTTAAAATAAAGTCTAAATTAACCAAGTTTTTTTAATAAAGAGTGCCGCCGCCATCATTGACACCTATGTTTAGGGACGTAAAAAGTTGACCCGACCTGAAAACCCAATTGAAACCTGCTCGAGTCAGAACCTGGTTTGACCCGAGGATGCGATGACCTGAAATCGATATGTAACAGACTGTTGTTGACCCGAACTCGTGTTGGACTTGTTACTGTAGTAACCAAACCCGACATGCATCCGATCGAGAATGACCCGAACCCGAATTGAACCTATTATTATAGATCTGAAACCCGACCTGCACCCGACTGAAACGAACCCGAACCTGAGATTAACCTGGCAGATAACCGATATTACCCGACTGAATCGACCCGAGATCTGATTTACCCGACCTGTTTTGAACCTGACCTGTTTTGAACCCGGCCTGTTAATTGACCCGACTTGTTTTGAACTCGATCTGTTGTTGAACTGAACTAATATTGACCTGGCTTGATTTACCTAATATGTAATTGAGGAAGCCTATGATTTGATGATTTGATGAATTTAAAGTGTTGATAAATGTAAACTATTAAGTGTTGGTAAATATAAACTATTAATTTTTTAAATCAATTTAAAGTGTTAAATAATCTTTTTGTTATATATACATATATAATCAATTAAAAATATCAAAAAAGAAAAGAAAATAAAGATTGGATTTAGATATTCATTTGACACTACTAAGTTTGAAATTTTATTAAATAATTCAATATTTAGTAATAATTCAATATAGATTAGTAACTTATTCAATATAGATTATTTGTCAAGTTTGAACTACTAAGTTTGAACTAAATTAAAGTTTTAACTTTCATGTTGATGTTATCATGTGTACAATTATATGTTTACATCCATACCAAAATTTTGTGTATAATTATATTTAATTAAAGTTTATTATATGTTATAATAATAATAATAATAATGTCTTAATTGAATTAACTTATTAAACTTAGAATCTAATTGAGCTAAACTAATATCTAGAAGCATAAATCACGGACATAATTAAAAGAATTCTAAAACTAAATGTGAAATTTCAATTAAATTAATCTAAGTTGGGACTCAATTGAATTAAACTAAACCAATTGGTAAAAAAGAAAAAGACAATTGGTAAAAAAGATGGGAAAAGACAAAATTTTGGAGGGAAATAAGCCACCCATTTTTTAGGTTTGAGATTAATTTACTTTTAGTCTAAAAATTTTGGAGAGATAGAAGCCACCCAAAATTTTGGAGGGAATTAGTAGAATTTTTATTTTTGGTAATTTAGTTTAATAATATTTTTTTATTCTAGTCCCTACAATTTAATTTTTAGTCAAAATTGCCTCATGTTTATTTATATTTTTGACAATTTAGTCTAATTTATTCTAGTCCCTAAAATTTAATTTTTACTCCAAATTAACCCTAATTCATTTTTTTATTTTATTATAGTCTCTAAAAAGTAAAAATTTGCCCGCCCATTTTTCAAGTTGATCTGCCCGTAGCCCGCCCATATTTAAAAAACAATTGTCAATTGCTGTAACAAACGGAGGGAATCTTTCCTGCCCATTTTTAATGGGTTATTAGTGGTTAAAGGTCATTACTAGTTTAGGAGCTTTACACTTAAGTCCTTTTTTATTTTTTTAGTTTTAGTTTGATTCATTTTAGTCCCAATTTGAGTTTAGTTTCCTTAGACCTTTAGGTTTAGGTTCTTTTTTAATTGGATCCTTCTTCATAAAATTATTTAATAATTAAAACATTTAACGGGCTTTTCAAGGCCTAATTTATTTCAGCAAGGATGAAAAACGGCGTCGACAATTATAATGTATTAAATTATAATTATTAGTGTTTGGGGTTATGAGATTAGTTTAGGGATTATGGGAGTAGTTTTGCAATTTAATTATTAATGATTGCAAGATTTAAGGGTTGAGGTTTGGGGTTATAGTATTAGTTTAGGGATTATGGTTACACTTTAACTATTAGTGATTGTAAGATTTAGGTGTTGAGGTTCGGGGTTTAAGGGTAAATGTGGCAAGTTAAGTGTTTGGGTTATGGGATTAGTTTAGGGATTAGGGGATACTTTAATTATTAGTGATTGTAAGATTAAGGGGTAGCGGTTTGGGGGTTTATGGGCATAATATATGTTTCAAGTTGAGTGTTTGGGGTTATAGGATTAGTTTAGGGATTAGGAGATTCGAGAATTAGGCTTGCACTTTAATTATTAGTGGTTGTAAGATTTAGGGGTTTGGGGTTTAGGGGTTTATGAGTATAATATATGTTTCAAGTTGAGTGTTTGGGGTTATAGGATTAGTTTAGGGATTAGGAGATTCGAGAATTAGGCTTGCACTTTAATTATTAATGATTGTAAGATTTAAGGGTTTGGGGTTTAGGGGTTTAGGGGTTTATGGGTATAATATATGTTTCAAGTTGAGTGTTTGGGGTTATAGGATTAGTTTAGGGATGAGGAGATTCGAGAATTAGGCTTGCACTTTAATTATTAGTGATTGTAAGATTTAAGGGTTTGGGGGTTTAGAGGTAAATGTGTCGAGTTGAGTGTTTGACAGGAGTTATAAGACTAGTTTAGGAATTTGTTTTGCACTTTAATTATTAGTGATTGTAAGATTTAGAGGTTGAGGTTTGGGGTTGAGGGATTCAAATTGACCCGTATTTATTTTAAAATTTTCTAATATAGTCCAGTGTTTTTAATATGATGATATTTTTGTTCATTATAGTCTCTAAAACTTTATTTTTAGCTGAAATTGACCCATATATATTTCTATTTTTGGTAATTTAGTCGAATAATATTTTTTTATTCTAGTCCCTACAATTTATTTTTTTCAAAATTGCCCCATATTTATTTATATTTTTGGCAATTTAGTCCAATAATATTTTTGTTTATTCTAGTAGCTAAAATTTAAATTTTACTCCAAATTGACCCATATTCATTTTTTATTTAGTTCAATGTTTTTAGTATGATGGTATTTTTGTTCATTATAGTCCCTAAAACTTTTTTTTTATTCTGAATTGACCCCTATTCATTTTTTGTATTTTAGTCCAATGTTTTTAATATGATAATATTTTTGTTCATGTTAGTCCCTAAAATTTTATTTTTCACTGAAATTGACCCTTATTAATTTCTAATTTTTGTAATTTACTCCAATATTTTAAATATGATGATAATTTTGTTCATTATAGTGCCTAATATTTTTTAATGTGATTTGTGTTTGTGAAAGACGTTAAATAATTCACTTGAAATGACCCTACCCAAAGTCTATCGATTATTTGTACCAAACTCAAACTTAATACGAATTCGAAACCCGAATTAACCCGACCTGAAGTGAACCCGACTTGAAAGGAACTCGACCTGAAATGAACCCGACCTGAAATGAACCCGAACCCGAATTAACCCGTCAATTAATTGATTCAGACCCGAACCGTTTTGACCCGACCCGAAATGAACCCGACCTGAAATGAACCCGACCAAAAATGAACCCGACCAGAAACTGACCCGCACCTGACCCGAATCGAGTCGAAACATTAAATCGACCTGAAATGACCTTTATCTGATTTGACCCGACTTGAAACCCATCCGATTATCTGTTTTTACGTCCCTACCTATGATTACATCATTCGTGTTGTATTAAAGTTGCAGGAAATCTCTTGTGATATGTATTTGATGGTATATGATTGATATTTTAAACATATTTAGAGGATCTTTAGACTTTAATTTTTTAATATTAATGTTAGACATAACTGTCAAGATATAGATATTTGAAAAATAAATAAAAATATTTAGTGGATCTTTTGTATTTTTTGGTCAATGTGTGGGGTTTGAATTGCCCTTAACAATAATATAGTTTTTAAAATCCGAATTCGAAAATTCTTTTGAAGAGTACTATTTAACTTAGCATTATACCCAAAATTTACTAATAATTAGGGTTTTAAATCTTTAAATTTGTAAGCAGACTTTATAAAATTTATTTAAAGAAAATATTTTATGTATGGAATTTTTTCACGGAAGTTGAGTTCTAGTGTTTCCATCTGTCATTTAAGGATTATACTTATAAGATTTAAGTTTAGGATTCATGAATCCTAAACTTTAATCATAAACCTTAAATTTATTTATTTTTAGTGTGAGAGTACCAAAGGCAAATGCAATTTCTTAGCTTTTTTAGGTTTCTAAATCGTGCTTGCCAACTAGATCCCTCCATTTTCTTAGTCAACTTTACTACCAACTACTAAAAGATCGAATAAACAAAGACCAGATGACTACTTCGGAAATTACATAGAAACTTTCAGCAGGAAAATTACTTCAAGAACAAGTCATAAGCAGTTCTCCATTCCTGTCTCTGTATATATAGGACAGTTAACAAAGTTCTGAAACACTTCAAATTACTTCAAAGAGTTACAGAAAAATGGCGATGATGGGAGAAATGTTGAATTTAGGCTCCGCAATGGGGACTTTGATGCTTGTTTATACCGTTTGTAAACAGTTATTCCCTCATCATCTTCAACTCTATTTCGAAAAGTACTTCAATAAGAATGTGAGTTTTATATATCCTTATGTCGAGATCACCTTCGATGAGTTCACCGGGGAACACATGAAGCGTAACGAAGCCTATTCCGCCATCAAGACTTATCTTAGCAACAAGTCGTCGGCGTCGGCGAAAGTCTCAAGGCCAATGTTGTGAAAGATAGTCAATCCGTTGTGCTTACTATGGATTATAATGAAGAAGTTATGGATGAATTTCAAGGGGTTAAAGTTTGGTGGTCTGCAAAGAGAATTCTTCCGAGCACACAACGGATTGCTTGGTATCCCGATGATTATTAAAAGAGATCTTAGAAGCTTACGGTCCATAAACGCCATAGGGAATTAATCACTCAATCGTATATCAGCCATGTGTTGAAGGAAGGCAATGCAATCGCGACGAAAATCCGGCAACGGAAGCTTTATTCGAACAATCCAAGTGAAAACTGGTACGGATATCGAAGGAGCAAGTGGAGCAATGTACCGTTTGAACATCCTGCAACGTTTGATACATTGGCAATGGATGTGAACTTGAAAGAGGAAATTAAGAACGATTTGATCAAGTTTAGCACTGCCAAAGATTACTATGCTAGAATTGGGAAGGCTTGGAAACGTGGATATCTTCTTTATGGTCCTCCCGGGACCGGGAAATCTTCGATGATTGGGGCCATGGCGAACCTATTGGACTATGATGTTTATGATCTCGAACTCACTGCGGTGAAGGAAAACGCGGAGTTGAGAAGGCTTTTGCTCGATACATCGAACAAGTCGATTGTGGTGATCGAGGATATCGATTGCTCCCTCGATCTCACAAGCCAAAGGGAGAAGAAGTAGAAGAAGGAGAAAGATGGGAACGATGACGAGCAGTTGGATCCGATCACGAAAAAGGTAAAAGAAGATGAGAGAAAGGAAAGTAAGGTTACATTATCAGGGCTTTTGAACTGTATTGATGGACTTTGGTCGTCTTGTGGGGGTGAAAGAATCATTGTTTTTATGACAAACTACGTAGAGAAGCTTGATCCGGCGCTGATAAGGAGATGAAGAATGGATAAACACATCGAACTGTCGTATTGCTGCTTCGACGCATTCAAGGTGTTTGCCAAGAACTATTTGGAGATTGATTCTCATTCATTGTTTGCAGAAATTGAAACATTGTTGGGGGAAACGAAAATGACACCGGCCGATGTTGCGGAGAATTTGATGCTGAAATCGGACTATGACGGAGTGGAAACTTGTTTGAAGAGATTGGTCGAAGCTGTTAAAGAAGCAAAGGAGAAGGCGGAGGATGAAGCTCGTTTAATGGCGGAGAAAGAAGAAGAAAAACAGAAGCAAAAGTCTGAGAAAGAAGGAAAGGAACAATGCGTCAAAGAAGTGAAAGAGAATGGCGTGGTAGTGGCTGCCGAAGAAGTGAAGGAAAATGGTGTCACTGTCAGCCATTAATTTGTGACTACGATGTTTCAACCTACTCGCGTTTCGCCCGCCCGATCTTGTTTTTTTTTTTTTGTGTTTATATATATATATATATATATATATATCAACAATAACTATATTAGTTGTTTAAAAGCTCTCAGCCGATAATTTATCATGCATGACCTATTTTAAAAATCTTATGCTCTTGTTGCACGTACTCTTTTGATTGATTTTTTCTTTTTATTTCTTTTTGATTTGTTTTCTGCCCTTCATCTTTCTTATGTCTGACGTTGAAGATGAATTGGCTCATCTCTATCGGGGTAGAGAAGTACTATCATTTTTCTCCCCGTCTTTTGAGTTTTGTTTCGTCAGATATTTTCACACAACAAGTACTATCAATTTCCAGTCGATGAAGAATACTATGGCATCTGTATGGCATCCCCAGGTAGGCTATTGAATACATTGATTTATTGATATTGAATGTTATATTGAATCATTGCTATTGCTTAACGATATTAAGACAAGGCTTTTGAACTATTGCTATTGAATCATTGTCATGGAATTATTGTTATCGGACTATTGATATTGAACCTTGGATTCGAGTAGTATTGGATACAATTGGCATACCATAGAATTCATGAGCTTATTGGTACGAGTATGCTACGACCTTTATTGTGGTGCGACGGAGGGATGTTGTGTTATGGTCATATGCGGCGGAGGGACTAGACTACTATTGATTTTGGTGCGGCGTAAGAATTCATGTAATCCATATACCGTACACTGATCCAAGGGGAAAAACTTATTGCTATGCAAAATAAAACGCTATTGAGTATTGTTATTGTTTTTGAATTGACTATTGTTGACATATTGACTATTGATCATGTCTAAATTGCCATTGAAACTTCATGCCATTGTTTTGTTGCCATAATTAATATGGAAGCATGTTAGATAGCATTCTAAGCTTATTCCATTGTTTATGACTACCTCACTAGGTAAAGTATGCCTAATGCATTCATCTTCCATGCATTTCAGGTTAAGAAGTGTTAAGATCAAGATCGGGGCCAGAGAATGTTTTTGGCAAGTGACTACGTTGATAAAAGTAAAGTATATCAACCCTATAGACTCCTAGTATGGTGGCATAAGTGTTGTATAAGTCAATTTTACCCTTTTGATATGTATGTATTATGGTTGGCTTGTAAAAGTTTAAGGGTTTAAACTTAACCATTTGAAAGTTGCTAAAAATGGCTAAATATGTATACTTGGCCTAATTAGAGAAAACATTGCAAACGGATTCATTCGACCTTAAAATTTTGTATGACAATAGATTTTAGATAAATAGACTTACTGGTAAAGTTTCATTGAATTTGGATATGGTTTAGTTGGGCAAAGTGATAATAAACCAGACAAAATTGACATTACAGGTCTTGCCGTATCGATAAGGGTGATGGCGTATCAATATGGGCTTATGTTTTTGGAAATGGATAAAAGGGCATACCTATACGGGTTATGGCGTACCGGTACGGTCCTTCGCCACTAGAATTTTAGGTTTGGCCGATATTGATACGGTTTTGGTGCGTATCAATACGGGTTCGCGAAACATAACGGTATTAACGGCCATTGCCAGGCGTACCGATACGCCTTAATGTGTATCGATACGAGTCCTTAGCACTGGAATTTTTTAGTATCATTTCAGCCATAGCGTATAGATACGGTAACAGGGCGTATCAATACCCCTGCTCTAAAAATTGATAACCAGCTTAGTAAGTTATTGAAGATTTTTGCATAAAGACCCCTAAGTTTATAAAAGGTTTAATTTAGTATGATTCATGATTCATGCGTTAATGTTCCTTAAAAGATGCCTTAAATTTGTATAAGTTATTAAATAAAATATCGTATCAGTCATCATTTTTGTTCTGATAATGCCTTCCAACCAGGATTCCTACTAGGTCGGGAAGGGGGTGTTACATTTGAAGTATCAGAGCTAGAGTTCAGTCGATTTTAGGACTATACTGAAGTTTATTGTATTGTTATTGAATTGCATTATGCCACCTAGGAGCTATTTATTGTATATTATGACTTAACGGCTAACCCAATCTCTTTATTTATAGATGTCTAACCCTAATAAGGCTCGTATAGATGAGCATGTTACTGGCTCCTCAACTCATAGTGAGGAGATAAGAGGAGGAGATCCTCCAATTCCACAAAATCTTTTGGTACAGAACCCTGAGCCTGAGGTAAAAATTCGAGGATGAATTTTTCTTAGGGGGAGAATTGTAACACCCCAAAAATCAGTTTGGAGGGAATTAGGTTCTGGTGATCAAAAAGTCTATATCAGAAAGGTCTAAATATTTTATTGACTTAAGTTGCGTAGTCAGAAACATCGTATTGAATCCTAATTGAGTTAATTTAAAAGACTTTGGACCTAATTGAATCCTTAGAAATCATTTAGTGACCAAATTGGGAAAATTGAAAGTTTAGGGTATTGGATTAAAGTTTAGAAAGTTGAAGGAACGCTCTCGTAATTATTCTATTTTTAAACGAATCACCTCCTTGCTTAGACCCAATCACGTGAATTCTTTGTGAAAGTTGAGGGAAAAGATGGCATAGAATTGATAGCTATTATTGCTATCTAAATTGTTGGGAAATGAAAATCATTATTTATAGTTTACCTATCCTAGAAGGAAACCCTACTAAGTGGTTGTGTGTGAGGTGGAGTAATTATTCTAGTAAATTAAAAATAAGTTTACCCTTGACTAGAGGAAATCTATCAAGTAGATTTAAGAAAGGTTGAAGAGTTAGAAACATTTCCCAGTGATATAGTAACCACCGATATCTCTTTTCTTTGCTATCTTCTTTCATATTTCCTTAAGTAAGCACCTCAATTGTTGCCTTAAATCTCTAGCTTAAGCAAGCACATCTTTCATTTATGCAAGCTTTCCTCGATTTCTCCACATCATTGGATAGCCCCTGGATTGGTGAGTTTAAGCCCTCTAATAATTTTATGATTCCTCGAACCATTAGAGTTTAATTCCAAGAATTAGTCCTTGAAGGCCATAGTTGAACCTATGCTTTTAAAGCATGAATCCATAGAAGTTCTATTGGATATAAGCTCTTTTAAGCTTAAGTATTGATTTTGAATCCATAAGTATTGATTCTAACATGTCCCTTGTTTTACCTAGCACAAGTGTTGGAGAAAGAAGGGTCACCATCTCCATCCAAAGCTAGGAACAAATGAGTAGTAATCCGTGAGCCGTAGGAGCTTCAAAATTCAAGATGAGTGTAGTCAGAGTCTCGGGGATAGGCTAGGTGCCTTTTTCGAACCTTTGAATATCGTTTATTGTATTACTAACCATGTGTTATAAGGTTATTGCATAAGAACATCATTGATGGCTATATTGGTAAGAATGGGTAAGTGTTGCATCGATTCATTGCCTGTAGCATTGTTGTTATTGTTATCGAAATCATGAAAGCATTGGCATATAGAATCATTGATCATTGAATACTGAATAAGGCCATTGGAACATTGACATTGATTTATTGATATTGGATGTTATATTGAATCATTGATATTGCTTAACGATATTAAGACAAGGCTATTGAACTATTGCTGTTGATTCATAGTCACAGAATTATTGTTATCGAACTATTGATATTGAACCTTGGATTCGAGTAGTATTGGATACAATTGGCATGCCATAGAATTCATGAGCTCAATGGTACGGGTAGGCTACAGCCTTTATTGTGGTGTGGCAAAGGGATGTTGTGTTATGGTTATATTGGTGCGGCGGAGGGACTAGAGCACTATTGATTTTGGTGCGGCATATGAATTCATGTATCCATATATCGTATACCGATCCAAGGGGAAAAACTTATTGCTATGCAAAATAAAACGCTATTGAGCATAGTTATTGTTATTGTATTGCCTATTGTTGACATATTGACTATTGATCATGTCTAAATTGCCATTGAAACTTCATGTCATTGTTTTGTTGCCATAACTAATACATAAACATGTTAGATTGCATTCTAAGCTTATTCCATTGTTTATGACTATCTCACTAGGCAAAGTATGCCTAATGTATTCATCTTCCATGTATTTCAAGTTAAGAAGTGTTAAGATCAAGATCGGGGCCAGAGAAGGTTTTTGGGAAGTCACTACATTGATAAAAGTAACGTATATCAACCCTATAGACTCCTAGTTCGGTGGCATAAGTATTGCATAAGTCAATTTTACCCTTTTGATATGTATGTATTATGGTTGGCTTGTAAAAGTATAAGGGTTTAAACTTGACCTTTTGAAAGTTGCTAAAAATGGCTAAATATGTATACTTGGCCTAATTAGAGAAAACATTGCAAATGGATTCATCCGACCCTAAAATTTGGTATGACAATAGATTTTAGATAACTAGACTTATTGGTAAAGTTTCATTGAATTTGGATATGGTTTAGTTGGGCAAAATGATAATAAACCTGATAAAATTGACATTACAGGTCTTGTCGTATCGATACGGGTGATGACGTATCAATATGGGCTTATGTTTTTGGAAATGGATAAAAGGGCGTACCGATACGGTTATGGCGTACCGATACGATCCTTCGCCACTGGAATTTTAGGTTTGGCTCGGTATCGATACGATTTGGGTGCATATCGATACGGGTTCGTGGAACATAACGATATTAACGACCATTGCCAGACGTACCGATATGCCTTAATGTGTATCGGTACGAGTCCTTAGCACTGGAATTTTTTAGTATCATTTCAGCCATAGCTTATTGATATGGTAATAGGGCGTATCGATACCCCTGTTCTAAAAATTGATAATCACCTTAGTAAGCCATTAAAGATTTTTGCATAAAGACCCCTAAGTTTATAAAATGTTAATTTAGTTCGATTCATGATTTATGCGTTAATATTCCTTAAAAGCACCTTCAATTTGTGTAAGTTATTAAATGAAATATCGTATCAGTCATCATTTTTGTTTCAGTAACGCCTTCTAACCTGAATTCCTACCAGGCTAGGAAGGGGGTATTACAGACACTATACTTACGCACATTTTATTTTTCAAGCCCTATTCCTTTTTAATAATATGTGTATATATATACAGTCTTTAAACTTATTATTTTGGTTAATAAAATTTATTGAGAATTGAGATTGAATTGTTGCAAACATATTTTTTTGCAGGTTCACTTATCCGATTTCTTTAACAATGTCTCTTCGTTAGACTTGAGAAAGTTCATGGTTAATTTATTTCTCGGTTCAATCCTTTGTTTGATAAGGTTGTCGCTCTCTCTTGGAACTTTTTAACTTTCGAGCTTTTTTCTCTAACTTTGATCCACCACCGGCATCAGATACTTGATGGATTTGTTTCTCTTGTTTTTCATGATTTGTATCTATATCTTTGGTCGTCATTATGAATTTATGGATGATACTTTAGATTTTTTTTGCATTGACGTTTTTAATTTTGTAGTTTCATTTTGAATGATTTGGATCTATTTGAATATTCTACATTATGCATATATTTTAAATTATGACATTGATCTTATGTAACTATAAATATTTTGGATTGCCCTTGACTTTTACTTACATTGTGCTTATCATCTTATTTGTCTATTGTCTTTTGATAATATTAATTGTACAAATTTTCTTAGTGCTTAGAAAAAATGTTTCCAAGGGTTTAGAACAATTTTCCCTTTAAAGACTTCCACAGAACTTTAGTAAATGAAAATATGTTTAAAACAATTTTCCAAGTAATTTTTAATTAAAACCTACAAATTATCTGTATGATATGGAAATTGTTCTTGTGTTGTCGACTATATACTATGAAAATGTATGTCTAAATTGTGGATTAGTACTAGAACACATACAAGAGTGCCAATACACATGGTATGAATTTATATAGGCAGTGAACTAAAATGGTACAGATGCTACACAATAGTATCAGTACAATTAACATAACTACTGGTACCACAAGAATAGTACCGATTCTGAAATCAAACATGCAACAAATTAGAATAGTATCGATTTTGAATAATTGTTTTTGAATTTGGTGATCTCGGGTAAGATTTGGTGATATGGGTTAAGAATTTGTGTTATTACCTTTTTCTTATCGGTTCTATAATAAATTATGTAGGTTTCGTAACAAGTTGTGTAGATCCCTTATTTCTTATGAATTTGGTAAGAAATAAAGTTATCCTTTAAGATTTTATGTTATAACATAATTTCCTACCATAAGTTGGGTTGATTTAGACTTGGTGATATGGGGTAAGAATTTGTGTGATTACCGTTTTTCTTACCCGTTCTACAAACATTTATGTAGATATCGTAAAACTTTGTGTAGGTACCATATTTTTTTATGAGTTTGGTAACATATAGAGTTATCCTTTAAGACTTTGCGTAGTAACACAATTTCCTACCATAAGTTTAGTTGGTTTTAGATTAGGAGATATGTGGTAATAATTTATGTTTTACTCTTTTTCTTATAATTCCCGTAAACATTTTTGTAGGTATTGTAAAACATTGTGTAGGTACTTTATTTGTTATGAGTTTGGTAACATATAGAGTTATCTTTTAAGACATTGTGTAGTAACACAATTTCCTACCATACGATTGGTTGGTTTTAGATTAGGAGATATGGGGTAAAAATTTATGTAGCTACCTTTTTTCTTATAAGTTCTATAAAAGTTTCTGTAGGTCTGGTAAAATATTCTTTAGGTACCCTATTTTTTACGAGTTTGGTAACATATACAATTATCCTTTAAGAGTTTATATAATAACACAATTTCCTACCATAAGTTTGATTGGTTTTAGATTAAGAGATATTGGGTTATAATTTGTGTAGTTACGTTTTCTCTTATAAATTCCATAAACATTTCTGTAGGTCCTGCAAAACAATATGTACGTACCGTATTTGTTATGTGTTTGGTAACATATAAAGTTATCCTTTAAGAGTTTGTGTAATAACACAATTTCCTACCATAAATTTGGTTGGTTTTAGATTACGAGATATGGGATAAACATTTGTGTAACTACCTTTTTTTTATTACAAATTCCATAAACATTTCTATAGGTCTGGTAAAACATTGTGTAGGTATCCTATTTGTTATGTTTTTGGTAACATATAGAGTTATCCTTTAAGACTTTGTGTAATAACACAATTTCCTACCATTAGTTTGGTTGGTTTTAGATTAGGAGATATTGGGTTATAATTTGTGTAGTTACAGTTTCTCTTATATATTCCATAAACTTTTCTATAGGTCTTGTAAAATATTGCGTAGCTACCCTATTTGTTATGCGTTTGGTAACATATAGAGTTATCCTTTAAGACTTTGTGTAATAACACAATTTTCTACCATCAGTTTGGTTGGTTTTAGATTAAGAGATACAGGGTAATAATATTTGTAGCTACCTTTTTCTTATAAATTCCGTAAACATTTATGTAGTTATGGTAAAACATTGTGTACGTATCCTATTTGTTTTGACTTTGGTAACATATAGAGTTATCATTTAAGACTTTGTGTAATAACACAATTTCCTACCATAAGTTTTGTTGGTTTTAGATTAGGAGATATATGGTAATAATTTGTGTAGTTACTTTTTGTTTTATAAACTCCATAAACTTTTTTTGCAGGTTTTGTAAAACATTGTGTAGGTACCCTATTTGTTATGTGTTTTGTAAGAATTAATGTTATCAGGTAACCGTCTAGGTTATTACACAATTTCTTACCATGATAAGCATTTGTGTAACTACCGTTTTTCTTACTGTTATTGTAACTAATTATGTTATCACATTGTAAGAATTTATGTTGAAACCGGATATCAATATAACCGATCTGTTTTTTTAGTTTTTTTATGCTGCCTTACAGTAGAACTTCCCGTTAATAGCAGTCAAGACAATCGAATTCAAAGAAGAAAATAAAAAAAGTCAAGACTTAGGAGGAGAAAAGGAGGATATAAGCTATTTTTAATATTTTAGTTTGTTAAAATAAAAAATATTATTTATAATGTAGAAAGGAATTGAAACGTCAGGAGAAAAGAGAATCGAAAGCAATTTTTTTGTATTTTAATTTATTAAAATGAAAAATATTGTATTATTTTATAATATAAATATTTTTTTACTTCATCACTTAACTTTTTACTGCTGTTGGCAGTTATCTCTGTACACTGTCCATTACTGCTGTTGCTTTGTCTTATGCATTGCAATAGTTATATGAGTTAGGAATATGTTTTCTATAGAATTTACAGTTTTTTAAGAGCTGCAAAGCAACGTCTTTGTATCATGGGTTTCCCCATTTTTCATTAAATGAATTTTACTTGGCAAAAAAAAACATACTGGACCGAAGATGTCACATTGTTGGAATTGAAACAAAAAGCAAATTAAAATCAAATTCAATTTAAGTAATCAATCATTCATGTCCTGACAAACTTGATTACAATTTTAAACTTTTAGCAATTATAGATTAGGAGAACAATTTCTCTATAACTTCATTTTTTAAGCAAATAGATATAACTCTATTTATGCTATCATCAATGAAGGTGATAAATTTATTCTCTCCTTGACAGTTTGTCATGTCAGTTATTACGACAATATTTCGTCATAACATTGACATCATTTGTCTTGAATTCCTTTAGATGACTACAATCTGAGACTTGTTTCTTAAACGCACCACCCTTTTGGTCCCAAGATAAGACATCTACGGTTTGTTTTCTTAAAGTCCTTATTAACTTCTACTACATTTTTTTTTGAATTGAAATCCGTTGGTTTTATTGAATGAGGATATATCCAAAATTATAATGCAAATTTATATCTGGGTAAACAAAAACACCTAATCCAAACATATTCCTACAACCATTCAAAAAAGAAACTAGCGTTTCAAGATCATAACAGTGTAACACCCTTAACGTATACTCGTAGACCGAATATACATTAAAGATGTTACGAAATCATTGGAAGAAATCTTGACTTGTAATTTTTTATACCAAAATTTAATTTGTAGTTTAACCCTTTTCGGTTTTAAATTTAAAACTATGCCGTCTAGGTGCAGCTAGTTTTGAACCTGAATTGGTTTACAAAATTTATAATTGAATTATTAAAATAAAAACAATATAATTCAGAGTGAAAACTACGTAAGCTGCCTAGACCCTTTCTTGATTTTAAATTTTTTACGCGATTAGGGCTAAACAACATTTTAACCATACCAAAGATTTTGCTATTGTTAACAATTTGTAGTTCTAAACTTATCCATCCATAAAATCATATAATTACATTGGAAACTTATGCTGTAGACAGTTCAACTTTAAAATACTTACATGCCCACTAGCCTATCAAATTATGGTAAAGACGTACTTAGAGAACTTATTGTAGTAACTTGATTTTTCCCAAGTTTTCGCTCCTCCTCAATAGACGATTTCCAGGAAACCTACGCGTGACATAAGACACACGCTAAGTACGAACTTAGTGAGGCAGATAAACTTATTTATTTTAAAAACATGAAATAATGTAATACAATATGTCATATATAAAAGTGCATTTCATTTTCTCTATAACATGGCAAGTATATTACAATGTACATATGTCATGTATTCTATCATGGTCATGCTTTCATTATGCAATCATTTGCATATCATGTATTCTATCATGTATCATGTAACATTTCTATCAAATATCAATACCATTTCTATCATGTATGTCATGTACTTCTCTGTCATGTAACATGTAACTTCTTTTTCATGTATCATGAAATCATGTAACATCTTTTTCATATATCATGAAATCATGCAACATCTGTATCATGTATCATGCAACATTTGTATCATGTATCATGTAACATCTTGTTATTATTATCATCGTGTCTGGCTAGAGGCCCATGGAAACCCCGTAGCCTATATGCATCGTAGTGCCTTATAGAGTACGTACTCAAGAGGACGCTTTTTGCTCCTCATATAAGGACGCTCTTTGCTCCTTATATTAAGCACCTCGTTAGTTCATTTTGCACTATGGGCTTGGATCCCCAGGATGTATCTTGTTTCATTTTAATCTTGTCATTATCCATATTTCATGTATGCATAATACATCATCATTTATGCAAACAATAACTCGTACATGGTATTCCATCAAGCCTGCCATGTCGAGCAATGTATCATATCATATTATAAAGAAATGCAATGCCATTTTCAATGCAATGCAAACATTTAGAAATGCACTCACTTGGGCCATTTATTACTTTCCCTCACTAAGATCTATTCGATCCTTTCCCTTATAGTATCTCGAATCCTATTTGATTCGTATTCGGCTTCATTAACCACATGAATATAAATACCATTTGTTAGATTCAAATCTAACAATATTTTAAATTTGCTATCAAATCTAATCATTCGAATATAAAAAATTTCCTTCCTTTCTTATATTGTTCATAAACTCATTTTTGGTCCCTAATGACCATTTTGATCTTCAAATAATTCCTCCAAGCTTGCTAACCAACATTAGACACAAATTGTCTCAATTTCCATTTTCTGGCAGCTTGCACTACCTTTGAAGATTTATTTCTATAAAATGATCTAAAACTCGGAATTTGATTCCGTTTGTTATAAAAAAAAACTAGATTCAATAAGCTTTTTAGCCATATAAATTAATAGCCCAAATTCAACTCGTACGATTTATGACGAATTTTTAAAGTCAATTTTCAGTGCTGATTTCGGAACAGACTGCCATACTATTTTCTGACCTTTCACCACTTAAAATTCATATCTTTTTACTCGGAACTCAAAATCAGTTTCCGTTTGTTGGAAACGAAACTAGATGAACAAATCTTTACAACGATATAAAATTCACCATCTAACCATTTTTCAAACATACTGCCAAATCCATTTTTCCTACACAACTTCCATAAATAACTTCAAACTTTATACTAATTTCTCCTTACTTTGCTATTTGTCAGTTTGGTACCCTTACTTGATTCAAACCACTAATGTATCACTTTTTTCATCAAGTAATTATTCAAAAATAATTCCCTCTAGTTTTTCGTTCTTTCCAAAATAGTCACTAAAAATGCAAAGATAAGGATTCAAGCTTCTTAACTTTGCAAATTAGTCCTCAAATCAACATTACTACTTGAATTCTATTATTTCAACTAAAATCAGATTTAGTCCTTCTCTAAAACCTCATTTCTGAATTGGTCACTTAACTTTGACAATTTGTCAAAATGGTCACTAATTCGATTTAACATCGATTTTGCATTCTAACTTCAATTTCACATCTCCAACATCAATAATAACATAAATACACTTCAAAATCATAAAAATTCAGATTAGTCCTTTAACTTTCAGAATTACTGAAATGGTCCTTATACCTTTAATTTAGGGTTTTGCTTCCAAATAACAAATTCAAACCTACTAGATCATTTATCCAACATCACAAACCCTAAATCAAACTTGAATCCATAAGCCCTAATCATCTTCATACAAACTAAAATATGTAGGGTTTAAATCCTAACTCAATAACATGGTTTTAACATCATATAAGCTTGATTCCAACTTAAATTCAACCATGAAATCATAAAATTTCAAAAGCCCCAATTTTGTTCATAAACCCTAATTTCCTTCTCATGTAAAATTTTCATCAATCAAGCATGTATTCCATAAATTAATTACATCAAAAGATAGAGCTTGAAGAGTAAAACAACTTTGTAGTTGAAGAGATTACCTGAAAATCGAGTTTCAGAGCTTGAATCGAACTTAGAAATTTTCTCCCCTTTTTTTAATTTCGAATTGATGAAGATGAAGGCATCTTCATCTTTTGATCACTTAATTTTAAATCTCTCCCATTTATGTCACTTGTAATATATAAATGAATTTTAAATTCATTTAAATAGTGAAATTATTAAAATGCCCTTTTAATCCAATGATTGAGATTTAGCTTATCCTCAATCAAGGGCCAAGATTAAATCTTCCATTTCCTTCTTCCAAAAATGCCCTTGTAACTTTTTAAATATTTCAAAAATGCCATTGGGGCTAAATGACCAATTTGCCCTCCAACTAGTTTTTATTTACTAGTTTGCTTCAAAAATGCCATTCCATTACAATCCAACTAAAATAGTTCATTCCCAACAAGTCACTATTCCTTAAATATTATTTTATAACTTTTCCATGGCTTATGGAACAACCTCTGAAATTTTGATTCGATCTAATCTCCCGATATTCGTAAAATACTTGTACTGCGATTTTACCTTTTCCGAACTATCATTCCAAAAATTCCATATTTCCATATTCAGGAAATAAACTCTATTATCTCATAAAACTTCATTTCCCATAACTTAGAATGAATTTTCCTAACTTAGTCTACTATTCCGATAATTATCGAAAATCTCCATAGAATAAAATTTCTCTTAGAAATCCTTTATCGATAATCCATTCGAATATTCTTTACTTTTACTGAGTCCAAAATATCGATTAGAAACACTTTTATGGGGCCTTCCCGGAGGTCACCCATCCTAGTATTTCCCTGGCCTGAGCACGCTTAATAATTATTCGATCTAAATTCGATACCTTATACTATATCTTAATTCTCAAAACTGTTATCAATGTTCTTATTTCTATTAGATTCACCCTTATACTAAATAAAATCACTTATTGGGGAAATTTACACTTTAGTCCCCAAACTTTCCAAAGTTTATACTTTTAACCCCAAAACTTTTAAAATTTACATTTTGGTCACTGGCCAAAATTTGGGATATTACAAACAGGACCATACAAGAAAAAGATAAAAAAATTCAAACCAAAGACCTGAAACAAAGATAGATACTAACACCACCAAAGAACAACGATTAAAGGTAAAACCGTCAACAAATACCATATAAATGCATATTACAATAAGGGACGTTGATAACACATTTATTACCAAAACTCAATCGCGAACAAAAAAGGTGATTGTAAACACGTATCCAAATACAGTTCGAGGATCCAAAACAAGGAGATCAATAGGATAACCAAAAGAGTGACATCTTAATCAGTCGTGGCGATGTCAAATTCAACCATGATAAAAAATCAAATAAAAGAACAACAAACGATCTATAAAGAAAAGAAAAGCGTGCCAAAAGACAGAGAAAAAAATATGCCAAAAGGTAGAATAAAATGTGTCACAAGAACATAGTTAATTATTCAAAACCAAAAAATAAAGCAAACGGTGAAAAATAAGAAAACAAAGGAAACGGTGGATCCCAACGGGGACAACCAGCATCAAAGCTGGTGCCGCCAAATTCCACTACATTTATCTTCGCATTTGTGTTGGCAAAATTATGATTGGTTGTTTTGTTAAGCTTTTAGTCGCACCTTTATTGTCTTAACTGTTAGAGTATGCCCAAAGACCAATCATAAGATATAAATGACATTTGTTTTACCTTGTTTATTAATACAGAGACATTGCCATTATTATTTTCAGTTACTATTCTGCTTGCATAAATAAACTGAATTATAATAAAGTCCTTAGAATAATATGGTTATTCTTAAATGTCCTTAGTCAAGTATTATTGTGGGCATGGGCAACAATAATGCATTAAGACTAATATGTAGATGATTGATGACAAAGTGTTGTCATTGACATGGAGATGTCAAAATCAATACATAAGTATGTGCTAGAGGACGACATATTAAACCGACCCTCTGTGAGCATGTTTCTTGGATCATTATGTGGCAGTAACAACATTGCCCATAGTGATAACTACTGTATGATCCTCAAACTTGAGATTATCATTATTTCAACATTTGAGTGACATATTTTGATACAATCAAACGTATGTTGTAATTGACAACACTAAAAAGACTGATATTGGATATATCACAAATCTATGTAGTGGGATATGGTTGATCAATATAGGATTTGTCCCTCTTACATAATAGGAGTTGATGGCTTGTCGAATAGTGATGCACTTAGAGCAAGTATACTCGTCGTATCAAGTAATAAAGTGATAAGTAGAGTATCGAACCTGCGAGGATTAGAATAATAACTACGAAGTTATTATGCTTAAGAATGTGCTTGCAAGTATTGGTGTTGAAGATTTAATTAAAACTAAAACAATTAAACTAAAGATAGTTATGATTAAGACGAACAACTACAACAACTAACATATAATTATAGAGGTTGGGATTATTGCTAAAGATATATGTTTGATTGCCTATTACAATGCTATAGCGACTGGCAATACATGTCTGTATAAACCATTAAGTTTTTTATCTACTCAACATGATTTTCTAATGAACTTTAGACTCTCTCAATGCCTAGAAGATAATAACATTGAGGTTAAGGTAATAAATGTCTGCATGAACCCTAACAACCCTATTATTTGTTTTAAAACTCCATTTTAATCGTTGAAACCCTAAACTTATGTCTAAGACAAATTAGGACTAAGTTAACAGCTTAGCCCCACTTTTCACGTTTGTATATCCTAACTCTCTTGATATTAAGCCACAGATCAATAGTTAAAAGGCCTCCCTTGATATCTCTTACAATAACTACGCATGAAGTATGATGAACAGAATAGATAAAGGGAAAGCAACTATAGCATTATAGAAGTTAATCAAAACATAAAATCTTGGGATGCAATAATCCCAACTAAAGTATTTAGCTCATGTCTGAGCCTAAAACATCCATAACAAAAATATTAAAGTACCGCAGTTTATCAAGTAAGGCAAGAAAAATGTCGAGCATCCTCGGCAAACTCCTCCAAGTCGTCCAACTGTGCTACAGATCTCCCACTCTGTCGGCCTCTCTCGATGGCTCTGTAAGGAGAATACTCTAGCTTCCACTCCAGTGGTTCTCCACAAGCTTTAGACTAGGACTGTTACCTGTAATCGCGCCTTCTCTAAAGTAACGTCCAAATCTCTCTTATATAAGCCATGAAACTAGGGTTTCAGTGCCCTAAAGTATGCACAGCTTCATAAAAGAAAGCCATTGGTTTCCCGCTTCATTTAACGTTGCATATCTAGTAAAAAGTCTATGTGTGCAAAAGCAAATTCATCTCTAACTCTTTATGCCTCGGTAGCTCCAGCCATGAGATATGCTCATCTTTCGCTCTAGCAATCCTCCAGCATCTTGCATATACACCACATTTCCCGTGAAAAGCACCAATATATATGACATTTAAAGCACATGCGATGTAGCTCCCTATCTACTTGCAAATATGTACAATCTAACCCAAATGCAAACTATATGAGCTTGAAAACATGCAAAAGACAAGGAATAAGGGCATATAAAATAGATCATTTATGCACTCGTGAAATACCCCCAAACTTGAACTATTTCTTATCCTCAAGCAATGAAAAATGGAAACAAGAAAATAAAACAAAAAATAAGAACAATAAACAACCCCTAAGTCCTAATGATGTAGCACGTCCTAACTCTTTTTGGATGTTGACGAACATGGCTCCTTTTGATTGTAGGATCTAGGAAGGCAGCAAGTATTCTTGCAGGTAGGTTATGAAAAGGTGGAAGGGATGAGTTGAAAATGGAGAAATAAAAGGGTTCAATTTGTAAGATGGTGATGGCGTAAGGGATGTTCGGGTATTGTGATGAAAGGGGCTAAAAATGCAGGTAGTATTCAAAAGAATTCAAGGAAGAAACTATGCTATAAAAAGCATAACCCAGACCTTATAAGAACTCGATTGAGGGTGGTAACAAGGACTTTGACCCACTAGATAGCGATCTAGGAACCAAAAGTATCAAGGGGAATAGACGAGGGTGATGCCACAAGTACAAGTACTTGATAATTTGATAAAGTTCAATGAAGAACTTGAAGAGAGAAAATTCTCACAAAAAGAATTTTATAAAATGTATGAGATGTCTACAAAATGCCAAGGCAATGCCTATTTATAGGCTTACAAGGGGGTGGCCGAAAAGGCACTTCTTTTCTTAAAAGGGTCATGACTTTTGGATGAAGTATTTGGGTGAAAAGTTATAATTCTCATATGAAATTCCAGCCTACACTTCCTTTGGTAATATGGACATATCTCAAGCTCCCGATATTGGATTGACAGGATTCAACATGCATTGGAAAGCTAAGAGATAGGAGAATAAGTTTCATGAAGACTTTACAACCTAGTTATGCTTGGATCCTGTTCGAAAATGGCAAACAATCTAACTGGTGTTTTTGGTGATGAATCTGCCCAATGAAGACTGATGTCCCTTGAGTTGGTTGGAACTCTTCGTTTTGTTGCCAAACTTGTCGCCCTCTCTTGGTGAAGGGTGACGTGTCCTTTGGTTTATTCTCTTCATGATTCTGGTGTCTTTATGAATAGGCACAACTTGTAGGGTCATGATGCTTCCATGGATGGTGACCTTTGGCGAAGAGACACGACTCTTGGTAAAAGATCATGACTTGAAAAGATACCCGTTAGTGAAGAGGTATGTTTGGAAATGGCACATCTTGGTGAAAAGGGACGACTTGAAAAGGTACATTTTGGTGAAAAGTTGTGACTTTTGTTAAAACACCTTTTTGTGAAAAGACACAATCGTTGACAAAAAAGACACGACTTTTGGTGTTGAGCTGCACTTGAGCTACTTTTAGCTGATTGAGCTGCTTAAGCTTCCTTCAATCCCCTTGCTGTGCGAGCTGAAAAAGACCTAAAAATAAAACAAACACAAATTAATACTTATAACATAAAGTAAAGATGTGATATAAGTTAACTAAGCTTAAATAAATATGTGGACTATAGGTTATGCATATAATAATCATATGATATGCATTTCATAATATATAACGAATGGAAACATATAATAATATCCTAAGAAATGATATGCAATCATGGCAGATATATGAATGATATTAATGACATGATATCTAAAGCATATAATAACATAGAAATGCATAGGTATGAATAAATATGATGCATAAATTAAATAATTTAAAGTGAGGAATGAAAGAACTCCCTTAGAATCCATCATGGAAAACATCCAAGGTATGAGAAGTGTATGGGAAATGTTGGGGCTGGTTAGGATCATATCACCTAAGGTTCCACTTAGCTATGATTACAATGATTCCAAATTATGCTGCAGTAGTAATTCATCCATCAGCTATGTCAATGAAAAGCAATGCTTCTGAGCTTACAATTTTTGTTCAAAAGATCAAATCTACTATAGGTGTAGTGTGGGCTAAGTTACATGCATTCATCACTTAATAGCCCTAGAGAAGCTTAAGGGTTTCTTTCTTTTTCTGCCTAGGCATATTGTTTTCCTTTTTAGCACATTTTACTCCATTTTCTTTTTAAGTTTGCAAACTATATCCTCGAGGCTTCAGCTTATCACACTAACTCTTCAGTATCTGAAGATAGAGTAGAGCAAACAGCCTATCCCCGAGCCCTACGAGCAGTGTCATCCCATGAAGACTTTTAGTCACTATTTCCAATAATTTAATTCCTACCATGGAAAGTTAAATGAAGCAAACACAACTCACCTAGTGTACTAAGATAGCAAGATGCATAGAAGAGCGCCCCTCAACGGTTTTTTTAAATTATCAAGTCTTAATTTAATTTCTTGATTTTCTGGGAGTTTTAAAGCCTTTGTTTTGCTAAATTGAGCATTAAGTTCATTCACTTTGATTCATGCTTGGGCATCAGAAAGTCAACCTAGAGCATCCCTAAGGTTTCTTAAATGTTCAGATTGCATGCAACATGTGGTTTTAAGGGCTACAACAGATTCATCATTAAGTTCAAAACCTAAGTCTCTTAACACCTTGTAAAGCATCAACATAGATTCATCATAGGAAGTCATAATCAACACAACAACATTTTCAGAATCAAAGGAATCATAGCAAAGGGAACCTATCGGACATATTAAGCTAAATACAATTATAAAAAAATTAAAATTTTACCTAAATTTAACCCAATATATATATGGGTATGTACTCCCCCAAACTTGAGAAGAGCATTGTCTCCAATGCAAAAAAGAAAAGAAAAGAAAAAGTAAAACAAATCATAAAAAAGGCAAAATATGCACATGCAAAGTATGAAAAACTAAACTAAACAAAAAAAATAAAAACTAACCCAGGGAATCACTAGGGTGGTGCATCGTGGCATGCTTAGCTCTTTGTTTGTCTGCCTAGGGGCAACATCTTGTGGTGGCTGTTTTAGTGCCGAAGGTGTGGGAGATGCAGGGGCATCCTTGTTCAAAGGAGCACTGGTAGATGCTGAGAAGTCTGAGGAGGTAGATAATGAGGTCTGCGTCCTAAGCATGCTTGCAGCTCCTCAATTAGCTCGAGGACTCGATCAGCAAAGACCTTAGTTCGAGTCTAGAGAGTAGTTACAAATAGAGTTGGAGTTGGTGAGGTCTTGACAAAAGAAGGGTAACTTGGCCCACTGGCTATTGCACCTCAATAGAATCTTCACTAACCAGGTGAACTAGGCTAGCATAAGTGATGGGTCAAGGTGCATGGGGGCCTTGTCGTTGTCCTTAGCTCTTGTCCACTTAATAGATTGACGAGGAGTAGACACAATTCTTTCATTTTTCTCATTCTTGTAGTGAAAGCTAAAGTGCTGGGTGGTATTTTATCTTTATCTTCGTCTTTCTTCTCTTTTTTCCATTTTCTTCTTCATCGTCGTCTTTGTCCTCTAGGTGCGATTGACTAGTAGGGATCTCGGTGAAGTAATGCTCTAGGAACATCAAAAATATCTAAGTGGATCTCAGGGATAATTGGTTCAGTACCGCTCTTATTGCCAAATCATTTGCTCAAATATATCTAAAGAATAGCCTGAAGAATTCTATCATTGCGCTAAACAGAGTAGTGCTCAGTGAATTCGTGGCCATGGTGCTGAATGGTGTAGAGCTGGAAACCAATCCATTAAGCTTGGGTATCTCCTTTGGGAGCGTCCTTGTAGAGGATTCTATGATCACTTCATCTGGTTTAATCCAAGCTTGTGTTTTTTCACATAAGGCGATAATCAAGCTCAAGAAAAGTAGAGGCCGTTTCTTATTGGAGGACATTTCTCTGCTCACAATAGATTCATAAGTCATCTGGCCAACATCTATTCATCGTTTAGTCATTACAGAATATAGTAGGAGTATCCTCTCAGTAGGGATCGTAGAGTGGTGTCTAGTGGGACCCATTCTTGAGTTCATAAGGTGGATCCAAAATTTAGGGTCTGGTTTCAGGTCGACCTATTCCACAGTCTTGCGGTTAGGGGATTTTTATGTTCATGCAGTCCCCATAATGCACAATTCTTACAATACCTCATCATGGGTAGGGTTGGTCGCCGTGGACGCAAAATCCTCATGGCCATCTTCTTCATTGTCAAGGTTAAATAAAGTATTGATTGTTGCAGTAGAGAAGTTTACCATTTTCCCTCGGACAAATGTTGTAGTGTCACCAACTTTTGTGACATGAGTATAGAGCTCACCCACCCATAAAACATTAATCCTTCCTGAGTGCAGGATGAACTCTTCCCATCCATGAGTTTTAATCATAGAGCGAATGTTTTCATCATATTGGGTCTTGTGTACGCAAATGAACTCTAATCTCTCCTATGAAAGCAATTGTCGGTTCTTGAAGATCTCATAGCGCTTCTCCATCTTTTGATTGTAAAAAGTTCTGTGAGGATTATCTTTTTGTCTAGCTGTAGTGGTATTGCAAGATATTAAAACATGAGTTTTCTAGGATGGTGTTTTTCCAGTGGGATTTGGGGTAACTGGTGAAGCACTGGCACGGTTTGCAGTTCTTGTTTTGGCCATAGTTGGAAGAAGAGTGAAATATTTTTGAGTGGAGATTAGGAATGCAAGACGAAGGGAAAACACAGGGAATTTAAATGGCCGAAAATAAATACAAAAACATAAAGAATGATAAGATTAGGATATGTTAAGTATCCCATAATAGAGGTTCAGTCTTATCACGGAGGATCGACTCTCCTTCAAAAATTGTCAACCATTGTAACACCTTGTTGAGTTTGCCTAGATATTAATTAAAAAGCAATGGATATTGATCCCATGAAGTATCTAAGATGCAACAAACGAGTCCATTGTGCCATTTGATGATCTCTATTTCATCCACGGTTTGCACAATTGGGGTAAGTTTCCATTGTGTTATTGTCTGTTGGTTGGAGTAACCTGCAAGCACAACCTCATACAAGCATAAGGTAGGACTTATGTCCTTCACGTCAGCAACATTCCATCCAAAACCTTCCTTATGTTGTGACAAGGCATTTAATAGTTTATCTTTTTGGTCAGGTTGTAAGCAAACAAATATGATAATAGGCAATGTATTATTCTCACCTTAACATGCATATTTTAGTTCAGGGGGAGAGGTTTAAGTTCGCGTACCGGTGGATGCTTAAGTGATGGGTTGGGTGATTTGAACTCAGTATGATCCAAAGGCTCAAAAGTCATACCTGGTCGAATGAGCACAACATTGGATTGTTCAATCTCCTTATTACCTTCTTCCTCAACTCCATGCATGGTCTCGTCAAAGGTAGTTTTCTCCTTAGCAGTGAGTATGTTGTTGCAACATATCTCGGGCAAGCTTTCTTTTATTAGGGAATCTTCAGTGTCCAGAAGCTAGAATTCATCATGGTTATCAACGTATTTGAGTGTGCTGAAGACGTTGAATGTGATCTTTTGGTCGTTCATCTTCATGGTGTATTCACCTTTCTCACAATCGATCACGATGCGCCCGATGGTTAGGAATGGTCTACCCAGAATGATGGGAGCATTCTCATCAGCTTCCAAATTAAGGATGATAAAGTTCACAAGAAAGACAAAGTTATCTACCTTGACTAACACATCTTCAATTTCTCCCTCGGGTCGAAATTGAGATTGATCGGCTAATTCGAGGATCATCAATGTAGGTCTTGCTTGTCCCATACCTAATCTTTTCAACACAGATTTTGGCATAAGATTCACATTTGCACCGAGATCACATAAGGCATGACCAGAGTTGTAATATCCCAATTTTTGCTTAGTGATTAAAATGTAATTTTTAAAAGTTTAGAGGTTAAAGTGTAAACTTTGTAAAAGTTCAGGGACTAAAGTGTAATTTTAAAAAGTTATGTAATTTAAGCCCATAAATGAATAGTTCACCCCCAAGAGTAGTATTTTCGTGTTTTCCAGATTTTGCATATTCGAATTTTGGATCGAATAAAAATTGTTAAGCGTGCTCAAACCAGAGTAGCACAGGGATGGGTGACCTACTGGGAAGGTCCCATATTCGATAATTTGACCAATAAAAAGGATTCATTTTAAGTCAGTAATATTCGTAATGGATTGTTGAGATAAGATTTCTAAGAGGAAATGTATCCGATAAAATTCCCCGAAATTATCGGTATATCAGATCGAATTGAAATTTTAAAGACAGTTCCAAAGATTATGGAAAATTCATAAAATATTATTTATGAATATTTTATTAATGTTGGTGGGATTCTAACTAGATTTAGTTAGAATATGATGGAGTGGTTATAAAGCTCAAAGAAAGAAAATTTGGAAATCGTATTGAGTGAAATTCGAATAATTGGATCGAATAAATATCATAAATTAAAATTTATGATATTTTGGGAAGGAGGCTGGTTAGAATGGAACTAATTTGGTTCAACTTTTATGGAATGGCAATTTTAAGTCATGTAAGTAAATGAAGTCTAGTTGGAGGGCAAATTGGTCATTTACCATGGATGGCATTTTTGAAATATTTTGAAACATTAAGGACAATTTTAAAAGGTCAAATACACATGGATTTAATCATAGACATTTATTTTTGATAAGATTGAATCTTGGCCATTGGATTAAAAGGGCAAATTAGTAAATTCACTAGTTAAATGAATTTAAAATTCATTTAACTTTACACATGGATTAAATAGAATAAAAGATGAATAAAAATCATCTTTTTATTTCAAAAGGTTGTTCGAATACCTCAAGAAAGAAAGGGGAAATAGGGTTTTCAATTTTCAAGTCCAAAATTGAAGAATTAAGACAAGTTTCAAGCAAAATTGATTGAGGTAGATTATTTTACACTTGATTCTCTTCAATTTGATAGTATTTTTGCATGATAAAGTCAAGTATGAGTTATGTTCATGGATGAGGATGGTTATGATTTTGATAGTATACGATGGAATTGAAGTTGTATTGTGTAGAATTGATGTTATAAACATAGAATCAAGCTTGAATTTGGATTAATTCCATGTCCAAGGGTATAAACCCTAACCCTAAAAATTAGGGATTTTGGTTAGGGAATTAAATTGAGGATGGAATTGAATAGAATATGATGTTGTAAGATTGATTTTGATGTTAGATTGAATAATTTCTCAAGATGAGATTTTAGGGACTATTTCGAATTGTTTAAGGAATTAAGGGATATTATTGAAAATTTTATTTTAGTATTGGGATTATTGATTTATGATGAAATTAGCTTGAATTGATGATTAGGGACCAAAATGAAAAATTTTGGAAGTTGAAGGACCAATTTGGTAATTTAGAAAAAAAATAGGGATTGGTCTTGAATTTATGGAAAATTGATAGAATTGAAGATTCAAGCACGTTATGAAAGTTAAGGGATTGATATGTCAAGAAAGGGAATATGAGGGACCTATTTCGAAATGAAAGTTTAGTGAAGGACCAAATTGAATAAAGTTGAACGTTGAAGGAAAAATTTCAAGAATGTTAGAAAATAAATGAATGGTTTATTTGTACATGAATTTATGTACAAAAGTAAAGTAGTGACTAATGTCACTTTTATAAAGTTTGTGGACTAAAAGAGTAATAGTCCAAAATGAGCAATTAATTATGAAAATTGTGTCAAATTAGGCTTGAACAATTGTTTAAGGTTCAAAATGGTCATTAAGGACCAAAATGAATTTTTTTTGAAAGTATAAAGAAGGAAAGAAAATTTTTGGGAAATTTTATGTTGAATAATGAGATAATTTGAATCGTTCAAGTGGAAGCTTAATTATTCAAGAAAGATACAAATAAGTATATTATTTGTATTTGAATAATTAAGATTGAATAAATTTCTAATGTGAAATTTTTACATGGTATTTGCTACATGAATGGAAAATAAAGTTCAAAGCAAGTATGGAATCAGTGTCTAAGCCTCCAGAATCAAGTCAGTTATCTTTTTGGGATAATCTTTCCAATAGTCCTAACATAGGTAACGACAATAAAGATGAGACAAGTACTCTTACACCGACTAATGTAAAAGCTCTCAGTGCTATTCAAACACCATCACATCCTTTTCCTGAACTCAATTCAGCTATTCGGGATTTCCCACCCGGATGTGGAAGATCTACTCCACCAAAAAAGAATGACTGGAAACCCAAACAGTTTCGCTGAGTAAGCTTAGTGGGGCCACCTTTGCAAGGAAACATGTGAGTGCATTTATATGTTTTAAAATACAATTAGGAAGACTAGCGAATAGTCAACCTTAATTTAAAAATCGTATTGCCTTATATATATATGTTGAATTACTGCATGTTGCAATAAGGGTAGATTAAAAGGAATATGAAGTATGAATTATTATTCTGAGAAATGATGATGATTTATGTTTACCATGAATATTTATGATGAAGCATGAGATTTGAAATGTCTATATGTATGATTGATTATGATTTATGTTTACCTTAATTTAGCAGCTGCACTCTCATGTTCATGTTATCAAACAGATATTGTGACAAAATGATTGTGTCACATGCACCCTGGGGATCCACGCACACTGTGCCCGAGTGCACTGTCGAGTTGCTTCATCTTTATGGGGAGCAAAGAGCGTCCTCGGGTAGGTACTCATCTTCACGTTCACGTTAGACACTACGGTGTCATTTCAAGATGACTTGCGTACCTCGATCTCATATAGCACACTTTGGGCAATGATAAACGAATCATGTTACGTATATGAATCATGTCATAAATATGAACCATGCCATGTATATGAAACATGTCATGTATATGAACCATGCCATTAATACGGAACATGCCATGTATATAAATTAAATCAGGTATATGAATCATGTCATGTAAATGAATCAAGTTATGTATATGAATTATGTCGCGTATATGAACCATGACATGTATACAAATTATGTTACGTATATGAATTATGCCATGCATATGAATTATGCCATGTACACGTATCATGTTATGTATATGAATTAAGTCATATATATGAATGATGTCACGTATATGAATCATGCCACGCATATGAATTATGACACGTATATGGATTCTGTCATGTATATAATTCATGCCATATATATGAATTATGCCATGTATATGAAGTATGTCATGTATGTGAATTATGTCATATATATATAAATCATGTAATGCATGTGAATTATGCCATGCGTATGAAATATGCCATGTATGTGAACTATGCTATGTATATGATTTACTTGATAATGATGGAGTATTGGAAACTAGACTAAGTTAGAAAAATTATGACTTGTACATGAATATTGACTGACTATGAAAACCTTGTTAGTACGATACTACCTTAGACAGAAACTATGCTAGATTAATGTATAACATGTATTGCTTTATTTTATGTTTTGATAAATAAGATTATTGCCTCACTAAGTTCGTACTTAGCGTGTGTTATTTCACACGTAGGTTCTCGCAAGTAGAATGACAAGAAGGAGCTATTAAATTGGGCATGTACATCTTAAGTTGTAAGTTTGATGTCTAGTGGGCATGTACATATATGTAGTGGATTTAAAGAGAGAAACTGTCTTGTAATCTTAAGTTTATAATGTGTTTATGCACTATTACAATATATGAATTTAGAAATTGGTTTGCTATAAGTAGTTATATTTTTCGATATAGTTAAGTATAGTTTAACCCTAATCGCGTAGTAATTTTTAAATCAAGAAAGGGTCTAGGAAGAGTACATAGTTTTCTCGCTGAATTATATTTTTATTTCAATAACACATTTATAAATTTTATAAAACAATTCAGGGTTAAAACTAGCTGTTATAGACTGACGTAGTTCTTAATTTAAAAACGAAAAGGGTTAGACTACAAGATAAAGTTTGAAAAAAAAGTCAAGTTTTTCTTAATAACTCTGTAACATCTTTAGTATATATTCGGTTTACGAATATACGTTAAAGGTGTTACATTTATTGGTATCCGAGCTACAGGCTTAGCCGATTCTAGAGGCTAAATCAAGTTTAATGTGATTTAATGTTAAGTACATGCCCCTAGGATGTCATGTTATTGATGTACTACTGTGTAACTTGATTATGCTCCCCAATAACATGAATAAGTTTCAGTAGAAATAGATGATGTTAAGTATTGATGGACTGCGTTAAATATTTAATTATGGAAATCAAGAGAAGGAAGAATAATGTTTAAAGTCAAGTATGTTGGCAACTAGTTAAAAGAGAAATGTTACAGCAGTCCTAAGTTTGAAACAAGGTAGTCGTACTATCTATGAGTACGAGTTAGATTTTAATAGACTGAGTCGGTATGCAGTTAAATTGATGCCGATCGAAAAGTCTCGATGTGAATGGTTTATAGAGAGGCTTCATCCAAGGCCCAAGGAGATTCTATTGGGCATGAACTTATCAAATTTCCAAGAGGATGTGAACAGAGCGAAGGCTATAGAAAGAACTTGTACATGTTTTAATTGATTCGGGTTCAATTAATATATATATTGGTACTAAGATGGTAGCACAAAGAAAGGTTCATTAGAAATTTAAGAAATAAGTTCCCAGCAGATTTAATGGAACTTCCATTCCATGAATTTGAAGTCATTCTTGGAATGGATTGGTTATCTGCATATGATGCAGATATGAAGTGTAAGAAGAAAAGGTTGGTACTTCAAGGACCCGATGGTTTTGAAGTAATCCTTGTAGGAGAAAGAACTGACTGTTTAGAGTCAGTAATCTCTGCAACGACAGCTCAAAGGCTGTTAAGCAATGGATGTGAACCATGTTTAATTTAGGTGATGGATACTCAAAAGTCGCCTAAAAAGGAATTGAAGACATTCTGGATGTAAAGGAATTTACTGATATAATTTCGGAAGAGTTACCATGGTTACCTCAAGATAGGGAAATACAATTTGAGATTGATGTCTATCCTGGAACTAAACTGGTATCAATGGTACTATATAGGATGACACCAACTGAGTTAAGGGAACTAAAAGCTCAATTACAAGAATTGTTAGACCAGGTTACATTTGACCAAGTGAATTACCATAGGGTGCCCCGGTATTACTTATAAAGAAGAAAGATGGTTCCCTATGATCATGTACAGATTATCGACAATGGAATAAAGTAACCATTAAGAATAAGTATCCCCTACTAAGGATTAAGGATTTATTTGATCAGCTTAAAGATGCAACAATATTTTCAAAGATAAATCTTCAATGAGGGTTATTATAAATTAACGTCAAGGAAAAAGATGTACCAAAGACAACATTCATGACTCGTTATGGACACTACGAGTTTCTGGTGATGCCGTTTGGACTTACAAATACCCCTGCTGTATTCATGGATTTGATGAACAAGGTATTCCAACCCTATATGGATTATTGTGGTCTTCATAGATCATATTTTGGTTTATTCAAAGACCGAAGTTGAGCATGATTACCATCTTCGTGTGGTACTACAAACTTTAAGAGATTAGCAGCTTATGCCAAGTTTTCTTAATGTGAGTTCTAGTTGTCAGGAAAGTTTTGAAAGGTTAAAAGAAAGTTTTGGCTAAGGCACCAGTTCTAATTCAACCAAAACTAGGAAAAGAATATTCTCTGTACAATGATGAATCTCTTTATGGTTTAAGTTGCGTGTTGATGCAAGAAGGTCGTGTCATAGCTTATGCATCAAGGCAGTTCAAAATTTATGAAAGGAACTATTCAACACATGATTTGGAAATGGCAGCTATGATTTTTGTTTTAAAAATCTGGTGACATTATTTATATGGTAAAAAGTTTCATATTTATATGAATCACAAAATTTTGAAGTATTTGATGACACGAAAAGATTTGAATTTACGACAACGAAGACGAGTTGAAATTTTTAAAGGATTATGATGTGGTTATCGATTATCACCTGAGAAGGTTAATGTAGTGACAGATACTTTTAGCCGAAAGACATTGTCAGTCTTGGGCATGATGAATGCACAATTGTCTGTGGGATGAGATGGTTCCTTAACAGCATAATGTTAGTTAAAGTCAACTTTATTGGATCAATTCAAAGATTTGCAGTCTATGGATGAAAGATGTCTTGAAAAGAGGAGTTAAGCTGAAACTAGGAAAGTACATGACTATAAAATTAAGCCAAATGGTTGATTATATTACTGAGGTAAAGTATATGTTTCTAATAAATTTTGCTCACTTTATTCCAGTTTGAATGGATTATTCGTTGAATAAATATGCAGAACTTTATGTTCGAGAGATAGTAAGACTACATGGTGTCTGAGCATCGATAGTGTTAGACAGAGACCCAAGGTTTACTTCAAGGTATTGGGGTAAGTTATTCGAAGCTTTAGGCACTAAACTAAATTTTAGTACATCTATTCATCTGCAAACAGATGGGCATTTTGAAAGGATCATATAGATTCTATAAGACATGTTAAGAGCTTGTATAATTGAGTTTGCAAAATCATGAGAAAAGTACTTGCCTTAACCAAATTTGCTTATAAAAATAGTTATCAAGCAAGTATCAAGATGGCATACGGAAGAAAATGCCAAACTTCTTTTAATTGATCCGAGTTACAAGATCGAAATGTGCAGAATAACTCAAACATTAGAGGAGTTGAATTAACACAAGACATGGAGGATAAAGTAAATATTATTTAGCAAAATCTCAAGGCCGCAATGGATCGATAAAAAGTCTATGCAAATAAGAAGAAAAAAGGATATTGAATATGAAGTTAGAGAAAAAATGTTTTTAAAGGCTTCACCTTGGAAGATGGTGATTATGTTTTAGTCAAAAAGGAAAGATTAGTCCAGATTTATTGAGCCATATGAGATTCTAAAAAGAAAGGAACCAATGGCTTATCAATGGGCTTTACCTCCAGATAGGAACAAGACTCATTATGTGTTTCACGTATTCATGCTTCGGAGGTATGGATCGGATTCTTCACATGTAATTACTTCTGAGGAGATTGAACTACAACCAGATTTGACATATGAATAAAAACAAGTGAAAATCCTAGCATACAGAGTCAAAGAATTAAAGAACAAGAAAATTCTACTGGCTAAAGTCCTCTAGAGAAATCATAAAGTAGAGAAAGTCATTTGGGAAACTAAAGAGAAAATGAATAAGCAATATATGAAATTGTTTGAAACGGGTAAACATTGAAAATTTGAGGATGAATTTTCTTAAGGGGGAGGAATTGTAAAATCACAATTTTTGCTTAGTGACTAAAATGTAAATTTTGAAAGTTTAGGGTTAAAGTGTAAACTTTGGAAAAGTTTAGGGACTAAAGTGTAATTTTAAAAAGTTATGTAATTTAACCCCGTAAATGAATAGTTCAACCCAAGAGTGGTATTTTCGTGTTACCCAAATTTTTTATACGAGGCCTATATTATTCGAATTTTGGATCGAATAAAAATTGTTAAGCGTGTTTAAACCAGAGTAGCACATGGATGGGTGACTTACTGGGAAGGTCCATATTCGATATTTTGACTGACAAAAAGGATTTAGTTTAAGTTAGTAATATTTGTAATGGATTGTTGAGATAAGATTTTTAATAGGAAATGTATCCGATAAAATTCTCGAAAATTCTCGATATATCGAATCGAATTGAAATTTTAAAGACAATTCTAAAGATTATGGAAAATTAATAAAATATTATTTATGAATATTTTATTAATGTTGGTGGTATTCTAACTAGATTTAGTTAGAATATGAGGGAGTGATTATAAAGCTCAAAGAAAGAAAATTTGGAAATCGTATTGAGTGAAATTCGAATAATTGGATCGAATAAATATCATAAATTAAAATTTATGATATTTTGGGAAGGAGGCTGGTTAGAATGGAACCAATTTGGTTCAATTTTTATGGAATGTCAATTTTAAGTCATGTAAGTAAATAAAGTCTAGTTGGAGGGCAAATTGGTCATTTACCATGGATGGCATTTTTGAAATATTTTTAAACATTAAAGACAATTTTGAAAGGTCAAATACACATGGATTTAATCATAGCCATTTATTTTTGATGAGATTGAATCTTGGCCATTGGATTAAAAGGGCAAATTAGTAAATTCACTAGTTAAATGAATTTAAAATTCATTTAACTTTACACATGGATTAAATAGAATAAAAGATGAATAAAAATCATCTTTTTATTTCAAAAGGTTGTTCGAATACCTCAAGAAAGAAAGGGGAAATAGGGTTTTTAATTTTCAAGTCCAAAATTGAAGAATTAAGACAAGTTTCAAGCAAAATTTATTGAGGTAGATTATTTTACACTTGATTCTCTTCAATTTGATAGTATTTTTGCATGATAAAGTCAAGTATGAGTTATGTTCATGGATGAGGATGGTTATGATTTTGATAGTATATGATGGAATTGAAGTTGTATTGTGCAGAATTAATGTTATAAACATAGAATCAAGCTTGAATTTGGATTAATTCCATGTCCAAGGTTATAAATCCTAACTCTAAGAATTAGGGATTTTGGTTAGGGAATTAAATTGAGGATGGAATTGAATAGAATATGATGTTGTAAGCTTGATTTTGGTGTTAGATTGAATAATTTCTCAAGATGAGATTTTAGGGACTATTTCGAATTGTTTAAGGAATTAAGGGAAATTGTTGAAAATTTTATTTTAGTATTAGAATTATTGATTTATGATGAAATTATCTTGAATTGATGATTAGGGACCAAAATGAAAAATTTTGGAAGTTGAAGGACCAATTCGGTAATTTAGGAAAAATTAGGGATTGGTCTTGAATTTATGGAAAATTGATAGAATTGAAGATTCAAGCATGTTATGAAAGTTAAGGGATTGATATGTCAAGAAAGGAAATATGAGGGACCTATTTCGAAATGAAAGTTTAGTGAAGGAAAAATTTATGTACACAAGTAAAGTAGTGACTAAAATTTCAAGAATGTTAGTAAATACATGATTGGTTTATTTGTACATGAATTTATGTACACAAGTAAAGTAGTGACTAAAATGTCACTTTTATAAAGTTTGTGGACTAAAAGAGTAATAGTCCAAAATGAGTAATTAATTATGAAAATTGTTCAAATTGGGCTTGAACAGTTGTTTAAGGTTCAAAATGGTCATTAAGGACCAAAATGAATTTTTTTGAAAGTATAAAGAAGGAAAGAAATTTTTTGGGAAATTTTATGTTGAATAATTAGATAATTTGAATCGTTCAAGTGGAAGCTTAATTATTCAAGAAAGATACAAATAAGTATATTATTTATATTTGTGCAAATAAAGATTGAATAAATTTATAATGTGAATTTTTTACATGGTATTTGCTACATGAATGGAAAATGAAGTTCAAAGCAAGTATGGAACCAATGTCTAAGCCTCCAGAATCAAGTCAGATATCTTCTAGGGACAATCTTTCCAATATTCCTAAGATAGGTAACAACAATAAAGATGAGACAAGTACTCTTACACCGACTAATGTAAAAGCTCTTAGTGCTATTCAGACACTTTCACATCTTTTTTTCCTGAACTCAAGAAACGAAAGGTTTCAGCTATTCGGGATTTCCCACCCGGATGTGGAAGATCTGCTCCACCAGAAAAGAATGACTGGAAACCCAAATAGTTTCGTTGAGTAAGCTTAGTGAGGCCACCTTTGCAAGGAAACAAGTGGGTGCATTTATATGTTTTAAAATACAATTAGGAAGACTAGGGGATAGTCGACCTTAATTTAAAAATAGTATTGCCTTATATATATATATATGTTGAGTTACTTCATGTTGGAATAAGGGTAGATTAAATGGAATATGAAGTATGAATTATTATTTTGAGAAATGATGATGATCTATGTTTACCATGAATATTTATGATGAAGCATGAAATTTGAAATGTCTATATGCATGATTGATTATGATGTTGAGTTGATGGTGAAAGATATGCCCAAGTATTGTGTATGAGAGTCCATGGTATAGTTGGCATGCCATAGAGTCTTTAGCAGCTGCACCCTCATGTTCATGTAATCAAACATATATTGTGACAAAATGATTGTGTTACATGCACCATGGGATCCACGCCCACTGTGCCCGAGTGCACTATCAAGGTGCTTCATGTTTATAGGGAGCAAAGAGCGTCCCTGAGTACGTACTCATCTTCACGTTCACGTTAGACACTACAGTGTCATTTCAAGATGACTCGCGTACCTCGATCTCATATAGCACACTTTGGGCAATGATAAACGAATCATGTTACGTTTATGAATCATGTCATAAATATGAAACATGCCATGTATATGAAACATGTCATGTATATGAACCATGCCATGAATACGGAACATGCCATGTATATGAATTAAATCACGTATATAAATCATGTCAGGTAAAAGAATCATGTCATGTAAATGAATCAAGTTATGCATATGAATTATGTCACGTTTATGAACCATGACATGTATACAAATTATGCTACATATATGAATTATGCCATGCATATGAATTACGCCATGTACACGTATCATGTTATGTATATGAGTTAAGTCATGTATATGAATGATGTCACGTATATGAATCATGCCACGTATATGAATTATGACACGTATATGGATTCTGCCATGTATATAATTCATGTTATATATATGAATTATGCCATGTATATGAAGTGTGTCATGTATGTGAATTATGTCATATATATATATATATATATATAAATCATGTCATGCATGTGAATTATGCCATGCGTATGAAATAGCCATGTATGTGAACTATGTTATGTATATGATTTACTTGATAGTGATGGAGTATTGGAAAGTAGACTAAGTTAGAAAAATTATGACTTGCACATGAATATTGACTGACTATGAAAACCTTGTTAGTATGATACTACCTTAGACAGAAACTATGCTAGGTTAATGTATAACATGTATTGCTTTATTTTTTGTTTTGATAAATAAGATTGCTGCCTCACTAAGTTCGTACTTAGTGTGTGTTATTTCACACGTAAGTTCTCGCAAGTAGAATGACAAGAAGGAGCTATTAAATTGGAAAAATCAAGTTACATTAGTAATCACGGTATGTACATCTTAAGTTGTAAGTTTGATGTCTAGTAGGCATGTACATATATGTAGTGGATTTTAAGAGACAAACTGTCTTGTAATCTTAAGTTTATAACGTGTTTATGCACTATTCCAATATATGAATTTAGAAATTGGTTAGCTATAAGTAGTTATATTTTTCGATATAGTTAAGTATAGTTTAACCCTAATCGCGTAGTAATTTTTAAATCAAGAAAGGGTCTAGGAAGGGTACATAGTTTTCTCCCTGAATTATATTTTTATTTCAATAACACATTTATAAATTTTATAAAACAATTCAAGGTTAAAACTAGCTGTTATAGACTGTCGTAGTTCTTAATTTAAAACTGAAAAGGGTTAGACTACATGATAAAGTTTGAAAAAAGTCAAGTTTTTTATAATAACTTTGTAACATCTTTAGCGTATATTCGGTCTACGAATAAACGTTAAAGGTGTTAGAAGAGTAGTCGTGGCCTATCGAGCAAGAAATGGTGAAGCTGTCAGGGTCCTTCATCTTAGGTGGCAAATTACTAAGCACCGCCACACACTCGCTTGTATTAGTAACAGTTTCAACTTCACTCACCTTCATTTTTTTTGTCACGATCTCCTTTAAAAACTTTGCATAGATTGGCATTTGATCAATAGCCTGCAGCAGTGGGACATTGATGTGCAACTGCTTGAGCATCTTCAAGAATTTCTGGTATTGGACATCTTATTTTTGAGCTTTCAATCATTTTAGGAATAGAGATGGTGGTCTGGGCTCATTGTGTGGTTTACTGGATGCAGGAACATCATTTTCTTTGTCTTCAGTAGTAAGGTTACTCACTGTATCAGACATAGGAGCTATTTTCTTTAGTGCAAAAGCATTACTGGATGGCTTGCTTGGAGTAGGATATGCTGGAGAGCTTCCCTCAAACTTGACTTCTGTCTTCAGTTGCATGCCACTACGTAGAGTGATGGCATTGCATTGCTCTACATTAAAGGCTTTAGTGATTTTAGTATCATTAGGTAATCCGCCGGATGGTCTCATCTTCAACATCTGGGCAATCTGCCCAACTTGAGTCTCTAAAGATCAGATAGAGGTAGTGTTGTTTTGCATGATCGATTACTGGTTTTGCAACATGGCAGCCTGTGTTGTGAGCATGTCACTATGATTCTTCAGATGGGCTGCTTGATCCTACATAATGACACAGACATTTTCCATAAAGTTTTGATAAGAATTATCAAAAAAATTAGAGTTGGAGTTAGAAGCTCCCTGGTTCTGCCTTTGAGTCTTTTGTTTGAAATCAGGAGGTTCATTAGCAGTATTCTGTTGTGTTCTTGAACTGCCTCCCCAACCAAAGTTTGGACATTTCCACCACCCTGGATTTTAGGTGTTGGAGTAGGGATTGTTGTTGTGGTTGGTGTTCCCTACGTAGCATCTAGACTCTTGTTGTTGAGGGCACTCACTCGACTGATGTTCCCCATCACAGGTATTGCACTACCTTAGCCTCTCGGACATTAGATGGCCCTTGTATGTTCTTGAGTAGGTTGGTGATGGTAGAGAGTTCAGAAGTTACAGTCTGGGATCCTGTAACGCTTTGAAAATGGGCTTAAGAGTTTTGGTGGTTTAGGTTTGGATCGGGGAACCAAGTTTAGCAATTAAGAGTTTAGTTAAAGCCTAGAAAGCTTAGCTAAGATCGGAAGTAAGTTTTCCCCATTTTGCCTTTGGATATCGGTTTGATATGAGACTTGTTTTACATGTTTTGGTTTAAAAAGCATGGATTGGTTTACTTGCTGTTTTATGCATTATTTTTGGGATACACAATGACTTATCAATTATGAGAATGCCTAAGTGCATTGAGAAAAGGTTCCTAAATGGAATGTGTTGTTGCCTTGGGCAATGTGTTGTGCATATGGAACATGGTTTGATAAATGCATATAGATTAATAGTAAGTAAATGTGTTTATAAGTGTATATTGGCTATGTGACAAAAAAGAACTAAAGTATCGGATATAGTCGGCATGCCGAAGGGTTTAAAGTGCACTATAATATGTAAAGTTGATCTTACCATGGTCCTTGAGTGAAGCGATTTAACTAGGCTAATCAGGCTATTGGGTCATCACTTGGGCTTGTGGTTCAACTAGGCATCCCAAGTTGATTGTGAATCTTGTTGTTTAACTAGGCAAGGTTGATGTTGTATCTTGCGGTTTAAGTAGGCAAGGTATGAGTTGGTGGAGGTAAGACCACCGAGAAATTCGTGTATAAAATGTGGTTTAATGAAACAATGTTTTGGTTAAAGGTCACTATAATTTCCAATATATGAGAAACAAGTGGAAAACCATATTTTGCATATGGTTGTTATGCATGCCGTGCTTTGAAAAGAAATTCAAGTGTTGTGGCTTATACACTCATGTTTTTAATGTATTGATGAATTTGAAAGAGTAGCACCACTAAGCTTAAGTTTGCTTACACTCTTATTCTTCTTTGCAGAGAATTGAGGATTGCAGAGGCATTGGAGTGAGGAGATCCTAATCCACCATTTGACTTTGAGTATGGTTTTAGCTTAAAGCTTTTGGTAATAAGGCAACCACTTGTCCAAGTTTGGGGATTTTTACTTTGATTACTTTTTCTTCCATGGATTGCATCATGTTGGTTGATGAGTTGTTGTTTAGATTTGGGATGTGGATTGTTGGTTTCATGCTTTGTTCTACTTGAGTATGTTGATTGAATTGTTTAGAAATCATGCCTATAATTTCCAACTTTGAGTCTGAAAATGCATACTTAAGAGTTTAGTATGTTGTGGATGAATGCTTTGTATGCCAAACATATTTAGAATACATGCTAGGTCATTTGGGGCAAGTTAGAGTTGATTAAAAGGTCTAAAACCAATCAAATTGGGTATTACAGGCCTCTAGCTATCGATACAGCACCCTCAATATCAGTACATGAGGCCGAAATTAGGCATGTGAAGTGAGAAATTAGCCTTGGTATCGGTACGGTGTGAGCTGTATCGATACATGTTTTAGCTACTAGAATTTGGAATTTTGCCAAAATAGCTTGGGTACCGATACTCGGGGTGGAGTATCGGTACAGGTCTTATATAATATTGTCTGCGTATCGATGCTCATCTTACAGTATCGATACAACCTTTGTGATTTTTAAGCCTGGTATCGATACGGGGTCCCACGTATTGATACCAATTGTGATACTAGGGTTTAGCTTTTTTCATTTTGGTCCTTGTTTCGTATGTATGTAAATTGGATGTGTTTTAATGATCCATTTTAATTGAAGAAGAACATGAATGCATGGAACCTGACTAATTGAGGATTGGTAACCCCAATTGTAAGTAAACCCTTTTACTTTTCTAGATTTACAATTTGGTCCCTAAATTGCAAATTTGTGCAATTCGATGTCGACTCAACGCCCGATTCAGTTGAGATTGTAACCGCTGCCAGTATGTACACCTTAGGTCATAATAATGCATCTAGATAAGATAAAAAGGAAAAAATAGACCTAATTTTAGTTATTCAGTTCAGGTTTGCTTTGCCAAACCTAATGTAGCTCGCTCGGTTCGACCTTGCACCTAGGCCGAGTCAAGGGGGTTATAGAGTCTTCCAATTGGATTGCTCCAGTGGCTTTGGGTCCAGGCTTCAATATCTCTCTTGGAAACTGGTAGTTGGTGTTAGCTATCTAGTCAAGTATCCAAAAAGCCTCGTTAGGTTCTTTGTCGAGCAAAGTACCATTAACTGAAGAGTCGACCATATCTTTGTTGGTGTATTGATGCTATTATACAACGTCATAACTTGTAGCTAATCGTGAAATCCAAGGATTGAGCACTTACAGAGCAGATTTTTGTATCTATTTCATGCTTCATACATAGATTCATCATCATATTGTTGGAAAGAGATGATATCTCTTTGCTTTTGGTTGTGCACGTTCGGTGGATCATATCAGTGTAGAAACTTGCTACACAAGTCATCCCAGGATGTAATAGATTCTGCAGAACAAGTCTTCAACCATGCTCTGGCTCGATCTTGCAGAGAGAAGGAAAATAGCTTGAGTAGCAAGGCATCGATAGGAAAATCCAATTGACGAAAGCAATCACAGACTTCCAAGAATGCTTGAATATGCTCTCGAGCATCCTCTCTTGCTGATCCTCCAAATTGACCAATGGTATTAAGCATGTTGAACATTACGGGCTTTAGCTCAAAGTGGTTTGTCCCTAGGTCAGGCACAACAATCAGTGGATTAAGATTGTTAATAACCGACTCAATGAACTATCTAATAAGCCTTCTAGGTCTAGCAGGTGGTGGTTCCTCCTATCGTCTTTGTCCATTTGCTCCCTCTCCAATAACTCCTTGTTCATCAACTAGTTGTATGCCTGGATTACACACGTTCTTATAGGGGTTCTCGTTGTCAATCACCTTATTCTTTTTCTTTCAACATAGATTCTTTAAAGTTCTTTCGATCTCTAGGTTCAATAGATGTAACACCCCCTACCCGGGTTGGCAGGAAACCGGTTCGAGAGTGTTACCAATGAATAATACAAGCAAGAACAAGGCAAGAATAGGCTAACTCATCCCTATTAGATGAGTTACTTAACTAGCAAGTAACCAAACATACATTACTTAACATGTAAGCGATCTTAATTACATACATTATAGGTTACCAAAAATTTCACTTTACATTGTCATTCAAGCATCACATATCGAGACCTATAAGCAAACAAGTTTCCATTTTCATTTCATTAGCTTGATACATATGACATTACATACATATTCTATTAAACATGATCTATAGCGCATACCTTGATTTCAAGCAAACATATGCCAACTTACCATTCTGCATTTACCATTCAACTTATAAAAATACATATTCACCATGTTATGCTTATACAAGTGACTATATCATCTCACAAGGCATTCAAATAGTACAAGACTAGATGATCACTTTGAACATTTATTATATACATAACCATATGCGCAGCAAATACTTACAATACATGAAATTCTAATTCATTACTTAATTCATATTTGTAACCAAGTTCACAAAATAGTAGGCCCATTCAAGACATATATACATATACAAGTTCAAGTGTTCAAAATGCATGCACTAGACATTATATACCACTAAGTGCCACCAACTAGGGGAGTACAAAACAAGTATGTCCATACTTTAGCTATGCTTGTGTCTTGCTTCCGGCTCAAGAAAGCAGACTTCAGGATCAAGCAACGATCGAATCCTTAATATGTGGTTGGGAAGAATGAAAACAAGAGTGATAAGTACAAAATTTTACTTAGTGAGGTAGCAACTAGATCTAACCAATTTATACGACATATATCACTTAAATAAGTTGCTTAGTCCAAGTTGGAAGCAAATCAATTCAAGCTTTGCTCAATCTTTATTTCAAGCCAATTAGTATACTCAAGCAATATACACATTTCGATTCAAGTCAAGTATATATTAGTTCAAGTTTAAATGTTTGTCTTTTCAAGAATACATATCAAGTAATCCAAGTAGCAAATTATTCAATACAAGGTTCAAGCATAAGCAATTATCATTTCAAGAGTTCCATGTCAAGAATCAAGCATTACATGTCAAGAAATTCGAGTAATCCAAGCTTCCATATCAAGTAATTCAAGTTTCAAGTAGTTCAAGAATCAAGTAATCTCAAGTATCATGTAATTCGAGTATCATGTAATTCAAGTATCATGTAAGCTTTATTATTTAATTATTTGTCATTTTCTTTCTTTAGTTTATGCCATTGGTATTTAGTTGTCCAGGTAACCGAGTCTCCAACCAACTGTCGCCACAAGATGTACCATAGTACGCAAGATGTACCGTAGTACTGGTCAACCCTCCTACTGTCGCCAAAGACCACACATACGTGCCCTCTGTCTGTCGCCAATTAGGGGCCTTAGCCCTGGACCGTAGTCCACCCTGACACAATGAGCTCTAGACTCTAAGGCATGCCCTTCTACCTATGACCACTAACAACCAAGGCTTTGTTCAATTATGAATCACTTATTCAAGTATTACATGTTTATGTCAAGCAATAGCTTATTCAAGGATCAATTCAAGTGATACATTGCAAGATCATGTTCATATACGCAGCCCTTAGGCCAATTGAGCCTTAGCTCTACACTTTGCAATTTAATCTTGTCATTCAAGCAAGCAATTAACATATGCCATTTCTTAGGCATCAAGCAAGATCTTTAATTCATGATTTATATCATGTTAACAAGTAATTAGATCATACAAGTACATATAGGCACTCATTCTAAATGATCACAATCAAGGCATCAAGGTTCAAGCATTTGTATCAAGGAGCAATATCAAGCAAACATTATAACAAGTCATATCCAAGGCATGGAAGCATACATTTGTTTTTACTTTTCTTTCTAATTAATTTTTCAATTTTGCATGCTATTACTTATTCACAATTTTAGCTTAGTCCATTCTTCCCTTTTATTCATATTCAAGTTAAAATTGAGATCATTAACATGGCATATCAATGGAAAGAAGATAATCATGCACATTTGGTTAGGACCTAAGTCCTAACCCTATTGTAAACTACACTCACAATACTCCAAGCTTAGCTAATCTTGGATCCAAATCCCCTTGTTTCTAGCTTTCGAGTGCTCCTCCTTAGACCCTTCTCCAATATTCTCTTCTCGCTCTAACATTTCATATAAGTAAATCAAGATTAATACAAAGTTCATTCATTTATTCAAAACAAGGCAACAATACAATTAATTCATTTATCATTCATTCCATGACATCAAGGCTGCTACTGCCTGGCAGCATGTGCACTGTTTACTTAAACATGCATATCTTTCATTCCGTACGTCAGAATTTCAATTGGTTTACACCGTTGGAAAGCTAAATTAATTGTCTTTCTAAAAATATAAGCCTTGCATTTTAATTATTTACCAATTAATACAGTTTTTTACTTAAAGACATGGTAATTACATCACTGGACAGTTTGCACTGTCCCTAGTGTTTCATTTCTACAATCCATTATACAATTCCAAATTCAATTCCGTTTTCTCCTAATGAATTTATACATATTAAGGTACTATCAATTAAATTTTCAGCCTTAAATTCCATTTGTACAATTTATAGAGATTTTTCAAAGTTACTGCCCAGAACAAGGTCTTCTGGGCAGATTACTCTAGCTTAAATTTCTAGCCTCTTTACTCATTTAGATAACACTTCTAACATGCCAATTCAACTTATATACATATTCTTACATGTCTAGGTCAGTTTATATTCACTTATCTATGTGATCATAACAGGGCATTATACTTGTATAGCAATTTGAACATTCGATGCAGTCCCTCATTTTCTCATGCATAGATAAAACAGCCCTTAATTCATCAATTTAATCCTAAACACATTTACATGAATGAAAAACAGTCTAAACATTAGTATCCAAGCATAATTACTTCAAAACAGTCCCAATTTTACTTTCAAATCAGCCCCTTAACTAGCCTAAACAGTTCATTACTTACAAAACAGTTTCTTTCTTTTACAAATTAGTTTTTCCCAAGTTTCCAGCTTTATAAACAGCCCATAAAATTTATCCAAGCAGTCCCTAATTACCATAATTTAGGATTCCAGCATAGTTAATATCATTCAATCATCTAAACATTCATCATTCAATTTTATTACATTCTTACATCACTTCTCAATCCAATTCACTCATACATGTATCATCAAAGAGGATCAAGTTTCATGGCTTATACAACAACCTAGTTGATAGTAATATTCACAAAGAAAAGTAAAAGAGATTACCTCCCTACAACAAACCCTTCGAACAAAGCTCCAAGGTGAGCTACACTAGCCAACAATGGCTTCTCTCACTCTCACCTTTTGCTTCGGTTTAGTAAGGAAAGAAAGAAGATTGTTTAATTTTTTTTTGGGAATTAAACTCCCTTCAACCGACCCCTACATATGCCCTCACTCTTGTATGACACCTCAACAAGGTCCTAGGAGATTTAATTCTTACCATGCAAACTAAGAGTTTATGTGACTTTTCGATTTAGTCATTTCCCACAATAGCTATCCATCTTTTCACATTTTAAATTTTTTAGTCCTAATTTAGATTAATTAATCTAATACTTAATGATTCCAAATTGAATTGACTAGTAAGACTCATGATATATTCCTAGGCCAAGATTTGGGGTATTACAATAGAAGAATAGGTTTTGTGTTGTACCTTCTGGTCATGCACTGGAAAGTACCAGAGAATGAAAAACAAAAAAAAAACAAAAATTAAATCCAATAAAAATAAAGTCCTAAGCACAATTACAACATATCAATTGCCAATCCCGACAGCGGCGCCAAAAACCTGATGGCTTATCGAGTAGAGATACACTTAGAGCAAGTATACTCATCGTATCAAGTAATAAAGTGATAAGTAGAGTGTCGAACCCGCAAGGATTGGAATAATAACTATGAAGTTATTATGCTTAAGAATGTGTTTGCAAGTATTGGTGTTGAAGGTTTAACTAAAACTAAAATAATTAAACTAAAGATAGCTACGATTAAGACGAACAACTGTAACAACTAACAGATAATTATGAAGGTTGGGATTATTGCTAATGATATATGCTTGATTGCCTATTACAATGCTATAGCAAATGGCAATACATGTCTGCGTAAACCATTAAGTTCTTTATCTAGTCGACAGATTTTGTAATGAACTTTAGACTCTCTCGATGCCTAGAAGATAATAACATTGAGGTTGTAATCACTCATTTTTATCTGGTCTGTAAATACATGTTAGTATAATTAATAGTATATTAGTGTTGCATGTACACATTGTATTATATTATATGTTTATGTCTGCATGTATATTATAAACTATGTATGTATACGTATTAAATACGGTGTATGTGTGTCGCGTATGCATCTATATTTAGTATGAGCGTATTTGTTTTTACGGTTAATTATGTGTATGATCATATGTATGTATACTGGTATGTTATAATTAATGTTTGCATAGGTATATACGTATGTATTGTTGTATGTGTATTGTTGTTATAATTATAACTAATGTTATTATTATTGGGCTAATATAAGATGAAAATCCAAAAAAATATATATTAAACCAAATAAATAAATTGCAGTCCAAGTCCAATTACAATGTTTAATACTATTACAAGGCCCGGTTGGCCCAAACCCAAACCCTATTTAATTACAATTATTTTGTGTGCAGGTGACTATGGGCCGTTGGATCAAGATCTGATCCAACGGCCACGATCGAGCAAGGAACAAAATATCTGCCAGCCGCGTGCACTACACGTCTGGATCGTTCGAGTGCCACACGCGCGTGCGATCCACGCGTGCGTGAGCCCCACGCGCTCTGACCCCTCGACTGCTGAGCCCCACGCGCTCTGACCCCTCATCTGGGCCGTTCGTCCCTCAAGCCAGCCCGACCGTTAGATCAGATCTGATCTAACGGCCGAGAACACCTCTGGCTGAAGGCAGAACCCCCACACCGCCACCATGCTGCACCATGCTGATCTTCAACCACCGCGCTCAGACATGTCAAAAAAAGCAAGAAAAGAAATATGTCAGTTAGCAGCCCAGATCTGAAAGCAAATATTATATTACTTGTACCAAACCAAAGACAGGCATATATGTACAAAACAAATATTTTGTAAACGAACAACGAGTTGTAATCGAAAGAGCCCAGTTGTAATCGAAGGAAAAATACAAAAAAAATCAGTCAGTCTTCAGTGGTAATATTCTTCTCTTTTTTTTTCACTTTGTTGCATGCATACAAAATATACGTAGTAAAATAAAAAAAAAGAGGGTTAGAAGACTTTACCTTCGCCTTCGGTGGAACTCCCCTCACCAGTGATAAGCCTTTTCGGCTTTCCAAAGCCGAACGTGGTGAACTGAAAGGAATGGAAGACCCCTTTGTGGCTTCGTTTTGGGTTGAAAATAAAAAAGAGGGTTTTTTTTTTCGTTTCGTATTTCTTAGATCTAGGGCAAATGGAGCCTTTTTCTCTGAATCCAACCTCGGATTCGTGTCGAGGGTAAAGGAAGGGTCATTTTGGTGTATTATTTGGGGGTCGCCGGTGTCGGCTAGCGGCGGCCGACGGCGGAGAATACGGCGGTCGGCCGCCGGATTCTGGGTTTATAGGACGAGTTGAGAGAAAATGAAGAACGAAAGATGTTATAAAATTGAAAAAAATGAACAAATGGCTGAAAATTTGGTTTCGGCCTAAAAAGGGGGTTTTTATAGCTGTTATTATTTCGTGAAATGGGGAAATTACGTAATAAATCCCCCCGCGTTTTTGATATTTTCACTTCTGTCTCGTCGCATGGTATATTTACAACTCTGGTCCCCCTTGTATTTCAAAATATTGCAATCCAGTCCCTAAATTACACAGAATCAGTTTTTAAATGGTAAAATTACCCCTTTAACCATCCCGCATTTTTGAATTTTTCATTTCGGGTCTGCCCCTTGGTCTAATTACAGTTTTGATCCTTTCAGATTCTGTCTATTTTGCATTTTCGTCCTTAAATTACATATTATTGTCCTTTAATTTCTGCCACTGACTTTTATTTCTTTTCATTTCAGTCCTGTTTCTATGTAAATATTCATGTTCGTATTATAATCGTATATGTTAATGTAGTCTTTTGTCTTATTATATATCCCTCGTATATGCCTTGTATTTTTATGTTTACATGTATATGTGTGTTAAGTTTATAATGATTATGTATCTTTTTGTTCGGTTATTCGTATTAAGCATGTTATGTTCTAGTTGACTCGTACACGATATGTTTTGTATTTTTGTATGTGTGTATGTTCTCTTGGCTTTTTAGGTTACATGTTAGTATATTTTCTTTTTTATGTATAATATATTGCTCTATATATGTTGAAATGTGTTTTTATTTTTAATATGTGTGTCTTCTTGAAATATATGTTTTGTCTATACATGTATTTATTCAGGCCTTGTTATTGTGACATGTTAAATTTGCTTTTATCTAATATTAAGCTTGATGTATATGTGTGTTTTAATTACGTATTTTATTTATGTTAGATTAGTATTCTGTTATGTTAATATTTATTGTATTTAAATTATTTGCCATGTTTTATATTTTGCTCACTAAGTTTGCATAATGGAATATATAAATTGTCAATGCGGTGTCCTTTTATCCGAGCGTAAACGGGGCCAGTATCAGGCGTAGTGATAGTGGTTGGGCGTTTACTCTCGGATAACGGGGCCCTTAAAATTTATTCGCAATTATGACCGAATTTTAAACTAATCGTCACCTTAACCCAGAAAATTCAATATTAATAAAGCGGTAATTATTAAAGTACCAATTTTGGGCGGTGTGGGGGTGCTAATCCGTAACCGACTCCCGAACCCAATATTTTTTGAATCTCTGGTTTTATGGTGTCCGGCCTACCTAAGTGGCCGGTGGCGACTCCATTTTTTTAAAATGCGGTTTTTTTAAAACCCCACGGAATAAATATTTTATATCAAAAAAATCACAAACACCTTTCAAACACCCTCGAAAAACCACGTTTTTTAGCGATATAAAAGAGGACATCGCTACAGATGGCGACTCCGCTGGGGAACTTTTTTGTTTTTCAAAAACAAAAGAGAGTCAAGCTTTTTCAAATAATTACCGCTTTATTAATATTAGAAATTTCAGGTTAAAGTGACTTTTAAATTAACATTTGGTTATAATTGCGCGTTTATTTTAACGCATTTAAAATTTGGCATATAAACCCGTTTTTTTTAAGTGGGGGAAAATGCTAATGCTTTCGTGGAGATATCGTTCTCCCGTGTAGGCCTAGCAAGTACCTTTGGGGCTCGAGTACCTTATGCTTTCGTAAGGATATCGTTCCTTCGTGCAGGCATAAGCGAATGGGTCCCCCTGAATTGAACCCGGTTGAAAGGAGCCTATATTGGGTGATGATCGGGGGCCTTGCTACTCTTAGTAGAGGACAGCAAGGACAATTCGGGTACCTCTTAGCACCAACACTGCATGTAGAGAACATAGAGAAACCCACCCCTTTAGAGCCATGTGGATAACCTTAGGTGTTTTAGACGGAATAAATAGGTTTCTTTGTTTTTGTTTGTTTACCTTATTTAATTTGTCCTTTTATTTGTGTATTTATTAATTCTATCTGTAATCTTGACTTGTTTCCTTTTTGGCTATTTTTTCATGCATTATTACATTCGCATTACATAAGGTTGGATCAAGTGGTTTACCCGATCAAAAAGTCTTTCACCATGGAAAAAAAAAGGTGTCTTAGAAAAGAGGAACTCAACTTGTCTGTTAGACATTGGTGAGAAGTCAGCCGAAGGCCCAAGGGGACGGTTTACCAAGTGAACGCGTGATAGCCGGGTACACCTATGTGAGTCTTCACGAGAACAACTTAGGGGATCTTCAAAGCATCCGGGAAGAATGGGACCAGAGATTACAAGATAGATTCCGTGATAGTTATGGTGACATTGCGATTGATGTACATCCGGTCAACCAGCCCCTACTCCGAGCCATTTTTGATTACGGAATCCCGCCTTTTGTCTGCTTCACCTTCAATGGACAGGACATGATGCCCCTGAGAGAAGAATACACCGCTCTTCTTAATCATAAAAATGTTCAGAAGATTGATTTACGCAAAACCTCGAGGAATCGAATTACACTTCCAAGCTCAAAACCTTTACCGGAATGAGCGACGATTGGGTCAATGGCTTGATCCGACTTCGAGGAGATAGTACAATATTTGCATGGGAAAACATTCGAGACATCCTACCTGCACATCCGGACGAGGAGAAAAAGTTAGAAATGCTTGCCTTGGGAATATATGGATTGGTGATCTTCCCAAGAATTTTGGGAAACATTGATGTGGCCATTCTAGATTTGTTTGAGCGGATAAAACGGCGAGCAAACCCAGTACCAGCTATTTTGGCCGAGACCTTTATTTCTCTAAATGCCATCGGAAGCACGAAGAAGGCGTTTTGAGGATGCGCACAAATGTTATAGGTATGGATTCAGAGCCACATGTGGAAGACACCGACGAGGGTTCTGCTGGGAATATCCTTCCGAGATTTTTCGCCTTTACAGGAATACTTAACAAAAGAGTGGCGAGAAGACTTGAAAACAAGAAAATGGGCCAGTTTCTTCAGAAATATCCAAGGCGAGGACATGGTATGGAGGGTCCCGTGGCTCGGTAGAGTTAATTACTTTTTATATAGTTGTGGTGATTTCAATTGGCTGATGATGTTAGGACTAAATGGAGGAATTGCTTGTGCCCCACATCTGGTGTCCCGACAATTCGGATCGCGACAGTTCATTCCCAACACCGCTGGGTTAAGCCGAACTGAATTTCTTTTTAAAGGGGATTTCAAAGAGAAAGTTCAGACTATCATGAGGGCTTGGGATCATTGTTACCAGATTAGGGTGGAAGGAGACACCGAGTACATGACCACCCCAGACTACGATCTTTGGAGACGTTTGAGGGTAAATGATATAATTCCCGAATCTGATCAAGGACCAGTAGTGTCACTCGAAGAGCTTACAAGGGTGGTACCGTCTGAAGCTGATATCTTACGGAATGAACTCGAAGAAATTAAAAAGAAAATGGACATCCAAACAGACTCAACATGCGAGCGATCTCTATAAGGCAAGCTTAGAGGTTGACGAGCGGGACGGGATCATTAGGCAGTTGAAGAAATTAAATACAGATTTGAGCGACAAGAACACTCTTTATCAAAAAGATGCTCTTCTATTACAAGCAAAAATACAGAAGGCCGGCCGGAGTCAATTCATAGCTGTGGAAAGAGAAAGAATGAACAACATCCGTTTGGTGGAAGAAGAACGAGAAATCAACAAGAGAGCGATCGAGAAAGAGATAGAAAGCTGCCGTTTGGCTATGGAAGAAGAAAAACGGTGCGCCAAGAAGGCCATTGATCAAGAAAAAGAAAGGTTCAGGCAAGAAATCAACAAGGGAAAACAAGCTGTCCATCATGAGAGAGAAAGCGTCGCCGTATGGAAAAGAAAGTCCATGAGTAGCCGAAATAGACTGTTAGAGATGCAAAAACTGTACGATGATACTATTCAAAGTCTAGAGCAAAGCCAAAGTCAGAATGGCGAAATAAAAGGAAAGGTGGCGGAAGTTGAACACTCCCTTCGAATTACTGCCAAAGAAATAGCTTCGCTGAGCTGCAAGAAAGAGAACGCGAAGTGGGCGTGTTACGAGCACGAATTAAGTCCCTCGAAGCAACTGTTGAGGATTACAAGGAAAAAATTAGTGTGTTCGAGGAGGCTGCAGCCGGAGGGGACACCTATTGGCAAAAGAGATTGCGTGACGCTGCCCGGATGGTACATGATAGGGACCAATATTACGCAAACCTGATGGTGGACATACATCGAGTCGCCATACATGTGAATGATTTGGCTGTCGAGGCTGAAACACTCCGACCTTTCATAGTCCCAAAAATGGAAGAAGCTCCCAGGTTCCTCAAGCTGCTCAGGGCAATTGGAAAATTAGGAGATAGAGCTAGGGCTTATCTATAAGGCTTTGTGTTGTATTTAGCTCTTTTGTATTAGGAATCTTCATTTTGTAATACGAACTCTGTTGTAATTTAGCCCCTTTAATTCCCATAGAAGTAGTTCAAAAGGGTGATTACTAGCGGAATCAGTACCTTATCTGCATACATTCTTGCATTGCATTATGACATTCGCATCATTATACATGCATCTATTTTCTTGCAACCATATTAACATTATGAATATTGTGGCATTGTGTGTAGTTAACCCGCAATCATTCATCACCCATACCTTACTCGGTTACAAAGAAAGCTCATGAAAGATAGGATAATCAGTCTAGAAAAAGGGCAAAAAGAGCTCGAGACAAGACTTGAAGAGGCCCAAAGAAGCCTCAGTGATCAGATTGCGCAGTCGCGAGCATCTATAGTATCCGACATAACCGCATTGTTGGCTAAGAGTGTTGGAAAAAGAGTGGAAGGAGAAAATGTTCAAGAGCCAGAGGGTACCCCAGCTCACTACAAGGTTCAACCAACTACACCGAATCCAGCTAGAAAGGTGTATATCGACCCTGCAGGAATGTCATCTAGTTTTCAAATGGGGGCACCTGAAACTCAACCCCTTGACGCTGAAGCACTCTATGAAGAAGAGGTGCTAGACCGAAACATGGTTGAAAGGATCAGGACCGAGGTAGAGAAAAAGTGGGAGGAAAGGTTTCGCCTCATGGAGGAAAAATTTAAAACGTTACAATCTAATGAAGAATCAGGAAATGACGCTAGCGACTTAAGTCTGGTGTCCGATCTTGTCCTACCGCCAAAATTTAAAACGCCAGAGTTCGACAAATACGATGGAACCACGTGTCCTTCCGCAACATAACAATGTACTATCGAAAGATGGCGGCCTACCATAAGGACAAAAAGCTACTGATCCATTGTTTCCAGGACAGCCTAACTAGAGCGGCGTTACGGTGGTACACCCAGTTGAGCAAGGCAAATGTTAAGACATGGAAAGATCTGTCAAGAGCATTTACTGAGCAATACAAGCATGTAACAGATATGACCCCCAGCAGAATTATGTTGGAAAATATGGGGCAGAAGTCCAACGAAAGCCTGCGGCAATACGCCCAAAGGTGGCGGGAAGTGGCCGCCCAAATTCAGCCGCTCATCCCAGAACATGAAATTACACCGTTATTTGTTAATACTCTGAAAGGGGCACTCTTTGATCACCTCATTAATAACACAACGTAGTGCTTTGCTGACTTAATCAGGACTGGGGAGTCCCTTGAATTGGCAATTAAGAGTGGTAGAATTGATGGCGGGGAAGGGTCTCGGAAGTATAGTAAGAGAAATGAAGTAAACGCCACCAGCACTTATACCGCCCCGAAGAACTTTACAGTCTCACAGCCACAAGCACCTATGGGAAAAATACAACACTCGAATCAAAGAGATGAGAGAATCCCCAGAAAAGAGAAAGAGAGAAGAACTTTCACTCCCCTACTTGTTTCGTACTAAGAACTTTATACCCAGTTGTATGAAGCAGACCTGGTCCGTCCATACATCATTACTCCTGTCAATCCGCCCTTCCCTTCTTGGTATAATCCGAACGCACATTGCGACTATCATGGTGGTACCCCTGGACATCCCACCGAGAATTGCCTTGCTTTCAAAAAACTTGTGTAGAATTTAATCGATTCTGGGATATTGAAGTTTGAAGAACCGAATGTAGCCAACAACCCGCTGCCTAATCATGGGAGCAGAGGAGTAAATGTTATTGAAGAATACTTTACCAGGAGGATTAAGGATGATGTGTCAGAAATCAAATCTCCTTTACGGTGGGTATTTCAACAGTTATGCATGGCCCGTGTGATCAACAAAGGCATGATAACAAGGCAGAAGGGATGTGGAGTGTATTGCGAATTCCACCAGACTGAAGGACATGATATCCAATAGTGCGATGAGTTCAAGAGATTGGTACAGCAATTAATGAATGAAAAACAAATATAATTCTTCGAGGAGCCCATAGGGAAGAAGGGGTCGGACGTACACATGACGGATAGCCCCAATTCTAAATACGGGAAGGATATACCTTTTATCATCTCTCCCAGGCCAGGGAATGCAGGTGCCTCCCAAGGAGAGACCAGCAAGATAAATCCCAGGATCATCATTTCAGCACCATCCCCATTCCCATTCAAAGATATGCGGCAAACCCCCTGGAATTATGCTATAACTGTGACCACGCCAGAAAAACTAGAACATGGTCAGGTAAAAGAGCCTGCGCTGAAAGACCAACAAAGCCAGAACGATGTAAACGTTGGTGAGGCAGGCCATTTCACAAGGAGCGGCCGATATTATTCCTCCGAGGCTTTGAAAGCAGCTGAAAAAGATAAGGGGAAGAATACAACAGTTAGCCCCACACAGATATTTGGAGAAGAACCTCCCCCAAAGATGAATGAGCCGGTAACTGAGGCCCAAGCCAAAGAATTTCTGAAGTTCTTAAGACATAGCGAGTACAACGTAGTGGAACAACTACGAAAGCAACCAGCCAGGATCACAGTACTGGAATTACTCTTGAGTTCAGAAAAACACCGAAAGACGCTATTAAAAGTGCTAAATCAAACTTTTGTGCCCCAGGACATTTCTGTGACAAATCTGAACATGATAGTGGGGCATATCACTGCCTATAATCATATAACGTTCAGTGACAATGAGATCCCTGAGGGAGGAATGAGGTCTACCAAAGCCCTTAACATCACTACCCACTGCAAAGGGTATGTAGTACCGGGCGTACTGATCGACAACGGGTCAGCATTGAACGTCTTGCCTATGGTGACCCTGCAAAAACTGCCAACAGATGGTTCTCACCTAAATCCCTGCCACAATTCGGTAAGAGCCTTCGATGGTACGCAAAGAGGAACAATGGGGAAAATTGAGGTGCCCCTATTGATCGGACCAACTGAATATGTGATCGATTTTGTGGTGATGGACATAAAACCATCTTACAGCTGCCTACTGGGAAGACCATCGATCCACTCCGTAGGAGTTGTCCCCTCATCGTTGCATCAGAAATTAAAATTTGTAGTCGAAGGTAAATTGGTCACAGTGGAGGCAGAGCAGGAAATTGTTGCTTCTGTGACATCAGACGCTCCCTATATTCAAAATGATGAAGATGCTGCAGAATGCTCGTTCCTAGCATTGGAATTAGTAAATGCCACATTTGTTTCGGAAGGAAGTCGGATCCCTTACCCCAGGTTATCTAATTGTACCAAGATAACCGTCGCAGAAACTTTGGGCCGAGGAGCCAAAGTAGGAAAGGGGCTGGGGAAGAAATTACAAGGAAACCTAAGAGCCAAGAATATGATAACCAAGAAGGATCGTTTTGGGCTGGGTTATCAACCAAGTGTCCAACAGAGGAAAGAGGAATACAAGAGAAAGGAAGAGCAAAGAAAAGCCAGATCTAAAGGAGAAGACATTCCGTGGAGACCAATGTCCTTTCCTAGTTTAAAAACCACTTTTGTCTCCAGAGGATTCTATCGGCCAGGTCAAGAGGTTGAAGAAGCAATTAAGGAAAACGACGTACTCAACCAGGAGGAGATACTCAGTGAATCATTTGAAAGGATGTACATCAACATGATAGCTGGAAATGACCAAGGCAGCAAAATGTTGACCAACATCCGCCCTTGCGGTCCCGGGGAAACACTCGATAACTGGAGCTGCATTGACCTACCTGTAGTTTTTAGGAATAGATCAGAGTAATGCTCCGAATCAACCTTTTGTTTTTGCCCGTAAACAATCGGGATCTATTGTATAGGGCACCTGTGTTAACTTTTTGATTGAAATGAAAATATCCCCACTTTCCTAAAATGACCAAAATTTCATTTATTTCATTCATGCATTCTTCATGTTCATTCCATTCATATAAAGCCATCTCCTTCCCAATACAATTTGTTCTCATTTAATGCAGGTCGCTCATGATTGACGATATGAATGATACCGGATCCAATCTTGGAGTGAATTTTGAATGCCCTGAGGTCTCAGAGGGAATTGAGGAAGGATATGATGAGATAGAAGGTGAGGTCCCGGAAGAGTTAAAGAGAATGGTGGCCAACGAAGAAAGGCAGATCATGCCCCACCAAGAAGAAACAGAAATTGTAAACTTGGGGACTGAAGAAGAGAGAAAAGAAATAAAAGTAGGAACGACGATTTCCTCAAAAACCAAGCACGAACTGATAACCCTACTTCAGGAATTCAAGGATGTCTTCGCTTGGACTTATCAAGATATGCCAAGGTTGAATACCGACATAGTGGTGCACAAATTGCCAACAAAATTGGAGTGCAAACCAATACAGCAAAAACTTCAGAGAATGAGACCAAATATGTTGTTAAAGATTCGAGAGGAAGTGAAAAAGCAGTTTGATGCTGGATTCTTGGAGGTAGCCAAATACCCCGAATGGGTTGCAAACATTGTACCGGTACCAAAGAAATACGGGAAAGTTCGTATGTCTGTAGATTATAGGGATCTGAACCGAGCCAGCCCTAAAGACAACTTCCCCTTACCACATATTGACACGCTGGTTGACAACACTGCAGGGCATTCATGGTTTTCATTCATGGACGGCTTCTCAGGGTACAACCAGATAAAGATGGACCCTAACGACATGGAGAAAACTACATTCATAACCATGTGGGGGACTTTTTGTTATCGAGTGATGTCGTTTGGGCTAAAGAACGTAGGGGCAACATACCAAAGAGCAGTGGTGACTCTTTTCCATGACATGATGCACAAAGAAATAGAAGTATACCTGGACGACATGATTGCCAAATCCCAAACAGAGGAAGAGCACCTACAGAACTTGAGAAAACTATTCCAAAGACTACGAAAGTACCAACTGAGGCTCAATCCTGCCAAGTGTACATTCGCCGTTACTTCTGGAAAACTCCTAGGGTTCGTGGTAAGCAGAAGAGAGATTGAGATTGATCCAGATAAAGTGAAAGCCATCCAGGATCTCTCACCACCCCGCACTCAGAAGGAAGTTCGCGGTTTCCTGGGGAGGTTGAATTATATCTCTCGTTTCATCTCCCAATTAACCGACCGATGTGACCCGGTCTTCAGACTTCTTAGAAAGAATAATCCTGGTGTGTGGGATGAGGAATGTCAAAGAGCCCTAGAAAAGATCAAAAAGTACCTGACAAATGCTCTAATTTTAGTCGTACCAGTACCAGATCGACCATTAATTCTCTACCTGACAGTTTTTGAGAATTCAATGGGATGCGTATTGGGGCAACACGATGAGTCAAGAAAAAAAGAGCAAGCCATCTATTACCTAAGCAGGAAATTCAATGATTACGAAACGCGGTACCCGCCAGTGCAGAAGCTGTGTTGTGCTTTAGTTTGGGCTACCAAGCGGCTTAGACAGTATATGCTATACCATACTACTTGGTTGATATCCAAGCTAAACCCATTGAAGTTCTTAATGGAAGCGCCAGCACTAACAGGAAGGATAGCCCGATGGCAGATGCTCTTATCTGAATTCGATATCGTATACGTTAACCAGAAAGCCGTAAAGGGGAGTGTCGTAGCAGATTTCCTAGCTAGTCGTGCTTCGGATGACTATGAGGCGTTGAACTTTAATTTCCCAGACGAAGACTTGATGTGCATTACAACCGAAGAAGAGGTTTCAGATGATAAATCATGGAAGCTTTACTTTGATGGAGCCTCTAACGCCCTCAGACATGGGATAGGAGCAGTGCTAATTTCTCCTGATGACGTCTATTATCCTTTCACCAGCATATTGGAATTCTTCTGCACAAACAATATAGCTAAATACGAAGCTTACGTTATGGGACTGAACTCATCTATTGAGAGAAAGATTAAGGAACTTCGAGTATTCGGAGATTCATCCTTAGTAATTTACCAATTGCGCGGGGAATGGGAAACCAGGGACCTGAAGTTGGTCAAATATTATGAATTAATTCAAGAGCTCACCAAAAAGTTCGAAAAGGTCAGCTTCAATTAGCTGCCCCGAGAAGAAAATTAGATGGCAGACGCCTTGGCAACCTTGGCATCCATGTTTAAAACAAACACCGGGGCAGAAATGAAGCCCATTGAGATGCAGACATTTGAAAGGCCTGCTCATTGTTGTAATGTACAGGAAGAGATCAATGGAAACCCATGGTACTATGACATCTTGCAATATGTCAAACTTCGAAAATATCCAGAAGAGGCAAACGACAATGATAGAAAGACACTCAGAAAAATGGCAACAAGATATGTCCTAGATGGGGAGATCCTATATAGGAGAAGTCATGATCAGACATTGCTGAGATGTGTGGATGCCCGGGAGGTGAAGGAGATTTTAGCCGAAGTACATGATGGACTCTGTGGAACGCATGCCAACGGGCTGTCTATAGCCTGGAAAATCATGAGATACGGTTATTTCTGGTTGACCATGGAGGGGGATTGTATCGATTACGCCAGAAAATGCCACAAATGCCAAATCTACGCTGACAAAATTCACGCACCACCATCACCTTTACACACCATGAATTCTCCGTGGCCTTTCGCAGCGTGGGGCATGGACGTCATCGGGCAGATTCATCTGAAAGCTTCCAATGGACACCGTTTCATTTTGGTCGCCATAGACTATTTAACTAAATGGGTAGAGGCTGTGTCTTACGCCAACATCACAAGGACTACAGTATGTAAGTTCTTAAAGAATGAGATTATTTGTCGATATGGATTGCCAGAAAGGGTCATCACCGACAACGCTTCCAATCTGAATAACAAAATGATGACGGACGTGTGCACTTAATTCAAGATAACACACCACAGTTCCACAGTCTATCGCCCTAAAATGAATGGGGCAATGGAGGCAGCAAACAAGAACATAAAGAAAATCATAGCGAAAACGACTGATACCTACAGGGATTGGCATGAGAAGTTGCCGTTTGCCCTTTTCGCCTATAGGACGTCCATTCGCACGTCAACGGGGGCAACACCCTACTCATTGGTGTATGGTATCGAAGCAGTACTTCCCATCGAGGTAGAGATCCCGTCTCTCCAGATCTTAAATGAAGTAAAATTGGAAGAAGCTGAATGGGTGCAGGCTAGATTCGACCAGCTAAATCTCATTGACGAAAAGAGACTAAAGGCCATTTGTCATGGTTAGATGTACCAAAAGCGGATGATGCAGGCATACAACAAAAAGGTGCGCCCGAGAGAATTCAAAGAAGGGGATCTGGTGCTCAAGAAAATCCTCCCTATCCAGAAATATTCTCGAGGAAAGTGGATGCCCAACTGGGAAGGACCGTACATCGTAAAAAAGGCCTTCTCAGGAGGAGCCCTGATCCTAACAGAAATGGATGGAGACGAGCTGAAAAACCCTGTAAATTCTGATGCCGTTAAGAAATACTATCTTTGAAAAGAAAAAAAAGAAGAAAAAAAAGAAAATAATAAGAAAATAATAAAAAGGAACAAAAATAGAGAGCTCAGGGCGAAAACCCGAAACTGGGCGTCTTGAAGCAGAGGGAGGACCCGAGTTGAAAACCCGTAAAGGGCGCCTCGGGTAAATTGAAAAGTTGAATATCCGAAGAGAAGGGTATCCCCATGAACATCATGAAGATGAGGCTTCAGGCAAAAAATTCTACGCCGGTCGACAGGATCATGTATCATTCATATCGAAGATAATGAGGGATCTTGTATTTCATACTTAACTTTTATTCTTTCTCATGTGTGTCATACCTTTCTTTTTAAGATATCCCAAGCCCTTAATCGTAATAAAACCGTGTTTTTGAACATCCATTCCTTGCCTTCTTGTTAATTTCAGTCAAATAAGTTAACATAGGCTTATAGTGAAACAAGAGATTTCGGAGCATTACTGTGATCTAACCTTAAAAATGCAGGTGATCAAAGAAAATGATGTTAACTCCGCCCTCTAGTCCCCTACATAACGGCTGTTGATAGGAAAAGCGAAAAACATCAAAACAACCGGATAGGATGGCCAATGGCGTACGCCTGTCTATTCAAGGAAGGCATGCGAGATAACAAGAGAGATCTCTTGGGTGAAAACCCAGAAGGGCACCCCTCAAAAAAACTCTCTAAAGTGAAAACCCGAAAGGGCACTTTAGAATTCCAAGTCGTAAGTGGAGAAAAAGAAAGGTTGGAATGGTTGAACCTGACAGTGAAGTGGGGTATCGACGCCCATAAGAAAGGAGAAAGTGAACAACGAGATCGAATAAGGACCAAAACAAGCCCACCAAGATACTGACACTCATGCATCATGAATAGTCAGACATCACTAGGGTTAGGAGCATGTCAATTCATTTGTCATAGCATTTTGTTTTATCTCAGACAGGCATCTGCGGATTCAAAGAGACATCGATGGCCATCGTGGTGTGAATCCCAAATGAGAAGACAGTGTTTTCACATACAAGAGGCATATGTTTCCAAGCTCTAGAGAGAGGTTCTATATAGGAAGAATCCTCCGCTCCGAGGCTTCAGAAGCTGAAAGTTCTATATAGGAAGGACTGACAGCTCCAGGGTGAAGACTAGCAGTTCTATATAGGAAGGACTCCCAGTCGAAGGAATTCACCCATGACACACAAGATTATATAGGAAATCCTGATGTGTCGAAAGCGAAGAGTTCTATATAGGAAGGGCTCCGAGCTTCAATGTCTTAGAGTGAAAGATTCTATATAGGAAGAATCCGTAGCTCCAAGATTTCAGACGCCAAAAGTTCTATATAGAAAGGACCGACGGCTCCAAGGTGAAGACTCGCAGTTCCATATAGGAAGAACTCCCAGTCGAAGGAATTCACCTATGACACACAAGGTTATATAGGAAACCTATTATGTCGAAAGCGAAGAGTCTTATATAGGAAAGGCTCTGAGCTTCACTGTCTTAGAGTGAAAGGTTCTATATAGGAAGAACCTGTAGCTCTGAGATTTCAGACGCCAAAAGTTCTATATAGGAAGGACTGACGGCTCTAGGGTTTGAAGACTAGCAGTTCTATATAGGAGGAACTCCCAGTCGGAAGAATCCATCAGCGGCGCAAAAGGTTTTATATAGGAGAAACCAGCATTGAAGGCAAAGAGTTCTATATAGGAAGGACTCCAAGCTTTACTGTCTCGAAGTGAAATGTTCTATATAGGAGGGACTCATAACTCGAGGCTTCAGAGCGAAGGGTTCTATATAGGAAGAGCCTGTAGCTCCAAGATCGGAAAGTGACGAAGCTCTATATAGGAAGAACTTACGAGCCTGAAGATTCAGCTAAGGAAGAGCAGAGATTTCCAAAAGAACACGTGTTTCCAAAGCTACAAACAGGGAAGTCTAATAAAAATTAGTGCTTATGAAACCTTTGCTTTGTTCCCATTCCATGAGAACAAGCAAAGAGGGGCAACTGTAATCACTCATTTTTATCTGGTCTGAAATACATGTTAGTATAATTAATAGTATATTAGTGTTGCATGTATACATTGTATTATATTATATGTATATGTGTGCATGTATATTATAAACTATGTATGTATACGTATTAAATACGGTGTATGTGTGTCGCGTATGCATCTATATTTAGTACGAGCGTATTTGTTTTTACGGTTAATTATGTGTATGATCATATGTATGTATACTGGTATGTTATAATTAATGTTTGCATAGGTATATACGTATGTATTGTTGTATGTGTATTGTTGTTATAATTATAACTAATGTTATTATTATTGGGCTAATATAAGATGAAAATCCAAAAAAATATATATTAAACCAAATAAATAAATTGCAGTCCAAGTCCAATTACAATGTTTAATACTATTACAAGGCCCGGTTGGCCCAAACCCTATTTAATTACAATTATTTTGTGTGCATGTGCTATGGGCCGTTGGATCAAGATCTGATCCAACGGCCACGATCGAGCAAGGAACAAAATATCTGCCAGCCGCGTGCACTACACGTCTGGACCGTTCGAGTGCCACGCGCGCGTGCGATCCACGCACAGACTCTTTGATATCCCACGCGCTCTGACCCCTCGACTGCTGAGCCCCACGTGGCACGATCTGGAGCCGTTTCACCAATCGAGGCTTCATCTGGGCCGTTCGTCCCTCAAGCCAGCCCGACCGTTAGATCAGATCTGATCTAACGGCCGAGAACACCTCTGGCCGAAGGCATAACCCCCACACCGCCACCATGCTGCACCATGCCGATCTTCAACCACCGCGCTCAGACATGTCAAAAAAAGCAAGAAAAGAAATATGTCAGTTAACAGTCCAGATCTGAAAGCAAATATTATATTACTTGTACCAAACCAAAGACAAGCATATATGTACGAACAAATATTTTGTAAACGAACAACGAGTTGTAATCGAAATAGCCCAGTTGTAATCGAAGGAAAAATACAAAAAAAATCAGCCAGTCTTCAGTGGTAATACTCTTCTCTTTTTTTCACTTTGTTGCATGCATACAAAATATACGTAGTAAAATAAAAAAAGAGGGTTAGAAGTCTTTACCTTCGCCTTCGGTGGATCTCCCCTCACCAGTGATAAGCCTTTTCAGCTTTCCAAAGCCGAACGTGGTGAACTGAAAGGAGTGAGAGACCCCTTTGTGGCTTCGTTTTGGGTTGAAAACAAAAAAGAGGGGTTTTTTTCGTTTCGTATTTCTTAGATCTAGGTCAAATGGAGGCTTTTTCTCTAAATCCAACCTCAGATTCGTGTCGAGGGTAAAGGAAGGGTCATTTTGGTGTATTACTTGGGGGTCGCCGGCTAGCGGCGGCCAACGGCGGAGAATACGGCGGCCGGCCCCCGGATTCTGGGTTTATAGGACGAGTTGAGAGAAAATGAAGAATGAAAGATGTTATAAAATTGAAAAAATGAACAAATGGCCGAAAATTTGGTTCCGGCCTAAAAAGGGGGTTTTTATAGCTGTTATTATTTCGTGAAATGGGGAAATTACGTAATAAATCCCCCCGCGTTTTTGATATTTTCACTTCTGTCTCGTCGCATGGTATATTTACAACTCTGGTCCCCCTTGTATTTCAAAATCTTGCAATCCAGTCCCTAAATTACACAGAATCAGTTTTTAAATGGTAAAATTACCCCTTTAACCATCCCGCGTTTTTGAATTTTTCATTTCGGGTCTGCCCCTTGGTCTAATTACAGTTTTGATCCTTTCAGATTCTGTCTATTTTGCATTTTCGTCCTTAAATTACATATTATTGTCCTTTAATTTCTACCACTGACTTTTATTTCTTTTCATTTCAGTCCTGTTTCTATGTAAGTATTCATGTTCGTATTATAATTGTATATGTTAATGTAGTCTTTTGTCTTATTATATATCCCTCGTATATGCCTTGTATTTTTATGTTTACATGTATATGTGTGTTAAGTTTATAATGATTATGTATCTTTTTGTTCGGTTATTCGTATTAAGCATGTTATGTTCTTGTTGACTCGTACACGGTATGTTTTGTATTTTTGTATGTGTGTATGTGCTCTTGGCTTTTTAGGTTACATGTTAGTATATTTTTTTTATGTATAATATATTGCTCTATATATGTTGAAATGTGTTTTTATTTTTAATATGTGTGTCTTCTTGAAATATATGTTTTGTCTATACATGTATTTATTCAGGCCTTGTTATTGTGACATGTTAAATTTGCTTTTATCTAATATTAAGCTTGATGTATATATGTGTTTTAATTACGTATTTTATTTATGTTAGATTAGTATTCTGTTATGTTAATATTTATTGTATTTAAATTATTTGCCATGCTTTATCACTAAGTTTGCATAATGGAATATATAAATTGTCAATGCGGTGTCCTTTTATCCGAGCGTAAACGGGGCCAGTATCAGGCGTAGTGATAGTGGTTGGGCGTTTACTCTCGGATAACGGGGCCCTTAAAATTTATTCGCAATTATGATCGAATTTTAAACTAATCGTCACCTTAACCCAGAAAATTCAATATTAATAAAGCGGTAATTATTAAAGTACCAATTTTGGGCGGTGTGGGGGTGCTAATCCTTCCCCATCCGTAACCGACTCCCGAACCCAATATTTTTTGAATCTCTGGTTTTATGGTGTTCGGCCTACCTAAGTGGCCGGTGGCGACTCCATTTTTTTTAAAAATGCGGTTTTTTTTAAAACCCCACGGAATAAATATTTTATATCCAAAAAATCACAAACACCTTTCAAACACCCTCGAAAAACCACGTTTTTTTAGCGATAGAAAAGAGGACATCGCTACAGAGGTTAAGGTAATACATGTCTGCGTGAACCCTAACAACCCTATTATTTGTTTAAAACTCCCTTTTAGTCGTTGAAACCCTAAAACTATGTCTAAGCCAGATTAGGACTAAGTTAACAGCTTAGCCCAATTGTTCATATTTGTATAACTTAACTCTTTCGATATTAAGCCACATATCAATAGTTAAAAGGCCTCTCTCGATAGCTCTTACAATAACTACGCAGAAGTACAATGAACAGAATAGATAAAGGGAAAATAACTATACCATTATAAAAAGGTAATCAAAACATAAAATCCTGGGATGCAATAATCCCAACTAAAGTATTTAGCTCATGTCTAAGCTTAAAACATCTATAACAAAAATATTAAAGTACGATAGTTTATCAAGCAAGGCAAGAAAAGAGTCGAGCGTCCTCAAAAACTCCCTCAAAGTCGTCCAACTGTGCTATAGATCTCCCACTCCGTCAGCCTCTCTCGGTGGCTCTATCATGAGGAGAATCCTCTAGCTTTCACTCTGGCGGTTCTCCGCAAGTTTTAGACTAGGACTGTTGCTTGTAATTGTGCATCCTTTGAAGTAGCATCTAAGTCTCTCTTATATAGGCGGTGGAACTAGGGTTTTAGTACCCTAAAGTATGCACAGCTTCATAAAAAACCATTGGTTTCCTGCTTCATTTAATATTGCGTATCTGGGACAAAGTCCACGTGGGCAAAAGCATATTCATCTCCAACTCTTTATGCCTCGTCAGCTCCATCTATAAGATATGCTCCTCTTTCGCTCCAGCGATCCTTCAGCATCCTGCACATACACCACAAAGTACCATATTTCCTGTGAAAAGCACCAATATATATGATATTTAAAGTACATACTGTGTAACTCCCTATCTATATGCAAATATGTACATTCTACCCTAAATGCAAATTATATGAGCTTGAAAACATGCAAAAGACAAGGAATAAGGGCATATAAAATAGATCATTTATGCACTCGTCATGAGTAATATCGTAGGTCACTTTATTGAGTGAGAATAGAAATGCATGGCCATGCTCAAATAAGTTTATATGAGATAGCATAGTTATTCATTTATAATAGTCTACTCAAGATATCAAGAAATATTGGATGGACTATACAAGTGTGACTGTTCCATGACTTGTGTCCAATCTAGATAAAGGACAAAAGGATGTAATACATGAAAAGAGTTAATCACGAAGAAGTTATGTCGAATTATGATTTCCTATAACTTAGGTGACAATGACATATTCCTAGATGTCACTCATTGTTTGTAATATTAGAAATGTTCAAATATTTACTACTAACGTTACAAGAACCTATAAGGTCACACCCACGGTTGAAATGAGCATATATTAAACGAATTATATATGTACAATTTTGTTGTACATGAATTTAGTTAAATTAATATATATTTGATATATATATATATAATTTAACTATTGGATAAATATTAAAAGAAAATAATTATTGTAGTTGTGACTCTTTTAATGTATAAATAACATAATTCGATTTAAATTAATATATATTAGAATCCTAATTAAAGTTGAATTGGGATTATATATATACTAATTAAGTTGAATTGGTATTATATATTAATATATATACATTGAAATCCAGATTAAATTGAATTGAGATTATGTATATTAATATATATATATATTGAAATCCTAATCAAGTTGAATTGGGATTATATATATTGAAATCCTAATTAAGTTGAATTGGGATTATATATATATTTAATATATATATATTGAAATCCTAATATGAGTTATTAGGATTAAAAATGCTATAGAATGGCATGAGAGATCTAGCAGTCATTAATGCTTTTTGGAAAAACCCTCTAAATAGTTTAGAGTGTTTTATATGCTCGTTTCAACTGGGTGAACTAAGTAGAGGTCGGAGCGTTATCGTTGCGGCTTAGGAATTGACATCGTGGAATTGTGATTGGATATCTATCTTCTCCAAATTCAGAATTCCAGATTTTAAACAGATAATTCTTCACCCTTATTCACCCCAATTCGTTCCTCGTATATGGATCTCTGGTGGTGATCATTGGATATTTTTTCCACTACGCCATGAGGTGTACCGGCATGACCCAACATTAACAACATTTGCCTTAGCAATTTTTGTCTTAGTAATATTTACTTTAGCAACATTGGAAGGTGGTAGCAACATTTATCTTATCCTCTCTAACAATGGGAGGATCATCCTTCAGATATTTAGCAAAATTTACCATGGAAAGATAGAATAACATCTTTTGTTGTCACATTTTGAAATCATCTTCAATGAGTTTTGTCGTTTTAATTGTGACTTATAGTCACAACCTATAAACAGAAAATTCTGAACCTGTTAAACATCAAGAATTTAGTTAGAAACTAAAACCAAAAACAAAAACACAATTTTTAACTTTTGTTAGATGATAGGAATTTAGTAAATCAAAAACCCGAAACAAAAGTTCACACGGTCTAATTGAAAGAAAAGTAATGAACAGTGCACAAGGTAGATAACTATTAAAGAGAGGCGATGCACTAGGCATGCTTAAATATCAGGTCTTTCAAAGAGCTAATCATATACATGCACTTTCATATTGCTTTTCAATCATCCGTCTGAGCTAAGCCCACTGTTGGTCTTAGCATACCTTGTTTTTATTTAACCTATATGTTTCAGTTATACCCAATGATAATTAAAGCCTGATCCGACTCCCCACCTACTCGAAATTTACCATTCGAATCTGGGAAAGTTTCCTAGATTTCAAAAGCCTCTCACCAACTCTCCACGCCAATCACCACCGATCTCATTCACTATTGGCACGTTTCTTGCACCACCATCGTTATTCAAGCCACCATTCTATCCTAAACTCAACGACGTCATCCACTCGTATCGTCGCACTTTCAATTGCCATAAAAGTTGGCTTAAAGGTTCGGTTGAAACCTTAAAGCCAACGTTGCTTCTTTCAACCCTTTTTTGGCCGCCTTCGTCGTCCGTGTGGGTTATCACATCCTGTAATAGACTCCCCAGGTCGAGGCGAGCAAAGCTGTACCCTCCGATCTCTATATCATCGCTGTTAGAGCGTCATCAAAAAAGCTTAAAAACGTTTTAGATCTCCTTTGTTTGGCCATGATCTTTGATTATCCAAGCTCGGTAAGCTTCAAAATCCTTTCCCATTTTATTTTCCTCATCGTTTACCGCTGTTTTGAGGTGTTTTCTGGTCAGATAGGTTGTGCGTGGCTCTCACGTGCAGTCAGAGGCAATATTCGGTGGCCACTCTAGTTGTCCATCGATCTGGACCGATCTGATCAGTTGTAGACTAGTCTAGCCTTGAATTGAGCTGGTTTAGCTTGAACCAGCCTACTATATTCTATTTAGGCTGGCATGTTAAGGCTCAATGGCCTTAGTCTCATATTCGGTTGGTAAATCTGAACCCGTTTGACCGACCCAATCTGAGTCTGACCTAAGTTTGACCCGATCTGAACTCGTCTAACTAGACTTATTTGACCGAGTCAACCCAGCCAAGTCAACTCATTTGAGTTAACCTGTTGACTGAGTTAACTCGCCCAGGTTAACTCGCTTGAGTCAACCCATTGACTGAGTTAACTCCCTTGAGTCAACTCAGCCGAGTCAATCTCATTAATCGTTAACCGCTGACCTTTGACTTTGACCAAAAGTTAATGTTTCTAAAAACTCTTATTTTGGGGTTTTTGACGTCCTGAGTCCGTTTTTATAGTCTGTTTTGCAAAATTCTAACCCAAAAGCCTTCAAATCTAACCTTAAACTCAAACATGCATATGTATTATCATAGAAGAAAATTACTCTTGTATTAATTTAAGATTCGTTGTGTCTAAAGTTTTAGCATTATATATCGGTGCCTTGTGAATTATCATAGAAGAAAATTACTCTTGTATTAATTTAATATTCTTTGTGTCTTAAGTTCTATCACAGCATCGAAGCGTCACACTGTTGCTCAGTAGAGCATCATATCGACCGACCTGACCTTTTAAGGTGTGTTCCTTGTGTGCTAGATAAATGTTTTAAATGATTTGTTTGAGCTAATCATGTGCACATGACTGGTATTCTGTGATTTTGTGAAAACATAACATGTTTCCTGATTTTAAGCATGATCATTTTATCTGTCTGATTTATGCCTAAGTACCTAATTGAATAGCATGCTCTTTGGTTATTGTTTTACTGAAAATAATGGCATGCTTTATATCTACTGTTATTACTACTACTACTGATTACTGTAACTACTGCCTAGACTATTTTACTGGGGTACTTGGGATAGAATTTGAAGACACTATAGGTTCAACCCTGATCTGGCTGGTGATTCCTACTATATCAGGTTCATATGCTTCGGCTAGGGTAATTCCTACTGTTTCAGGTTCCTATGCTTCGACTAGGGTGATTCCTACTGGACCTAAGGTATCCCTTTAGGATGACACCTACGCCCAATGGGCCTGGGTTAATGACCCTTATAAATGCAATTCTGGGGAACTACATACTAGAGTTTGGTTGGAGGGTAGATAGGAATTTAAATTAGCTTTACTACTACTTGAATTATGTGTTTTTGAGACAAAATGTTCATTTTACAGTTTACATCATATGTTTTAACTTTGCACTGCTGGAACACATTGAGCTTCCTAGCTCACACCCCCAAATTTTCTTCCTTTCAGATATTTTGGATAGGCAAACATGTACCTGGCATTCGGAGGATCGATACATTCAGTACACTATCTAGATTGTAATGTTTCTATCCACCATTTTTGTTCTTTCAAGGAGATATGTGCCTATATTTTGGGATGTATGGAGATTTATGTTATGGGTATTTGTCGCTATATTCTATATAGCTTATTTTGTAACTATCATTTGATATGTTTTTATATATATATATGATTTCATCATCCTATATCAGTTTACGCCAATATGTTTTCAAAATAGATGCTTGAATTTCTGACATGTTCTCTACTTGGATTTTAAAGTTGAGATGTGCCCTATTAGACTTGGTCATTTAGCATAGGTCAGTCTAGGGGGTTACATGAAAAGATTAAAATACTAAAACAAATTCGTTAATTAATTCCTTGTTTGAACAAAATCTTTTGAATGGCATGATCAAAATCATGAAACAATTTTGTTCATTTGTTTTTCGTTTAAATAAAATCTGTTAAATTGCGGAATAAATTCTTGAAACAGATTTATGAATGCATTGATAAGAATATTTTAATTGCGATTTGTAATGCATAGATAGGAATATTTAACTTATGCTTTGTAATGTCATATTATATTTATGGTCAACTATCATATTTTTCTGCTTTATATAGCGTTCTTATGGTAGTTTTGTATTTCCAAACTTTCAAGTTCATCGTCCGAATTCATTATCTTCCGTATGCTTGTAGGTTTTTGGGTTTTGTTCAAGTGTCGACATCGCTTGCAAGACTTTCGATGATCATCTTTTTCATAATGTTGTACTTATTTAGTGGGCATTATATATCATAGAACTCTGTTCTTTTATGCGTTCAAGTCAATAACTCTGGTTTATTATTATTACGAGATATTTTGTAAACTAAATATGTCAGACCTCCAATCTTTATAAATGGTTGTAGTTACTTTACATCTCAAGTTGATTGTTAATTATGTTTTCAAATTAAATAATAAAAGTTTAAATTATTCATATTTTTAATTGTTGATCACTTTCGTGACTTGAATGTGACTTTATAGATCTGTGGAACATCCCAAGTCGGGTCTAAAGTATTATTGAAACCATTTTTAAACCGGGTTAAATAGCTTGACGATTATTTCCTAAAATTAGGAATTTTCGTTTAATTCAATTTTGAAAAGACTAGAGTCGCCACCGGTCACTTTGGTAGACCAGACACTATAAAACAACCAGAGATTCATTCTTTTTAAATTTGGGTTCGGGAGCCAGTTACGTGTGGGGAAGGGTTATGATGAGTGCGTAAAACAACTATTTTTCTTGCCCTTTTTACTCATATTATTGTTAGACTTAGGCTCATTTTAGTTGCCTTGATAGGCATTCATGCATAGTTTCCTAGTTTCCTTGGTTAATGAGCTTGGTATTACATTTTGTTGGTTTTTGTGGAAAATTCGCTGTTGGTTCGCTCTATTTTGTGCAGGACAGGATTGCCGTGGAAAATAGGGAGAATACTGAAGGAATTGCCAAAGCTGATTGTCGCGGCATATCTGGATAAATCTAGATAAGTGCAACATTATCCGTATGATTATCTAGAAAGTGAAAGATAAAGCCCAGATTTAAATTTCAAATGCCCGAACAGATAAAGATCAGATCTCTGTGATATTCAAATGCATTCAAACCCTTCTTATCAACACAAAGCTGATCGCATCAACTCTATAAATAGAGATCAAATTGCAGCTTTGGAGGGGGGATCGATTTTGGAGAGATTGGATCGCAAGGATTTTCTCATGCACTTTTTCTTTTTTCTTTATTTATTTCATGCGATCCATGTATGGGATTAAATCTTTTGTATTCTCTTTTTATCCAGCCATGGACTGATTTAAATTGGCTAGGATTATTTGGGTTTGTGGTGTGATAAACGATTGGATGGTTTAGGTTTTTGATTTCAATAAATTCAAAGTTTGTTCATTCTAGATTCCTTATTTTTCATCTTGAGAGAATTGGGAGAGGATCTCGAGTGTTACCCATTTATCTATTCTTAGAAGAGATAGATTCAAGAAATGAATGAACATGATTCTCATTCAAACAATCATTGGTGAGAATTAATCCACCTTAGGAATAAGGATCAGATTTTAGCAGCTAAGAGGAGTGTAAGATCAGTTGTTGTTCACCCAAGGTTAATGCAGGGATGTACACCAAGGATGCACAATTAACCAGTTCTTCTTTTATGAATAACGAGAAGACATTGAAGAACACTTCACCGAACTTTGAAGGAGGAAACCCAGTTGCCACGACATTCAAACCAGTCCCAGTTGTCACAGCATAAATTGTGACCTTGTTGCCATGACAATTCATCCAGTCTTAGTTGCCATGACAATTGAGTTGCTATAGCAATCAATTGCCACGACAATCCATTCAGCCATCGCACCACTACTCATGATAACCCGGCATACTCTCTTATTCGATTACATTTCCCCATTTACTTGCTTAATTATTTTATTTGTCAAACACCTATCATCACTATTTATTTCTCTTTTCAGTGCAAGAAGCTAGAAATCGGAGTTTCACCAGTCCCTGTAGAGATGATATCTTTACTATACTATTACTTGCGACGTGTATACTTACACCGTTTGTGTAGCACTTAAATCATGCAACAAGTTTTTGGCGCCATTGTCGGGGATTGGCAATAACGACTTTCTTTTAATTTTCTTCCACCTCTATTTCTTTTATTTTATTTTTGTGTTTGGTTTCAAGGGGCTAATAACTTTGGTTTTGCATTGGTGTATGACCAGGGCGAGACCGACAACACCAAATTACCCACTTGAATCGGAGATCGAACGCATTTTTCGTTGACGTAGAAGAGAGTTGAGATCAAAAATGGAAGACCCACCTAATGATATAGTTGGCAATCTGAAAGCCAACGGCAATCAGAATACTGCAGCAGGAGGCGTAGTATATTTAATGAATTAACCTATTATTGTATGAAATAGACCCATCCGAGACTACTTAGAGCAAGATCTTGATGGTCTCACTCTAAGAGTTGTCACACCTAAGATTCAAGCCGCCCACTTCGAGTTGAAGACTATGATGTTTAATATGATCAATACATTTGGTCAGCTTGGCAGATCAGCAACTAAGGATGCCAGACAACATCTCAAATCGTTTTTAGAAATCTGCGATTCATTCAAGCAACAAGGAGTCCCTGAGGACGTCCTAAGGCTGAAATTATTCCCCTATTCACCGAGGGACAGGGTGAAAACATGGTTAAATAGTATCCCATCTGGATCTTTAGAATCTTGGATAGATCTATGCTGGAGTTTCTTTTTTAGATTTAGTTTTACAAACATGACTGATAAACTGCGTAATGACATTACTTCTTTTTGACAGGCAAATGATGAGTCCGTGTACGAGGCTTGGAAGCGGTACAAAGAACTTCTACGCAAATGTCACATGCACAGATTTAGAGTTTGGATGCAAGTAACGATGTTCTACAATTCAGTCAATGCAACGACGAAGTTGATGCTAGATGCCTTGGAAAATGGCACGTTTCTAGACAAGTCACCAGAGGAAGCTATGGATATTTTGGACAAACTTGCCAAAAATGATTACCAGGTCCCAACCACTAGAAGGGGAATTATTAGGCGAAATGCCTCGGTAATTAAGCTGGAATCATTAGATACTATTATAGCATAGTTATCGACATTAACCAATTTGGTTAAGAATATGCAGAGACCCAACAACACACAGGAGGTCAAGGTAGTAGGTCCACTTTGTGATTTATGTAATGCTGACCATGATTCTTCTTAGTGTCTGTAAAACCAGAGTCTAGTTTTTATGTTGGAAACTACAACCGGAACAATAATGCATATTTCAGCACATATAATTTGGCTTGGAAAAAACATCCCAATTTTTTATGGAGTAACCAGAATAACTCCAATAATCAGTAATGCCAGAATGCGAAAACATCAGGATTCCAGCAGAACATGCCACGACAACAGATGCTGCAGCAACAGACAGCATCATCAAGTTCTTTGGAAAACTCTATAAATGCTTTTATGATGAAAACTGAGTCTTTTATGGCTGAAAGTAGTAATTTCATGAAAAAGACTGACACGTCTATTAACAGGGCCGAGATGACAATGTAGAATCAAGGAGCAGCCTTAAAAGCATTGGAGACGTAAGTCGGGCAATTTGCTCAGAGTCTGAATACAAGGTCACAAGAAGGTTTGCCCAGCGACACTGAGGTTGTACGAAGAACAGACCATGAACAATGTATGGTGATAACCACCCGAAGTGGATCAAATGCAAATGATGGACCTATCTAATCTGAGGATAGTAATCCTCTTCAGAAAGATGTATCCTGCAACAATACCATGTCAATCATTGATGACAAGCCTTCAGCAATTGCCCTTACAAATCCACTTACCACGGCAAGTCTATCCAGTTCCAAGCCAGATGAGACGGGCAAGGACAAGGAAATTAGATTGCGACTACAATTCCCACAGAGGCTAAAGAGGTAGAAACATGAGTACCAGTTCAAGAAATTTCTTGACATCCTAAAGCAAGTCCACATCAACTTGCCACTGGTTGAAGCAATATAACAAATGCAAAACTATGCTAAGCTCCTTAAAGATATTGTCTTTAAGCGGGCTATGCTTGAAGAGTTTGAGACAGTTGTTGCGATAGAAGAATGCATGGCGATGTTACACAACCGATTGCCACCCAAACTAAAAGATCCCGACAGTTTTACAATACCTTGTGCAAATTATGTGATCTTGGAGCAAGCATAAACCTCATGCCAAAATCTTTTTTTCAAAGATTGGGCATAGGGAAGGCGAGACCAACTACAGTCATGATACAACTTGCAGACAGATCCTACGTTCATCCAAAGGGAAAAATTTAGGATATTTTGGTAATAGTTTATTTTTCATCTTAAGAGAATTGGGAGAGGGTCTCGAATGCTGCCCATTTATCTATTCTCGGAAGAGATAGATTCAAGAAATGAATGAACATGATTCTCATTCAAATGATCGTTGGTGAGAATTAATCCATATTAGGAATAAAGATCAAATTTCAATGGCCAAGAGGAGTGTAAGATCGGTTGTTGTTCACCCAAGGTTAATGCAGGGATATATCACCAAGGCATGCACAATTAACTAGTTCTTCTGTTAGGAATAATGAGAAGACATTGAAGAACACTTCGTCGAGCTTTGAAGGAGGAAACCCAGTTGCTACGGCATTCAAACCAGTCTGAGTTGCCACGGCATAAATTGTAACCTTGTTGCCACGACAATACATCCAGTCTTAGTTACCATGATAATTGAGTTGTTGTAGCAATCAATTGCCATGACAATCCATTCAGCCATCGCACCACTACTCGTGATAACCCGGCCTACTCTCTTATTCGATTACACTTCTCCATTTACTTACTTGCTTAATTATTTTATTTGTCAAACACCTATCATCACTATTTATTTCTCTTTTCAGTGCAAGAAGCTAGAAATAGGAGTTTCACCAATCCCTGTGGAGATGATATCTTTACTATACTATTACTTGTGACGTGTATACTTGCACCGTTTGCGTAGCACTTAAATCACACAACAAGTTAGAACCCCACAAACGCCTGTTATCGGTACCTTTTAATTCTGCGTGGCATATTGACATTTTTTAGAATAATAATTTGAATTTAATTTGATCATTAATTATTAACTAGGTTAGTGTTCCAAATGAAAATATTCCTTTTATAAAAAATATATTTTTATCCGAATATGATATTAGAAGCACCCCTATACATTCAGGGCACCCCTATTCATATTCAAAAAATATATTTCCAACATAAAAGGTTTTTAATGCATAGCCGATTTTTGTCTTGTTTATTTTAAGTTCTAACTTAAAAAGGTTCTAATTAATTAAAATATTTAAGACTATGAATATTATTAAATTTAAAGGCTTACATGAGATAACACCTATTTGCTTGAGCACCATTCATATTTAAACCCCAAAATTTTAGATAATATTCACTAATTAATTTATTAATCTAATTATTTAAAGTGATAGTCATAATTAAGGCTCTAATTAATTAATCTAAATTATTTGTCAAATTCTAGGGCTTTAATGAATACTAAGTATTCTACTTAAAATTCCATGTTGGACAATATCCCATTACAATGGGACATCACCCAAATTTGGAACTTCAAAGCTTCCCACTTAATATTCATTAATTTGCTACAATTATCTTCATAATTTAATTATCAAATACTAATAGAATCTAAGGCTAAGGCTTTAAACAATTAATTAATCTAGGTGATTAAATTGTCTAACATACATTCCTATATGCATTATTTTAAAACATGCATCAAGCATATAGATTAATTGTAATTAAATTAAATTAATTAAAGAAATAAAGGAATAAATTGAACAAATTAAAACTTGAACTGATTTTATTCAGTTTAGGGACCAAATTGGAAGTTTACAAAGCTTGGTGACAAAACCAAAAAAAAACTCTAATACAAAACACGCTAGTCATAACCCGACCCATCCCAGATGCGCGGACCCTATCCTAACCCGGTGCCAAAATTACACTATTTTGGCTCAGCTATATAAGCCCCAAAACTGAGCCAACTCAGTCATAACCTACTTCTACTCTCTCTCTCTCCTCTCTTTCTCTCTCTTAAACGCTTTAACCACTAATACCTCAAACTCCAAAAAAACCCATCCCCAAATATCAAAAAAAAGTTTTTTGGATGAAGTTGATCCGAGTTCATCACAAACCGGATGAACTTCAAACATTTTGACCTAACCCCATCGCGAATCCCGTCGTTTGATCCTAAACCACCATCCTCGAGCCACCAACCACTGTTAGCCGACTACTAGGATTCGAATCATGGCCGTCAAAACCATAAATATCCTAATTTCCTTTTTTTGAATCCTAAACCCTATATCTAGTCCCAGCTCGATAAAGCCACCCTTCTCCGACCACCTAGCCTAACTACCCAACCCTACCCTCTTCAACTCTGCCATGACTCCAACAACACTGAACACCAGATAAGCTTTCCCCTTATACTCTAACAACATTGGCCACCTCTCTAGAAAGGTGTTGAACAAGCGAGCTATTCTCATTAGGATCTTTGTATTATTTTTTGGACGAACTCTTCCCATTAGGAGCTTCGCGTTCTTTGCTGGGTGAACTCTTCTCGTTAGGATCTCTGTATTCTTTGCTGGCAAACTCTTCCTCATTAGGAGCTTTACATTCTTTACTAGGCGAACTCTTCTCATTAGGAGCTCTGTATTCTTTGCTGGTGAACTCTTCCCATTAGGAGCTTCGCGTTCTTTGTTGGGCGAACTCTTTTTATTCGGAACTCTTCATTCTTTGCTAGGAATATTGATTCACCTCCTCCTTTTGGAAAAACTGAACCTGCAAAAAGAAATATCATTAATTAATAAAACTTCAAATTAAAGTGGTGTGAAATATCCTAAATTTCAGCTTGAAGCTTTGAGATTTTTAGAGTCTCTGTTGTTTCTGGCTAAGGTGTCTTGATCTTCCAGTTTGAAATTCGCATAAGATCTTTTGTTTCTATTTCTCTATTGATACCCTCTATTCTTGAAACGTATATGACTGGGTTTATTCCTCAATTCCTGAAGCTAAAATTTTTTCTTGTTTCTTGTTGATTCTATAAATTCCTACTAAAATATGCTCTGAATGTAGGAGTTAGCATGCTCCTATCTTATGGATGCCTGACTATGTATGATGCATGAATGATGTCAATTTAGGACCACTTGGATGAGCTTTCATCTCCAGGGAAGCTCAAAATTTCATTGCTTCATTTTCTATTAAAACTTTTTTTGCCGAAAAAATAACTCACCTCGCATTTAGGTTCAATCTTCAGGATCTCTACATCTTTTTCTCTAAAGCGCCTTTTTAGGTTTTCACTTTAGATTTCTTTTCTCGAAGCGCCCTTTCGGGTTTTTACTTTATTTTTTTTCTCTTTTTTCTCAAGGCGCCCTTTCAGGTTTTCACCTTGATTTTTTCTTTTTCTTTTTCTTTTTCTTTTTCCTCTTTTTTTCCTCTTTTTTTCCTCTTTTTTTTCTTTTTCCCTCTTTTTTTGAAGTTCCCTTGTGGGTCTTCACCTCATTTCTTCTGTTTCTTCTACCTTTGCAATAATGTTTTCTTTTGTTCCAAATAGGGCTAATTTCAACTCTGATGGAACTCGTACTTACGTTTTCATAGATTCATCACATAAACCCTTCTCTTGTCTTATCTCACCATGTATTTCTCAAAACTTGAGTTCTGGTGACTCCTTTCATAGAAAGCCACTCTTACTATGTCTTCATCCAGCTTCTTTGACACCATTATTTCTCATAGTTCCAAAAGAGATCATCACTCCTGTTATTCCAGCTTGTAGACTCTATTCAATAAAATAAAACATCTTCTTCTGTTACACTTAATTCTAGGAGGTCACATTAGGGTCACAAGAACGACCCACAGTAAAAATCCACATAAAAAATACTTTCCTTTAAATACATTAAAAACTATAAAACAAACTTCTGTTTAAATACCATCTCAGGAAATCATATAAACATATAATGAAAATTCAGTAAACATATTACAAACTCTGACATAAAGTAAAACATGGTAGGACCTACATGCCCACTAAATATACATGTGACGTACTCCGTAAGTAATACCAAGGAAACTCCCTTTTCTGATGTCAGTTGTTGAATCAAGATCACTCGTTATCCTGCAAAGTTAAAAACAACATGAGCTTGGAAAAGCTCAGTAATACAGAACTACCAAGAGATACTATAGGCAACATGGTTGTTTGATACTTGAACTTTTAAATATCAGTCGGGAATTCTACAATCCAGAAGAATCAGAAATGAGAGATATTTTTACAAGAATTGAGCCAAGGGTTTGGTGTGTCCCAACAATCATAGATCGAGAAAGATAGATAGAAAGTTTCAGACAACTGAAGAGTTTTTATTGAGGCAAAAGAGGAGTTAGGAAAAATTAGGTATCAGACTAACTACCCTCCAATCAAACTCTGGTATGTAGATCCCCAGAACTGTATCTATGAAAGCGTTAACCCAGGCCCAATAGGCATAGGTACCGACCTAAGGGTTACCTTAGGTCTCAGGCAGAATCACCCTAGTTGAAGCGTAGGAACCGAATATAGGCAGAATTACCAACCTAATCAGGGTTGAACCTATAGTCTTCATTCAATATCCTTGTACCTAGTAAAACAATTTTGAATGGTAACAGTCATCTCAGTAATTAGTAGCAGTATATCATGAATTCAACATAAAAGCATATGTTTAATCAATAGAACCGGAGCATCAGGACCTATGAATCGGGCATACTTATATAAGGAATTAGGAACCAAAATTCATGTTTTTTTTGTACTTGAGATAACAAGATCACTTGGGATAAGAATGGATAGACAGGTTTCAAAGAGATAATTCATGTAAACTTGGGACACACTAGGTGGTCTAATTTATCACTTAGAGGTCCTTGCTAATTTTAGAAAGAAGACACTGAACTATAGTCCATTCTAGATTGATTTCAAGATCAAGAACTATACTCGAAGGAATTCGATAATTGTCAAATTGATCCAGGTATTCAAGAATTATACTTCAGGACCATTCAAAATTTCCTATATATCATTACTATGCAGGAATTCATATATATCAAGATAGACTTTGGGAAATCGGGTAGAACAGGATCAATCAAGATTCTGGATATATCAGGAGAGTTCTAGTCAATTTTGCTCAAAAAGGCATTTTGGTCATTTTAACATTCAGGGTCAATTCCTTAGTTTAACCCCGATAGGGTAAGTCAGTGACTTGTTGTGCTAATGATTGATGACGGCTTGCCAAGCTTCCAAGTCCATTCTATTAAACATGTATCATTAATGCGTTACTTCCCAAGCATTCGAATAGGTACACCTCACACGTGTTCAATATTTAATTCCATCTGTATGGTATAGTTGAGCAAATCATTGTCACAAATTATCCTGGAACGAGCCTCGAATGGTTGAGCAAGAATTTGTGCAGTATTCTTCCATTATTGTAACAATATTAAGAATGACTGATTTGCATAAGTCAGGCTTCAAACTCACATGGACATTACAGTCATTTGCGGTCTATCAGAAATTTTAGAATTTCCAAGCTTTCACATATCTTAAGTAATGTGGGTTTTTAATACTTAAGGGCTTGATGGTATTTCATTCATTCAGGTACTTTCAGTAATTCCAAACAATTCATTCATTTTAGAACTTGAGGGTTTATCCATTATTTCAGTTAATTTAGAAATTTGGTGCTCGAGGATATTTCAGTCATTTCAATCAATTCAGTCTTTTCTATCATTTTAATTTATTCAGACTTACAAATAACTCCCAAAAAATTATCCTTAGAGACTTATTCTAAATTCAGAAAAAAATCCAAGTATTTTACATTCTTGAAGGTATAAATCTTGTTACCAAAACTTTCTAAGTAAAATGAGGTTTTCAGATGAATTATTTGTTTTACAGTTTAACTATAGATTCCCAGATCGCTTTTATCGTTAGGGGTATTTTAGTCATTCTAACACCCCAAGGGCATTTCTATCATTTCTTAACTTAGCATTTCAAAAATTAAATCATTAACAAGCATAACTCGATTTAAAGTATACCAGTCTTATCAATTATTCTTGGATCTCAAAAGTTCTTTTAGGTCACCTATATTCCTAATCGAGTATTTCAGTCTTAACTAATTTACTATCCTTCTTTCCTAATCGATTAGACATCAACCATATGCTTAAACACAATCATGCAAGCATTTACCGGATACCAATATGTTTCATAAAGCATACAAGAGGTAGTAATGTATTACCTTGAATCTTTGCTATATCGATCAACCCTTGAAACAACATTCAAACACTCTTGAACCCAAATTTGATGTCCTCAACATCTCGGATACGAAGATATGTGAATACCTTCAATTAAACATAATCCATATACAGTCCTTATTTACATTGCTCTTAATATAATAATTAAATACATAAGCTCGCTCAGGTTCAAGGTTAGATTTAGCAACTTTCGTGTAAGAATTTCACAAAACAGACTCCTAAAATAGATTCATGGCGTTGAAGAACATAAAATAAGGGTTTTCAAAAAAGTTAATTGTTTGGTCAAAGTCAACACTAATGTCAGCTGTCAACGCTGACGCCATTGGTCAACTGGTCAACAATCAACGCTAACGTTAGCAATCAACTAGTCAACAGTCAATGCTAATGTTAGCAGTCAACTGGTTAATAGAGTTAACTCAGGTAAGTTGACTCAGACGGGTTAACTCGGTGAGTTGGCTCGAACGGGTTAACTTATTGAGTTGACTCAAACAGGTTGACGAGAACTGAGTCTACGGGTTGAGTCTAGACCAATTTAGCGGGTCGAGCAGACAGGTTTGAATCTAGTCAGGTTTAGGATGAATACAACCCAGCCCACTTGCTTAAACCTAATCTTATTGACGTTTCGCCAGAAACTTCACTGGAAACCCTAAATGGCACATTTTCACTAAAATTAGAACGAAAATTCACCCACTCAACCAACCATTACAATCTATAACCAGATCCAGGCCGTAAACTTACCAAATCAGAGAAAAAATGACTGAACTTGATGTAGCTCCGACAAAGTCTCTCCTAGTGTCGGACAGATGATCAGTCGGATGGGTTTTGCTTGCCTCAACATCGAGAGCTCAAATATGGTGGTCATGCGATAAAAAGACAGCGAAGGTGGTCGAAAAACATAGAAAACATATGACGCTTTTGGCTTATCTGACGAAGCACGCAAACTGGTTTCCACGGTAAATGACAATTGATCACCGCGAGTGGCTGATGGTGCTAGGTTTGGTGCAAGACAACAAACACACCGGTGGTGGCAGTGAAGGCCACGACAGAGTAGTAGGGCAGATAGGGGATGGTAATAGTGTGGGTTAGGTGAGAGAAAACTTTAAAATCTTAGATAATTTCATAATTCAAATGGCCTTATCTTGGGTAAGTGAGGAGCCAGATCAGGCTTTAATTAATTTTGGTATAACTATCGCAAAAAAGCTTAAATAAATATGGGGAAATAGTATGATTAAGGATTGGCCTTAGCTGAATGGTTAAGGCTCAGGTTTGCCAAGCCAAAGGTCACGCGTTCAAATCCTTTGGCTGGCATTCCATCCTTTTTCCTTCTTCTTTTTCATTTAAAACTTTCATTTATTTTATTAGCATTATAAAACTTGAGGTGTAACATCTCTCCCTCTAAAAGAAATCTCTTCCTCAAAATTTACCAGAGTCAAAGAAATACAAAAACTGCTCTTTCATCTATTCTTGTACTAAAACTTATCCATTAGAGTATCATTGTTTTTCTGCGACTCTCAAATAGTCACAGATCAATCTGGTAGTGCCCTTAGTCACTCAGACTATCTTTGGACCCAAGTTATCTCATCATACATCTCAGACCAACTAATCAGATTACAGTATTGGAATCCATACTGAACTTCACGTGATGCCAAGCAAACATTCGTCAAATAACTTTTATTATAAACGGTATCAGTCAAGGGTAAAAAGCCTTCTCAACTACCACAGAAGTCAATCATACAACCTTAAAGTATCTCCTCTAGAATTCTAAATTACTCTACTAGGTTAACCATTAATTTACGGATAAAGACTATACCTGAAATCCAGACGAGTACTCAAGGCCTCCAACAGGGCCTTCTAGAATCAGGATGTAACATCAAATTTCAGTCAGGGATGATATATAACGATACACCATGCCATATTTTCAAAGAAAAATACATTTCTTTACATCGATTGAACATAACCATGGTTTTGAACGAATATCACTTACCTTTAGTGTAATATTCGGGCAACTACTTCCTTTATGTATAATAGAGTCCCCGCATAACTTATACTTTTGCCACGCTCATAGACACCTTTCTTTTAAATTTATAATACTTTTATCAAATTTCCATCAAAATATTCTCAAACATAATCATTATCACCGAATAGCCTTACATGAAATCTTATATCGGTTATCTCACATAATCAAACATTTATTCCCAATCTAAATCATATATTCAGTTTCACATGCATGATCCATCTCAGGTTCTTTATCCAGATTCAAATCCATCAAGTTAATCCAAATCACAGACAAACATTATAGGCATTCCTTGTCAGTACAGATCAAGCTATAGAGGATAGAATACCTAGATTCACTTATTTTAGGAAAAAGGATTCGACATCAGAGTTCTAGCTCAGAGGAGTACGTTTATGATCTAAGGGCATGCACAGACCAGATACCCTATGACAAACGATCGACTGATCTACCCAGAATGATGCAACTCTAAGCTCTGATACCACTAAATGTAACCCCTAGACCCGCCTATGCGTTACACCTAATTCTAGAAGGTCATATTAGGGTCATAAGATTGACCCACAATAAAAATCCATATAAAAATGTTTCCTTTAAATACATTAAAAATTGTAAAACAAACTTTTGTTTAAATACCATCTTAGGAAATCATATAAACATATAACAAAAATTCAGTAAACATACTACAAATTCTGACATAAAGTAAAACAAGACAGGGACTTATATGCCCACTAAATATACAGGTACCATACTTTATAAGCAACGCCAAGGAAACTCCCTTTTTGATGTCGGTCGTTGAATCAAGATCACTCATTATCCTGCAAATTTAAAAACAACGTGAGCTTAGAAAATCTCAGTAATGCAGAATTACCAAGAGATGCCATTGGCAACATGGTTGTTCGATACTTGAACTTTTGAATATTAGTCGGGCATTCTACAATCCAGAAGAATTAGAAAGGAGAGATATTTTTACAGGATTTGAGCCAGGGGTTCGGTGTGTCCCAACAATCACAGATCGAGAAAGATAGAAAGTTTCAGACAACTAAAGAGTTTTGACAGAGGTAAAGGATGAGGCATAAAAAATTAGATACCAGACTAACTACCCTTCAACCAAGCTCTAGTATGTAGAACCCTATAACTATATCTATGTAGGTTTTAACCCAGGTTCAATGGGCGTAGGTACCAACCTAAGGGGTTACCTTAGGTCGTAGGCAGAATCACCCTGGCCGAAGTGTAGAAACCAAATACAAGCAGAATTAGCCTAGCCGAAGCATAGGAATTGAATACTAGAAGAATTACCAGCCTGATCAGGACTGAACCTATAGTCTTCAGTTAATATCACAGTACCCAGTAAAATAGTTTTGAGCTATAATAGCCATCTCAGTAATTAGTAGCAGTATATCATGAATTCAAGATGCACGCATATGTTTAATCAATAAAGCCAGAGTATCAGGACCCTATGAATTGGGTATACTTGTATCAAAAATCATGAACCAAAAGTCGTGTTTTTTACTTCAGATAACAGGATCACTTGGGATCAGAATGGATAGACTGGTTTTCAATTAGAAAGATTATTCATGTAAACATGGGATACACTAGATGGTCTAATTTATCACTAAAGGGTCCTTGCTAATTTCAGAAAGGAGACACTGGACTATAGTCTATTTTAGACTGATTTTAGGATCAAAAACCATACTCGAAGGAATTCGATAATTCTCAACTTAATCTAGGTATTCAAAAATTATACCGTAGGACCATTCAGAATTTTTGATATATCATGACTTTACAGAAATTTAGATATATCAAGAGAGATTTTGTGAAATTGGGTAGATCAAGATCAATCAAGATTCTGGATATATTAGGAGTGTTCTAGTCAATTTTCTCAAAGGGGCATTTTTGTCATTTTAACATTCAGGGTTAATTATGTAGTTCAACCCTGATAGGGTAAGTTAGTGACTAGTTGTGCTGAAGATTGATGACGGCTTGCCAGCCTTCCAATTATATTCTATTAAACATGTCGCATCAATGCATTACTTCCCAGGCATTTGAATTGGTACACCTCACACGTGTTTAATCTTTAGTTCTAGTTGCGCGGTATAGCTGAGCAAGTCATCGTCACAAATTATCCTAGAACGAGCCTCGAATAGTTGAACATGCATTTGTGCAGTATTCTTCCATTATTGTAACAATATTAAGAATGACTGATTTACATAAGTCAGGCTTCAAACTCACAGGGGCATTGTAGTCATTTACGGTCTATCAAAAATTTTAGAATTTCCAAGCTTTCACATATCTTTAGTCATATGGGTATTTAATTATTTAAGGGCTTGATGGTATTTTAGTCATTCAAGTACTTTCAGTACTTCCAAACAATTCATTCATTTTAGAACTCGAGGGTTTATCCATCATTTCGGTTAATTTAGAAATTTGGCGCCCGAGGATATTTCAGTATTTCAATCAATTCACTCTTTTCTATCATTTTAATTTATTCATACTTACAAAGAACTCCCAGAAAACTTATCCTCGGAGACTTATTCTAAATTCTGGAAAAATCCAAGTATTTTACATTCTCGGAGGTATAAATCTTGTTACCAAAACTTTCCAAGTAAAATGAGGCTTTTAGATGAATCAGTTGTTTTACCAGTTTAATTGTAGTTTCCCATATCACTTTTATTGATAAGGTTATTTTGGTTATTCTCGCACCTTAAGGGCATTTTCATCATTTCTTAACTTAGCATTTCAGAAATTAAATCATTAACAAGCATAACCAGATTTAAAGTATAACAGTCTTATCAATTATTCTTGGATCCCAGAAGTTCTTTTAGGTCACCCATATTCCTAACCGAGCATTTTAGTCTTAACTGATTTACTATCTTTTTTTCGTAATCGATTAGACATCAACCATATGCTTTAACATGATCATGCAAGCATTTACCGGATACTAATATGTTTCATAAAGCATACAAGAGGTAGTAATGTATTACCTTGAATCTTTGCTATATTGGTTGACCTTTGAAATGACATTCAAACACTCTTTAACCCGAATTTGACGTCTTCAACATCTCGGATATGAATATATGTGAATAACTTCAATTAAACATAATCCATATTCAGTCCTTATTCATATTGCTTTAATTGAATAAATAAATAAATACATAAGCACACTCGGGTTCAAGGTCAGATTCAGAGGTTTTTGGGTAAGAATTTTGCGAAACGGACTCCAAAAACGGACTTAGGACATCAATAAACATAAAATATGGGTTTTCAAAAAATTTTGACTTTTTGCTCAAAGTCAACACTAGCGTCATCAGTCAACACTGACATTAGCGGTCAACTAGTCAACAGTTAATGATGACATCAACAGTCAACTGGTTAATTAGGTTGACTCGGGCGAGTTAACTCACTGATTTGACTATAGTGAGTTAACTCAGATGGGTTGACTCACTGAGTTAACTCGAGTGAGTTAACTCACTGAGTTGACTCGGTGAGTTAACTTAGATAGGTTAACTCACTGAGTTGACTCAGATGGGTTGACTTAGACTGTGTCAACGGGTCGAGTTTGGATTGGTTTAGCAGGTCAGGCAAACAGGTTTGAATCTAGTCATGTTTGTGTCGAATACAACCTGACCCACTTGCTTAAACCTAATCTCATCGGCGTCTCGTCAAAAACTTCAACGAAAACCCCAAATATAATATTTCTCATCGAAATTAGAACGAAAATTCACTTACTCAACCAACCATTAGAATCCATAGATTCAAATTGTAAACTTAACAACACTTACCAAATCGGAGAAAAAATGACCAAATTTGACGTAGCTCTGACGAAGCCTCTCTCGGTGTCGTACGGATGACCGGCTAGATGGATTTTACTCACCTCAACATCTAGAGCTCAAATTCTATGGCCATGCAGCAAAAGGAAGACAAAGACAACTAAAAAATATAGAAAATAGATGACACTTTTGGCTTTTCTGATGAAGCACGCAAACGGGTTTCTACGATAAATGGTGATTGATCACCGCTAGTGGTTGATGGCTCTAGGTTCAATGCACGACAACAAACACGCTAGTGGTGGCGGTGAAGGCCACAGAGGAGCAATAGGGCAGATTAGAGATGGTGGCAGTGTGGGTTAAGTGAGAGAAAACTTTGAAATCTTAGATAATTTCATAATTCGAATGGCCTTATCTCAGGTAGGTGGGGAGTCAAATCAGGCTTTAATTAATTTTGGTATAACTACCACAAAAAGACTAAAATAAATCTGAGGAAAGGCTATGACTAAGGCATCCTTGATAATGTATAGCTCTTCCCAATTAGGCATCCATTTCCCACAGAAATTTTTATGAACTGGCAAGATCTTTTTAAGCACTAGATCCCCTTCTCAAAATTCTTTTGGACGAACTTTCATTATTGTGAGCTCGCATCGTTCTTTCTTGGCACATCTAACAATGGAAAATTAATTTAGTATCATCTCTTCATTGAGATTCAACAAACCTTATCGAGTTTATACTCATTCCGCATCATCCAATCTTACATCTGTTAGTACCCAGTGACAGAATCTGAACCTGTTTCCATTCCATAGACCAAAGAATACAATGTTTGTAACACCCTTACTAGTAATGTAATTTTCAATTTTCAATTTTTTATGTAACATCGGTTTCAAATTTTTAACCCTCCAAATTAACTCCGGTTTCAGGCAACAACTTAGCAGTTTATAACTACAATCTATAAATAACATAACTGCCTAAAAACTATCTAAAATAAAATTTCCTTCAATTACCCCTTAAATCCATTTTTCTAGTAATCACCCGATTTTCTCTACTAGAAATTTTATCTACCCGTTGTCAAGTTTAACAAACCATCCATCATTTACTAACCATTTATATAGGTATCAATTTTTGCAACCATATCTAGATTAGTTCAAAACTAGCTACTAATAACATATACATGCCAACTAGTACAACAAAGTACATCAAAGGATGTTATTACTGACACCATTTAATATCCGTCTTGTTCGTGATGCCCAGCACTCTTTACTCCGATCTTTGTTTTCTTCCTACGCGTGAAAATCATCACACGCTAAGTACATACTTAGTGAAGCAAAATAAAATATTATGCAATACAACATGCTTATAATTATAACAACTTAACAAGAACCATGCATCATGATCACTATATATATGCATCTCCCTCATGTTAATCATATATTAACATAATATAAACTAGATATAAAGTTCATACCAATATACTTGCTATTTACTCTGAGAGTTCATATACTCCCTAACATGTTTACCATTTATTATCCAATAAATTATAGCCCAAAATAAACCCTGAGGACCCTGAGTACGCGAGTCAAAACTGCACATAAGTTTGTGCTAACCAGACATAAGGTCATCCTTATCTACACATAAGGTCGTGCTAACCATATGCACTACGTGTCTTTTATATACACTATAGTGCCCATACAAAGTGCTAAACCGCTGGACTCTATAGCATGCCAACTATACCCTGACCCTCAATTACTTACTTGGGCATATTTTCCATATTTATTTTATCAATGGCAATTTATATCAACATAATTTAACATTGGGTAGTTCATACCCGAAATAACATTCATAATATAACATCATATATAACTAGTGATCCATGCATTTATATTCAACTTTTGACATATTTAGAACATATCAAATATATGATTAATGACATAAATATCATGAGAATATAAACAAGATAGACACATCGCAAGTCTTCCTAATGATGTATAAAACATCAATATGTCATGATATGTATGCAATTGCACTCACCTTGACACTTTATATACATATATAACCTCACCAAGCTTCAAATTTGATCTTTTTCTTTTCCTTGATTACTAGCTTGATCTCGGTTTTGATCACGATCTTATTAGAGAGTTTTGACCAAGAGAGAAAAGATGGAGAAAATTCTTGAATTTTTATTTCTTTTAAATTAGACCATTTGTCATCTTTTATAAAGAAATAAATTAAAAAAATTATTTTATGAAAAAATGACCATTTTGCCCTTATAATCCAATGTCTCTCATCCCGCCACATGTCAAAATATTCATCCATGGGTCAAAAATAAACCAAGAAGTTAGTGATTACCAACTTTGCCCTTGGAATTTTCCAAAATTACTATATTGCCATTTTTCATCCAATGGCTCATATTTAACATGGAAAATCTACTTTAATCCAATGTTCCATGTTAAATCCTACCATTTTAAGACATGGAAAAGACAATATTAACCTTGTCTTATCATCCTTTAAAATATCTTGAATATTCGATTCGATTCGATTATCTGAATATTTTTCTGAACTTTATTGCTTTATAGCCTTTAATACAAACTCCATACAAAAAATTCGGATAACACGAAAATATCATTCTTGGGGGTAAACTATTCATTTATGGGACTAAAATACATAACTTTTGAAAATTACAATTTAGTCCCTAAACTTTTCCTAAGTTTACACTTTGATCACCAAACTTTCATTTTATTCATTTTGGTCACTTGTCAAAATTTTAAAGTATTACAATCTCCCCCTTAAGAAAATTAATCCTCAAATTTTCATTTTGTATTTGATTCAAAAAGATGCGAGTACTTCTTTTTCAATGATTCCTCTGTTTCCCAAGTATTTTCTTCGGCTTTATGGTTTTTCCACAGAACATTAACTAGAGGAATCTTTTTACTCCTCAATTGATTTTCTCCCCAAGCTAAGATTTTCACAGGTTCTTACTCATATGTCAAATCTTGTTGAATTTTGATTTCCTCCGGTGTAATGACATGCGAAGGATCTGATCGATGCTTTCGAAGCTTGGATATATGAAATACATCATGGATCTTATTAATTTATGACGGTAATGCCAGTTGATAAGCCACTGGACCAACTCTTTTTAAGATTTCATAAGGACCAATGAATCTTGGACTGAATTTACCTTTCTGCCTAAAATGCAATACTTTCTTCCAAGGTGAAACCTTTAAAAATACCTTGTCTCCAACTTCAAACTCGATATTCTTCCTTTTAAGATTTGAGTACGAATTTTGTCTATCAGAAGCGGCCTTGAGATTATCTTGAATTATCTTTACCTTATCCTCTATTTCTTGAACAAGATCTGGTCCAATGATTTTTCGATCCTCCAACTCGAACCAATTCAATGGTGTTTGGCATTTTCTTCCATATAATGCCTCATAGGGTGCCATTTTTTATGCTTGATTGGTAACTATTGTTATATGCAAACTCAGCTAATAGAAAGTACTTTTCCCAAGAGCCTGCAAATTCATTATACATGCTCTGAGCATGTCCTCCAATATCTGAATAGTCCTTTCTGACTGTCCATCAGTTTGAGGATGAAAAACAGTACTGAAGTGTAGCTGAGTTCCCAATGCTTCATGTAACGCATTCCAAAATCTTGAAGTGAACCTTGGATCCCTATCAGATATAATAGACATAGGAACACCATGCAATCTAACAATTTCCCTGATATATAATTCTGCCAGCTTATGTAAGGAATAATCTGTGCAAAGTGGTATAAAGTATGCCGATTTTGTCAATCGGTCCACAATCACCTAAATCGAATCTTTCTTACTTGGCGTCAATGGTACACCTGTTATAAAATCCATAGTGACCTTTCCCACTTCCATTGTGGAATTAAAATTGGTTGAAATAATCCTGATGGAACTTGATGTTCTGCCTTTACTTATTGACATGTTAAACACTTAGCAACAAACTCAGTGATAGCTCGTTTCATGCCAGGCCTCAAAAAATGACTCTTTACATCTTGATACATCTTGTTACCTCCTGGATGTATAGTTAAAGGACTATAATGTGCCTCTTAAAGTATTTCTCTCTTTAGATCCTCATCTTTAGGAATGCATAAACATCCCTTGTAATATAGGCACCCATTAAATTTATTTTAAAGTCCTTAGATGCACCATGTTCAACTTGTTTTTTCCTTTCCACACATTCTGCATCCTTTGTTTGTAACTCTTTAATCCTCTCTATCAAAATAGGCTTAACTTGGAGTTCTGCCATTATTGCACCATTTTCTTGTAACTTTAACTGAGCATTCAGTGTTCTCAAAGTAGAAAATGTCTTTCGGCTGAGTGCATATGCTACCACATTAGCTTTCCTCATATGGTAATCAATGATTACATTGTAGTCCTTGATTAACTCTATCCATCGTCTTTGCCTCAAATTAAGCTCCTTTTGAGACAACAAGTATTTCAAGCTTTTGTGAATCGTGAAAATGTAGCATTTTTCACCATATAAGTAGTGACGCCAAATCTTTAAAGCAAACACTACTGCAGCCAATTCTAAATCATGAGTAGGATAATTTCTTTCATGAGTTTTGAGTTGTCGAGAAGCATAGGCTACAACTTTTCCTTCTTGCATCAATACACATCCCAAACCATTATGGGAGGCATCACTATATATTATGAAATCCTTTCCAGATTTTGGTTGTACCAAAACATGAGCTTCTGTTAACATCTTCTTTAATTTATCAAAGCTTTCCTGACATTTTTCTATCCAAACAAATGGCACATCCTTTCTTAACAGCTTGGTTATTGGAGCGACAATCATTGAAAAATCTTTCACGAACCGCCGATAATAACCAGCTAATCCCAAGAAGCTTCTCACTTTAGAGACATTCTTAGGAACTTTCCATTCAAGAATTGCTTGGATCTTTTTAGGATCAACTCGAATTCCTTCGGCTGAAACTATATGCCCAAGGAAAGTTAATTTTGATAACCAAAATTCACACTTTGACAGCTTTGCATATAATTTCTTTTCTCAGAAAATCTGGAGGACTACTCGAAGATAAACATCATGATCCTCTTTGGTTTTAGAATAAACCAATATATGATCTATGAATGCCACCATGAATTGATCTAAACACGGCTGAAAGATTCAATTTATGAGATCCATAAAAGCCGTTGGTGCATTTGTAAGTCCAAATGGCATTACTACAAATTCATAATGCCCATATCTGGTTCTGAAAGTTGTTTTTGGTATGTCTACTTCCTTGATCTTCAATTGATGATACCCCAACCGAAGATCAATTTTAGAAAATATTGTTGCTCCCTCAAGCTGATCGAAGAGATCATCAATCCTTGGCAAAGGATATTTATTCTTCACCGTCATTTTATTAAGTTGACGATAATTGTTGCGCGTAATAAGTGCTACACAATTGTGCAAGTATACACGTTGCAAGTTATAGTATAAAAGATATCGTCTCCACAGGGATTGGTGCCACTTCAAGAATCTAGTCTCTTACACTGTAAAAAGTAAAAACACAAATAAAGGATTATAGGAGTTTAACTAATAATTAATCTAGCAAGCAATAAAGTAAAACAAAAGATGAGATCGAATGAGAGAGAGATAGGTCAGGTTATCGTGAGTTAAGGTGTGATAGCCGATTGGATCGTCTTGGTAAAAGAGTGCACGGGCAACTCAGTTGCCGTGGCACCTTGCACAACGGGTTGCCTTGGCAACTAATCGATGTTGCCTGGGCAACTAGTTGGGCAACTACTTTGGTGTCTAGGCAGCAACCTTCAAGGTTCGGCAGAGCGTTCTTCAATGGTTTCTTCTTATCCCTAAGTCGAAACTCTAGCTACTTGTGCATGCCTTGATAATACATCCCTGCGTGAATCAAGGGTGAACAATGATAAGTGTTCAAAAGTACTATTTTTCTTACCCTTTTTACTCATATTATTGTTAGACTTAGGCTCATATTAGTTGCATAATTAGCTATTCATGCATTAATCCATGTTTCCTTCAATCGTTGAGCTTGATTACATAACTTGGTAGTTTTTGTGGAAAAGATGCTGCTTTGGTGTACTTTGTGTGTGTATGTGCAGGATCACTTGCCAAAGCAATGCCGAGCTAGTTGCCAGGGCAATGCATGAAGGATATGCCGAGCTAGTTGCCAGGGCAATGCATGAAGGAGACGTCGAGCCAGTTGCCATGGCATTTGTCAACAAAGACAAAATGCAATAGGGATGTCGAAATTAATGACTTTACAAGCCCAAGATGACATGGAGCAAGGCCCAAGCCCAAAGGAATTTGATTGCCATGCAGAGATTAAAGAAGAATTAAATTCCAAGAAGATAGGAGAAGTTCTAATAGGAATAAAATTATAATAAAGAATTATATTCTTTAAGATAATTTAATTCCAACTCAAACTCCTCCTCAAAGAAGGACTTTGGCCTAGCCCTATAAATATCAAGGAGATTTCGACAAGATGCATAGGGAGAGCAAGAGGGAATTTCGACAAGACCAAGAGAGGAAGCAAAGGGGAATTTTCGACAAGCTTCATCTTTTCTTCCTTGTTCGATTGGGTTCATGCTAGGGATTGTTTATCTTGTGTTTCTTTGGAACCTAGCCATGAACTAAATTTACTTGGCTATGGTTATTGTGTTTTGTGGTTGTGAGAAACTATTGGTTTTTGTTTAGGTAATAAGAGTTTGCACTTTTCTATTTCAAGGTTTATTCATTCTTGGTTCTTATTCTTGTTTGCAAGTGAATTGGGAGAGGAACTCGTGATTTTATCCATTTATCTAATATCGGGAGAGTTAGATTCAAGAAACGAATGAATATGATCTTTATTCAATCCAATGATGGTGAAGATTAATCCGGCTTAGGAATAAGTTAAGGATTTCAACGGCTAAGAGGAGCGCAAGATTGGTTGTTGTTCACCCTTGATTCACGCAGGGATGTATTATCAAGGCATGCACAAGTAGCTAGAGTTTCGACTTAGGGATAAGAAGAAACCATTGAAGAACGCTCCGCCGAACCTTGAAGTTGCTGCCCAGACGCCCAAGTAATTGCCCAACTAGTTGCCCAGGCAACCCCGCTGTGCAAGTTGCCACGACAACTGAGTTGCCCGTGCACTCTTTTACCAAGACGATCCAATCGGCTATCACACCTCAACTCACGATAACCTGGCCTATCTCTCTCAATTGAATTCATCTTTTCTTTTACTTTATTGCTTTCTAGATTAGTCATTAGTTAAACTTCTATAATCCTTTACTTGTGTTTTTTACTTTTTACAGTGCAAGAGACTAGATCCTTGAAGTGGCACCAATCCCTGTGGAGACGATATCTTTTATACTATAACTTGCGACGTGTATACTTGCACATTTGCGTAGCACTTATTACGCGCAACAAGTTTTTGGCACCGTTGTCGGAGATTGGCAATAGCGACTTTGTTTTTACTTTCTTGCACTTTCATTTTATTTTTCTTGTTTAAAATTGAAAGGGCTAACAAACTTTGGTTTTGCATTGGTATATGACCAGGGCGAGACCGACTTCACCAGAATATCTCTTTGATCCAGAAATCGAACGAACCTTACAAAGACTTAGACGAAGGATAAGATAAGCAATGGCAAATCAAGACGGCAATATGAATCAAGATGTTCGAGCAGGAGGAGGAGTGATTCTTGCACGAAACAGAACTATTCGAGACTATCTTGAAGAAGATCTTGATGGACTTAACCCAGGAGTTGTCGCACCTGAAATTGAAGCCGACCACTTTGAGTTGAAACCGGTAATGTTTAATATGATCAACACAATAGGTCAATTTGGCGGCTCAAAGAATCGAAGATGCACGACAACATCTGAAATCTTTCCTCGAGATTTGCAACTCGTTCAAGATACACGGAGTCACCCCGATGTCCTACGATTAAGATTATTCCCTATTCACCGAGGGATAGGCGAAAGCATGGCTGAATAGCATTTTGCCGGATCCATAGCATCTTGGACTGATCTTTGTCGTGATTTCCTTGCTAGATTTAATCCTACAAATTTGGTGATAAACCGTAGAACGACATTACTTCTTTTCGGCAGGCAGATGATGAATCCATGTACGAGGCTTGGGAGCGATATAGAGAACTTCTACACAAATGCCCCTTACACGGATTCCCGGTATGGACTCAAGTAACAATGTTTTACAACGCCGTGAATACACCAACAAGGATGATGCTAGACGCCTCGGCAAACGGCATACTCCTAGATAAGTCGCCGGAAGAAGCAATGCAAATTTTAAATAGGCTGGCCAAGAATGATTATCAATTCCTATCTACTAGAAGAGGAGGAATTAGATGCCAAGCCACAATACATGAACTAGGATCATTAGATTCAATTTCGGCAGAATTGGCCGCTTTAACCAAGATGGTCCAGAATATGCAAAAACCAAGCAACACACATGAAGTCAAGGTAATGGATTCTTTTTGTTAGTTATGTGGTGATAACCATAATTCTTCTGAATGTATGCAGAATCCGGAATCCAGCTTCTATGTGGGGAATTACAATCGGAGCAACAACATGATGTCCAATACATACAATCCAGCTTGGAAGAAGCACCCGAATTTTTCATGGAGTAATCCCAACAATGCTCTAAACCGGAACAATCAGAATGCACAAGCATCGGGATTCCAAGAGAATATGCCACCGCGAATGCGGATGCCGCAAAGCAACAACCGACAACATATAGTTCTTTGGAAAATTCTCTAAATGCTTTTATGATGAAAACTGAATCTTATATGGCTGAGAATAGTAATTTCATAAAAAGAACTGATGCTTTTATTTACAGGACCAAGATGAGATTGCAAAACCAAGAGGCGGCAATCAAATCATTGGAAAATCAAGTCGGACAGTTTGCTCAAAATCTGAATACTAGACCACAAGGAGGTTTACCTAGCGATACTGAAGTCGCAAGAGGAACTGGCCATGAGCAATGTAAGGCGATCACCACTAGAAGTGGCCAACAACTTAGAGATGCTCAAACCCGCTCATCAAACAAAACTCCACAAAAAGATCAAGACGAACCTAGCGGCAAAGCCTCAGATGCCGAACCAGGAATTGCCGCGGCAATAAGCATGCCTCGACAACCGACGATAAAGACGCCTCGGCAACTTGCGATAAGCATGCCTCGGCAACCCCAGTTGATAATGCCTCGGCAACTCCAGATGTCCCGGCAATGCCATCAATCAGGTTTCAAACCAATGAAAGGATCGAAGATATCCGACTTCCACCACCATTCCCACAAAGGTTGAAGCGACAAAAGCAAGAATATCAATTCAAGAAGTTTCTTGATATCCTAAAGCAAGTCCACATCAACTTGCCACTGGTGGAAGCAATTGAACAAATGCCAAACTATGCCAAGTTTCTTAAAGACATTGTGTCCAAGAGAACAAGGCTAGAGAGTTCAAACTTGATTTGCCGCGACGAGAGGGATGCATGGCAATGTTGCACAATCGTATGCCACCCAAGTTGAAGGATCCCGGAAGTTTCACAATACCCTGTGCTATTGGAAATCACTATGTCGGGAAAGCACTATGCGACCTAGGGGCTAGCATAAACTTGATGCCTAAATCAGTTTTCGAAACTAGGAATCGGGAAGGCAAGACCTACAATGATTATCTTTGCAGCTAGCCGAAGCAGATCCTATGTGCATCCGAGGGAAAAATCGAAGACATACTTTGGTAAAAGTCTATAAATTTATTTTTCCGCTGACTTTATTGTTTTGGATTGTGAAGCGGATGAGCATGCACCCATCATTCTCGGGAGACCATTCCCTAGCAACAGGGAGAACCTTGATTGATGTTGAAAAGGGAGAACTCACAATGAGGGTGAATGACCAGCAAGTTAAACTAAATGTGTTCCAAACACTAAGGCATGTCGATGATCCAGAAGAATGCCAACTACTTCATGCCACGGCAGAGTTTAACTTCGATGAGGAATTTAGTTGCCTCGGCAACTACATTGCCGACCAAGAGGAACATGAGGAGTATGAAGAACCGGTTGATGAGGAACAACCAGAAGAGGCAAATTGGCTAGTCAACCGACCAGGTACATACTTTGAACCCTTTGGACTACTCAGGTAAGGAAGGTAAGCTCGAAAAACCCTCTATTGAACAACCACCAATTCTTGAGTTGAAACAATTGCCAGAGCAACTAAAATATGTATACCTAGGGACCGATAATACATTGCCTGTAATTATTTCTTCTAAGTTACAGCCTGAGCAGGAAAAGAAGCTGATCAAGATGTTGAAGCTACACAAAAAGGCAATAGGGTGGACAATTGCCGACCTGAAGGGAATCAGCCCGGTGGTGTGCATGCACAAGATCTTGTTGGAAGATGATCACAAACCTTCAATTGAGGCCCAGAGGAGACTGAATCATGCCATGAAAGGGGTTGTAATGAAAGAAATCATCAAGTGGCTTGACGCCGGCATTATATACCTATCTCCGATAGTACGTGGGTAAGTCCGGTACAATGTGTACCGAAAAAGGGAGGTATAACAGTGGTAAGCAATGAAAATAATGAACTTATCCCAACCAGGACTGTGACTGGTTGGAGGGTTTGTATGGACTATCGAAAGCTAAACAAAGCCACTAGGAAAGATCACTTCCCATTACCCTTTATTGATCAAATGCTTGACCGTCTTGCAGGTAAACCCTTTTATTGTTTTCTTGATGGTTATTCAGGTTACAATCAGATTGCCATAGCACCAGAAGATCAAGAAAAGACAACCTTCACATGCCCATACGGTACTTATGCCTTCAGAAGGATGCCGTTCGGATTGTGTAACGCCCCGGCAACCTTCCAAAGATGCATGATGGCACTTTTTTCAGACATGGTCGAAGACTTCCTTGAGATCTTCATGGATGATTTTTTGGTTTTTGGTAATGACTTCGACGGTTGTCTCGGCAATTTAGAGAGGGTGTTGGCAAGATGCGAAGAAACAGATTTAGTCCTCAATTGGGAGAAATGCCACTTTATGGTAGATGAAGGAATAGTGCTCGGCCACAAGATTTCATCCAAGGGAATTGAAGTAGATAAAGCCAAGGTGGACGTGATCGAGAGAATACCCCCACCAAATTCGGTTAAAGGAATTTGAAGTTTTCTCGGACATGCAGGTTTTTACAAGAGGTTCATTCATAATTTTTCTAAAATCACTAAACCCTTGTGTAATCTGCTTGAACAGGATAAAGTCTTCGATTTTGATGATTCTTGCACTCAAGCATTCGAAACCCTAAAGAAAAAGCTTGCCTCGGCACCCATTATCGTTCCACCAGATTGGACGCTACCTTTTGAGCTCATGTGTGATGCAAGTGATTTTGCGATAGGAGCAGTCCTAGGCCAACGCACAGGTAAGACCTTTCATGTGATATACTACGCTAGTAAAACTCTTAATGGTGCTCAAGTGAATTACACAACAACGGAGAAAGAGTTACTAGCTGTATTTTTCGCATTTGACAAGTTCCGATCCTACTTAATTGGTACAAAGGTAATTGTTCATACGGACCATTCGGCAATCAAATACTTATTTGCTAAAAAGGATGCTAAACCTCATTTGATTCGTTGGATATTACTTTTACAAGAATTTGATATTGAAATTAAGGACAAAAAAGGAACAGAAAATCAAGTGGCCAATCACTTATCACGTTTGGAACGCAATAAGGAGGAGGACGCGAATCTTGAGATATGTGATGCATTCCCGGATGAACAAATTTTAGTTGCCTCGGCAACCCTCGATGCCTCGGCAACCCTTGACGCCTCGGCAACCATGGATGCACATGCCTCGACAACTCTCGACGCCACAGCAGTCTTTGACGCGCACGCCTCAGCAATCTTGGGAGCAGTCGCCACAGCAGCACATGCCTCGGCAATACCCTGGTACGCGGATTTAGTTAACTTCCTTGTTTGTGGTATTTTTCCTTATGGCATTACTCACCAAGGGAAGAAGCGGTTCCGCCATGATGCTAAGCATTACTTTTGGGACGAGCCTCTTCTGTTTAAACAATGTGCAGATCAGGTTATACGCCGATGTGTCCCTGAAGAAGAGCAACAGAATGTACTCCGGCAATGCCATTCTTCACCCTATGGAGGACATTTTGGAGGAACTCGTACCGCGGCCAAAGTCTTGCAATCCGGTTTCTATTGGCCAACATTGTACAAAGATGCCCAAGACTTTTACAAGCAATGTGATCGTTGCCAGAGGACGGGCAATATCACTAGACGACATGAGATGCCACTCCAGAACATCATCGAGGTGGAACTGTTCGATGTATGGGGGATCGACTTTATAGGACCTTTCCCATCTTCATTCGGCAACCTCTACATCTTACTTGCAGTTGACTATGTGTCTAAATGGGTAGAGGCAGCTGCAGTTCCCAACGACGATTCCAAGACCGTGCAACGGTTCCTGCAGAAAAACATATTTACACGGTTTGGGATGCCGAGAGCAATTATCAGTGACGGGGGCAAGCATTTTGACAACAGACTAATTGCCAAGATGTTGCAACGCTTCAGCATATCACACAAGATCGCCACGGCATATCACCCACAAACCAATGGGCAAGCAAAAATTTCCAACCGGGAGTTGAAGGGAATACTCGAGAAAGTTGTAAATCCCTCAAGGAAGGATTGGTCATTAAGACTAGATGACGCACTTTGGGCATATCGCACTGCATTCAAAACACCCTTAGGTATGTCCCCCTTCCGACTTGTCTATGGTAAAACATGTCATCTACCGGTGGAAATTGAGCACAAGGCGTACTGGGCAATCAAGACCGTGAATATGGATTGGGAAAGTGCCGGACAAAAGCGCTTGATGGATCTCAATGAGATAGAAGAACTTCATGCACTCGCCTATAACAATGCACGAATCTACAAGGAGAAAACAAAGAGATGGCACGACAAGAAACTATTGCCACGGCAATTCACGCCAGGGCAACTAGTTCTCCTATTCAATTCTCGGCTAAAACTTTTCCCGGGAAAGCTAAAATCAAGATGGTCGGGACCATTTGAAGTCGTCAAACCATTCTCCCATGGCGCCGTGATAATCAAGTCCATCTCTGACAACCATGAATTCAAAGTTAATGGACAAAGATTGAAGCACTACAATGGTGCCCATGTGGAACGTAACAAGGAAGTGGTCAACTTAGGAGATGCATGAGCATGCTCTCCCTTTTTATATTTTTATTTTTATTTTTATTTTTATTTTATTTTTTTATTATTAAATTATTTAATTTTTTCCGATTTTTTTTATTTTTTTATTATTATTATTTTTTTCGATTATTAGTAGTTTTAGGATAGATTTTTTTATTCAAGTTTAAGAATCCTATTACACATCTTTATTTAATTTCTCTATTAGTTTATATTTAATTTTAATCCTTATTTGATTTGTTTTTGAATTGTAGGAAAAGAAGTTCAAGATAAAGAAGGAATTCTAAACCAAGTAGGAAAACATCTTCAACAAGGAAACTAATAGGCTGAATCTAAGGCTTATATAAAGCCTCCAATTCATCCTAACCAAAACCCCTTTGTCGAAAATTCCTACCAAACCCTAAACCCTTTTTCGATTTCCCCCAATCCCAACCACCTATCTTTTCTATAAAACCCATCACCCTTAACCTATTCCTACTTTCTATCTTGCAACTTTTTAGTTTCTTTTCTTTTCTTTGTTTTTACTCACAACCAAGATCATACATGGCATCCAAGATTAAACTTTTGGTTCATCCAAGTTCCTCCAAAGAACCAAGATACAAGAAGTTTGCTACACCGGCGGTTCAAGAAAGATTTCAATCCAAGTTTGAAAGCCGGAAGATTCATGAAGAACAAGGCTTTGAATACTCCAACTCTCATCAAGATTTCGGCCTTGAACCATTCATCTTCAAGAGGATTGCACATCAAAAGTGGCAAATCTTTTGCCATCAACCGGAACCGGGTAACATCTCATGGGTAAGAGAATTCTATGCTCACTCACCTAACCCGGATAATCCTTATGTTTTTGTTCGTGACAAGGCCATACTTATAAGTCCCGAAAGCATCAACACCTTTTATAGACTTTACATTGAGAAGGACGAGCATCAAGCCTTCGTTGACCAAATCAATCCCAAGCAACTCGACAAGGTGCTTCAAGAACTCACTCAACCGGGAACTCATTGGAACGACGGTAAATACAAGGGCACGGTAAATCACCTTCGGCTTAAACTCGAGGCAAAACTATGGAATAAGTTTGTTAAAACTTCTTTAATGCCCCCCACACACAATACTACCATTGATATACCACGTCTTTTGCTCATACATTCTATTTTGCATAATCGCATCATTAACATTGAAAAATTATTTGTGATGAGATTTTTGTATGCAGCTCAAAAGATAAGGGTTATCTTTTCTTCCCTTGCTTAATTTCTAATCTTTGCAAGGAGATGCATGTCCCGAGTGAGTCCACCGATGAAAAGGCCCTACCCAAGTCTGGTTGGAATCAAGCACTAATCCGAAAGCTAATGGGAGAGGCACCGGGAGATTCTTCAAGGCCTCCAATTGTCACGGCAACTCCTGCCGCCGCGGCAATCCCTAATGCCCAAGCACCTAACGCCAGGGCAACTCGGCCATTAATCCCGGGACACTTTGAAGCACTTTTGAACCCATTGGCAAGCCGTCTAAGGCAAATTGAAGATCGGAAACTAATGTTCATGCGGTACATGAAGGAGCACAACAATGCCATCACCCAAGTCATCCTAGGAAAGTACCCGGACAATCGCGTGTCGTTCCCAATCTTTCCCGCCGAGATCCTTGCCCCGGCAACCAAGGAAGCTGACGCCACGGCAACCAACCCTGAAGATGCCACGGCAACCAAAGCTAAAGACATCCCGGCAACCACTACAAAAGCCAAAGGTAAAGCACCTATGCCCGAATCAACTCCTACGGAATCATTTTCTGATTTTTCAGATTCGGACGAGTCCTCAATTGAACCAATAAAGACCGCACCAATTGAATCCTCCAAGCGAAAAGCCATTGACATTGATGAAGAGGACGATGAGGACAACCCCGTACGAGGATCGATTCCACCACCGGCAACAAGAAAACAACCATCGCGTTCAAGCAAGATAATCAAGACACCGACTAGAAGGAAACTAATCATCTACGATGACGAACTCTCGGAGTAAGTCCTCGTATGCATTTTTATTTTTATTTTTATTTTTATTTTTTTCGGTATTTTTATGCATGCATTGAGGACAATGCTTCACACGAGTTTGGGGGGGATTGTTATTAGTAGCTACCATGTTTAGTTACATTCACTTAAGTATTACATTTAGGATACATAAATTGCTTGCCATGCCTTTAATTGGAACAAGAATTGCTTAGATTTGATGAATATTCAATGATGACTTTGCCAATGCACTTAATTGATAGAATTTTTATTCTAGGATAACCATGGAAAAACTTAAAATTTTACTATGATGCTAAATTTGATGAAACACTATTGTGGTTTGATTGATTTAAGGAGTTCTAGTAAACTTAGGTTGATAATTAACAAATTGGGGGATTAGAATAAAAATTGGATGAATGCTAGAGGTGCCCGAAATTGGCTCTAGCATATGCTAAAAAATTGATCACTAGAGGTGCCCGAAACTGGCTCTAGGAGGTGTTAAAAAAAATTTTACTAGAGGTGCCCGAAACCGGCTCTAGTCGATTAAATTAACTTAAGAAAACTAAAAACTAAAAACAAAACACTAGAGGTGCCCGAAATTGGCTCTAGTTAAAACATGTTAAAAAGAACACAATGAAGTAATTTGAAAACCTATTGTTTGCATAGAATCCAAAAAATCAACTTGCACACAACTCCGCACACACTCACAAGCATTATAGTTTGATTCCGAGTAATTCCTCAGTTTTCTGAAAAATAAAAAGCCAATCATACTTTGTGCCCCGGTTCAGAGAATTGAAATCAAGTTCAAAGCTAAGTTTGTGAAAGTTGAAGTCTTGGCAGGTAATTATGAGTTTGCATTGCTTGAGGACAAGCAATAGTTCGAGTTTGGGGGTGTGATAAGTGTTCAAAAGTACTATTTTTCTTACCCTTTTTACTCATATTATTGTTAGACTTAGGCTCATATTAGTTGCATAATTAGCTATTCATGCATTAATCCATGTTTCCTTCAATCGTTGAGCTTGATTACATAACTTGGTAGTTTTTGTGGAAAAGATGCTGCTTTGGTGTGCTTTGTGTGTGTATGTGCAGGATCACTTGCCAAAGCAATGCCGAGCTAGTTGCCAGGGCAATGCATGAAGGATATGCCGAGCTAGTTGCCAGGGCAATGCATGAAGGAGACGCCGAGCCAGTTGCCATGGCATTTGTCGACAAAGACAAAATGCAATAGGGATGTCGAAATTAATGACTTTACAAGCCCAAGATGACATGGAGCAAGGCCCAAGCCCAAAGGAATTTGATTGCCATGCAGAGATTAAAGAAGAATTAAATTCCAAGAAGATAGGAGAAGTTCTAATAGGAATAAAATTATAATAAAGAATTATATTCTTTAAAGATAATTTAATTCCAACTCAAACTCCTCCTCAAAGAAGGACTTTGGCCTAGCCCTATAAATATCAAGGAGATTTCGACAAGATGCATAGGGAGAGCAAGAGGGAATTTCGACAAGACCAAGAGAGGAAGCAAAGGGGAATTTTCGACAAGCTTCATCTTTTCTTCCTTGTTCGATTGGGTTCATGCTAGGGATTGTTTATCTTGTGTTTCTTTGGAACCTAGCCATGAACTAAATTTACTTGGCTATGGTTATTGTGTTTTGTGGTTGTGAGAAACTATTGGTTTTTGTTTAGGTAATAAGAGTTTGAACTTTTCTATTTCAAGGTTTATTCATTCTTGGTTCTTATTCTTGTTTGCGAGTGAATTGGGAGAGGATCTCGTGATTTTATCCATTTATCTAATATCGGGAGAGTTAGATTCAAGAAATGAATGAATATGATCTTTATTCAATCCAATGATGGTGAAGATTAATCCGGCTTAGGAATAAGTTAAGGATTTCAACGGCTAAGAGGAGCGCAAGATTGGTTGTTGTTCACCCTTGATTCACTCAGGGATGTATTATCAAGGCATGCACAAGTAGCTAGAGTTTCGACTTAGGGATAAGAAGAAACCATTGAAGAACGCTCCGCCGAACCTTGAAGTTGCTGCCTAGACGCCCAAGTAATTGCCCAACTAGTTGCCCAGGCAACCATCGATTAGTTGCCAAGGCAACCCCGCTGTGCAAGTTGCCACGGCAACTGAGTTGCCCGTGCACTCTTTTACCAAGACGATCCAATCGGCTATCACACCTCAACTCACGATAACCTGGCCTATCTCTCTCAATTGAATTCATCTTTTCTTTTACTTTATTGCTTTCTAGATTAGTCATTAGTTAAACTTCTATAATCCTTTACTTGTGTTTTTTACTTTTTACAGTGCAAGAGACTAGATCCTTGAAGTGGCACCAATCCCTGTGGAGACGATATCTTTTATACTATAACTTGCGACGTGTATACTTGCACATTTGCGTAGCACTTATTACGCGCAACAAACAACAACCAATCTTGCGCTCCTCTTAGCCGTTGAAATCCTTAACTTATTCCTAAGCCGGATTAATCTTCACCATCAATAGATTGTATAAAGATCATATTCATTTGTTTCTTGAATCTAACTCTCCCGATATTAGATAAATAGATGAAGTTACGAGATCCTCTCCCAATTCACTCGCAAACAAGAATAAGAACCAAGAATGAATAAACCTTGAATAGAAAAGTGCAAACTCTTATTACCTAAACAAAAACCAATAGTTTCTCACAACCACAAAACACAATAACCATAGCCAAATAGATTTAGTTCATGGCTAGGTTCCAAAGAAACACAAGATAAATAATCCCTAGCATGAACCCAATCGAACAAGAAAGAAAAGGATGAAGAAGGAGGCTTGTCAAAATCCTCCTTGCCCTAGATGCTTGTCGAAAATTCTCTCCTCTTGCCCTCCTTGGAGTTGTCGAAATTCCCCTCTCTTGCTCTCTCTAAGTTGTCGAAATCTCCATCCTATTTATAAGGCTAGGGCAAAGTCCTTCTTTGAGGAGGAAGTTAAGTTGGAATTAAATTATCTTTAAAGAATATAATTCTTTATTATAATTATATTCCTACTAGAACTTCTCCTATCTTCTTGGAATTTAATTCTTCTTTAATCTCTGTATGGAAATCAAATTCCTTCGGGTTTGGGCTTTGCTCCACGTCATCTTGGGCTTGTATAGTCATCAATTTCGACTACCATATCACCTTTGCTCTTGTCGACAACTGCCATGGCAACTGGCTCGGCGTCTCCTTCATGCATTGCCCTGGCAACTAGCTCTAGCCTTGCTTTGGCAAGTGATCCTGCATATACACACAAAACACACCAAAGCAGCATCTTTTCCCACAAAAACTACCAAGTTATGTAATCAAGCTCAACGATGGAAGGAAACGTGGATTCATGCATGAATGGCTAATTATGCAACTAATATGGGCCTAAGTCTAACAGTAATATGAGTAAAAAGGGTAAGAAAAATAGTACTTTTGAACACTTATCACACCCCCAAACTCGAACTATTACTTGTCCTCAAGCAATGCAAACTCATAATTACCTGCCAAGACTTCAACTTTCACAAACTTAGCTTTGAACTTGATTTCAATTCTCTGAACCGGGGCACAAAGTATGATTGGCTTTTTATTTTTCGAAAAACTTAGGAGTTACTCGGAATCAAACTATAATGCTTGTGAGTGTGTGCGGAGTTGTGTGCAAGTTGATTTTTCGGATTCTATGCAAACAATAGGTTTTCAAATTACTTCATTGGGTTCTTTTTAACATGTTTTAACTAGAGCCAGTTTTGGGCACCTCTAGTGTTTAGTTTTCTTAAGTTAATTTATTTGACTAGAGCCGGTTTCGGGCACCTCTAGCAATCAAATTTTTTTAACACATACTAGAGCCATTTTCGGGCACTTCTAGTGATAAATTTTTAGCACATGCTAGAGCCAATTTCGGGCACCTCTAGCATTTATCCAATTTTTATTCTAATCCCCCAATTTGTTAATTATCAACCTAAGTTCACTAAAATTCCTTAAATCAATCAAACCACAACAGTGTTTCATCAAATTTAGCATCATAGTAAAATTCTAAGTTTTTCCATGGTTATCCTAGAATAAAAATTCTATCAATTAAGTGCATTGGCAAAATCATCATTGGATATTCATCAAATCTAAGCAATTCTTGTTCCAATTAAAGGCATGGCAAGCAATTTATGTATCCTAAATGTAATACTTAAGATGAATGTAACTAAACATGATAACTACTAATAACAATCCCCCCCAAACTCGTGTGAGGCATTTTCCTCAATGCATGCATTTAAAGAAAAATAAAAATAACGAAAAATAAAATGCATACGAAGACTTACTCCGAGAGTTCGTCATCGTAGATGATTAGTTTCCTTTTGGTCGGTGTCTTGATTCTCTTGCTTGAACGCGATGGTTATTTTCTTGTTGCCGTTGGTGGAATCGATCCTCGTACGGGGTTGTCCTCATCGTCCTCTTCATCAATGTCATTGGCTTTTCGCTTAGATGATTCAATTGGTGCGGTCTTTATTGGTTCAATGGAGGACTCGTCCGAATCTGAAAAATCAGAAAATGATTCCGTGGGAGTTGATTCGGGCATAGGTGCTTTACCTTTGGCTTTTGTAGTGGTTGCCAGGATGTCTTTAGCTTTGGTTGCCGTGGCATCAGCTTGTGCAGGCACAATGTAGGTTGCCGCGGCATCATCCGTTGTGGTTGCCGTGGCAAGGATCTCAGCGGGAAAGATTGGGAACGGCATGCGATTGTCCGGGTACTTTTCTAGGATGACTTGGGTGATGGCATTGTTGTGCTCCTTCATGTACCGCATGAACATTAGTTGCCGGTCTTCAATTTGCCTTAGGTGGCTTGCCAATGGGTGCAAAAGTGCTTCAAAGTGTCCCGGGGTTGATGGCCGAGTTGCCCTGGCGTTAGGTGCTTGGGCATTATGGATTGCCGGGGCAGCAGGAGTTGTCGTGGCAATTGGAGGCCTTGAAGAATCTCCCGGTGCCTTTCCCATTAGCTTTCGGATTAGTGCTTGATTCCAACCAGACTTGGGTAGGGCCTTTTCATCGGTGGACTCACTTGGGACATGCATCTCCTTGCAAAGATTAGAAATTAAGCAAGGGAAGAAAAGAGAACCCTTATCTTTTGAGCTGTATACAAAAATCTCATCACAAATAATTTTTCCAATGTTAATGATGCGATTATGCAAAATAGAATGTATGAGCAAAAGATGTGGTATATCAACGGTAGTATTGTGTATGGTGGGCATTAAAGAAGTTTTAACAAACTTATTCCATAGTTTTGCCTCGGGTTTAAGCCGAAGGCGATTTACCGTGCCCTTGTATTTACCGTCGTTCCAATGAGTTCCCGGTTGAGTGAGTTCTTGAAGCACCTTGTCGAGTTGCATGGGAGTGATTTGCTCAACGAAGGCTTGATGCTCGTCCTTCTCAATGTAAAGCCCGTAAAAGGTGTTGACGTTTTCGGGACTTATGAGTATGGCCTTGTCACGAACAAAAACATAAGGATTATCCGGGTTAGGTGAGTGAGCATAGAATTCTCTTACCCATGAGATGTTACCCGGTTCCGGTTGATGGCAAAAGATTTGCCACTTTTGATGTGCAATCCTCTCGAAGATGAATGGTTCAAGGCCGAAATCTTGATGAGAGTTGGAGTATTCAAAGCCTTTTTCTTCATGAATCTTTCGGCTTTCAAACTTGGATTGAAATCTTTCTTGAACCACCGGTGTAGCAAACTTCTTGTATCTTGGTTCTTTGGAGGAACTTGGATGAACTAAAAATTTAATCTTGGATGCCATGGATGATCTTGGTTGTGAGTTTTGTAAAAACAAAGAAAAGAAAAGAAAAGAAACTAAAAAGTTGCAAGATAGAAAGTAGGAATAGGTTAAGGGTGATGGGTTTTATAGAAAAGATAGGTGGGTGGGATTAGGGGAAAACGAAAAAGGGTTTAGGGTGAGGGAGAAGTTGTCGACAAGGGGTTGTGATTAGGGTGAATTGGAGGCTTTATATAAGCCTTAGATTCAGCCCATTAGTTTCCTTGTTGAAGATGTTTTCCTACTTGGATTAAAATTCCTCTTTATCTTGAACTTTTTTCCTACAATTCAAAGACAAATCAAATAAGGATTAAAATTAAAATAAAAGAAAATAAATAAAGATGTATAAAGAGATTCTAAAAAAATCTATCCTAATATATATATATATAATAATCGGAAATAGTAAAAAAATAAAAATTTGAAATAAAATAAAATAAATATTTAATCAGAAATAAAAATAAAAATAAATAAATAAAAATAAAATAAAACTACTAATATCAAAAGGGAGAGCATGCTCATGCATCTCCTAAGTTGACCACTTCCTTGTTACGTTCCACATTTGCACCATTATAGTGCTTCAATCTTTGTCCATTAACTTTGAATTCATGGTTGTCAGAGATGGACTTGATTATCACAACACCATGGGAGAATGGTTTGACGACTTCGAATGGTCCCAACCATCTTGATTTCAGCTTTCCTGGGAAAAGTTTTAGCCGAAAATTGAATAAGAGAACTAGTTGCCCTGGCATGAATTGCCGTGGCAATAGTTTCTTGTCATGCCATCGCTTTGTTTTCTCCTTGTAGATTCGTGCATTGTTATAGGCGAGTGCACGGGATTCTTCTATCTCATTGAGGTCCAACAATCGCTTTTGTCCGGAACTTTCCCAATCCACATTCACGGTCTTGATTGCCCAGTATGCCTTGTGTTCGATTTCCACCGGTAGATGACATGTTTTGCCATAGACAAGTCGGAAGGGGGACATACCTAAGGGTGTTTTGAATGCAGTGCGATATGCCCAAAGTGCGTCATCCAGTCTTAATGACCAATCCTTCCTAGTGGGATTTACAACTTTCTCGAGTATACCCTTCAATTCCCGGTTGGAAATTTCTGCTTGCCCGTTGGTTTGTGGGTGATATGCCGTGGCGATCATGTGTGATATGCCGAAGCATTGCAACATCTTGGCAATTAGTCTGTTGTCAAAATGCTTGCCTTTGTCACTGATAATTGCTCTTGGCATCCCAAACCGTGTAAATATGTTTTTCTGCAAGAATCGTTGCACGGTCTTGGAATAGTTGTTGGGAACTGTAGCTGCCTCAACCCATTTAGACACGTATTCGACGGCAAGTAGAATGTAGAGGTTGCCGAATGAAGATGGGAAAGGCCCCATAAAATCGATCCCCCATACATCGAACAATTCCACCTCGATGATGTTCTGGAGCGGCATCTCATGTCGTCTAGAGATATTGCCCGTCCTCTGGCAACGATCATATTGCTTGTAAAAGTCTTGGGCATCTTTGTACAATGTTGGCCAATACAAACCGGATTGCAGAACTTTGGCCGCGGTACGAGTTCCTCCAAAATTTCCTCCATAGGGTGAAGAATGGCATTGCCGGAGTACATTTTGTTGCTCTTCCTCAGGGACACAGTGGAGTATAACCTGATCTGCACATTGTTTAAACAAAAGAGGCTCGTCCCAAAAGTAATGCTTAGCATCATGGCGGAACCGCTTCTTCCCTTGGTGAGTAATGCCATAAGGTAAAATACCACAAACAAGGAAATTAACTAAATCCGTGTACCAGGGTATTGGCGAGGCATGTGCTGCCATGGTGACTGCTCCCAGAATTGCCGAGGCGTGCGCGTCAAGGGCTGCTGCAGCGTCGAGGGTTGCCGAGGCGTGCGCATCCATGGTTGCCGAGGCGTCAAGGGTTGCCGAGGCATGTGAGGCAACTAAAATTTGTTCATCCAGGAATGCATCGCATATCTCTAGATCCGCGTCCTCCTCCCTATTGCGTTCCAAACGTGATAAGTGATCGGCCACTTGATTTTCTGTTCCTTTCCTGTCCTTAATTTCAATATCAAATTCTTGTAAAAGTAATACCCAACAAATCAAACGAGGTTTAGCATCCTTTTTAGCAAATAGGTATTTGATTGCCGAATGGTCGTATGAACAATTACCTTTGTACCAATCAAATAGGATCGGAACTTGTCAAATGCAAAGACTACGGCTAGTAACTCTTTCTCTGTTGTTGTGTAATTCACTTGAGCACTATTAAGAGTTTTACTAGCGTAGTATATCACATGGAAGGTTTTACCTGTGCGTTGGCCTAGGACTGCTCCTACCGCGAAATCACTTGCATCACACATGAGCTCAAAAGGTAACGTCCAATCTGGTGGAACGACAATGGGTGCCGAGGCAAGCTTTTTATTTAGGGTTTTGAATGGTTGGGTGCAAGAATCATCAAAATTGAAGACTTTATCCTGTTCAAGCAGATTACACAAGGGTTTAGTGATTTTAGAAAAATTATGAATGAACCTCTTGTAAAAACCTGCATGTCCAAGAAAGCTTCGAATTCCTTTAACCGACCTTGGCTTGGGTAATCTCTCGATCACGTCCACCTTGGCTTTGTCTACTTCAATTCCCTTGGATGAAATCTTGTGGCCGAGCACTATTCCTTCATCTACCATAAAATGGCATTTCTCCCAATTGAGGACTAAATCAGTTTCTTCACATCTTGCCAACACCTTCTCTAAATTTCCGAGACAACTGTCGAAGTCATTGCCAAAAACAGAAAAATCATCCATGAAGATCTCAAGGAAGTCTTCGACCATGTCTGAAAAGAGTGCCATCATGCATCTTTGGAAGGTTGCCGGGGCGTTACACAATCCGAACGGCATCCTTCGGAAGGCATAAGTATCGTATGGGCATGTGAAGGTTGTTTTTTCTTGCTCTTCTGGTGCTATGGCAATTTGATTGTAACCTGAATAACCATCAAGAAAACAATAAAAGGGTTTTACCTGCAAGACGGTCAAGCATTTGATCAATAAAAGGTAATGGGAAGTGATCTTTCCTGGTGGCTTTGTTTAGCTTTCGGTAATCCATACAAACCCTCCAACCGGTCACAGTCCTGGTTGGAATAAGTTCATTGTTTTCATTACTTACCACCGTTATACCTCCCTTTTTCGGTACGCATTGTACCGGACTTACCCATGTACTATCAGAGATAGGGTATATAATGCCAGCGTCAAGCCACTTGATGATTTCTTTCATTACAACCCCTTTCCTGGCATGATTCAGTCTCCTCTGGGCCTCAATTGAAGGTTTGTGATCATCTTCCAACAAAATCTTGTGCATGCACACTGCCGAGCTAATTCCCTTCAAGTCGGCAATTGTCCACCCTATTGCCTTTTTGTGTAGCTTCAACATCTTGATCAGCTTCTTTTCCTTCTCAGGCTGTAACTCAGAAGAAATAATTACAGGCAATGTATTATCGGTTCCTAAGTATGCATATTTTAGTTGCTCTAGCAATTGTTTCAACTCAAGAATCGGTGGTTGTTCAATAGAGGGTTTTTCGAGCTTACCTTCCTTACTTGAGTAATCCAGTGGTTCAAAGTATGTACCTGGTCGATTGACTAGCCAATTTTCCTCTTCTTGTTGTTCATCATCGACCGGTTCTTCATACTCCTCAAGTTTTTCTTGATCGGCAATGTAGTTGCCGAGACAACTAAATTCCTCGTCGAAGTTAAACTCTGTCGTGGCATGAAGAAGTTGGCATTCTTCTGGATCATCGGCATGCCTTAGTGTTTGGAACACATTTAGTTTAACTTGCTGGTCATTCACCCTCATTGTAAGTTCTCCCTTTTCAACATCGATCAAGGTTCTCCCTGTTGCTAGGAATGGTCTCCCGAGAATGATGGGTGCATGTTCATCTGCTTCACAATCCAAGACAATAAAGTCAGCGGGAAAAATAAATTTATCAACTTTTACCAGTATGTCCTCGATTTTTCCCTCTGGATGCACATAGGATCTGTCGGCTAGCTGTAGCATAACTGTTGTAGGTCTTGCCTTCCCGATTCCTAGTTTCTGGAAAACCGATTTAGGCATCAAGTTTATGCTAGCCCCAAGGTCACATAATGCTTTCCCGACATAGTGATTTCCAATAGAATAGGGTATTGTGAAACTTTCGGGATCCTTCAACTTGGGTGGCATACGATTGTTCAACATTGCCATGCATCCCTCTGTTGCGGCAACTGTTTCAAACTCTCCTAGCCTTGTTCTCTTGGACACAATGTCTTTAAGAAACTTGGCATAGTTTGGCATTTGTTCAATTGCTTCCACCAATGGCAAGTTGATGTGGACTTGCTTTAGGATATCAAGAAACTTCTTGAATTGGTATTCTTGCTTTTGTCGCTTCAACCTTTGTGGGAATGGTGGTGGAAGTCGGATATCTTTGACCCTTTCATTAGTTTGAAACCTGATTGACGGCATTGCCGGGACAACTGAAGTTGCCGAGGCATCTTTATCGTCGGTTGCCGAGGCATGCTTATTGCCGGTTGCCGCGGTAATTCCTGGTTCAGCATCTGAGGTTTTGCCGCTAGGTTCATCTTGATCTTTTTGTGGAGTTTTGTTTGATGAGCGGGTTTGAGCCTCTCTAAGTTGTTGGCCACTTCTAGTGGTGATCGCCTTACATTGCTCATGGCCAGTTCCTCTTACGACTTCAGTATCGCTAGGTAAACCTCCTTGCGGTCTAGTATTCAGATTTTGAGCAAACTGTCCGACTTGATTTTCCAATGATTTGATTACCGCCTCTTGGTTTTGCAATCTCATCTCGGTCCTGTTAATAAAAGCATCAGTTCTTTTTATGAAGTTACTATTCTTAGCCATATAAGATTCAGTTTTCAACATAAAAGCATTTAGAGAATTTTCCAAAGAACTAGATGTTGTCGGTTGTTGCTGCGGCAACTGTTGTCGTGGCATATTCTGCTGGAATCCTGATGCTTGTGCATTCTGATTGTTCTGGTTTAGAGCATTGTTGGGATTACTCCATGAAAAATTAGGGTGCTTCTTCCAAGCTGGATTGTATGTATTGGACATCACATTGTTGTTCCGATTATAATTCCCCACATAGAAGCTGGATTCTGGATTCTGCATACATTCGGAATAAATAATGGTTATCACCACATAACTCACAAAAAGAATCCATTACCTTGACTTCATGTGTGTTGTTTGGTTTTTGCATGTTCTGGACCATCTTGGTTAAAGTGGCCAATTGTGCCGAAATTGAATCTGATGATCCTAGTTCATGTATTGTGGCTTGGCGACTAACTCCTCCTCTTCTAGTAGATGGGAATTGATAATCATTCTTGGCCAGCCTGTTTAAAATTTGCATTGCTTCCTCCGGCGACTTATCTAGGAGTATGTCGTTTGCCGAGGCATCTAGCATCATCCTTGTTGGTGTATTCACGGCATTGTAAAAAATTGTTACTTGAGTCCACACCGGGAATCCGTGTAGGGGGCATTTGTGTAGAAGTTCTCTATATCGCTCCCAAGCCTCGTACATGGATTCATCATCTGCCTGCCGAAAAGAAGTAATGTCGTTACGAAGCTTATCAGTCAAATTTGTAGGATTAAATCTAGCAAGGAAATCACGACAAAGATCAGTCCAAGATGCTATTGATCCAGCAGGAATGCTATTCAACCATGCTTTCGCCCTATCCCTCAGTGAATAGGGGAATAATCTTAATCGTAAGACATCGGGGGTGACTCCGTGTATTTTGAACGAGTTGCAAATCTCGAGGAAAGATTTTTGATGTTGTCGTGCATCTTCAGTTGCTGAGCTGCCAAATTGACCTATTGTGTTGATCGTATTAAACATTACCGGTTTCAACTCAAAGTGGTCAGCTTCAATTTCAGGTGCGACAACTCCTGGGTTAAGTCCATCTAGATCTTCTTCAAGATAGTCTCGAATAGTTCTGTTTCGTGCAAGAATCACTCCTCCTCCTGCTGGAACATCTTGATGCATGTTACCGTCTTGATTAGCCATTGCTACTCTTATCCTTCGTCTAAGCCTTTGTAAGGTTCGTTCGATTTCTGGATCAAAGGGATATTCTGGTGTAGTCGGTCTCGCCCTGGTCATATACCAATGCAAAACCAAAGTTTGTTAGCCCTTTGAATTTTAAACAAGAAAAGTAAAAAGTGCAAGAAAATAAAAACAAAGTCACTATTGCCAATCCCCGGCAACGGCGCCAAAAACTTGTTGCGCGTAATAAGTGCTACGCAATTGTGCAAGTATACACGTTGCAAGTTATAGTTTAAAAGATATCGTCTCCACAGGGATTGGTGCCACTTCAAGAATCTAGTCTCTTGCACTGTAAAAAGTAAAAACACAAATAAAGGATTATAGGAGTTTAACTAATAACTAATCTAGAAAGCAATAAAGTAAAACAAAAGATGAGATCGAAAGAGAGAGAGATAGGTCAGGTTATCGTGAGTTGAGGTGTGATAGCTGATTGGATCGTCTTGGTAAAAGAGTGCACGGGCAACTCAGTTGCCGTGGCAACTTGCACAACGGGGTTGCCTTGGCAACTAATCGATGGTTGCCTGGGCAACTACTTTGGTGTCTGGGCAGCAACCTTCAAGGTTCGGCAGAGCGTTCTTCAATGGTTTCTTCTTATCCCTAAGTCGAAACTCTAGCTACTTGTGCATGCCTTGATAATACATCCCTGCGTGAATCAAGGGTGAACAACAACCAATCTTGCGCTCCTCTTAGCCGTTGAAATCCTTAACTTATTCCTAATCCGGATTAATCTTCACCATCAATAGATTGAATAAAGATCATATTCATTCGATTCTTGAATCTAACTCTCCTGATATTAGATAAATAGATGAAGTTACGAGATCCTCTCCCAATTCACTAGCAAACAAGAATAAGAACCAAGAATAAATAAACCTTGAATAGAAAAGTGCAAACTCTTATTACCTAAACAAAAACCAATAGTTTCTCACAACCACAAAACACAATAACCATAGCCAAATAGATTTAGTTCATGGCTAGGTTCCAAAGAAACACAAGATAAATAATCCCTAGCATGAACCCAATCGAACAAGAAAGAAAAGGATGAAGAAGGAGGCTTGTCGAAATCCTCCTTGCCCTAGATGCTTGTCGAAAATTCTCTCCTCTTGCCCTCCTTGGAGTTGTCGAAATTCCCCTCTCTTGCTCTCTCTAAGTTGTCGAAATCTCCATCCTATTTATAGGGCTAGGGCAAAGTCCTTCTTTGAGGAGGAAGTTAAGTTGGAATTAAATTATCTTTAAAGAATATAATTCTTTATTATAATTATATTCCTACTAGAACTTCTCCTATCTTCTTGGAATTTAATTCTTCTTTAATCTCTGCATGGAAATCAAATTCCTTTGGGTTTGGGCTTTGCTCCACGTCATCTTGGGCTTGTATAGTCATCAATTTCGACTACCATATCACCTTTGCTCTTGTCGACAATTGCCATGGCAACTGGCTCGGCGTCTCCTTCATGCATTGCCCTGGCAACTAGCTCTAGCCTTGCTTTGGCAAGTGATCCTGCATATACACACAAAACACACCAAAGCAGCATCTTTTCCCACAAAAACTACCAAGTTATGTAATCAAGCTCAACGATGGAAGGAAACATGGATTCATGCATGAATGGCTAATTATGCAACTAATATGGGCCTAAGTCTAACAATAATATGAGTAAAAAGAGTAAGAAAAATAGTACTTTTGAACACTTATCAATAATCCACATATAACTCATTGATCCATCTTTCTTTTTCACAAACAGGACTGGAGCTCCTCATGGTGATATACTAGGCCGTATAAAACCTCGGTCTAATAATTCTTGTAATTGAGCCTTCAACTCTCTAAGTTCTGTAGGAGCCATTATATAAGGTGCCATTGATATTGGTGCTATTCCAATAAGCACATCAATACCAAATTCCACCTCACAATCTAGAGGTAATCCCGATAATTCATCTAGGAAAACATCTGGAAATTCCCGCACCATTTTTATATTTTCCAGATTTATTTTTGTTTCCTGAGTATTTATCACATGAGCTAAATATGCTTCACACCCATGTGATAATAACTTTTTAGCAGTTGTAGCTGATATCACATTACTCAAATAATTCTGCTTTTCTCCCACAAATATTATTTCTGAGCCATCTAGTCCTTTTAAAATTATTCTTTTCAATCGGCATTCAACTATAGCATCATATGCCGATAACCAATCCATTCCAAGTATGACTTCAAACTCTTGGAAAGGTAGTTCCATAAGATCAGCTGGAAATTCAATTTCTTGAATCTTTAAAGGACACTTTTTGCATATACGACCTACTTTGGCACTTTGTCCTATTGGATTGATGGCAACTATCTCACTCAAAATTGGTTCTACTGGGATATTTCTTTCAAGTATTACTTTAGAACTAGTATAAGAATGAGTATAGCTTGGATTAATTAATGCAAAGATAGGTCTGCCAAAGAGTTTGATCATACTTGCTACGATCTCTGCATCATCTCGATTATTAATAGTCTTGATATTATACACTCGAGCTACAGTCTTGCTTTCTTGATTAGATGTAGTTGCAAATGCTCTCGGTTTGCCACCTTACTTTCCCCTAGTTTTCTGAGGTGCCATTGTAGACTGATTTGGTTAAAGTTATGGACAATTCTTCTTGAAATGACCAACTTGCCCACAATGAAAACATGCCCCAATTGACCAACACTGACCAAGATGTCTTTTACCACAATGTTCAGCGATAGGGCGAAACCCAGAACCTCGAGTGCCAGCAGTAACCCTTTTACCACAATCTTCCCGAGTACCCCTTTTTGCTGAAGGGACTGATGTTACATGATGTTGCTGTGAAATTCCTTTACTAGGTTTATAAGATGACGCAGTATAAGAACTAGCAGACATTTTTCCAGTTTGAGTCTGTTTCTCTGCTTTGCCTTCGAGATGTACTTTTTCCATAGCCTTTGCTCAATTTACCACCTCTTGAAAAGTAGTGACGTGGCAAGAGACCAATATCCTTTTATATTGAGAATCCAATCCGGCTATAAATCTGTCAATTCTGGATTTTTCATTTGGAAGAAACTCTGTTGGAAATCAACTCAATCTATTGAACTCATATTCGTATTCATAGACTGATCTATCAGACTGTTTCAAATTCAAAAACTGCTATCTCATCTCGTTAATGAATACGTCTCCAATATATTTTTCCTTGAATTCCTTTAGAAAGAATTCCCAAGTAATCTGCTCAGGAGGTACTTGTACATTGATTACATTCCACCACACCCTCGCTTGCTCCATCAGAAGGGATACTACTCCTTCTAACTTTCCTTGATCATCGCAAGGAATCATACTCAACATGATTTTAATATCATTCAACCAGAAATCAGCAGCCATTGGATCTGCATCAGTATCGCCCCAGAATTTTGGTGCTCTCATTCTCCTTAATTCCCTTGGAACCGATACTGGTGTTCGTCGATTTATAATTGCATCAAATGCCTGAAGAAATAAGCCTTGATCTTGTACAGGCATATTTCTTTGCTCCTGAGCTAATGGCTCTACATTCTGCTGATCCTGAGGCAGATTCTGATTCACCTCATTACTCCTACTCTGGGCAGGCATATCACGCTCAATTACCTGACGAGATTTTCGATGATCTGACATATGTTAATGTCACAATCATCTAATATAAATAAGGAGTAACCTTATTAAACAATGAGCATCAATGTATATATGCAAATATTAGTAATTTTGACATCCTAGTGGCATGTATATAATATTGACTCTCTACAGACCCGATTCATATCTAGAACCGGCTAAACATGATCCTCTAATACCAATAAATATAAACCCTTACTAGTAATGTAATTTAAAATTTTCAATTTTTTTATGTAACATCGGTTTCAAAATTTTAACCCACCAAATTAACTCCGGTTTCAAGCAGCAACTTAGCAGTTTATAACTACAATCTATAAATAACATAACTGCCTAAAAAATGTCTAAAATAAAATTTCCTTCGATTACCCCTTAAATCCATTTTTCTAGTAATTACACAATTTTCTCTACTAGAAATTGTATCTACCCACTGTCAAGTTTAACAAACCATCCATCATTTACTAACCACTTATATAGGTATCAATTTTTACAACCATATCTAGATTAGTTCAATACTAGCTACTAATAACATATACATACCAACTAGTACATCAAATGATGTTATTACTAATACAATTTAATATCCTCCTTGTTCGTGATGCCCAGCACTCTTTACTCCGATCCTTGTTTTTTCCTACGCGGGAAAATTATAACACACTAAGTATATATTTAGTGAGGCAAAATAAAATATTATGCAATACAACATACTTATAATTATAACAATTTAACAATAACCATGCATCATGATCACTATATATATGCATATCCCTCATGTTAATCATATATTAACATAATATAAACCAGATATAAAGTTCATACCAATATACTTGCCATTTACTCTGAGAGTTCATATACTTCCTAACATGTTTACCATTTATTATACAATAATTATAGCCCAAAATAAACCCTGAAGACCCGAAGTACGCGAGTCAAAACTGCACATAAGGTCGTGCTAACCATAATAGACATAAGGTTATCCTTATCTGCACATAAGGTCATGCTAACCATATGCACTAAGTGTCTTTTATATACACTATAGTGCCCGCACAAAGTTCTAAACCACTAGACTCTATGGCTTGTCAACTACACCCTGTCCCTCAATGACTTACTTGGGCATATTTTCCATATTTATTTCATCCATGGCAATATATATCAACATAATTTAACATTAGGTAGTTCATACCCGAAATAACATTCATAATATAACATCATATATAACTAGTGGTCCATGCATTTATATTCAACTTTTGACATATTTAGAACATGTCAAATATATGATTAATGACATAAATATCATGCCAATATAAACAAGGTAGACTCATCGCAAGTCTTCCTAATGATGTATAAAACATCAATATGTCATGATATGTATGTAATTGCACTCACCTTGACACTTTATATATATTTGTAACACCCTTACTAGTGTAGTATTTAATGCCCAACACTAGTATAGAATGTCACATGATTACTTAACCACTATTCATAACAGTTATAAGCTATAGAAATGACGATTTATCATTTTTCCCTTTTTTGCGTAACAACAGTTACTAATTTTTTTGACCAATCAATTTAACTCTGATTCTAGGCAGAAACTTAGCAATTTATTACTACAATCAATAAATAACATAACTGCCTAAAAACTGCCTGAAATAAAAATTCTTTCGACTATTCTAAAAATCCATTTTCTAATACTTACCCGATTTTCATTACTAGAAAATCTATTAAACCATCACCAAGATTAACAAAACTATCCATCAACCATTAATCACATATCTAGATAAAATTTATTACAAACATATCTAGATTAGTTCAAAACGAGCTACTAATAACCTATACATGCCAACTAGTAACATCAAGACGCATCCAAGGATGTCACTACCGATACTGTTTATTATTCTTCCTGATAGTGATGCATGTTGCTCCTTACTCCGATCCTTGTTCTTACCTACGCATGAAAATCATCACACGCTAAGTATTTACTTAGTGAGGTAATTATAACAATTAATGCAATACAACCTGATTTAAAATCATGTCAATATAATAATAACCGTGCATTGTGATAACTATATACATATATTCTTATTCCCTTATGTTAATCATGTATTAACATAATATAACTGGATATAAAATCCTACCAACATGCTTCCATTTACTCTGAGAGTTCATATACTTTCTAAATTATTTACCATTTATCCTGAGATTTCATATACTCTCTAAATTATTTACCATTTATCCCGAGAGTTCATATACTCTAAATTATTTACCATTTATCCCGAGAGTTCATATACTCTTTAAATTATTTACTATTTATCCAATAAATTATTATCCAAAGTAGTCTGGAGGACTTTGAGTATACGAGATAAAATTGCATCAAAGTGCTAATAAATATAAGGTTGTCCTCATCTGCACATAAGGTCGTGCTAACCATACTGCACATTAGGTTGTGCTAACCACACTGCACATTAGCTTGTGCTAATCACACTGCACATTAGGTTTTGCTAACCATACTGCATATTAGGTTGTGCTAACCACACTGCACAGTAGGTTGTGCTAACCATACTGCACATTAGGTTGTGCTAACCACATTGTACATTAGGTTGTGCTAACCACACTGCACATTAGGTTGTGCTAACCATATTGCACTAAGTGTCCTTTATATACACTATAGTGCTCGCACAAAAATGCTAAACCAATATATTTTATAACATTCCAACTATACCTTGCCCATCAGTAACTTATTTGGGCATATATTTCATATTCATTTCATCCATGGCAATGTATATTAACACAATTTAAACTTGGGCAGTTCATACCCGAGCTATCATATATAAGCATACCATCATCATATAACTAGTGATCAATGCATTTATTTTCTACCTTTGGGCCATTTATTAGTATGCCTCACTAAATTTTACTCGATCCTTTCCTTTATAGTGCCCCGAATCTTCTTTTGACTCAGATTTTTGCTCATTAACCATATGAGTATAAATAAACATTTGTTAGATTCACTTCTAACAATATTTCAATCAAAGTATTTAATCATTTAACATAAAATTTCTGTAATTTTTCTTTCCTTTCTTATACTGTTCAAAAATTCATTTTGGTTCTTAATGACCATTTTGAGCTTCCAATAATTCTTCTGAGTTACTTATGAATCATTTAGAAACAAAAAGTATCAATTTTTATTCTCTAGCAGTTTGTCCTATCTTCAAATATTTACTTCTATAGAGCGGAATACACATCGGATCTTAATTCTCTTCATACCGTAAGAACTACATTCGATAACGGTTCTAACGTTATAAACCACATAAATTAATAAAATTTACAAAAATTATGAAAATTCCTCAAACTCCCGTCATAGGACTATTCTAACAGAAACTGCTCTGTAATTTTTCTGACCTTTATTCGATTAAAATTCATATCTTTTAATCTGAATTTGGAATCAATATCCGTTTGTTGGAAATGAAACTAGACAACCATATCTTTAAATTGGTATAAAATTCATCATCTAACCATTTTTATTGAATTTATGGTGAATTTTCGAACTCACTACCGAAATTCAATCTTCTACATAGCTTTCCATAATTAACTTCTAATTTATACTAACTTCTTCTTATTTCTCTACTTGTCAATTTAGTTCCATCACTTGCTTCAAACCACCAATTCATCATCTTCTTCACCAAATAATTATTCAAAATAATTCCCTCTAATTTTCCTTTGTTGCCAAAATAGTCACTAAAATGCAAAGGTAGAGATTCAAACTTATTAACTTTGCAAATTAGTCCTCAAATCAACATTACTATCTTAATTCTATTATTTTTAACTAAAAATCAGATTTAATCCCCATCCAAGAATTCATTTCATATTTGGTCACTTAATTTTGACATTTTGTCAAAATGGTCACTAATTCGATTCAACATCGGTTTAGCATTCTAACATCAATTTCACATCTCCAACATCATTAATTACATAAATACACTCCAATTTTATAAACTTCAAATTCGGTCCCTTAACTTTGAAGCTTGTCGAATTGGTCCCTATATATTTAATTTAGGGTTTTGCTTCTAAACAACAAATCAAGCTTACTAGATCATTAATCCAACATCACAAACTCTACGTTAGACTTAAATCCATAAACCCTAATCTTCTCCATACAAACCAAAAAATGTAGGTTTTAAATCCTAACTCAATAACATGATTTTAACATCATATAAGCTTGATTCCAACTTAAATTCAACCATGGAATCATAAAATTTCAAAAGCCCCAATTTTGTTCATAAACCATAATTTCCTTCTCATGTAAAATTTTCATCAGTCAAGCATGTATTCCATAAATTAATTACATAAAAAGATAGAGCTTGAAGAGTAGAACAACTTTGCAGTTCGAAAGATTACCTAAAAATCGAGTTTCGGGGCTTGAATCGAGCTTGAAAATTTTTCTCCCTTTTTTCTCCCCTTAGTTCGAAATATTTCAAGAAATATGAACAATTTGGTTCATATTTTACTTATTTAAATCCACATGTTAAAATTAAATGAATTTAAAAGTCATTTAATTAGTGAAATTACTAATTTACCCTTTTAATCCAATGGCCAAGACTTAATCTTATCAAAAATCAATGGCCATGATTTGATCCGAGTGTAATTCACCTTCCAAAATTTCCCTTAATATTTCAAAATATTTCAAAATTGCCATCCTTGTCAAATGACCAATTTGCCCTCCAACTAGTCTTTATTTACTAGTTTGCCATTCTTGTAAAAATTCAACCAAGTCTAGCTGGAATCCAACCAACTATAATAAAATATTCATAAAATAATATTTTTTTGAATTTTCCATAACTTTTGGATTAGTCTCTAAAATTTTCCATTCGATCTGATATACCGATAATTTAACCCTTTACTCAGAATTAATTTGTAGGATTCATCTTGAGTTGAACTAAAAATATTTCCAACACTTGTAACAGAACTTTATAACCTTCCCTTAACATCTGGTAAAACCTCATAATTTTTTAGATCAATTCGGATATCCAAATTCCATTTAAACTTTGACTGTAATTTCTCAATAATAGAAACATCGGATCAATCCAGGATCTTCACATTCGATCCACATCCTTAGGTGATATATTTATTTATGAAATAAAAACCCCTAACTTTTGGGAAATTACAACTTTAGTCCTTTAACTTTTTCAAAGTTTATACTTTAACCCCTAAACTTTTCAAATTTTCATTTTGGTCACTAGTCAAAAATTAGGATATTACAATATATATATATAGATATATTGCCTCACAAAGATTCAACTTTGATCTTTTATTTTCCTTGATTGCTAGCTTAATCTCGGTTTTGATCACGGTCTTGTTAGAGGGTTTCGGCCAAGAGAGAAAAGATAGAGAAAATTCTTGAATTTTTATTTCTTTTAAATTAGGCCATTTATCATCTTCTATAAAGAAATAAATTAAAAATTTTATTTTATGATAAAATGACCATTTTGCCCTTATAATCCAATGTCTCTCATGTTGCCACATGTCAAAATATTCATCCATGGCTCAAAAATAAACCAAGAAGTTAGTGATTACCAACTTTGCCCTTGGAATTTTCCAAAATTACTATCTTGCCATTTTTCATCCAATGGCTCATATTTAACATGGAAAATCTACTTTAATCCAGTGGTCCATGTTAAATCATACCATTTTAAGACATGGAAAGACAATATTAACCTTGTCTTATCAACCTTTAAAATATCTTGAATATTCGATTCGATTCAATTTTCCAAATATTTTTTTAAACTTTATCACTTTATAGCCTTTAATACAAACTCCGTACAAAAAATCCAGGTAACACAAAAATATCATTCTTGGGGGTAAACTATTCATTTACGGGACTAAAATACATGAATTTTGAAAATTACAACTTAGTCTCTAAACTTTTCCTAAGTTTACACTTTGATCACCCAACTTTCATTTTATTCATTTTGGTCACTTGTCAAAGTTTTGAGGTATTACAATGTTGCCCATGTTGAAGTGCACACTATGGATCGATATGCATACAAGGCTAATGGTAGTTTCTCATGTCTTTGCAAGTCTTAGAGATAATCTTTTTGATGTTTATGTTTGCCGACTCTACTGTCTTATTCATCTCTGAGCGACTAGTCACAAAATTATGGTGATTTAACTTGAATTGCTCACCAAACTTCTGATATCATCTTTTTGCTCAGATTATAAGCACTGTCAATGATGACACTTTTTGACAAACCATATCAATAGATAATCTCTCTCCTCAAGAGCTTGCAAGCAAATTGTTCCTCTTGTAATACCGGTATAAGAAGCAGCTTCTACCTAATTGGTAAAGTGATTAATCACGACTAGGATAACATGGCGTCTATTGGGGTTTTGGGATAAATCTACCTCATACAGCAAAAGGCATTGTATGCCTTCTCAAACATAAGCTTCTAGGGGTTTGTTTCATTTTACCGTCTATTATGCACATCGAATCCTCGTCTGGGAAATTAAAGTTCAAAGACTCATGATCATCTAAAGTACAACTCGCCAAGAAAACCATTATTGTCCATCCTTTGTTGCAATATCAAACTCTGATAATAACATCTGCCAATGAGCCATTCTTCAGTCAACACTAATTCTTTCATCAAAAATCACAAAGGATCTATTCTTAAGATCAGATAAATAGATTGATACGACTTATATTGTCTAATCCTTCAAGCTTCCCAAACCAATGAATAAAAATGCTTTTGAATTAGTGAGTACCATAGTTTGTAATTGGTGAATCTTTGCTCAGATAATAAATGGCTCTTTCTTCATTGTTTCATCATGTTGTCCTAGTACACACCCTATTGAGTTTTCGTAGACCATTAAAGAATCAACAACCAATCTGGAACCAGTGCTATCAGAATTGGGCACTTTAATAAATGTTTCTTGATCTTTCTAGGGTTTCCTGGCATTATTCATCACATACTCTTGGATTAGTCTTTGTCAGTAACTTGAACGCTAGATCACATTTTGTCTGTCAGCCACGATGTATAATTCAATCTCTCTTAGCTTCTTCCTCTTTTTTCTTTTTTTCTCTTTTTATTTTCTTTTTTTCCTTTTCTTTGTTTTTTCCTTTTTTTCCTTTGCTTTCTTTTTTTCTTTTTTTGTTTGCTATTTTTTTTTCTTTCTTTTTTCTTTTATTTTGCCAGAGGAAGAAAATTCTGAATAGCTTCCACTTTGCCAGGGTTAATCTACAAAATCCATAAGTTTCCAAAATGTGGCTCCAAAAGTATATTTGGTTAGACTGGACCTCAACTAATGCTTCCCCAATCCTTGGGGAATCATTCTTGAATTTTGCATCCATCTTATTTCGTTTACCATGGCCCTCTGATATATTGCCCAATACTTTTAATCCAAATGGCATTAGCTTGTAATGAATCTCACATTATTGTAAATGTTGTTTCTCTTTATCAATTAGATCAAAAGAAAATTGTACGTTATTAAGGTCTCGGCCATATTGAGGAATTCATCATCAAACTACCTTTGCAACATTTTTGGTCTCATTATTCTAAGCTTTTGCTGAACAATCTCGCATTTAGGCCTCATGAGTAACTTGTGCATAGCATTGTTTGTATCTAACCTTGGTATATCCTGGTGTAACCATGCGAATATGCCTTTGAATTCTTGCAGCAATTCAATCAAACCACACTTGGTTTTTGCTAAGGAAGTTGAAAGGATCTTTACTTCTCGCTTTTCATCTCAAGTCCCCAAATTCAAAATCTCAATTTCTTGCTTGTGAGGCAGAATGTTTTCCTCATTTTCGATCAGCCTTGATAATTCCTCAGGGACATCAATTTCCTCTTCATCTTCATATTCATTTTCCTCCGTCAAATATATGGACTACTCTATTTCGGGATTAGAGTCTGATTCATTCATACAATTAATAGTAGGGGCCCTATAAAGAAATTGGGAATGTATACATATATTTAAAGAGAATGAATATTTTAGGAATGCATGTTTGCCATCTGAGAAAATTATGTTAGAAACAAGCATCGAATACAAATAAATCGAAATAGCCTCTCTTACAAAGGACCTCAAATGTTCGCGGGAAAAAGCGATTGGGATTGTTCGGGTATTATTCTGTAACGGTCCTAAAACTAAGGATAGATCTCTTGTGGTCCAGCTGTCAATCTTTATTCCAGGAAAACTTGAGTGAATTTCAGCGTTGACAATTCTTCATTTTTCTTTTGCCAGCAGAAAGACATGCCCCTTCTTACTTATGCTTTTATGTTCTCATCGAATCTTGAATTAAGACCATCTTTCCTATGAGTTTCCATGTTTCCTCAATCAATTTCTAGCTCTTTTCTATAGAATGTTCAATCATTTGCATGTGGAAATTAACAGCTTCTTCTGGCCAACGTCTAGATGAACTTTGCTTTTCAAGATGTTGGCTAGATGTGTTCGAGCTTTTAATGGGCGTGTTTATTCGAGTTTTCTTCCCTGACGGGTGATGACTCTCAATTCGTTTCACCTTTCTCTTCCTTTTCTTTCTTTTATTGACATTTTTCAGCACCTGATTTCTGAGTAATCCAATTGCATTGATTCTAATCAGGGGATTTCCTCTTAAATCACAAATCTTAATAGATTGACTTCTAGTGTCGAATTCCAAAATCTCATAGTTCAAAAAATTTTGAACTTGCTGCTTGAAAGTGTATCAGTCTTCAATGTCATGATCATGAACTCCATTATGATACTTACAATAATTTTTAATGTTGTAACAACTTGGATGATGTGGCTTCAAAGGTTTCAAATGGTGCAGTAAAGCTTCGAGCAATTTGAAGTACAGCTCACGATTAGAAACATGAATGAAATCCAATTTAGACTTTGATTTTTCATTGACAGGAATATCTTGAGCATCTGACCTTAGGGTATTCTTCCATAAAGGAAACATCGAATGGATAGATGTTCAAGTATTACTCTAATTTTAGTATACCCCAAACTGTAGCAAATTATCCACAAAAGCTCACTGTAGATCCTGCCCTTTTTTCTTTTATCTCAAATCCTCCAGCAAATGATTGTCTTTTATAGAATCGGGTTCTCCATTCTCAAAACATAAATGCTCATTCCTAATGAGACCACTGACTATGTGCTTCAAAAGCATACAATCTTCTACAGAGTGACCGAAATCTCTATAGTAATACCCACAAGCATTTTTATGCCATAAAAAAACTTATAAAACTTCGATGGAACTATCATAACAAGTGATTCTGCACAAGGTAGGGCAACAAATCTGAATATGGCATTGGAATAGGAATAATCATCTTCTTTTTCTTGCTAAACCATTCAACCTCTCTCTCTTGTGCTTCTGTGCTTTCTGCTTCTCTTTTCCTTGATGGAGGCAATTCTAATGTGGGAAAATTTCCAGCTTCAACTGAATTTTTGACTTTTATAACTTCAGAGAGACATCTTGCAACCATATGCAGTTCTTTGACTCCATTAGAATCATCTTGTTCTTTAACAGTCTCATAACCCTTAGACAATACAGTTTTGGAACAAACATAAAAATTTTGGCTTTTACTCGGTCTTTCTGTATTTGTTTGCTTGATGATATCCATTTAAACTCTGTCAAATCCTATCAGTGTACTAAGGTTAGGAACGTCATCTCCAAGGTTTGTTTCCAAATTCTCTGAGGGTCGATACTCTGATTGTACTAGTCTAAACCTTCTTCGGAACTGATCATTCGGGTTAAACACTTGTGTGAGATAAGTTTTCACTTGGATCAACAAAATTGGTATTTCCATCTGGAACCTTTCCCTTCTCGGCTTCCCTGATTTCAAGTAAAGTGGTAGCTCGAATTACCATCTCATTTTGAGATTGATCAATCCTTTGCTCCATGCCACCCAAGCAGTCCTCAACAACCTTCTGAGATTGCCTAACCCTAACAAGCCTATTGCCATGTTTCACAGAATATTGGTTTTCAGATAATACGATGCTATTTGAAAAAATGCAATGGTATTTTTGAAAAAGTGTAATGTTATTTGAAAAAATAATGTTATTTTGAAAATATAATGTTATTTGAAAAAAGTAATGCTATTTTAAAAAAAATACAATGTTATTTAAAAAATGAAATATTATTTGAAAAAATATGATGTTATTTTCTTAAAAAATACAATATTTAAGCAATGCAATGCATGAATACAAAAACGCAAAACAAAACGAAAACAAAATCAAAAATAAAGAAAAATGTGTCAGTATTGTGAAAGAACATCGAAGGCAAAAATTAAATGGATACAGTAAAATAGGTTATATTGAGCAAAGAGAGTAATCATAGAAGCGTATTTAAACCGGCAGCACCCTGTCCTAAGTCCATGTCTGGCTATAATGGGGTGAGCTTCTAGATTACATTATGTGGTTTTTGTTCTAAACTCTGGGTGCCCGAACTGTCGTTGTTGTCTTCTGCGATAGAAAGACAATGATTCGGGAGTATACATCCCCTTATAGCGGAGGCGTAACCTCACGTGTATAAGGTTAGTATACAGGAAGGAAGATAAAATTCCGATCATGGAGGTAGAGACCCCACATAGGATCATGTCTCGCTCCCACCAAAAGGAGAAGCCCGGGTAGAAGGCTTATGCATGAATGATAATTTATATCACACAAATAAAAAGAATATTTCCATTTTTTCCATGAATCCATCCAATAAATATTGATTAAGTTAAATTCGAATTATAATTTTTAAATGTCAATATACCGCGCAAAATTTATTAGGCCTGACTCTAAAGTTTTTCCCCAACAGAATTGCCAAGCCGTCGAAACCATTTTTAAACTGGGCTAAATAGCTTGACGGTTATTTCTTGAAATTAGGGGTTTTCGTTTAATTCAATTTTGAAAAGAGTAGAGTCGTCACTGGTCACTTTGGTAGACCGGACAACATAAAAACAACTAGAGATTAGTTCTCTTTAAATTTGGGTTCAGGAGTCGATTACGTGTGGAGAAGGGTTAGCACCCGCAAACGCCCGTTATTGGTACCTTTTAATTTTGCGTGACATATTGTCATTTTTTAGAATAATAATTGGAATTTAATTTGATTATCAATCATTAACTGGGTTAGTGTTCCAAATGGAATTATGCCTTTTATAAGGAAATATATTTTTATCCGAATACAAGATTAGAAGCACCCACATACGTTCTGGGCACCCCTATTCATATTCAAAAAATATATTTCCAACATAAAAGGTTTTTAATGCATAACCGATTATTGCCTTGTTTATTTTAAGTTCTAACTTAAAAATGATAGATTCAAGAAATAAGAGAATTAAGGATACCCACTAGAAAAACTAATCCAATCCATAAAGATGTACCGGAAAATACAATATTTTTGTTACTCAACCAACCATCAGGAGAAGCAAATACAACGGGTACACTAATCAGTAAGATTGACGAAGTAGCAATTAATGCAAAAACAGCCAATTGGAAAGCAATAGTCATGTTTCTAATCCTCCAAGCTACCAACAAAAGAACTATACCATTTGATCCCTCTATCATATCGACAAAAAAAATTCAAAAAATGCAGGTAGAGGGATTTTATCATGAATCGATTGATTCTATATGACTTATTTCCAACCCTTTATCGCTTTTATTCGAACATGGGGTCGAGGGTGATTTTTTTATTTCACGTTCACAAATAAGCATGCTAGATTATGCATTTCATCTATCTATATATACAGATAAATAGATTATATACAGATAAGTAGATTGACCCATAGGTTTACACACGATCGATATCTTTCTATACATAGTGATGGTATCAACTCATATGGCCATGTTCGATTCGGTGGAATCAAAATAAAATTGAAATTAGCTTTCAGAGAGATGGCTGAGTGGTTGATAGCTCTGGTCTTGAAAACCGGTATAGTTCGAAACAAAGAACTATCGAGGGTTCGAATCCCTCTCTCTCCTTTTGCTTGATGAATATATTTCTTTCTTTATTGTTTTTTCCTAACTTCTTAATTAAGAATCTTAATATTAATAAAAAAAGGTAATGGCTCGGCTGGGTGGAATAGCCGAGCCAGAAAAAAATATATTAGATATAAAATGAGTTAAAACGAAAGGAAAACAGAATACTTTTTAAATATCACCTGATTCCTTCAATATATATAGTGTAATCAAATTGATTCCTACCTTAAGCATTGGATCTCTTGTCTCAGTTAAGAGGGGTCATGAAAAGAACAGACTCAAAATCACGATCAATTCCTTTTTCAAATCCCGCTGCGGCTGTGCGAGGTCTTCCCGCGTGCCATAAATGACCCACGAATAGGAAGAATCCTAGAACAAAATGAGAGGTAGCTAACCAACTTCTCGGAGAGACATAATTAACTGCATTGATCTCGGTAACTACGCCACCTACAGAATTTAAAGACCCTAAAGGAGCATGCGTCATATATTCCGCAGAACGCCGTTCTTGCCAAGATTGTATGTCTTTTTTCAACCTACTCAAGTCCAAACCATTGGGATTAATTGAATTATTTAAGACTATGAATATTATTAAATTTAAAGACTTCCATGAGATAACATCGATTGCTTGAGCACCATCCATATTTAAACCTCAAAATTTTAGATAATATTCACTAATTAATTTATTAATCTAATTATTTAAAGTGATTGTCCTAATTAAGGCTCTAATTAATTAATCTAGATAATTTGCCAAATTCTAGGGGTTTAATGAATACTAAGTATTCTACTTAAAAGCCCATGTTAGACAAAATCCCATTTCAATGGACATCACCCAAATTTGGAACTTCAAAGCTTCCCACTTGATATTCATTAATTTGCTACAATTATCTTCCTAATTAAATTATCAAATCCTAATAGAACCTAAGGCTAAGGCTTTAAACAATTAATTAATCTAGGCGATTAAATTGTCTAAAATGCATTCCTATATGCATTATTTTAAAACATGCATCAAGCATATAAATTAATTGCAATTAAATTAAATTAATTAAACAAATAAAGGACTAAATTGAACATATTAAAACTTGAACTAATTTTGTTCACTTTAAAGACCAAATTGGAAGTTTACAAAGCTCGGGGGAAAACCAAAGAAAACCCGAATACAAAACTCGCTGGTCATATCCCCGCCCATCCCAGATACGTGAACCCTATCTTAATTAGCACCATTTTGGCTCAGCTATATAAGCCCCAAAACCGAGGTAACTCAATCATAACCCACTTTTGCTCTCTATCTCTCCTTTCTTCCTCTCTCTGACCACTAACGCCTTAAACCCAAAAAAACCCAACCCCAAAGATCGAAAATAATATTTTTTGGATGAAGTCTATCTGAGTTCATCACGAACTAGATGAACTTCAAATATTTCAACCTAACCCCGTCGTGAGCTCCGCCGCTCAATCCTAAACCACCATCCTTGGGACACCAACCACTGTTAGCTGACTATAAGGATTCTAATCTCGGTCGTCGCAATGATGCCATTCGCCGTGAGGTAATTTTCAGTCGGCATCCTCCATCGCGGCTAAGACCCTAAAAATCCAAATTTTCCCTTTTTCAATCCTAAACCTTAGATCTAGCCTTGGCTCGATAGAGTCACCCTTCTCCGACCTTCTAGCCTAACTACCCAGCTCGACCCTTTTCAACTCTACCATGACTCTAACCACACCGTCCACCAAATAAGCTTTCCCCTTGTACTTTTCGTTTTTTGTTTTTTTTATATTCAAACTAACATTGCTTTATTTTGCATGATTTAAAAGATGAAAAGAATTAAACCTCCTATCACGGCGGCTATAGTGGTTCTGGCGTCCTTCTTGGCATTCAAACATCTTCTTCGATGAGCACCAATATCGATTCTACTTCAAAAGTGGTTCATCTCTCGACATGGTAAGGTTTCTCTCTCCTCCTTAATATTATAATTATAATTTTTATTAATAATTAGTACTTAATGATCATTTTCTCTCTCCTATTTATAGGTGGGTGGAAAATGACGTAATGGATGACATCACATGGGTGACATCATCACCAGCTAAGAGAAAAAAATAATCTGTGTGAGGGTCTCTGAACCAATGAAGCACTGCCACGTGACGCAAATTGGGCGGGAAAATCTAGAATCTGGTGAATTTGTGTCTGTTTGGGGTTATAAACAGATGTATATGGGCGGGAAAGCCTGGATCTTATTTAAAAACAAGACTGGGCTTTTTATTATTCAGCTTGGGCCTTGCATATATAATGGATATTTTGGGACTTATGGACTAACTTTGGGATTTATTTATTTATTTGGTTTTACTTATAGAGAAATATAATATAATATAATATAATATAATATAATATAATATAATATAATATAATATAATATAATATAATATAATATAATATAATATAATATAATATAATATAATATAATATAATATAATATATATCGGTACTTGGATAAAATTCGGGTCTTACAAGTATTACAATGACTAAATCGAGTAGGATTTTGGGGACTTTTGAGTTAGGGCCTGTAACCCCTAGACCCGCCTATGCATTACACTTGAATCTAGGAGGTCACATTAGGGTCACCGGAGCGACCCACAATAAAAATTTCAGATAAACAAATTTTAAATCAGTTAAAAACACTAAAACAAATTTTAAATTTAAAAATACAGTTTCAAAAATTATTCATTTAACAGAAAAATTTTCATATTTATATACATATTATAAAATGAATTACAAAATCAAATATAAATCAAGAAGTGACATACATGCCCCCTAATTACACAAGTACCGTACTCCGCAAGCAGTGACGAAGGAACTCCTATATTGATATCAAAAACCGCACCATGACCAATCTTTTAACATGCGATGGAAAAATTAACAAAATGAGCTTCGGGAAGCTCAGTAATACAGAACTACCAAGAGATGCTAAAGGCACAAGCAAGTATATGGCAAACACGTAAAGCTTTCATGATGTTCCGACAACACTATGGTATGATTTTGATTTGATATTCTAATAAATCGGTTTATCTGAAGGTAATAGAGATGTTCTTTCTTCGACCACTCGAGTATCAGGCAAAAAGCCTATAATCCAAAGAATTGAAAGAGAGGTAACTTATGAAAGTTGATCTCAGAAGTTTAGTGTGTTCCATCAATTACTAGTCAAGAATAATAAATAGAATGTTCTCGACAACTGAAGAGTTTTGAAAAGGGAAAAAAGGGGTAGGAAAAATTTAATATCAACCCAACTACCCTCCGATCGTACTCTGATATACAGTTCCCCAAAACTACATTCATAAGGTCATACCCTAGGCCCAAAGGGCATAGGAGCCAACCTAAGTGGATGCCTTAGGTCCAAAAAGACTTATCCTAGGTCTATTGGACATAGGTTCCAACCTAAGGGGATGCCTTAGGCCTATAAGGAATTACCCGAGCCAAAGCATCGAAACCTACCCAAGGGGTTTCCTTGGGTCCATAAGGAATTACCCGAGCTGAAGTATCGAAACCTACCCAAGGGGTTTCCTTGGGTCCATAAGGAATTACCCGACCCGAAGCATCGAAACCTACCCAAGGGGTTTCCTTGGGTCCATAAGGAATTACCAGCTTTGAACCATCAGAAACGTCATATCATAACCCAGAAGTACCCCAAATCAGATAGTTTAATGAAATAAAATGAAATGAAAATAAAATACATATACTTTTAAAATATCTGAAATTGGAGAGTATGTTTTCAGATCAGACACAGAAATGTAATTTCAGACAAATAGGATTTATGATTCAGGTCAGAGAGAGGGGCATAGTTTTGGATCAGACGAAATATACATGTGCAAGAAACACACTAACCGGTTTGATCGACACCTAGGGATCCTTGATAAACACTACCGGAAGACACTGACCTTCAGTCCATTTAGACTGATTTCATAATTGAGGACCTTATTCGAAAGAGATTGATTATTATTAACTTTATCTAAGTACTCAAGAGTTTGCACCTTATAGTCATTCAGAAATTTTGGTATTCCATTAATACGTATGGATTCAACTATATCGAGATAAATTCGAGATTTTGAGTGGTTCAGGATCAGACAAGATTTTAGGTATATCAGATTTATTCAGGATTTTTAATATACTCAAAAAGTACTAAAAAATTTGCCCAAAAGGACAATTTGGGTCATTTTAACTCTCATGGCGATTTGGTAATTCATCTCAAGAGGTACCAATGGTTAATCAGACTTTCACAATCATTCGCTTCAACCATAACTCACTTTATTGGAGTTCCCAGTATTCAACAGATACGCCTCACGAGCATTCTTTCTGTAACACCCTTAAAATAATAATAAAAATAAATAAAAGAGAGAATTACAGCCAAGGGGGTTTGAACCCGTGACCTTGGTTGCATAGTTAAGAAAGTTAACCATTGAGCCAAGGCTCTATTTCTGATATGAGTTTAAAAAAGTAAAATGTAACCTTATCTTAATCGACTACCAAACCAAAGATAAAACTAAACCAAACCCTTCATATCCCATTATTCGAACTAATTTCCAGATTTTTTTCCAAATCTTATCTCTTACCTAACTCTTATGGCTGCCGTCAGATCTAACTCACCGCCGCATCGTGTCGCTCACCGTCGGCACCAGAGTACTCCTCTTCGAGTCTCAAGTAAAACCCTTCAAACCACACATCGACCGGCTTCACCATCGGCTGTGGAGAACCGTTTAAAGGTTCATCAAGATCTAGGGTTTCTCGCATAAATTTTTGCAATTTTTGACCGTTCGCGGTGTCGATTGGGCTCGTCGGTGATCAAGGCGTACTCAGCATGAAGAAGCGAGCAAAACCCCTCTATTAATCTTTTAATCGGCCTCTGTTTCCACCTTCACTGGAGTTGCGCAAAATCCTTCGGGATTCCTCCAATTTGGTGAGTTTGGGTAAGTCTTTAGTTAATTTTCGGTTTGATTTTGTGTATTAAAGGTCATGGGAGATAAAATCGAGTCAAGAGGTACAATTTGGTGCTTTTTTAAGCCGTGTACGGCCGCGCGTGGGCTCTACGCGCCATTCCGGGGTGAATTTCGACTGCCATGAACGGTGGCCTCTGAACCGGGCCGGTCCAGTAGTAAACCGGCCTGGCCAGACCCGGTCCACCCGACCCAAACTAAACCAAGTTGGAACTCAACCAACCTGAGTCTGACCTATTAATCCAATCCGACCCGACCTGTTGACCGAGTTAACTCGGTGAGTCAACCCGATCGGGTTAACTTAGTGAGTTGACCCGATCGAGTCAACCCAGTGAGTCGACTCACCTGAGTCAAACTGTTAACCACTGACATCAGCGTTGAATGCTGACATCAGCATTGATCGTTGACTGATGATGTCAGCATGACATTAGCGTTGACTTTGATTGTTGATGTCAATGTTGACTTTGCCAAAAAAGTTAAAATTTCTAAAAACCCCTTATTGGGGACAAATAACTGAATCATCCCCCTGAATGTTAAAATATCCAAAATACCCTTATGAGCTAAACTGTTAGCATTCATTAGCATCGCAAATATTTGACTTAACTATCTGAATTTTTGAATTCATTTCAGTATATCTGAACTACTACATGATCGTTATGATCTGAAATTCTGAATGGTTCTGAAGAACTAAGTTTTCAATGTCGTACTGATGTCATTTTCACTGTACCCCCTATATGGCAATCCCTTCTGAAAACTGTTCAGAATCTGTAAAGTATACTTTCTGATATGATACTGTAACTATCTGTTTCGATTCAAAAGTATGACTGTTTTATAAATTGAAAGTTCGATATCTAAGTCAGATGATTTCCTATCTACCGGCTAAATTGAAGTTTTTTGGGGTATTATCGGGAATATGAATTGAAGTCTTATAGGCATCCCTGATCAAGCTGGCCTACCGTTAGGCTTTGTGCCTCCAGTTAGGCCTCCTACGCCTTTGGGCCTAGGACCAGCCTGCAATTAGGCCTCCTATGCCTTTGGGCCTAGGACCAGGCTCCAATTAGGCCTCCTACACCTTCGGGCCTAGGACCAGCCTCCAGTTAGGCCTCTTACGCCTTCGAGCCTAGGACCAGCCTCCAATTATAGGGAAATTACATATTGGTGTTCGGTTGGAGGGTAGCTAAGAAATGATTTTCTCCTTTCCCTCTTTGTTATAGTTAAATCTCTACAATTGTCTTATAAATTTTGTCCTTCACGGTCTAAAATTGGTCGAACGTGTTAAACTATATGGTTCAATTCATGTAACCTAACTCCATCCTGGTTTGTTTTCTGAACTATAGACATTTGGTCTGATATCTGAGTATTCGAATCCAGGATGATTCTGTACACTCATATCATATCTAGAATCTGATGTAATTAAGTTTAACATCGTAGTTTTATGTTTAGCCATATGTCTTCTTGTGCTTATAGCATCTTTTGGTAGTTCTGTATTACTGAGCTTTCCCAAGCTCACTATGTTTCACCATTGCAGGTTAAAGAAATCCAATCATGGATCTATGACAGATATCAGTTTGGGAGTTCCCTTGGTGTTGTACATAGAGTACGGTACTTGTGTATTAGCGGGCATGTACATCACGATTCATTTTACGATTGAGTCTGCATTTTGTTTCTGGATTGCAGTTTATGTAAACAAAATTTTAATATGGTTTAACAACAATTTTATTTTACAGTTTTAAATGTAATTGAAAGAATTTTCTTCAATTTTTATTGTGGGTTGCTCCGGTGACCCGAATGTGACCTCCTAGGCTTAGGTGTATCGCATAGGCGGGCTTAGGGGGTTACATTTAGTGGTATTAGAGCTTAGAGTTGCGTCTTTTTGGGTAGATCGGCCGATCTTCTGTCATTGGATGTTTGGTATGTGCATGCCCTTAGATCTTAATCATACTCTACCAAGCCGAGACTGATGTCGAATCATTTCCTGTAATAGGTGTATCTAACCACTCTGTCTATAATAGTTTGATCTGTGTTGGCAAGGAATGTTGGTAATGTTCGTCTATGATTTGGAATAACGTGATAAATTTGAATCTGGTTAAAGAATCTGAGATGGTTGATGCATGTGAATATGAATATCTAATTCAGATTGAGAATAAATGTTTGATTATGTGAGGTAACTGATACAAGATTACATGCAAGGCTATTTGGTGAAAATGATTATATTTGAGAATATTTTGACAAAAGTTTGATAAAAGTATTATGAATTTAAAAGAAATGTGTCTGTAAACGTGGTGAAAATGTAAATTCTATGGTGACTCAATTATGCCTAAAGGAAACAGTTGCCTGAGATGTTGTTGAAGGTAAGTGACATTCGTTTAAAACTTGATTATGTTTGATAAGCTTAGAAAAAGGGTGGCAAGGTGTATCGTTATATGTATCATACTGATTAAAACCTGATGTTCACATCTTGAATTTGGAAGGCCTTATGGGAAGCCTAGGGTACTTAGTGGAACTACAATTGCAGTTCTTCATATGTAAATTAATGGTCAACTGAGTGGAGTAATTCAGATTCTATAGGAGATACTTCAAGGTCGTATGATTGACTTCTGTGGTAGTTGGGAAGATTTCTTACCCTTGGCAGAGTCTGCATATAATAATTCCTATCAAGTTAGCATCAGTATGGTACCTTATGAGGCTTTGTATGGCCCTAAGTGTCGTACTCCTATCTGTTGGACAGAGTTGTATGATAGAAAGACTTTGGGTCCTAAAGTGGTTAGAGAGACGGAGAAAACAGTCAAATTGATCTGTGATCGCTTGAAAGAGGCTTTCGATAGATAAAAGTCTTATGATGATCGGAAGAGGAAAGATATCGAGTTTGAGAAGAAAGTTTTGAGATTTTGGCGCAAAAATAAGCTGAGACCGAGATTCATTGGGCCATATCGTATTGTGAAAAGAGTTGGACCAGTTGTTTATCAGCTTGATTTGCCTCCCCAACTTATTTGTATCCATGATGTATTTCATGTATCTTTGTAGAGATAGAATCATCCAGACCCAAGTCATATTATTCAGGTTCAGGATGTGGAACTGAGGCCAGACTTATCGTATGAGGAAAAGCATGTTCAAATCTTGGATTATGATGAAAGAATTCTAAGAAATAGACACATCCCTATGGTTAAGGTTCAGTGAAGTAACGTAGTTCTGCAGAAGCCACCTGGGAGACTGGGAATCTATGTGAGAGCAGTTCTCGCACTTGTATAGCCCAGGTAAATTTTTAGGACAAAATTTTTTTAGGGGGAGAGTTGTAACACCCTTAAAAATAATAATAAAAATAAATAAAAAACGGGAATTGCAGCCAAGGAGGTTTGAACCCGTGACCTTGGCTGCATAGTTAAGAGAGTTAACCATTGAGCCAAGGCTCTATTTCTGATATGAGTTTACGAAAAATAAAATTTAACTATATCTTAATCTACTACCAAACCAAAGATAAAACTAAACTAGACCCTTCATATCCCATTATTCGAACCAATTTCCAGATTTTTTTCCAAATCTTATCTCTTACCTAACCCTAATGGTTGCCGTCAAATCTAACTCACCGTCGCATCGTCTCGCTCACTGCCGGCACCAGAGTACTCCTCGTCGAGTCCCGAGTAAAACCCTTCAAACCACACGTTGATCAGCTTCACCGTCAGCCGTGGAGAACCGTTTAAAGGCTCGTCAAGATCCAGGGTTTCTCGCGTAAATTTTTGCAATTTTTGACCGTTCGTGGCGTCGGTTGGGCTCATCGGCGATCCAGGTGTACTCAGCGTGAAGAAGCGAGCAAAACCCCTCCATTAATCTTTTGATCGGCCTCTATTTCCACCTTCACCGGAGTTGCGCAAAATCTTTCGGGATTCCTCCGATTTGGTGAGTTTGGGTAAGTCTTTAGTTAATTTTCGGTTTGATTTTCTGTATTAAAGGTCGTGGAGATAAAATCGAGTCAAGAGGTACAATTTGGTGTTTTTTTCGGCCGTGCATGGGCTTCACGCGCCGTTCCGGGGTGAATTCCAGCTGCCATAAACGGTGGCCTCTGAACCGGGCCAGTCCAGTAGTAAACCGACCTGGCCAGACCCGATCCACCCGACCAAAACTGAACCGAGTTAGAACTCAACCAACCTGAATCTGACCCATTGATATGACCTGACCCAACCTATTGACTAAGTCAACTCGGTGAGTCAACCCGTTTGAGTTAACTCAGTAAGTTAACCCGATCGAGTCAACCAGTGAGTTGACTCACTTGAGTCAAACCATTGACTGCTAACGTCAACATTGATCGTTGACCATTGACTGATGACGTCAGTGTTGACTTTGACTGTTGACGTCAGCGTTGATTTTAACTGCTGACGTCAGCGTTTATTTTGCCCAAAAAGTCAAAATTTTTGAAAACCCCTTTTTACGTTTTTTGACATTCTGAATCTTTTTATGAAGCCCGTTTCATGAAATTCAAACCCGAAAGCCTCCGAAACTGACTTTGAACCCAAACTTGAGAATGTGTTTAATTATTCAGTTCGATAGCTATGAAATGAAATTAAGGATTGATCATGAACTATATGTATAATTGAAGGAATTAATGACTGCAAATAACCGTAATGCCCTACGGGTTTGAGGCATGACCTATAAATCAGTTATTCTTGACATTGTAACAATAACAGAGAGTTATTACATAAATACATGTTCAAACTTTCTAGGCTTGTTCTGAGATGATATGGGACAGTGATCTGTTCAGATGTACAACGCAGCCAGAACTAAATATTGAACACAGATAAGGTGTACCAATTTTGAATGCTTGGGAAGTAATGCATTGACGAGATGTGTTTAGTGGAATGGCCATGGAAGTTGGGCAAACTGATAGCATTCATTAGCATCGCAAATATTCGACTTAACCTTATTGGGGACAAATAACTAAATCATCCCCCTGAATGTTAAAATAACCAAAATACCCTTTATGAGCTAAATTGTTAGAACCTTCCTGATATATTTGGAATCCTGAATGATCCTAAACTATCTGAATTTTTGAACTCATTCCAGTATATCTGAACTACTACATGATCGTTATATTCTGAAATTCTGAATGGTTCTGAAGAACTAAGTTTTCAATGTCGTAGTGATGTCATTTTCACTGGACCCCTTGTATGACAATCCCTTCTGAAAATTGTTCAGAATCTATAAAGTATACTTTCTGATATGATACTGTAACTATTTGTTCCGATTTAAAAGTATGACTATTTTATAAATTGAAAGTTCAACATCTGATTCAGATGATTTCCTGTCTACCGGCTAAATTGAAGTTTTCTAGGGTATTATCGGGAATATGAATTGAAGTCTTATAGGCAGCCCTGATCAAGCTGACATACCGTTAGGCTTTGTGCCTCTAGTTAGGCCTCCTACGCCTTCGGGCCTAAGACCAACCTCCAGTTAGGCCTCCTACGCCTTTGGGCCTAGGACCAACCTCCAGTTAGGCCTCCTACGTCTTCGAGCCTAGGACCAGCCTCCAGTTATGGGGAAATTGCATATTGGTGTTCAGTTGGAGGGTAGCTAGAAATGTTTTTCTCATGTCCCTCTCTGTTACAGTTAAATCTCTACAGTTGTCCAAAAAATACCATCCTTCCCAATCTAAAATTGGTTGAACGTGTTAAACTATCTGGTTCAATTCATGTAACCTAACTTCATCCTGGTTTGTTTTTTGAACCATAGATATTTGGTCTGATATCTGAGTATTCAAATCCAGGATGATTCTGTACATTCATATCATATCTAGAATCTGTTGTAATCAAGTTTAACATCGTAGTTTTATGTTTAGCCATATGTCTGCTTGTGCTTATAGCATCTTTTGGTAGTTCTGTATTACTAAGCTTTCCCAAGCTCACCATGTTTCACCATTGCAGGTTAAAGAAATCCGATCATGGATCTATGACCGATATCAGTTTGGGAGTTCCCTTGGCGTTGTACGTAGAGTACGGTACCTGTGTATTAGCGGGCATGTACGTCACGATTCATTTTATGATTGAGTCTGTATTTTGTTTTTGGAATTTAGTTTATGTAAATGAAATTTTAATATGGTTTAACAACAATTTTATTTTACAGTTTTAAATGTAATTGAAAGAATTTTCTTCAGTTTTTATTGTGGGTTACTCCGGTGACCCAAATGTGACCTCGTAGGCTTAGGTGTATCGCATAGGCGGGATTAAGGGGTTTCACTTTCCTTAATCCTTGTTGCATCATATTGAACCAATCACTCTCATATTCATTATTGGCCTTTCGCTGCAAAGTCAAAACAAAATTTTGTATTTTATTGATCTAATATTTCAGCAGAATTTAAGATGACCAATCTTTCTAGATTCGTCTTCTTAACCCTTAAAAATGATAGAATTATCAGATTTTGTCTGAATTATGACTTATCATGAATATTCACTTGTTCCAATACTTGAGAGAAATTTAATTATTTCAGAAATCATGGATATATTAGTCTATAGAAGTTTTGGTGTTCGAATATATATATATATATATGTTGATCATTTTGGTCATCACACACACTCAAGTCCCTTTGGTCCTTCCAAAAAATTTATTCATTTCAAAAACTCATCATTTCGGATAATTTAGAAATTTTGTTGCTTGAGAAAATTTCAATTAATTCTATTATGTAGTTCAATTTTAGAATTCCATAGCACTTTTGGAAATTTTAACATCAAGCTTTGTCTAGAATTCGAGATAAACTCATGCCATTTACTATCTCTTATATTAGATTCATGATACCAGAATATTTCCCAATAATTCAAGTGTTTCAGATAGCGTAAAGGATTTATCAAATCAAGTGTAGATTTCAGATCATTTTCATAGATGGAGGTGTGTTTGACATTCATACAACTCAAGGGTAATTTCTTCATCTCAAAACCAATAATTTAGATATTAATTACATTAACATGAGTAATCAGAATTTGAGATTTACTGAATATTAATTATCTACTAAACTCAGAGATCCTCTTTATTAAACTTCTTATTCAAATTCCAGATCTTGACTAGATTACCCTTCTCATGTTACGTAATAATTTGACTTAAACAGGGCTTACAACTCGCTTAAGCATAATCATGCATGTATTAGCCAGATACCATCATGTTTTATAAAGCATGCAAGAGGTAGTAAGGTATTACCTCGGATCGGTGTTATGTTGGTCGACCCTTGATACTCTATTCGAACACTCTTGAACCTGAATTCGACGTCCTTCAACCATCTCGAATCCAAAGATGTGTGAATACCTTCAATTAACATATCCATAATCAGTTCTTATTAATGAGCACATAAACTGAATTATTAACTACATACACAAGTTCAGGTTTAAGGTCTTATTTAGAGGCTTTCATGTTAGAATTTGGCAAAACAGACTTCAAAAATGGACTCAATACGTCGAAAAACATAAAATAGTGGTTTTAGAAAGAAAAAAATTAACTTTTTAGTCAAAGTCAACACTGACATAATGTTGACATCATTCGTCAAAAGACAACAGTCAATGCTGATGTCATCGGTTAACACTGATGTCAACGCTCAAGAGTTAATTCAACGGTCAACTAGGTTAACTCGGGCGAGTTAACTCGCTAAGTTAGCTCGAATGGGTTGACTCACTGGGTTGACTTAGATAACTGGTCAAACTTAGGCCAAGTCAACTCAGGTCAGGTCTGGACCAAGTTGGTAGGACGGGCAGACGGGTTGGACCAGGTTAGATCAGGCTCGGGTTATTGGGCATTAAACTAGATGGGTTTAGGGCTTTGGGCCTTAAACAGGCTGACCCACTCTAAACTAACAAACTTGGTCAATTATTGGATAGGGTAGGGGTGTTGGGCCAGTTTACTGGCTCAGTTCAAAGGCCAAACTGAGTCCAAGGCTGGTCTAGCCGGTCCGGTTCGAGGGCCACCATCCAAGGTGGTCAAAAATTGCCTTGGATGGCGCGTAACGCCCACGTACGGCCCAAACTGAAACATCATTAGAAAGACGCAAAAATTCATTTCAAGCACAACCATTATCTCGAACATCCCAGATCAGATTAGAAACCTTACCAAACTTACCTCAAATCAAAAAACAGAGAAAAGTCTCCGACGAGGCTTTGAGCAGTGTCGGCCTGGTGATCGGTGACTGGAGTTATGCTCACCTCGACGTGGGGAATTAGCTACACTGGTGGTGTCTCTCACCGGTGATGGAAGCGGCCGAAAAAGGTGAAAAACTAAGGGGGTGAAAAACCCTTGAATTGATGACGTTTCAATCAAACTTTCGTGGCAAACAGAGCAGCAAATCTGCGCATGGCAGCCAGGGTTTTGCTTAGGGCTTGATGACTGTAGCAGGGGTAATGGCGGTGCAGGACACCGTCGAATGATAAGGGAGATCAGAGACGGTGGCCGGTGTGGGAATGTGAGGGGTCGAGGGAGAAAGAAATAACTGGATGTTTCTTAAGTCTTGAAATAAGGCATTGAATACGGCATGTGAATGATTCTGACCTTATTTATTAGTGGTTCAGATCAATGGAATGTAATATAAAAGAAGGTTGGTGCGGGACTTAACCAAGAACATCCTTTGCCCAACTAGCTAAGGCTTGGGTTTAACAAGTAGTGGGTCATGAGATCAAATCCTCACAGCTACAAACTTTTTTTGCATCATTTTCATTCATTTTTTCATTTTTTATACTTTAGGGGTGTTACAACTCTCCCCCTAAAAGAAAATTTCGTCTTCAAAATTACCAGAGTTAGAGAAATGCAAAAACTGCTCTTTCACTCATTCTTGTACTGAAACTTATCTATTAGAGTATCCTTATTTCTCGGGACTCTCAGTCGGTCGCAGATCAATCTAGTAGTGACCTCAGTCACTCGGATTGTCTTTTGACCTAAAGTTATCCTATCATACATCTCATACCAACTAATCAAAATATAATATTTGAATTCATACTGAACTTCATACGCTGCCAAACAAACACTTGTCTAATAACTTTTATTATAACTAGTTTCAATCAGGGATAAGAAACCTTCCAATTACCACAGAAGTCAATCATACGACCTTGGAGTATCTGCTCTAGGATCTGAATTATTCTACTAGGTTGACCATCAATTTACGGATGAACAATTGTAACTGCAGTTCAAATAAGTACTCAAGGCCTCTCACAAAGCCTTCCAGAATCAGGATGTAAACATCATATTTTAATTAGTAGGATACATATGACGGTACACTGTGCCACTTTTCCCCAAAATGTCTTTCTTTAAACTGATCAAACATAACCAATGTTTTAAACGGATGACATTTACCTTCAGTGTAATATTCAGGTAACTATTTCCTTCGTATATAACGGAGTCACCATAGAATTTACACTTTCGTCGTGTTCAAGGACACATTTCTTTTAAATTCATATTGCTTTTATCAAATTTCCATCAGAATATTCTCAAACATAATCATTATCACTGAATAGCCTTACATGAAATCTTGCATCGGTTACCTCACCTAATCAAACAATTATTCTCAATCTGAATCAGATATTCAATTTTACATGCATTAACCATCTCAGGTTCTTTATCCAAATTCATCACGTCAATCCAAATCATAGACAAACATTACCGACATTCCTTGCCAGTACAGATCAAGCTATTATGGACAGAATGGTTAGATGCATTTATTACAGGAAATGATTCGGCATCGAAGTCTCGACTTGGTAGAGTACAGTTAAGATCTAGGGGCATGCACAGACCAGACACCCTATGACAAACGATCGACCGATCTACTCAAAAAGACATAACTTGGCTCTGATATCACTAAATGTAACCCCTAGACCCGCCTATGCGTTACACTTGAATCTAGGAGGTCACATTACGGCCACCGGAGCGACCCACAAAAAAATTAGATAAACAAATTTAAATCAATTAAAAACATTAAAACAAATTCTAAATTTAAAAATACAAGTTCAAAAATTACTCATTTAATAGAAAAATGTTCATATTTATATATATGTTATAAAATGAATTACAGACTCAAATATAAGTCAAGACATGACATACATGCCCCCTAATTACACATGTACCATACTCAGCAAGTAGTGACGAAGGAACTCCTATGTTGATGTCAAAAACAGCACCATGACCAATCTTTTAACCTGCGATGGAAAAATTAACAAAATGAGCTTTGGGAAGCTCAGTAATACAGAACTACCAAGAGATGCTAAAGGCACAAGCAAGTATATGGCAAAACGTAAAGATGTCATGATGTTCTGACAACACTAGGGTCTGCTTTTGATTCAATATTCTAATAAATTGATTTATATGAAGGCAACAAAGATTTCTTTCTTCGACCACTCGAGTATCAGGCGAAAAGCCTATAATCCAAAGAATCGAAAGAGAGGTAACTTATGAAAGTTAATCTCAGAAGTTTAGTGTGTTCCATCTATTACTAATCAAGAATAATAAATAGAATGTTCTCAAAAACTGAAGAGTTTTGGCAAGGGTAAAAAGGGATAGAAAAAACTTTAATATCAACCCTACTACCCTCCAACCATACTCCGTTATACAGTTCCCTAGAACTACATTCATAAGGTCTTACCCTAGGTCCAAAGGGCGTAGGAGCCAACCTGAGGGGATGCCTTAGGTCAATAAGGACTTACCCTAGGTCTGTTGGACATAGGTGCCAACCTAAGAGGATGCTTCGGTCCATAAGGAATTACCCGAGCTGAAGCATCAAAACCTACCCAAGGAGTTTCCTTGGGTCCATAAGAAATTACCAAGTTGAAGCATCGGAACCTACCCAAGTGGTTTCCTTGGGTCCATAAGGAACTACCAACGTTGAACCTGCAGAAACTTAATATCATATCCCAGAAGTACCCCAAATCAGATAGTTTAATAAAGTCAGATGAAATGAAAATAAAATAATAATCATACAAATACTTTCAGAATATCTAAAATTGGAGAGTATGTTTTCAGATCAGACACAGAAATGTAATTTCAGGCAGATATGATTTATGATTCAGGTCCGAGAGAGGGGCATTGTTTCGGATCAAACGAAATATACATGTGCAAGAAATGCACTAAACGGTTTGATCGACACCTAGGGATCCTTGATAAACACTGCCAGGAGACATTGATCTTCGGTCTATTTAGGTTGATTTCCTAATTGAGGACCTTATTCGAAAGAGTTTCATTATTATTGGCTTCATCCAAGTACTCATGAGTTTGCACCTCATGGTCACTCAAAAATTTTGGTTATCCTTAATTCGCACGAATTTAGGTATATCGAGGTAAATTCAAGATTTTGAGTGGTTCAAGATCAAACAAAATCTTAGGTATATCAGATTTATTCAGGATTTTTAATATACTCGAAAAGTACCAAACAATTTGCTCAAAAAGACAATTTGGGTCATTTTAACTCCCATGTCGATTTGGTAATTTATCTCAAGAGGTAAAGACTTTCCCCACAATATACGTGATTTCCAGCGGTTAATCAAACTTTCACAATCATTCGCTTCAACCATAACTCACTTTATTGGGGTTCCCAGTATTCAACAGATACGCCTCGCGAGCGTTCTTTCCTTAATCCTTTCTGCATCACACTGAACCAATCACCCTCATATTCATTATTGGCCTTTCGTTGTGAAGTCAAAACAAAACTTTGTATTTTATTGATCTAATATTTTTAGCAATATTTAAGATGACCAATCTTTCTGGATTTGTCTTCTCAACCCTTAGGGATGATACAATTATCAGATTTTGTCTGAATTATGACTTATCATGAATATTCACTTGTTCTAATACTTGAGAGAAATTTAATTATTTTAGAAATCATGGATATATTAGTCGATTGAAGTTTTGGTGTTCGAATATATATATATATATATATATATATATATATATATATCATTTTGGTCATCATAGGTACTCTAGTCCCTTTGGTTCTTCCGAATAATTTATTTATTTCAGAAACTCGATGTTATGTCGGTCGACCCTTGATACTCCATTTGAACACTCTCAAACCCGAATTCGACGTCTTTCAACCATCTCGAATCCAAAAATGTGTGAATACCTTCAATTAACATAATCCATAATCAGTCCTTGCTCACGAGCACATAAACTGAATTATTAACTACATACACAAGTTCGGGTTTAAGGTCTAATTTAGAGGTTTTTGGGTTAGAATTTTGCAAAACATACTTTAAAAACGGACTTAGGACGTCGAAAAACATAAAATAGTGGTTTCGGGAAAAATTAACTTTTTAGTCAAACTCAACGCTGACGTTAGCATGATATCATGCTAACATCATCAGTCAAAAGTCAATGGTCAATGCTGACATTATCAGTCAACACTGACCTCGGCGTTCAACGATCAATGCTGATGTCATCGGTCAACACTGACATCAGCGATCAACTGGGTTGACTCAGGCGAGTTAACTCACTGAGTTAACTCGGACGGGTTGACTCACTAGGTTGACTCAGATAACGGGTCAAACTTAAGTCGGGTCAATTTGGGTCGGGTTTGGACCAAGTTGGTGAGTCGGGCAGACGTGTCGGACCAGGTTAGATCGGGCTCGGGTTAGTGGGTATTGAACTAGAGAATTTGGGCCTTAAAAGGCTGGCCCACTTTAAAATAACAGACCTGGTCTGTGTAGCGACTATTTTTTTCTGTACCGAAGGCCGCTACAAAAAATTAATAAAAATAATCGTGTTTGGAAGGGGTTTCTCACTTTTATTGAAAAATGTTTAAAAAGGAGATATTTTAGAAAAACTCGTATTTTGAAAATGGAGCTGCCATCGACCACTGTGGTAAGCCAGACACCGTAAAGACAAAAACCAGAAATTTTCTAATAAACTGGGTTCGTAAGTTAGTTACGGATGGGGAAGGGTTAACACCCCCACACCGCCCAAAACTGGTACCAAATAGGTTCGTGTCGTATTTTTAAAGAAAAATAGAGAATTCGATTTAATTTAATTATTAATTCCTAAAATGCATGTTTCGAATATTAATTTTGCCTTAATCCACAGTACTAAAGGAGATGACACCCGGAGACCGAGATGACACTTCCACTAGAATATCGAAATAAAGGCCTAATACTATACGTGAGAAAAATATGCATGAATAAATAAAAAACTATATTAAGAAACAACAACATGATATGAAATGTAATCTAAACTAACATAAACACATATACGTGGTATACATATAAAAATAGGAGTACGAAAACAGATGATATGATAAAATAGACATATATATTATGAACATATAAATATATATTACACATATATAAGGTATGACAAATATAATATATAGCCTACATTAAAATATACAAAAGTAACGTATATAAAAACAGTGTAGCGTAGAAGTATACATACATATAGATATATATATATATATATTAAAATATACATCGAATCAAAATAATAAGGTATTTATATTATCAGAAACATAATAAGTGAAACAAATCATATGTTAGGTAAAAATGAATATATGCGTAAAAACGTATGCAAACATGTATGGTATAAACTTATATAAGAATAATCAATTAAATCTAATCATGCAATAAATATAAACATGCCATACAAATTCAACCACTTAAGCAATTAAAATACATACCAGTTTTAAAATGAAACAACCAACTAAAGCACAAATCAAGGAATACATTAAAATAAACATGGAATTAAAAAGCCTAAAATAACCTGCATAATTCAAATAAATAAAGAAACAATAATGAAATTAACGAACATGAAAAAAGGGACATAAATACTACACATAGATTAAGAGATATAACTATAAACATATGTACGTAACCATAAAAAGGAAATAAAAAAAAAGAAATTAAAGGAAATATATAAGAATAATGACCAAATATATATATATAAACTAGAACATATATACTAATAAATACATACATATACGTATCTCATACTCCCACACATATAGGATATTAGCATATAATATGTATAATATACATAACTATTATAGCTAGGATATATATATATGCCGTACGTAATATATATATATATATATGTATGTATATAATATAATATTTTATTGTATAATAACATATGTATATATAACAAAATTTAAAGACGTTAATCTAAAATATGGGGGACTAAAAGGGTAATTAGCCCAAGGATCTCGGATCGAAATGGATAATAAGGATGCAAATGCAAATGCAAAAGCTTGAAAAATCCTCAGGGACTGCGGAAAGAATTAACATGGGGCAGAGGTCCTTAAAAATGGTAATTAAACTGAAATATGGTGCGAGTATAAAAGCTAAAAAAACATGAAAAAGATTTCATTTCCCCCTTTTTTTTAAAAAACTGATCTAACCCTCCCCATATTTCTCTGAAATGAGTTCTGCTAGGGTTTTTCAAACCCAGGATCCGGCAGACTCCTACCGTCTGCCGTTCGCCGCCCGATACCGCCGACCGTCGTTCACAGGTGCCGGCAAAATCCCAAAAAATCAAAAAATGCTCCTCCTTTTACACTGAACCTAGATCCTGCCTCGGATTTTTTTTTTAAAAAAAAAACTTCTTTTTCTTAGATCTAAGAAAACCCAAAGTCAAAAAACCCTAAAAATCCCTCTTTTTATAAAACGTGACCATCTATCATCAGAGACGATGGCCTCAACCATCCGAACGGCGGCGATTCAGTGCCTTCCTAAGGTAAACACTCGAAACCTTCCATTTTGTTATTATTGTTTTTTATTTGAACGGTAAATAAAGTAGATAGATGACTTTTTTCAAAGTTTTTCTCTTTTCTTTCTGTATTATTCCTCTTGATAACTGATATTACAATGGTTTTGTTCGAATATATATATGAATTTTGGTACATGCAAATAATAAAAAAAAAACCTAATCTAAACTGTTTGAATGGACTGCTTGGGATTCGAAATCTGATAATTCCCAATTTTTATATTTTTTTGTCTTTTTTGTGCAAGTGGCGTATTGAAAAAGCCGGTGATGGCGGCTTGATTTCCGACCACATAGATTGGTGAAGCTAAACGGCTAGGAGCGTGGGCGCGTGATGAAGACGAACGATTGCGGCGGTGGACGGCATGCGTGCTTGGAAGATCTAGAAAGTTCCTTTGGCTCGATCTGGACCGTTTGATCAGATCTAATCTAACGATCAAATTTGGACGGCTGCAAAAATAAAAGGATGGGTTAAGTTATAAGATATGGTTAGATATTTAGGGTTTTTTAGGGTTTTTTTTTTTTTGCCAACCAGGCCAGTGTAATATTAGTATTGGGTTGTAAATGGACTTGATAATTAATAAACATTGGGCTTTATATTTAAATATAATCTGATTTGTTTTAGTTAATGTATAATATAATAATATAATATATAATAATACAATATATATATGCATATACAAATATACATTCATAGACACGTGCAATATATAATAATACACATAATTATACATACAAGCTCACGCAATTCACACATACATACTAATAACAATAAAACATACAATATATAGATATAAGTACATGCATACGTACATACATCACATACTTAATAACATTAACAATAATAACCCTAATAATAATATAATATACAATATTATAGTGATTACATTCTATTATTGGACAGGGTGGAGGTGTTGTTGAGCCAATTTACTGGCTCAGTTCAAAGGCCAGACCAGGTCCAAGGCAGGTCTGGCTCAAGGGCCACCATCCAAGGCGACCAAAAATTGCCTTGGATGGCGCGTAATGCCCACGCGCGGCCCAAATTGACCGAAACATCAAAAAGACGCAAAAACTCATTTCAAACACAACCATTATCTCGAACATCCCAGATCAGATCAGAAACCTTACCAAACGTACCCCAAATAAAAAAACAGAGAAAAGTCTTCGATGAGGCTCCGAACGGTGCCGGCCTGATGATCGGTGACTGGAGTTATGCTTGCCTCGACGTGGGGAATTAGCTACACTGGCGGTGTCTCTCACCAGTGATGGAAGCGACTGAAAAAAATGAAAAACCGAGGGGTGAAAAACCCTTGAATCGCCGATGCTTCAATCGAGCTTTTGTGGCAAACGGAGCGGCGAATCTACGCGTGGCATCCGGGGTTTTGCTCAGGGCTCGATGGCAGCCGTAGGGGTAACGGTGGTGCACGATATCGTCAAGCGGTGAGAGAGATCGAAGACGGTGGCCGGTATAAGAATGTGAGGGGTCGAGAGAGAAAGAAATATCTGGATATTTCTTAATTCTTGAAATAAGGCATTGAATACGGTAGGTGAATGATTCTGACCTTATTTATTGTTGGTTCAGATCAATGGAATATAATATAAATAAGGGTTGGTGCGGGATTTAACCAAGAAGATCCTTGGACCAACAGGCTAAGGCTTGGGTTTATCAAGTAGTGGGTCATGGGGTCAAATAATCACAGCTGGAAACTTTTCGCTTTTCATTCATTTTTTTCAGTTTTTAATACTTTAGGGGTGTTACAGGGCCCGCGAGTTTGGGTTGTTGGTGGGTCAACTAGTTTGGTGGGTTTAGGCCTTTGGGTTGTAGTTTCTGTTGGGATCAATTTAAGCTGCTCAGACAGATCTGAGTGGTTACAAACTAAATTGCACAACAAAGATGCCAATTTATTCCCAAACTCCTACAATATCTATGAACTATCAAAATCCCTCCAAACACCTACATCAGGGAATAATGTGCATTTATATCCGTTCAAACTCATATTTTTTAGATGTTATATTAATGATCATTCCATCTGAACGAAGATTCAGCCGGCCAAAACTATAAGTAATTTTACCTCCAATTTTGTACATGATTACATAATTTGAGTTCTATTGAAGTTATAGGAAATTTCATTGGCTCAAAATCTAGATGACTTCTATGTTCTTATGGCATCCTAGAATTCTTTTTTTCTTTTTTGGATTCTAAGCATAATGTTGAATATATACATTTATGTTCGATTCTCACATTTATGAAAATTTTGTCAAAGAGTTATATTCCATATAGGACAACAATGGTTGACGCGTTTTGTTGAAAAGGCTCAACTAGGATGCTTCCTCCATTTCCTTAATCTAAAAAGCTTGTGGTCACTATTAATGCCTGGATGCCTACAAAAAGACAAACAAAACTACTAGTTTGGAAAAAGCTTGTGGTCATTATTAATGCCTGGATGCCTACATAAAGACAAACAAAACTACTGGTTTGGAAAAATTGTAACTTGAACACAAGTCATGAATTTCTCCCTTTTGTGAACTCTTCTATTAAAAGTAAAACGTGTACTCTTTTGTTTTATTAACGTCGGACATATATGTCCCATATAATTATTTAAAAAGAATAAACGTAATATATTTGTTTTAATCCATGTTCAAAGTTTAGGGTTGTTTCTCGTCACAATATTGTCCCTAAAATTCAGTCCTATAGATACTTCTTAGAAGTATGACGTGTTTTATCACTACACCCAACACATATTAATAATTAGAGTTTTGAATTAGCATAATCAGAATGATTTCTATAACCCTTTCTGTTGCTCTAGAGTTGTGGATCAAAACCAAATGAAATCTTGTTGACTCTATTAGGTAGCTAAAGTGTGCTTCATGCTTGCCTATTAGTTCCTGTCATTTTCTTAATCTAATAAGCCAATGGTCGTTAATGGCGGCCTCCGTAGAGACAAACAACTTTACTACCAACTATTAAAACATGAATTAAACAAAGACCAGCTAACTTTTGTTGGAAATCCAACGGACCCAACACACTAAATGTAGAAGATCTAAGACTGACTACTAATACTATATTAATTTTTTGAGTCGATTAGCCTTTCTATCTTCTAATTTCTTAATACACAATACTTTAGGCAGTAATGCGGATCATACACTATTTAAGCGGTAAATCGATCATATACTATTCAGGTGACAATGTCAACCATATAACGTTTAGGCGACATAGCCGACCATATAATACCAATTAAGTACATTAAAAAATACATAAACTAAATCTTAACCGAAAAATTTCTAATTACAAAAAAATAACATTTTTATTAGTACACAAAAATATTACAACCACATGTACTTCAACAATTTCTCAAAAAAAAAATTCCCACGTACACACACTCTCCTCACTTATTCTCAACTTGCACTCACAAGCTTCACTCACTCCTCGCACCCACGCCACTTTTCACGCCACACACTTTCAAAAAAATGACAAAGCCTATATATACAGGCAGACTATGTCGGGGGATTGTACATTGTTATAATATTATATTATTTTACTTTGTTTCGCTTTCTAGAGAACTCTAGAATTCTTGAGACAGTGCACTTGTCTCTAGAATCATGGAGAGAGAAATCATGGAAAGAGAAATCAGTGACTTCTTTAGCACTTTCTCAATAACTTCTCTTTACATATGTTTTACAGAACATACCAAATGCTTCTATAAAATTATCAAACTTCGATTTACTCATACTCATTGTTAGTATGTCTATATCTTGTTCATTTGTTTTCATCGACACCATTTTGATCTCTTTTTCAACGACCTTCTTGATAAAGTTGTTTGTTACTCCATTGTTGACTAAGACACATACTAGTCCTCCAGTCTTCACTTGATTGATCAACAATCTCTTCTTTTTGAACTTAGACACCGTAACATTAGACTTGATGGAGTTGAGGATATGGAGAGATATCATACCCGTCTCTCCTTGTTGATATCTTTCTTCATTTATAGTTAAAAGTTTACTTCTTTTTAGATACTCTTGAGGCAGATGTGATCCTCCCAAATAGCAATGGTATAAACTATCTTCTTTATTTTACCATTTTTACGCCACAACCATAGTAGCATAGTATATTTCAAATAAAGTGATGCATGCTCGATCTTCCTAGCATCCTTCATGACGTTTGTGGCTTGGATGTATTATTCCAAGCACCATAGAAAGTTATCTACATATTTTGTGTTTTTAACCCCTTTAGAAGACTTGGGTTTAGAAACTTCTACCATCGAAGAAGTTAGAATTGGGACGAATGAGGTAGCTCCTCATTTTTGAGCTAGTGTCTTCCTAAGAAGCATCATCTCCTCCCTCATATTATTCAATTCCCCATGTACCACCTTAAGCGCTTCTCTTAGAGCTTTGTTTTCTTCCTTAAAGATAAGGATTTCACTAGAAGAAGTCTTACATTGTTGTGAACACTTACTTGTAACCTTATTTAGGGCTTTCAACATTTCTTTGCGACGCTCGTTGACTTTCACTTAACTTGGACGAAGCTCCTCATATGTAGGTTGATGTACAACCGTCTTCCATAGACTTTTATCCTTCAAGGGAGAGCTTTCTCTTTCTTCACTTGGATCTGATGCTTGCTCTTCCCCTTCTTTTTTATCTTTTGAAATCTCTTCTAAGCCATGAGATTTCAGAAGTCTGTTCCTCTAATGTGACCACCAGGAAAAAACTTCATTAAACACCACATTTCTTGAAGTGTAGCACTCGTAATTGGTTGGATCATAACATCTCCAACTTTTTTGTACATCGTTCATGCCTTGAAGCTTCTTCTCATCATTGGTTATATCATTGGAGCACCCAAAATCGACGATCCAATCCCTCTCCTAGTCAAGTTTTGACTACATGATTATTGCAAGAGCTGGTTCTTCCATGCCTTCTTCGACCTCTTCTTCATCACTGTAGTTCGTCTTTGAGTCTTTGGTTGCTAAAAGAGATGATTCCTTTATGTCTTCTTTAACAAAAAGTCCATATTCTACATCCTATTCTTCCTCGCTGATGGAAGCTTCCAACATGACCTCATTCTCCTCCTCTTTTGTGTTGGTCATGTTTTCTTGGAAAATTTATCGCCTGAGTAACCAACAATTTCGAGCAAAATGGCCCTTCTTGCCAAAGTTAAAACATTCACCACTTTGTCTTCTATCGATCTCCTTATTTTGTTGTCGATAGTCTTTTTGTCCATGTCGAGCTCCCTCTAAAGTGTTACTTCTTTCTATTGGGTGGAGTTTGTCTCCTTGTGTCCTCATTTCCTTCATCACTCCTTGTCTTCGTGTCGTACCTTTTTATTGCTGGTGAAAAGTACCTCCTCTTTGTCTTTTATAGTTACTCCACTCATTTGTTTGGCTAATTTCTCCTGATTAGCCAATAGGTTCTCCAGCTCGACTAAGGATGGTTAAGTAGGCCATCCCGTCACGACGATAATAAATGCATTATACTCAAGTCTTAGGCCATGGATTATAATTTTCTTTATTCTTGCCTCGCTCACTTTCTCCTCTGGTACAAGTTGAGATATCTCACGACAAATAAATTTTACCTTGGTAAAATACTCAGCAACAAATATGTTTCCTTGTGAAATACTAGCAAGCTCATTTTTCAAGAGTTGGATGTGTGCTTCATTCTTCTTTAAAAATAACTTCGCCAAAATTTCCTAGGCTGTCTTTGGTGTCTTGTCATCGCGAATATGCTATAATAGGTCTTCCTCAATTGTGATCTTTAATATATATAAAGTCTTCCCAGCCTTGATCTTCTATTTTTTCAAGGCTTCGACATTCTCCCTCGGTGGAGAAGTTGTGCCAGTGCCGACGACTATTTCCCACAAATCCTGACTTTGTAGGTAGAGCTCTATGCATGTCTTTCAATAACCGTAGTTGTGGTTATTGAGCTTCCTAATCCCGTTGTTTGTGCTTCCAAAGTCTGCCATGATTGCTGACGCCCGACGTCAATTAAGCTTGGTTTCAAACCAAAAACTTTACAGTCCTTGATTGTATTCTAGCAGAGTCTCCCCTTAGCACATTGATGCAATGCCGACCATTGTAAGCATCCAACGCTTACCGAAGCTTTCTCCACTAGTAATGATCCCAGACCGTCCGCTCTGATATTAATTGTTGAAAACTAGACGAACCAATACACTCACTATGGAGGACCCAAGACTGACCACTAGTACTACACCAACTCCTTAAACCGGTTAGCCTTTCTATCTTTCGCACAATACCTTAGGCGACAGTGCCCACCATACACCGTTTAAACAGTACTGACTATATAATTTTCAGACAATATAACCTACCATATAATACCAATTAAGTACACTAAAAAATGCATAAACTAAAACTTAATCGAAAAACTTAATTACAAAAAAAATATTTTTATTAATACACAAAAATATTACAACCACATACTTATACTTCAATAATTTCTCAAATTTTCCCACGTACACACACTCTACTAACTTATTCTCAACTTGCACTCACAAGCTTCACTCCTCACTTGCACCCACGCCACTTTTCACGCCACACACTCTTTCAAATAATGACGGCCTCTATATATAGGCAGACTATGTCGGTGGATTGTATATTACTTTTGTTTTGCTTTATTAGAGAACTCTAGAATTCTTGAGACAGGACAATTGTCTCTAGAATAATGGAGAGAGAAATCAGTGACTTCTTTAACAACTTCTTTGGAAATTACATAGAAACTTTCCGAAGGAACCCTGTGGGAAATTACTGACTTCAGCAACAACTCATAAGCAGTCCTCCATTTCAGCCTCTATAAAATAGGGCAGTTAACATAGTTCTGGAACACTTCAAATAGCTTCAAGGAGTTGCGAAAAAATGGTGATGATGGGAGAAATGTTGAATTTAGGCTCCACAATGGGCACTTTGATGCTTGTTTATACCGTTTGTAAACAGTTCTCCCCTCTTCATCTTCAACTCTATTTGGAAAAGTACTTCAATAAGATTGTGAGGTTCTTATATCCTTATGTCGAGATCACCTTCGATGAGTTCACCGGGGAACGCTTGAACGAAGCCTATTCTGCCATCAAAAATTATCTCAGCGGCAAGTCTTCGGCGTCGGCGAAACGTCTCAAGGCTAATGTTGTGAAAGATAGTCAAGCCGTAGTCCTTACTATGGATTATAATGAAGAAGTTACGGATGAATTTCAAGGGGTTAAAGTTTGGTGGTCCGCAAAGAGAACACTTCCTACAACACAACGGATTGCTTGGTATCCCGACGATGATGAAGAGATCTTACAAGCTTACAGTCCATAAACGCCATAGGGAATTAATCACCAAATCATATATTAGCCATGTGTTGGAGGAAGGCAAGGAAATCGCGAGGAAAAATCGGCAACGGAAGCTCTATTCGAACAAACCAAGTGAAAACTGGTACGGCTATCGAAGCAGGAAGTGGAGCAGTGTAGCGTTTGAACATCCTGCAACGTTTGATACATTGGCAATGGATGCGAACATGAAAGTGGAAATCAAGAACGATTTGATCAAGTTTAGCACTGCCAAAGATTACTATGCTAGAATTGGGAAGGCTTGGAAACGTGGATATCTTCTTTATGGTCCTCTAGGGACCGGGAAATCCTCGATGATTGCGGCCATGGCGAACCTATTGGACTATGATGTTTATGATCTCGAACTCACTGCGGTAAAGGAAAACGCGGAGTTGAGAAGGCTTTTGCTCGATACATCGAACAAGTCGATTGTGGTGATCGAGGATATCGATTGCTCCCTCGATCTCACAGGCCAAAGGGAGAAGAAGAAGAAGAAGAAGAAGAAGACGGGGAAAGATGGGAATGATGAAGAGAAGTCGGATCCGATCACGAAAGTGGTAAAAGAAGATGAGAAAAAGGAAAGTAAGGTTACATTATCAGGGCTTTTGAACTGTATTGATGGACTTTGGTCATCTTGTGGGGGTGACAGAATCATTGTTTTTACGACAAACTACGTGGAGAAGCTTGATCCGGCGCTGATAAGGAGAGGAAGAATGGATAAACACATCGAACTGTCGTATTGCTGCTTCGACGCATTCATGGTGTTTGCCAAGAACTATTTGGAGATTGAGTTATAATCCTGAAAAACTCAAGACTCAATTCCAAGAATTATTTGTCCGAGACTCTATACACTTTAGTATATTATCTTGGGGAGAGCTCGTTTTGTTTGACGGATGAGTTGTTGAGGTTGTGCTTTGTCTACCAACATCTCAATTAGGTGATCGCGGGGATTAAGTATCCACTTCTTAGGTTTGATGATTTCTTTAACCAATTAAAGAGTGTACATGTAAATAGCTATTTGTACACGAGGTATTTGTACCATTAACCCAATATAAAAATAGTTACATATGGAGGTTTTTTGTACACGAGGTATTTGTACCATTAACCCATTATAAAAATAGTTATATATGGAGTTTTTTGTTGCCCAATATATGGAGTTAAATTAGGATATATATATTAAAATCTTAATATAAGTTGAATTAAGATTACAAAAGCTATATAAAAGCATGAGAGATCTAGCCGTCTTTAATGCTTTTTAAAAAAATCCTCTAAATAGTTTAGAAAGTTTTATATGCTCGTTTCAACTGGGTGAACTAAGTAGAGGTCAGAGCGTTATCATTGCAGCTTAAAAATAGACATCGTGAAATCGTGACTGGATATTTACCTTCTCCAAATTTAGAATTTTAGATTTTAAAGATGTATTTCTTCACTCTTATTCACCCCGATTCGTTCTTTGTACATGGATCTCTATTCGTGATCGTCGGATAATTTTACCGCTGCGCCATAAGGTGTACCGGCGTGACCCAACATTTGCCTTAGCAATTTTTGTCTTAGCTATTTGCTTTAGAAACATTGGAAGACGGTAGCAACATTTATTTTATTCTCTCTAACAATAGGAAGATCAATCTTCAAATATATAGCAAAATTTAACATGGTCAAATAGAATAACATCTTTTGTTATCATGTTTTAAAATTATCTTCAATGAATTTTGTCGGTTTTTAATTTTGACTTATAGTCACAACCTATAAATAGAAAATTATGAACCTGTTAAACGTCAAGAATTTAGTTAGAAACTAAAATCAGAAACAAAAACACATTTTTCAACTTTTGTTAGACGATAAGAATTTAGTAAATCAAAAACCTGAAATAAAAGTTCACATGGTCTAATAGAAAGAACAATAATAAACAATGCTAGATAACTATTAAAGAGAAGTGATACACTAGGCAAGCTTAAATATTAGGTCTTTCAATGAACCAATCATATACACGCACTCTCATATTGCTTTTCAATCATCTGTTTATGAGTTTTGTTATAGTATAGGGTTAACATTTCAAATGGTTGATGCCTGAACGGTTCACTTATAAACATTATGTGCCTCATTAAAAACTTCAATAATCCTAACTGGAGGAAAAGAGTACAACACAAGTAGAAAAAAAAAACCAAGAACAAAGCTAACACGCCACAAAAAATACAATGAACCATACCCTTCACATCAAACAAAATCACCTGAAAGCCAAAAAAAAATGCCACAACGCCAAACAGATCTCAACCTGCCACTGCCAAGCTTAATCCATCTTAAAAACCAGGCTATGAACAACTCGATCCTTGCATATCTTCTACTAAATGGCCAAAAGTACAACTCCCCCAGTATGCCAATCCAAAGTGCAATAAACTTAGGGCGGTAAACGAACTGAACGTTCAGTAAACCGTTCGTGAACCGTTCAATGGAAAGTTCGTTTATTTATTAAACGAACGGACATGAACAAGATTTTTTGTTAGTTTAATTAAATGAACGAACACGAACAAATGGCTTGTTCATTCATTTATGTTCGTGAACATTCGGTAATCTGTTCGTTTATGTTCGTTCATTTATGTTCATTTATGTTCGTTCGTTTATGTTCATTTAAATTTATTCACATATGTCTAGGGGTGTTCATTGTTCGATTAAACCGAACTAAAACAAAATTGGTTAGTCTATTAGATAATTTTAGGTTCCGGTTAATGATTAAGAGTCTTTTCAAATTTCAATTATGGATTAATTCAATTATGTTCGTTCGTTTATGTTCGTTTATATTCGTTTGTGTTTGTTTATGTTCGTTTGTGTTCGTTTACGTTCGTTTGTGTTCGTTTATCATGTTAACGAACACGAACAACCTCTATTCCTTAATGAACGAACACGAACAAGAAATTTTTTGTTCGGTTATGTTCGTGTTCGTTCGTTTGTTCGGTTAAAGTTAAACAAACGAACACGAATACACCCTCGTTCGGTTCGTTTACATGCCTAAATAAACTCCACAACCTGCTCTTAACCTTTTCCTACACAAGCAGCATGCTAGACAAGGAAAACAAAAAAATCTGGCTAGGCCAAAACTCACCACCTGCACCTCAACTTGAAAGTTGCTTTCTGGTCCAATAATAAAAGGGACGCCACAATCTTTAAGAACCCTAAACTAATTAACCAAAATCGATCAGCACATCCTTGCAAAAAACTTTGGTGAATTCTTGCAACTCATTGAGAACACCCATCTCCCATTTAGACGCTCAAAATCTATGTTGAAAAACTTCTACTGAATTCAAGGAAGAATTTTTTTTTTTTGAAAACAATTCAAGGAAGAAATTGACTCATTAGAAAAGAAACTCATCTTGTGTCACCGGCTGTCATACGAATTCCGGAAACGTCCCCGCTACACATATTACATCAGCAAGATCGCCCCCTAACAGAGCTTGATCCCATAGCAAATATGTAAGAACATTAACAGGCTCAGACTCATCCCCTTTCGCCTCTAACCCAATAGACACAACTAGTGATTGCACCACCCCCTCAATTCCTTAAACTTCCACCAAAGGACTCCCCACAATGAACAAGCGAATCTCTGCTTAGGAATTCGACAACCCCATAACCCCTACAAAGATTTCCAAAACACAGCCAACCTTGACCCGAAAAGCACTAATTCACAATGAACAATGTACAATGCCCCAATATAACCATTATGCCCTTAAATCAATTAATTATGTCACTTCATGATTCCCACTGTTCTTATAAACTTATAAAACACCTGCAACATAGTATGATTCCTTCCAAAATTCAGGATAAGGCTTTGTCCAATAAAGAGAAAAAACGAAGGGATCAAGCTATTAAGAAAAGCAAGAAATTTGAGAGGAATAAGACCAATTTGGAGGTCGATGGTGCGTCCCAAACTGACTCAGATATTGCTAGAAAACAGATTCTTACTAGATCGGTTAGGAAAGCGTTAGCTTTGGGAAAAAGACTAGGCATGCAAATCATTGGAGATGAAGAAGAAGTTGTGGAAGAGATGGTTAGATTAGAAGGTCAGCAATAGCACTTGACATTTGATGTTGAGTTGGATTTTTTGAGGTTAGTAGTTTTTAGAATTTGATGTGTTTCCTCTCAAACTTCTTCGTTTTTTCTCTTTGTTGGGATCAGTTTAAGCTGCCCAGACAGATATGAGTGGTTACATACTAAATTGCACAACAAAGATGCCAATTTATTCCCAAACTCCTACAATATCTATGAACTATCAAAATCACTCCAAACTCCTACATCAGGGAATAATGTACGTTTATATCCGTTCAAACTCGTGTGTTTTTAGCTGTTATAATAATAATCATTCCAACTGAACGAAGACTCAGCCGGCCAAAACTATAAGTAATTTTACCTCCAATTTTGCACATGATTACATAATTTGAGTTCTATTGAAGTTATAGGAAATTTCATTGGCTCAAAATCTAGATGACTTCTATGTTCTTATGGCATCCTAGAATTCTTTTTTTCTTTTTTGGATTCTAAGCATAATGTTGAATATATACATTTATGTTCGATTCTCACATTTATGAAAATTTTGTCAAAGAGTTATATTCCATATAGGACAACAATGGTTGACGCGTTTTGTTGAAAAGGCTCAACTAGGATGCTTCCTCCATTTCCTTAATCTAAAAAGCTTGTGGTCACTATTAATGCCTGGATGCCTACAAAAAGACAAACAAAACTACTAGTTTGGAAAAAGCTTGTGGTCATTATTAATGCCTGGATGCCTACATAAAGACAAACAAAACTACTGGTTTGGAAAAATTGTAACTTGAACACAAGTCATGAATTTCTCCCTTTTGTGAACTCTTCTATTAAAAGTAAAACGTGTACTCTTTTGTTTTATTAACGTCGGACATATATGTCCCATATAATTATTTAAAAAGAATAAACGTAATATATTTGTTTTAATCCATGTTCAAAGTTTAGGGTTGTTTCTCGTCACAATATTGTCCCTAAAATTCAGTCCTATAGATACTTCTTAGAAGTATGACGTGTTTTATCACTACACCCGACACATATTAATAATTAGAGTTTTGAATTAGCATAATCAGAATGATTTCTATAACCCTTTCTGTTGCTCTAGAGTTGTGGACCAAAACCAAATGAAATCTTGTTGACTTTATTAGGTTGCTAAAGTGTGCTTCATGAATTAAACAAAGACCTGTTGACTTCTTTGGAAATTACATAGAAACTTTCTGAAGGAACCCTGTGGGAAATTAGTAACTTCAACAACTCATAAGCAGTCCTCCATTTCTGCCTCTATAAATAGGGCAGTTAACATAGTTCTAGAACGCTTCAAATAACTTCAAAAAGTTGCGAAAAAATGGTGACGATGGGAGAAATGTTGAATTTAGGCTCCACAATGGGCACGTTGATGCTTGTTTATGCCGTTTGTAAACAGTTCTTCCCTCATCATCTTCAACTCTATTTCGAAAAGTACTTCAATAAGATATTGAGGTTTTTATATCCTTATGTCGAGATCACGTTCGATGAGTTCACTGGGGAACACATGAAGCGTAACGAAGCCTATTCCGCCATCAAAAATTATCTCAGCGACAAGTCTTCGGCATCGGCTAAACGTCTCAAGGCTAATGTTGTGAACGATAGTCAAGCCGTAGTCCTTACTATGGATTATAATAAAGAAGTTACGGATGAATTTCAAGGGGTTAAAGTTTGGTGGTTTGCAAACAGAACATTTCCTACAACACAACGGATTGCTTGGTATCCCGATGATGATGAAAAGAGATCTTACAAGCTTACGGTCCATAAATGCCATAGGGAATTAATCACCAAATCATATATTAGCCATGTGTTGGAGGAAGGCAAGGAAATCGCGAAAAAAAAAACCCGGCAACGGATGCGAACATGAAAAAGGAAATCAAGAACGATTTGATCAAGTTTAGCACTGCCAAAGATTACTATGCTAGAATTGGGAAGGCTTGGAAGCGTGGATATCTTCTTTATGGTCCTCCCGGGACGGGGAAATCTTCGATGATTGCGGCCATTGCGAACCTATTGGACTATGATGTTTATGATCTCGAACTCACTGCCGTGAAGGAAAACGCGGAATCTATACATCGAACAAGTCGATTGTGGTGATCGAGGATATTGATTGCTCCCTCGATCTCACAGGCCAAAGGGAGAAGAAGAAGAAGACGGAGAAAGATGGGAACGATGACGAGCAGTCGGATCCGATCACGAAAAAGGTCAAAGAAGATGAGAAAAGGAAAGTAAGGTTACATTATCAGGGCTTTTGAACTGTATTGATGGAATTTGGTCGTCTTGTGGGGGTGAAAGAATCATTGTTTTTAGGACAAACTACGTCGAGAAGCTTGATCCGGCGTTGATAAGGAGAGGAAGAATGGATAAACACATCGAACTGTCGTATTGCTGCTTCGACGCATTCAAGGTGTTTGCCAAGAACTATTTGGAGATCGATTCTCATTCATTGTTTGCAGAAATCGAAACATTGTTGGGGGAAACCAAAATGACACCGGCTGATGTCGCGTAGAATTTGATGCCGAAATCTGACTATGACAAAGAGGAAACTTGTTTGAAGATATTGATCGAAGCTCTTAAAGAAGCGAAGGAGAAGGCGAAGGATGAAGCTCGATTAATGGCAGAGAAAGAACAAGAAAAACAGACGCAAAAGTCTGAGAAAGAAGGAAAGGATCAATGCGTCAAAGAAGTGAAAGAGAATGGCGTGGTAGTGGCTGCCGAAGAAGTGAAGGAAAATGGTGTCACTGTCAGCCATTAATTTGTGACTACGATGTTTCAACCTACTCGCGTTTCGCCGGTTGTTTTTTTTGTGTTTATATATATATATATATATATATATATATGTCAACAATAATTAGAGTAGTTTAAAGCTCTGAACCGATAATTTATCATGCATGATCTATTTTAAAAATCTCCTGCTCTTATGGCACGTACTTTTCTGATTAATTTTTTCTTTCTTTTTGCTTTGTTTTTTTTGCCCTTAATCTTTCTTATGTCTGACATTGAAGATGAATTGGCTCATCTCTCCATCGGGGTAAAGAAGATGATGGTGTCCAGATTGATTTGGATGACATTGTTTCTCCCGTCTTCTGAGTTTTGTTTCGTCGGATCTTTTCTCACAACAAGTATTATCAATTTTCAGTCGATGAAGAATACTATGGCATTTGTATGGCATCCCCACTACAACAAGATATGTTTTTAGCAGCGTTTTTTTAACCCTATAGTGGTGCTAAAAAAGAGTACAGGCAGTTTCGAACAGTGCAGAAAAAAGCACAATGCAGTTTGGTTCGAACAATGTAGAAAAAAATAGTGTAGAAAAAATACAGTGCAGAACAGGTCGAATAAACTGTTTGAACAGTGAAAAAAAGAAAAAAAGAGAAGTTCGGAAGAAAAAAAAAGAGAGTGAATAAGCTTTGATTGTTTGATTTTTCTGTCTTTCATTTTTATTTCCCTTTGAGTACTTCTTTGGAATAATTTTCTCTTTGTCTTGAATTTTTAAACCTTATCTTTAGCCTTTATCCTACCCGAACCTTAGCCCCATTACAACCCTTTTAAAGACCTCTTGATTATTGCATCATGTTCATACTTAGTAGTGGAGATTGGATTTAGTTACAAGCTTATAGTAATGCTTTGATTAGTTAGGCTTGAGCGATTCTTTTTACCCGAAACACTTGAGCGGAATGAGTGAACCAATGTGAGGTACTAAGTCTTGCTTCTTTGAGATTAATGAATAATTGGAATGTCATGCTTTGCTATTACTTGCTTTTAATTGTGCCTTTAGCTTGATTGCTCTGGAGTTTTTATCAATTGCTATGATTTTGATTTGCTTGGAAGTCTTGGGAATTTTGTGAAATTGAGATGGCAACTTGAATTTCTTTATGCATTAATTGAGAAATGCTTGAGGACCAGCATTGAATAAGTGAGGGGGAATTTGATGAGTGATTTAAATAGTTATTCTTTTGTTATTAATTATTCCTTTTTTGTCGGTTTATGTTGCTGATTTGGGCATTTTATCTTATTTTCTATGTAGGACATTGGATTTCAAAAACTGTGCTAAAAAAGGGCAAAGTTCTACAATTTTATCTGGAGTCAAGGTGGGGCTAGTGGGCATGAATTCGGGCATGAAAAATCTGACTGGACGTCACGTCAGCGCTTCTAGAAGATGACGTCAGCTCTTTGATAGCTTATCAGCCGCGTTTTGGATAGCTTATCAGACGGATTTAAAATTTAAATTTAGAATTATCTTTTTGTATTTAATTTCGATATTTTTAGGATTTATCTTTTATCTTTTAGAGTTATTTTAGGGTTTTAGAATACTATAAATACCCCATTGGGGTAAGCTAGAAAATCATCTCTCGCATCTCTTATTCTTAGCTTTGTTTTTCTTTACTTTGGAAGTTTTATAAAATTCTCTTCTCTTTTCATTTTTATTCTTTTGAATTTTCTTTATTTTAATGCTAAGTATGATTTCTTCCATAGTCATGCTTAGCTAAATTTACCGTTAGCCGATAGCTAAGCGAAACCCAATTCATTTCGTGAGAATTGCAAGAGCTCTTCATACCTTCAAACTTCTTTCTTAATTTTCGGCATTATTGGATTGGGAATCGGCCTTTCCTTTAAACATCTCAACTCCTTCAATTCAAAAAGCGCGCGCTGGTTTGATCGACGTTTTAATCTACTGTTAGGGAGAAGAGTAGGCTTGTAGCACATTCAACTCCCTAAGAACAACATAAGGGAAATCAAGATCGGATACGATTCTCGTTGAGACAAAAATTATCCGAGCACGGGCTTTTCCAGTACATAATACAGCATTGACAATAGCATCGATTGCCATCGTTAATCCAAAAAAGTGCTAAATTTTAAGGATTGACCTTGGAAAATTAGTTCACCATAGAGAAAAGCAAGTTATAAGGGTTGGACCTTGTAGACTGTAACCGACAAGAACTCAAAGTAAAATCTATTTCAGTGATCGAAACGAGTTGAGGCGACGCAAAGCTGGAGGCTATACATTATCATAATTACTTTCAACTATTTACTTTCTTTTATTTATCATTTACGTTTACTTAGATTTATTCAACTCATTTCGCTAAACCTCTTTTTTTACTTGCAGGTTTCTTGGTTAAAGATCGATTCAGACCAATATTGGAAACTCCTTAATCCTTGCGGATCGACCCTTCTTCTCTATACTACATTTTTATTTATTTATTCTGAGATTAAGGATAATTATTTTGACAGTTCACGACGCTTATCAACAATATAGTTATGCCTCATTATTAAGAAAATAAATTATATTAATATTTTACAAATTAACATATTTAAACAATAATGAAATTATTTGGAATATTTTTTATTTTCATTTCCTAATAATTAATGATTGCTAACATCTTTCTCAAGACAAGCAATGAAAATAAAGATCAAGAGCAACACTAAGAACTAAAATATAGCAATGCTGGCTTTGATTTAGAAATAGAAATTTCTATTCCCAAGAATTAAATAGGGTTGGGTAGAAGAAATGGAAAATACTTCTCGCACAATAATAATGAGAACCAAAGTAACCTGGCAAGCTGTTCAACAACCTAGCTATTTTATCAAACACGTCCTTTTATCAAAAATTGATGATTCCTAAACCAAGTTGTTACATATTTCAAACACCATATCTTTCTTTTATTTTTCCTAGCATATCCCACCATACATATGTTTCGACAATTCCACCAAGTTAAAGCTTAAACGGAGTAGGAACCAACTTTACCTCTGAAAAAGCACAGGCTCGAACTATATGTTTGTACTCAAATGAGTGCAAAACATCACCAGTTAGTGCATCCCACACTTTCCTGCATATAAAGTCAATTTCACAGGATATGTCAACCTTTTATCAATAAATAACTCCATAAGTGCAAATATATGAAGAATTTTACACAAGCCCCTTGAGGTGTTCGAAGACATCTAGTAATAGTATTAAACACAAAATCTACATATATAACAAACAAACTGACTAAAAACAATTAAACAACCTCTAAGTTATAACAACAACAATATTGTGACAATAGACAATCAAGAATGAAACAACATACGCAGAAAAGTCAGCAGAAGCAGCACACAAAGCGTTTGTATCCAAGCAAACACTCGACACTGCACCCTTGTGTCCTTCAAAGGTTCTTATCCAATATCCAGTTTCTCCATTCCTCAGCATGGGACTGGAATCTAAACCAGACAATTAAAACCCCATTTATATAAAGCATAAGATCAACATCAAATTATCCCTCCAGACTCCAGAGTTCGATAAAAAAAATTACCCCTGCATATCAATACTAGTTCAATGGGGAAAATACAATCTCAGCATTGATAATGATAATATATACCCACCATTTACATGCCTATATAAACACTTATAAAATGAAATCTTATCAAAGAAATATAGACAATAAGTAAGCTTAAAAATAGATGAGAAATCACAACTTCGACGAAATAAAAGTGATTACCCTTTCTTGCACTAATGAGAAAAAAAAACCATCTAGAGTGACAGGACTGTAAAAGAGATCCATGACCGGACGTGAATGGCCATGGCATACAAGTGGGAAAGCAACCTTTTTCTTATCCATTTCCTTTTCGTTACTCAAAAATCAAACACAAATAAGAAGAAAAAACAATCCTTGCTTAATCTCTAACGAATCTACACAAACCCAAAGAATAAAATACACAACTTGAACTTAATTTTTCTTGGGTACTTTTCTGAATCAAAATATACAAAGAGAGCTGTTTGTAATGAAGAAGAAAAAGGGAATGGCGGTAGTTAAATACAGGTGGGAAAGAAGCTATGATTAGTGAGATTTGGGAATCGATCGCGTTAGTCCACACCTCCTAACCTTGAGCTCTGAGTAAGACGATGATTGGTGATGAAAAAAATAAGGAAAAACATAAAACAAAATCAGCTAAGGTTATAGAAATCTAAAGTTAGGCACAGAGCAATGAGACTGACCTTTTGGTGCTTGCTTTCTGCTGCGACCGTGCGGTTTGAGGACAACCAGGCCCGGCGGACGACCGACGGAAATGAAAAGCACGACGACAAAAGAAAGAATGGACCTACTACGGCGAGGAGGACGAGCACGGCGACCAGGCTATGAGTTTTAGAGATTTTTCACGATTTTGATTTGGGGATGGTGAAGTTTGAGATTGAGTTATAATCAAATTAAAACGGTACGCTTTACAAATAGCGGCGTTTTGACCAAAAATGCCACTAAAGAACGAAATATATTGTGGCGTTTGTGACAAAACGCCACTAAAGAATGACCTATTGCATCGTTTACAAGAAAAACACCACTATATGTTATTCTATAGCATCGTTTTCTCACAAAACGCCACAAAATTTGTCATTTGTGGCATTTTTCCTGTAAAACGCCGCAATATGTACAATGTTAGTGGCGTTTTCTCAAAAAAACACCGCAAAAAGTGCCGCTATATACCAAGCTTCGTGTAGTGCCCCGGGTGATATTTCAATTCCAAACTTGGCTCTGGCCGATATCTGTTATGGCTTTATCATGTGCTTTGTTATATTTTAACTCAAATTCTAATTGGCAATTAAGTTGAGTTTTATTGTAATTCTAGTGGTTGAAGATTACTTGGTAATTAGGATTTACTTTAATGAGTAAATATCTATTTTGGGTAGATCTTATTGAATAAGGTTTCTTGGTGACCAAGTATTTGGGTCTGTAAATATAGACTAAGCTTAACCTTTTGAATTATGAGAGAACGAGAGAATGAGATAAAAAGTAGGAATTACTCTGAAGAGATGTAACCACTTTTAGGATCTCTACAACTATTGTTACTACGTTGTTGAGATGGGTATTGTAAGGATGTTGGGAAGAGCGTTTTGGTTCCACAAAGTCATGGGATTACATGAGTTATCATGTATTTGTACTCTTCGTGTTCTCTACGTTTATAGTGGCATGTTCGTTTCTCTCATCCCTAGAGGTAGGCTATGCTGAACCACGTTAAATCTTGTCTCCTGTGCATGTCTTGGTCTATGTTGTTATCGCTTTGGTTATTTTGTCTCATACCTGTAGCGACTAAATAAAAAATCGCTATGAAAAATAATTGGTGTTTTTTCGTGTTTTTGTTGGAAAATTTTAAAATCGGGGGAAATTGGGAAAATTGGGGTGAATTGCATTTTTAGGGTTTTTGTTTTAAAAAACCTGCTTTTGGTTTGAAAATAGAGGGTTAGGATATTTTGAAAATAAAATGAGGGTTGGAGTCGCCATCGGCCACTAAGGTAGGCCGGACAACATTAAAACCAGAGATTCTTTTGAAAACATGTTTGGGAGTTGGTTATGTGTGGGGAAGGATTAGCACCGCTATCACACCCGAAAATCGGTACCAAAATATATGTTGCTTTTAATTGATGGAGATCATTGAAATTCGAATTTAATTTAATGGTCTTAATTGGATATGTGCTTTAATTAAATGGGCCTTTGTCAAATTAGTGGGCTTGAATTAATTAAACGTTTAATTAATAAGGGCGACTGTATATCAGACCGTAGATTAAACCGACATCAAATAAGATCGATTGCCGTGTTAATTTACGGTTCGAATCAAGTACATCACCTTTATGCATGATGCAAGCATTTAACTATGATGTCATGACTTGTCAAATTTTATTTCAAAGTAAAGTTTACCTTCAGACGGTGATAATTAATTCGAATATTTGGTCAACATCCATTGAGCTAGGATTGTTATAACACAAATACCAGAATTAATAAATACATCCTTTTTATAATTTAAGTCAATTAATTAGTAACATGTTTAATTAAAATAATTAAAGTTTAATAAATGACAATTAAAATGCATGACAAAGAAAAGCTTGAAATAAAACCTAAGCCCACTATAGTCCTAACCTAAAAGGCCTAAATTATGAAAGATTAAATTAATGATCTAATTTTAACAAGGTTATTCTAATATTAGCCCTAAATTAATCAAGATCTTAAAACTAGAACCCCTAACATTTTATAGATTATCTTGAGTCTTACTAACTAATTTGATTTATTTTAAATTGCGTCCCAATAAGCCAATGACACTATTTAAAAGAAATTAAATTAAGAATTAAGATCTAATTTGGTTTCATTCTACATCAAGTATTAATTTTATGTCCTAAAATGATTAAGAGAAATTGAATAAATTTAATTAATTTAAAATACATCCCATTAAGCCAAGGACATATTTTAATTTAACTAAATTAATTCAGACCATAAAATATCTAAAGGTTTCAACTAGTCTAAACCTAAAATTAATTTAATTAATTTAAAATTACACCCAAATGAGCCAAGGGCGTAATTTAAATTAACTAAATTAAATTTCTAGAGCCTAAAAGGCTTACTTCCAAACACGAACTAGACAAGCAGCATTTGAAAACAACATAAAAGATAAACTAAACAAACAAACATAAATAAGGGCAATATTAAAATTTATGCAAAATTAAATACCAAAAATTAACCATGAAATGAAATAAGGGGTAAAATAAAAACAAAACAAATTATAAATGGGATTTTAACACTAAAAAGGGACCGAATTGAAAGACTTTAAAAGAAAACAGGGGTCAAATAGGGCATTATCCACTAAAAATGATCAAGAACCAAAACTAAAACAAAATTTTAGTGGGCCAAAATGGTATTTTCCCTTTGAAAATAGATTTAAAATTAAAACACGGATGTAATTGAAAACCATGTGAAAAATGTAGGGACCAGAGAGTGATTAAAAAAGAGGGAATAGCCTAAAAGGGGATTTTCAAAAACGCGAAATAGCCATAGGGTAAATAATCCATTTTTAAAATCGAATCAGTTTTGGTTGGGAGTTATATTGAAAATTTTCGAAAATGTACCGGGACTAAGGGGTAATTAAAGAAAATGGAGACCCTTTCGCACGTAAATATTGTGACGTGGAAGGGTTAATGTGGCTATAAGCCCTTTTAAAAAATAATATCTATTATATAAGATACGTTTCGAGTAAAAAATCCGTCCCTTAGTCATTTTAAAAATTTTCATCCTCCCCATTTCTGGTAAAACCTCTCAAACCTAGATGAACACGGCCGTGCTCTTCAAACCAACCCAGATTTTGGCCATAAAACCCAGATTACGATGATCAGTCGTCGTAGCAACCACCACCGGCCGTTGTACATCGACGCCAAAAACTTAAAAAAACCTTTTCGAACCCTTTTTCTACTTTAAAACAAAAAACAAAGCCTGATTTAAAATACGAAGCCAAAAACCCCCTTTTCTCCAAAAGCCGAAACGTTAAAACCCTTATCCCTCCTTACACTGGTTCACCCTTCACATTTCCAGAGAAAACTAGTGCGAGTTTATCACCGGAAGAGGCCATCTTTCATCGGGTCGTGCCCTCAAACGGTCGAGAACCGAAATGGTAGGGTAAAACCTCTTCACTCTCACTCTGTTGTTTTTTTAAATGCATGCAATAGTAAAAAAAGATATCTTGAACTTTTTTTGTATTTCTCTGGATAATTCCTCGTGGGGTTGCATGTGATGTTTGGGTTTCCTTTTATACCTGAGTGATATTACATGATATAAAGAATAAAAAAAGAAAATGCTCTGAAATTTTTGTTTGCATGTGTATTTCTAAAAAACTGCCTTCTGATATTTGTCTTGTTTTTTTGCATGCATTGTCGGTTGCTGGAGGAAGAGGCCGGATTCGTGCGTGGCAGAGGAGGACCACAGTAACAGCCAAGGAGTCAGACGCGTGGGGCTCTAGAAAGATCGGGGTGTGAGCTCCACGCGCGTGGGCCAGACGAGGAGTCACGCGTGGGGCACGTGGGCTCCAGAAGGTTTCTTGGCTTCATCCGAGCATTATGATGGATCCTTGATCTGATGTATGGAGCGTTGTGGAAAATGATGTAACCCTAGGGTTTCCTTCTGGTGGGACGATCTGGACTGTTGGATCTAGTCTTGATCCAACAGTTACATTGTGGTTGCGCACAAGAGAGAGGCAAATGACATTAGGGTTTTTGTTAGTGTTTTAATTATTTGAGCCCTATTGGGCCGAATTGTATAATATCTTTTGGGTTTTAAATTTATGTAATTGAACTTTTTTAATATAACTAAAAACTTGGGTTTTTTATTGTTTAATTTTATATTTAATTTTTTAATAATAATAATATAATATAAGATTAATAATAATAATGAAATAATAATATATAATAAATAAATAATCATAGTATAATAATATAATAATAATATGACAATAATAATAATAATATAATATTAATACAATAATAACATAATATGATAACCAAAAAAAAAGATAATTAACATATTAATAGTTAATAATGATAATAAAGATGATAATAAGTGTAAATAAAATTAGAATATTAGAACTAATTAATATAAGAACATAAAGTTAAAGGAAAAAGAAATAATTAATTAATGAAATAAAAAATATCAAACTAATTAATATTAACATATATAATATAGTATAGTATAGGTAACATAAGCCCAAGTTATAGAATAAAATCAGAAAATAAAGCTCGGGCAAAAATAGTGATTATAGCTGCCCTCGTTGCTCATTCTTGTGTTAACAAGGATAGAGCAAAGACTAAAATCACTAATTTCAATTACCAAGCTTCGTGTAGTGCCCTGGGTGGTGTTTTAATTACCAAACTTGGCTCTGGTCGATATCTGTTCTGGCTTTATCATGTGCTTTGTTATATTTTGACTCAAATTCTAATTGATAATTAAGTTGAGTTTTATTGTAATTCTAGTGGTTGAAGATTACTTGGTGATTAGGATTTCCTTTAATGAGCAAATATTATTTTAGGAAGGAGATCTTATTGAATAAGGTTTCTTGGTGACCAAGTATTTGGGTCTGTAAATATAGACTAGGCTTAACCTTCTGAATTATAAAAGAACGAGATTATGAAATAGAGAGAGGGAATTACTCTGAAGAGATATAACCACTTTTAGGATCTCTACAACTATTGAGACTACGTTGTAGAGATGGGTATTGTAAGTATGTTGGGAAGAGCGCTTTGGTTCCACAAAGTCATAGGATTTGTACACCGAGTTTTGAGATTACATGGGTTCTCATGTATTTGTAATCTTTCTGTTCTCTACGTTTATAATGGACTGTTTATTTCTCTCATCCGTGAAGGTAGGCTATGTTGAACCACGTTAAATCTTGTCTCATGTGCATGTCTTGGTCTATGTTGTTATCGCTTTGGTTATTTTGCCGTATAACAAATTTCTAACATGCTTGATCTGGAACGTATTGAAAGAGGGGGCCAATGGTATTTTAACAATCATCTCCTGATTCTGCACCGTCTTCAGGTTGTGGGGGTCTACTATTGGTTGCTCTTCATTATAAGGATTACTAGATCTATGTCCATGACATACCTTTATGATTCATGTATGAAAATGTGGCAAATGTGCTCGATGATTTTGTGGGTTCTTTTTTACAATATGATTTTAAAGCCACTACTCTTGGTTATAAGAACATAATGAAAATCAGAATTAGAGTCGATATTAGAGTTCTTTTAAAAAGAAGAAAGAAACTAGTTCTTGCAAATGGAAGCGAACATTATGTGTGTTTTGAGTATGAAAAATTAACTCTGTTTTGCTTCATGTGTGGCATATTGGGTCATGGTGAAAATTTTGCCATTTGCGCTTTGCAGAATTAGGCATGGATCTGGTGCCTGGTTGGGATGCTTTCTTGTGCGCTCCCTCTCAGCGTGTAAATCCGGCACTGTGCCGTTGGTTGATTGAAGAAGGTATAGAAAGACCACAATTTTCACCCATAGTTCAAAAGAATATCAATTCAAATGTGGCTCCATCAGATAACTCATCCACCATAAATCAAGGTCAATTATAATTAAATTTGAGGAAATGAGATCATTCAGTTGACCCGAATCTCTCTTTATTCCCTCCCTAGATGATTTCCCCTAATGTGGCATGTGTGGATTCTACTTTAAAGGGTTCAGATTCAAATGGAAAAAGTTCAGCCCACTCTCTTTCGGGCCCAGTTATTGGGCTTTCCAGGTCTGTCTTTAACCCTGTCTTTGATACTGATATGGACCTATTGAATGAAGATAACTCTATGGTGACCATTGAAATGTCCAAGCAACCACGTTTCCAGCCTATTGAACCAAGTATTTCCTCTTAGAAGGATTTAACTGGCAATCAACTCTATCTATTGGCAGGTGTCGAGAATGAGGTTAGACGCTCGCAATTAAACTCCTAAGTTAGAACGTTCGAGGATTAAGGGATCCTCAAATTGTTCATCATCTTTGACATGTGTTGAGAGACTCAAACCCCTCTGTGGTTTTTCTTACCTAAGTTATAGGATACAAGAATAACATATGTTTGAATGTTTAATTCTGTTGGCATTGATGTCAGCTCTATAGGACAGAGTAGAGGCCTTTCCCTAGCATGGAAAAATTATGTTTCCATATCCTTTCGATATTTCTCCATCCGCAATATTGATTTTATGATCAATGAGGATACAAACGAGAGTTCTTGGAGATGCACTGGTTTTTACGGGGCTCCTAAATGGCAACATCGTGAAGCTACTTGGGACCTTCTTCGCCATCTAAACGATTCGCCACAGGTTCCCTGGTTGGTAATAAGTGATTTCAATGAAATCATGTTTTCTGATGAAAAGCAGGGTGGACTTAGAAGGAATCCATGACAAAATAGAACATTTTAGGGATGTACTATTAGATTGTTCTCTTGTCGACATCGACTTTTAGGGGAGCTGGTATACTCGGGAACAATGGCGCGTCCAAGCCACTAATTTTCAACACCTTGAACTAAAAACCAACATTTTTGGGCAAATTGCCCAATTGGTACTGATACCCAAACTCGTGTACCGTTATGATACACTGGGTACCGGTACCTGCCCTTAGCATACCGTTAAGCGAGCACCAAAGAGAGGAATCAAATAGGCACTCCGTACCGATACTCGAGCTCGAGTATCGAAATGGCCCCCTTGGGTATTGATACACTCCTACGCATACCGGTACAAACTTTGCTTAAAATAAAAAAACAATATAACAATGAGTGCCGATACAGGACAATTCGTACTTGTACGCCTTAAAGCCTGTATCGGTACTGGTTGAAGCTTGTATCGGTACTCCTTTTACAACTCATATGTGTTCATCGAGTTGAACACGAGGTACCGATACGGGTTCATCCCATACCGATACTTAAGCCCAGATTTCTAGAGGGTTCCCACAACCCCCAAAACTCACCAGGAAGCTACCAAGACGATCTTACTTATTATGAGAGTTGATTTAAGTGGTTTACCATAATTTTTACAAGATTTTAACACCAAATCCGGATTATACCATTTTCAAGTCTTATGCAACCAAAACACCAATAACACCAAATCAAGCATACAAACATCATCCTTACGATGTGCATGAACCAATAGAGTTAAAGGTGTACTAACCTTACTTCTACATTTACAATGAAGCTTCTAGCCCAAGCCCTCAAGCCTTTTTCTTCCCTTGAGCTTTGGAAGCTTTCCCAACCTCTTTCACTACAAGGAAATGTTGTAAAACGAGTTATAACATTGCTGAAAGATTAAATGATACTAAAGGAAGAACTTTACAACTAGAAATAGATTTAAATCCTCCATTTTTGTTCACCTTCTTCAACCCCCACTAAAACCCATTTTCTCCAATCACCACCGTTTCCTTCCATTCTTATCTTGATTGATAGATCTTTGGATATAGATTCTAACTCCCATAACTCAATTTTTGAGATTCTAACTCTAGATGACAAAGATTTGGTCTTGGACTTGAATAGTAAGACGGATGAAGAAATGGAATATGGAAAATGGACAAGGGGACAATGGTGATATCATCCCCCAACTTTTTAGAATTTAAATGAAAAAATAAGCCTTGTTTTGAAAAATGGGTTATTTACCATATCAATCCCCCATATCTTTCCCCCATCACACCTTGGTCACCCTCAAAGCCCACAAGAGTTCACTTACCCACCAAAAGGGTTCCTCTCAATGGCCCAACATCCAAAGCTCAAACCTCGGATGAGGCCTACTTACGGATTCAAAATTTAGGTCATTATAGTTTTGTATTAGTGAGCTTTTAGGCTCATTGTTCAAATTCCTTTTCTTTCGCATGCTAGTAGGTTTTGAGTTTTGTTCAATTGTCGATACCGCTTGCAAGACTTTTAGCAGACATTCTTTTTAGAGTATTGTACTTATTATTTGGGTAAAACTTTGATACACATGCTGTGTAAAACTAATTTTACACAAGCCTGCATATTTACACTATAAAACCCAAATCCTAAATTTCTAACCCTAACCCTAACAAATTAAACCCTAAACCCTATACCTAAATTCTAAACATTGATCCTACAACCTAAACCCTTAAACTTTAAACCCTAAACTAAAACCTTTACCCCTAAAACTAAAAGGCACGTGTAAACTAAAATTTACCCAACCTGTGTATCAAAAATTTTTCCTATTTATTTAGTGGACACTGTATGCCATAGAACTTTGTTCTTTTATGCATTCAAGTCAGTAATTCTGTTTTTTTATTATTATTTTGAGATATTTTGTAAACTGAATATGTTTGAGCTCCAATGTTTATAAATATTTTAAGTTACCTTACGTTGCAAGTTTTTTTTAATTATATTTTTAAATTGCTTACCAAAATTTAAAATTATTCATATTTTTAATTGTGGATCTCTCTTGTGACCCGAATATGATTTTTTAGATCTGTCGAATCTCTCGGGTAGAGTCTAGAGTATTATAATGACTAATTCAAGCAGGGTTAGGGGGATTTTGGGTTAGGGCCAGTTTAGTTTTGGTTGACCAAGTTGCCTGCTAGTGGGCCAACTGGTTTGGTTAGTGTTGTTGGGTTTAGACCTTTTGGGGCTGTAGTTTTTACTTGACTTAGTTTAAGCTACCTAGACGGATATGAGTGGTTACAAATTAAATCGCACAATATAGATATAAATTTATTCCCAAACTAATAATACAAGGCCCCAAAATTTTCTTTTCTTTTTTTACAATATTTATGAACTATCAAAATCTACTAATTAGTCTAGTGGCTAAGAATGTTTATCTTGTCTCATCTTGTATGAGTTTGAATTCCGGTATAAAAATATAATATCTCTCTATTTAATAAAAAAATCACTCCAAACTCCTACGTCATGGGATAATGTGCGTTTTAAGTACTTTCAAACTTGCTTTTTCTCTCTATTCAAACTGAACAAATACTCAGCCAAACAAGTAGTTTCACCTCCAATTTTGCACGTGATTAAATATAATTTGTGTTCTAGTGAAGTTGGAGGAAATTTCATTGGCTCAAATTCTAGATGACTTGTAAGTTCTTATGGCTTCCTGGACTATATATATGTATATGTTCGATTCCCACATATGAAAGATTTTTCAGAGTTATGTTCCATATAGGACAACCATGTTTGACGTATTTAGTTGAAAAAATTTAACTAGGATGCTTGCCTATTAGCTTCCTCCATTTCCTTAATCTGAAAAGCTTCTGGTCATTATCAATGGATGCCTACATAAAGACAAACAAAACTACTAGTTTGGAAATTGTAAAGTTCTGCATGTGAAAAATTGTAACTTGAACACCAAATCATGAATTCTCCCTTTTGTTGAACTTATCCTATTAAAAGTAAAATGTGCTACTCTTTTATTTTATTAACGTTGTCCGATATTATTATTTTTAAAAAAATAAACGTAATACGTTTATTTTAATCCATGTTTAAAGTTTGGGGTTCTTTCTCGTCACAATATCATCTTCGAAATTCTTACCAATAGATACTTCATAGAAGGGTGACGTGTTTTATCATTACACCAGGCACTTATCAATGTTGCTCTAAAGTTGTGGACAGAAACCAAATAAAATCATGTTGGCTCTATTAGGTTAGTAAAGGGTGCTTCATGCTTGCCTATTAATTTCCGTCATTTACTTAATCTAATAAGCCAGTGGTCCTTAATGGCGGCCTACTATAGACAAACAACTTCACTACCAACTATTATTAGATGAATTAAACAAAGACCAGTTGACTTCTTCGGAAATTACATAGAAACTTTCAGCAGGAATCCTGTGGGACTGGGAAATTACTGACTTCAGCAACTAGTCATAAGCACTTCTCCTTTCCTGTCTCTATAAATAGGGCAGTTTATTTTGCTAGGCAAAATGATTTTTATTAATATGGAAATCCAAGTTGTATACCTCATTAAAAATATTCCCCTAAACCCGTAGATCTAGATTTTTTGAATGTTTTTTTTAGTTTTAATATGCTATTTTTTGTGTTGTTATTTTAAAAAAACAAAAAGGAAATAATGAGAAACGAAGAGTTTTTGTTACCTCTTGTTTGATTAACTTTGTTGGGTTGAAGATTCGAACAACTTAGAACTGGATATTTGCGTTTTTTTATTCAAATCTTCCGTAAAAAACTATTACAATGGTCTCGGGCAAATTTATACCCAAAAAGTAAGCCACTTGCACTTTTGGTTTATTATTTTACAGAAGTGATATCTTTGCGTGTTTACAGGTCTGGATTTCGGCACAAGTTGGGCGGTGGAAGCGATTGTTGTCAGATGGGCGGTGGGATGCAAGTTGGCAGCCACGCGTTATTTGAAGAGCCGCGCGTGGCGGCCACACGCGGGGGTTGGCGGCCAAGGCTGATAAGGATTAGGGTTAGGGCTTTGTTATACCCGAGTTGGGTTTGTAACCGAGTCTGGGATCTGGGTATTTTTTGGGGTGTTGGGTCTGAGTCAGTTTATTTGTAATGTGTTTGGATTTGGGTCTGTCATAGGTATTGTAGGGTTAATGGGCTGGTAAATATGGGTTTTTAATTTGGGCTACTGGGTTTTGGGTATGTTGTAGTGGGCCGGTTTGGGTCTGGGTATGTAATGGGTCAAGCCCGGACCAAATGGGTTACAACAGCTGCCCCTCTTTGCTCATCGTTGTGTAACAGGGATAGAGCAAAGACAAAATAGTGACCATTTTGGTCCGGGTAGGCTAAGGGTTCTTCTCTGACCACCGCCCACTCTCTTAATCTTCAGTTGATCCGATTGACAGCTTCTGGAGGAAAAATCTTCAAACTGGAGTGCTCTGCAAAATCTTTGAGTCGGGAGTTTGAGGTTGCAAGCTCTTCCTATATAGAACTGTTTTCTCTTCCTCCGCCTAAAATACTGTGAGTTTTTGGGAGAGATCTTCAGGTTGCAAGTCCTTCCTATATAGAACTTTTCACCTTCGAGTCTTGAAGCTCTAGGTTCCTCCTATATAGAACCTTCTACAGGTGGAGTCTTAGTGTTGGGAGTCCTCCCTATATAGAACTCTTCATCTTGAAATTTCGAAAAAAGTGACAGTTTATTCTTATTCTCGAGTAGTGTTAGTACCAGAAGTACGAGTTTCCCCTACTTCCTAAGAAGCTAAAGACAGAAAAATTTAAAAGTCATACCCCGATTTCTGATCGTCATATGTATGAAAGGATATCTTGCTACAAGACTACCGGAAGGTTTTCGCTACTTCCAATGAATGCTGAAGACATGAAAAATTGAAAGATCATACCCCGATTTCTGATTGTCATATGCATGAAATGGTATCTTGTTACAAGATGACTAGACGATTATTGCTACTTCCCCGAAAGCTAAAGCTTGCAAAATCCCTAGATGGTGTACCCCAGTTTCTGACCGTCATAGACACGAAAGAGTAACTCACTTTGAGATTGCCACATGATTCATGCTTCCCCGACAGCCAAAGACAGGAAAATCAAAAGGATACCCGGGTTCTGACCGTCTTGACATCAAAATGACATCTCGCTGTGAGACTATTAGAAAATTTTCGAGACTACCACATGATTTTTCCTGCTTCCATGAAAGCCGACAGCCAAAGACAGGAAAATCAAAAGGATACCCCGTGAAAGTTGAAGACTAGAAAATTGAAAGGATGCCTCAGGTTCTGACCGTCTTTACATCCAAGTGTAACTTGCTTCGAGACTACCATATGATTTTCACTGCTTCCATGAAAGCCGAAGATTGAAAGGTCATACCCCAATTTCTGATTGTCATAGCATGAAAGGGTATCTCGTCACAAGATTGCCAAAAAAATTTTGTCGCTTCCATGAAAGATGAAGCTTGAAAAGTCTGGAAGGATGCCTCGGTTTCTAACCGTCATAGGCATGAGGTCATAAATATAGGAAAAAATTCTTGAATCTTGGTCGGGAGTCGTTTCTTCCGCTGCGAAGCATAAGAATATGATCCTCCTCCAAACTCTTGAGTATCTGTTAAGGAAACATACAAGAAACTCGAATAATGCGAGTTAGCATGCTCCTAATCTTAGGATGCCTATCTAATGAGGCATGAGCAATGGGGCTTTGGTGCCTTTTAGGTTTCTGTTTTGACCGAGTGATCTTGATTTCTTCTTTGGTTTCTCCTTTCTTTCTTTCCAGAGTGGTGGTACTTCATCTCACACTCGGGTTCAATCCCTTAACCTCATTCCCTTTTTTGTCTCATTCTTTTTCTTCTTTTTTTCCTCTATTTTCTTTTCTCTTTCTCTTTCTCTCTTTCTTTTTTTCTTTTTTAGAGTGTTTCTTCTCTTAGATCTATGTCTTCTTGCTTAAACGGTATTTTGGCATCTGAAATTTCCTCTCGGGTGAGCCTTTATCCAGGTTAGTTCTCTCATCAGATCACTTGTACCTTTTTAGGCAAGATCATAGTAATGCTAGGAAATCTTTGCTCATCATGAATCTATGCTAAACCACTTGCAGGATGATTATGAAAACAATTAAAGAGTGAAAAGATGTATTTTATTAGTAGTTCAAAAAGTCATGGCAGACATTGAGGGAAATAAAGTACATGGCCCTAAGTATTCACTATATGAATGATGCGCGAATCCTTGGACCGAGACAGAATCTTTTCGCCTGAAGCCTTTCTTTGAAACATATGAATCCTTCGAGAGGGTTTGTTAGCTGGATGCTCAATCTGAGAAATTCATTCGAGCCGCCCATTATGGGTTTTCAACTCAAATCCTCCGTTCGGTCACAAGATGCCCTTTTGGGTTTCCATCTTGGACCCATCCTTTCTTTTTTCTTTTTTTTTCTCTTTTCTTTTTTCCTTTTTCCTTTTTCCTTTTTTCTTTTTCTCTTTTTTTCTTTTTTCTTTCTTTTTTCTTTTTTTTCTTCAAGCATAGTATTTTTTGACAGAGTCTGAGTTTATTGGATTGCTCATCTCTTTCCCATCTGTCCCTGTCAAGATCAATGCTCATCTGGAGAAGGCCTTTTTAACGACATACGTCCTTTCCCAATTTGGCATCCACTTCCTACAGAAGTCTTTCTGTATTGGCAAGATATTTTTCAGCACTAGATCCTCTTCTCGGAATTCCCTTAGGCGAACCTTGTTGTCGTATGATTGCATCATCATTTTCTGATACATTTGTCCATGGAAGATGGTTCTCAACCTCTTTTCTTCAATAAGGCTCAACTGGTCGAACCTAGCTTGAACCCATTTGGCTTCGTCCAACTTTACTACATTGAAAATCCGAAGTGACGGGATTTCTACTTCAATGGGCAGTACAACCTCAGTGCCATAAGTGAAAGAGTATGGTGTTGCCCCTGTCGACGTACGAACTGACGTTCGATAGGTGAACAAGGCAAACGGTAGCTTTTCATGCCAGTCTTTAAAAGTGTCAGTTGTTTTCGCTATGATCTTTTCAATGTTCTTGTTCGCTGCTTCCACCGCCCCGTTTATCTTGGGACGATATGTAGTGGAGTTGTGGTGTGTTATCCTGAACTGTTCGCACACCTCGGTCATCATTCGGTTATTCAAATTGGTAGCGTTGTCAGTGATGATCCTTTTTGGTAGACCATAACGACAAATAATCGCATTCTTTATAAACTTGCAGACTGTTGCCCTGGTGATGCTGACATAGGAGGCTGCTTCTACCCATTTAGTGAAATAATCAATGGCCACTAGGATAAAATGATGCCCATTAGAGGCCTTTGGGTAAATATGTCCAATAACGTATATTCCCCAAACTGCAAAAGGCCATGGCGAGTTCATGGTATGCAATGGCAATGGCGGAGAGTGAATCTTGTCAGCGTATATCTGGCATTTATGGTATCTCTTGGCATAGTCAATGCAATCCCCATTCTATGGTTAACCAGTAATAGCCATACCTCATGATCTTTCGGGCCATTGAAAAACCGCTAGCGTGTGTCCTACATATCCTATCGTGCACTTCTGCAAGAATCTCTTTGGCTTCCCTTGCATTGACGCATCTCAACAGTACTTGGTCTTTGCCCCTCTTGTATAAAATCTCACCATCTAGGACATATCCTGCTGCTATTCTCCTTATAGTCCTTTTGTCATTCTCGTCAGCTTCTTTAGGATAGGTTTGGGATTTGATATATTGTAAAATATTGTGGTACCATGGGTTGCCATCCACTTCTTATTCTAGGCTATAACAGTGTGCGGGCACTTCGACGGTTTGCATTTGAATATGCTTCATTTCTGCCTCCGTACTTGCTCTGAACTTTGCTGCTAAAGTTGCCAAAGCGTCTGCCATCTGGTTGTCTTCTCTCGGAAGGTAAGTAAAACTAACATTTTCGAATTCTTTGATTAGTTCTTGGATCAAATTATAGTACTTAACCAGCTTTGGGTCCCTTTTTTCCCACTCTCCGCGAAGTTGGTAAATCACGAGGGAGGAATCTCCAAAAACCTGCAGCGTCTTGATTTTCCTTTCAATGGTCGCACGCAATCCCATTACACATGCCTCATACTCGGCCATGTTATTTGTGCAAAAGAATTCTAGTCTACTTGTGAAATGGTGGTAGACATCATCCGGGGAAATTAGTATCGCCCTATTCCGTGTCCCAATGCGTTAGAGGCCCTGTCAAAATAGAGCTTCCATGATTCTTCTTCCGAAATACCCTCTTCTTTAGTTGTGATACACATCAGATCCTCATCGAGGAAGTCGAAGTTTAGAGGTTCGTAATCATCTGAGGCCCGACTTGCTAAGAAATCGGCTACAGGACTTCTTTTCACTGCCTTCTGGCTCACGTAGACGATGTCAAACTCTAACAACAGCATTTGCCAACGGGCTATTTTTCCAGTTAGTGCATGTGCTTCCATGAAGAACTTTAACGGGTCTAACTTGGATATCAACCAAGTGGTGTGATACAACATGTACTTCCGGAGTCTCTTGGCAGTCCATACCAGAGTACAACATAGCTTCTGAATTGGCAGATATCGTGTTTCACAATCGGTGAACTTTTTGCTCAAATAGTAGATGGCTCTTTCTTTTTTTCCAGACTCATCGTGTTGCCCTAATACTCACCCATTGAATTTTCGTGAATGGTCAGGTACAAGATCAATGGCCTACCCGGTACAAGTGCCACCAAGATCGGGGGATTTGTCAAATAGGTTTTGATCTTTTCCAGCGCCTCTTGACATTCTTTGTTCCATTCTCCAGGGTTAGTTTTTTGAAGTAGCCTAAAGATGTGGTCGCATTTGCTAGTCAGCTGGGAGATAAATCGAGATATATAATCCAGTCTTCCCAAAAAGCCTCGAACTTCTTTTTGCGTATTTGGCGGGGGAAGATTTTGTATAGCTTTTACTTTATCAGGGTCGATCTCGATCCCTCTTCGGCTGACTACAAACCCCAAGAGCTTGCCAGATGATACGGCAAAGGTGCATTTGGCTGGATTGAGCTTCAGCTGGTATTTTCTAATTCTTTGGAAAAGTTTCCTCAAGTTTTGAATATGTCCTTCCACCGTTCGAGATTTAGCAATCATGTCATCTACATACACCTCGATTTCTTTGTGCATCATATCATGAAAGAGGGTCACCATTTCTCTCTAGTAAGCTGCCCTGGCATTTTTAAGTCCAAACGGTATTACTTTGTAACAGTATGTGCCCCATAGGGTCACGAATGTGGTTTTCTCCATATCTTCCTGATTCATCTTTATCTGGTTGTACCCCGAGAACCCATCAATGAAGGAGAACCAAGAATGCCCTGATGTGCCATTAACTAGCGTATCGATATGAGGCAATGGGAAATTATCTTTAGGACTTGCCCTGTTAAGATCTCTGTAGTCGACACACATTCGAACCCTCCCATCTTTTTTTGGTACTGGAACTATGTTCGCGACCCACTGTGGGTACTTGGAAACTTTCAAGAAGCCAGCATCGAATTGTTTTTTCATTTTTTCCCTGATTTTCAACAACATATCTGCCTTCATCCTTCTGAGCTTCTATTTTACGGGCTTGCACTCTAGTTTTATTGGCAGCTTATGTACCACTATCTCCATGTTTAATCTCGACATATCTTGGTAGGTCCAAGCAAACACGTCATTGAACTCCTGAAGTAGAGTTATCAAATCATGTCTGGTCTTTTGAGAAATGATGGCTCCAATTTTCACTTCTTTTCTTTTCTCATCAGTCCCCAAGTTCAAAGTCTCTACTTATTCTTGGTTGGGCAGGATTTTCTTTTCCTCGCTTGCCATAAGCCTCGCCAGCTCCTCGGGAACTTCATACTCTATTCTCTCATCGTCTTCTTCTATTTCTGCCAGACAAATAGGCTGTTCGAAACCAGCCTCAGGCTCGAATTCGGGCTCATTCATACAGTTAATAACATGGTCCCTGCACAAAGAAAGGCAACTAATGTTTGGACAAAAAATGGGTGTTGTATGAAAAATAGAGAAGAATAAATGAAATGAAATGTTTGCCATTTAATTCAAACATAGAAAACATCATTTTCATTGCATCTGTAAGTAGATTAGCATAGTTTCCCTCTTACAAAAGATCCCTAATGCTTTTGGGCACAAGTAAAAGGGTTGGTTCAGAGCATTACTCTGATTTCGCCCTAGAAACTACAGGTAGATCAATACTGCTCCAATTTCCGAGTGTTTCCCCTGGGAGACAAGGGTGAATTCTGGCCAGAAGCTTGTTGTCTTCTTTATCCTCTGTTATCATGTTAATCGTCATTCCATCTAACGACTCACTGAGCTTTTCTTCCTCTTTAAGCCCGTCGCTTTCTCAGAGTACTTCTTGTATCTTCTGTTCAGGGTTGACGATCACTCTAAATACAAAAACATCTCTCAAGCGGGGAAATGACATCGGTCTCCATGGGATATCTTCTCCTGTGAGTCTGACCCTTTTTTGTTCCTCTCCCCTTCTGTACTCCTCTCTCTTTTGCAACATATTGGGCTTGTAACCAAGCCCAAATCGATTATTCTTGGCAGTGACTGATTTCGCATGCAAGCTTCCCTGTAAATTTCTTCCGAGCCACTTTTAAACCTTAGCTCATCGGCCTAAGGTTTCTTGAACAACCATCTTGGTACTTTTAGATAGCCTGGGGTATGGGATTTCTCTTCCTTCCATGAAAAAGGTGGCGTTCACAAATTCCAGAGCCTGGAAGGAACATTCTATTGCATTTTCATTATTCTGGATATATGGGACATCAATTATGACTAAAGCGGTGATTTCTTGCTTGGCCCCCACAGTGATCAACTTTCCTTCGCTCACGAATTTCAACTTCTGGTGTAATGATGAGGGGACCGCCTCGACATAGTGGATCCAAGGTCTCCCTAGCAGGCAGTTATAAGTTGGCCTAATGTCCATCACCACAAACTTAACAGCAATACTCTATTGGCCCAATCAATAAAGTTATCTCGATCTTTCCGGCCACTTCCCTCTGAGTACCATCAAAAGCCCTCACTAAATTATAGCATGGCTTCATGTGAGAACTGTCCACTGGTAGTCTTTGCAGGGTCGCTAATGGTAACACATTTAATGTAGACCCATTGTCAATAAGTACCCCAGGCAAAATATACCCCTTATAGTGAACGGTGATATTCAGAGCTTTAGTAGATCCTGTACCCATTCCGAGATCTTGTCATCGCTAAAGGTTATATAATTGTCTGCAGTGATATGACCCACTATCTGGTCCAACTTTGCTACAGAGATGACTTCTGGAACAAACGTTTGGTTCAACACCTTCAACAATGCATTACGGTGTTTTTCTGAGCTCAAGAGTAATTCAAGCATTGTAATTCTAGCTTGTTGCTTGCGGAGTTGTTCAAAAACGCTGCATTCACTATGCCTTAGAAACTTTAAAAATTCCTGCGCCTGCGCCTCGGTCACTGGCTCATTTATTTTTGACGGAGGTTCTTCACTGAATATTTGTTCGAGCTCCTCTTCTGCTACTTTTTTCTTGTCCCTTGCTGCTTCTGCTGCTCTTGACGTTTCGGGCGAATAGCAACGGCCACTTTTTGTGAAGTGTCCAACCTCATTTACAACTTTGGCTCATCCCCCTTCGAGATGCTCCTTATGTGTGGGCTTCTCCTGAATAGGCAATTCTTGAACGAGAATGGAGCAAGTGCAGAGATGATAATCCTAGGAGTTATCCTCGCATTTCCCTCTTGTGGTGATTAACTCTCCTTTAGCCTAGAAGAGATGACCAACGGTCTGCTCGCACTATATTTAGTGTTGGAGTTATCTGAAGAGCAAACGTCCATTTCTCTCGTCTCTTTGTCTTTCTCGAAGAACTCAATTTCCTTGTTATCAATCATCTTCTGAACCAACTGGCTAAACTGCCTGCATTGTTGGATGTCATGTCCGAACTCCTGATGATATTCACAGCAGGGCCCACACCCTTCATGTACTATTTCTATTCATTTTTCTATCATACGTGCCATATACAATTGTTGAAAGACCCACCTAAGAGGGGACTTTCCCTCGGATATCTCTCTCTTGGCCCTTCTATTACTTCTATCTTCAATTGCGTCGAAGCCATGCCCTCTATGGTTTGGCAGCGGATTGATGGCCACACTTGGGTCATCAAATTTTAGAATTCCCATGTTTATTAAATTATGGACAACTTTTTTGAAGGCAATACAGTTTTCTATTGAATGTCCTAGAACACCAGCATGATAATCGCAGTGGGCATTTTCGTCGTACCATGAAAGGAAAGGGGGCTTGAATGGCGCAACAATATATGGACAGATCAGGTCAGCCTTGTGTAGCTGAGAATACAGCTCCGTATACGATACCGGTAAGGGTGTGAAAGACATTTTCTCCTTCTTGGGGGCCTTATCATCCTTCTTGTTTGAGCTCTGAGCATTTCTGGTAGATACATGGGATTGTGAAATGGTAAGGTTTGCCGGGACATTACAAGTATTAACGACGTTCACTTCACTATCTTTCTTCTTATAATGCTTGCGGCAGCTTTCTCTGCTACCGATCCTCCCAGTCTTTATTGCTACTTTAATCGATTCTCCAGTCCTTATCAAGTTGGCAAAGGTCTGAGTGGTATTGTTGATCAGGCGGTCAAACAATGTTCCCCTCAAGGTGTTCACAAACATTGGTGTAATCTCATACTCAGGGATAGGCGGGTGGATTTGGGCTGCTACATCGCCCCACCTCTAAGCGTATTGACGTAGGCTCTCATTCGAACGCTGCTCTATTCCTTCCAACATAGCTCGGCTAGGGGTCATATCAGAAGCATGTTTGTAATGCTCAACGAATGCTCAGGAAAGATCTTTCCATGTCTTGACATCATCTCGTCTGAGCTGCGTATACCAACGGATAGCAGACCCAGTCAAACTGTCTTGGAAGCAATGAATCAATAGCTTATTATTTTTTATGAATGGTGCCATTTTTCGGCAGTACATAGTTATGTGTGCGGAGGGGCAGGAGGTTCTGTCATATTTGTCAAATTCTAGTGTCTTGAATTTTGGCAGAAGAACCAGGTCAGAAACAAGGCTCAGATCGCTAGCATCACCTTTATGTTCCATTATCCCTTGTATGGCTCTGAATTGCTCTTCAAGAAGGCAAAATTTCTCTTCATATTTGTTCTCTATCTCAACCCTTATCTTCTCCACCAAGTCGAGGTCTGGCACTTCTTCCTCATAGCTTGTTTCCAAATTAATGGGTCGTTTGGTGGCTGCTCCTTCTGGGTGGCTGGCAAATGCCCCAACAACATTGATATGTGCCTTTTTTTCAAGAATTGATGTGTCTGATTGAACCCTGGTGTGAGACGCAGTACCGTCTGGTTCTTCTGTAATGTCTTTATTTTTCTCTAATAAAGCAGATATCTTGGCCACAACTGCCTCTTGTGACTGGGCAATCCGTTCGCTGATGCTTCGTTCGACTCTGTCAAAACGGTCTTCCAGGCTCTTCTGGCCTTGTTCTAGTTCAGCTACTTGACCTTCCATTTTCTTTGCTTGCAATCGGGTACCGTATCGATGTGGAATGGTTGTGATTTGAAATTAAACTTTCTGCCATGATATTTCCATGATTAATCCACTTGTCCTTAATAATGTATGTAAATTATATTGTACAATTAAATGGTTAAATGTCATGTTAAAATGAATGCAAATGAAGTGTTGAATCGCAAGTAGTCCTTAGAAAGATTTTCATTAGATGGAGAAGTCTGATTACAAAAAGCAAAGATAACGCGTTTACAGATATCGACTAGCTTTCATCCCTAATACTTCTACTTCTTAAAGCAGAGCATACACCCGAGATCCCAACTCTAATTCCAGACTGACGCGTTCCCCTAGCTCATGTGCTTATCGGGCCAAGCCTTAGATGTATCGAGCTACCTCCTGTACTTGCACCATAACGTCTGTCATCGCCCGATACTGATCCTGGATTAGCTGACCGGCCTGTTGCAATCCATATACTATTCGGCAATTATCTTCCTGTAAGGCTCATTCAAAAGATATAAGCTTCTCCTTGCAGTCACGGAGAGTAGCCTCGAGTTCAGTCACTTTAGCCTTTAGCAACTCATTTTCGTCTCGCGCAAGGCTTAAGGCAACAACGTTGTCTTGGTTGTGATATTCTTGTAGAAGTCCTTCCAATTGCAGAATTTGGGTTTCAAATTCCTCATTCCGAGTCTTCAACTCCTGATTTTAAGCCTGACTGGCCGCCAATTCTTGAACAACGGTTTCTAGCCCCTTATTCTTTCTGTCTATCTATTTCTGACCAGCTTCATATCTCCGAGCATAGCTATCTGTTAGCAGCTTAGCGGTCAACTCTTTGGTGATGGTGCCTGAACCATTCCTCCACAGGTTCTGTTTCAGCTCCAGCCACTCTTTTCTCAAATCTTTATGATCAGTTTCGAGGATTTTTTTCCTATTTCAAGATGTCTTTCTCCTGTCGCTCGTATTTCTCTACATCTACAGAGGCCAGGTAATTCGCTACTTCCAGGTCAGCGATACGCTTTTCCAAGGCTCGTACCTTCTTCTGATGGGCTCTCTTAGCCTTTTCCAAGTCTGAAGGAGCATCTTCCATATTTTCTTCCAAGGTTCGGACAACTCCTGGGTTCGCAAGAAGAATGGCATCATTGATCCGGACGTGACATGTGAATTATAAACGTCGGCCATGTATATGCGCTTCCAGGAATGGTTTATCTTTTGGACCTCTGTTTTGTAGCCATCGCCTTCATGCTCAAAACTGGATGTACTCAAACCGTGAGTGGCATGAATAAAATGCATCGAACCGTACCGTCGTGCCACAAGTAAAGGATAGTATCTGATTCCTCCCCATACTCCAGACAAGGGTACCCAATCATACTCTCCACAATGGTAGATGAAATTATTCAGAATTAGCCATGGTACCTTCTATTTGACGGTGTCATCTCGAAGATCTTGGAAACCCGACTTCCATTGGTCTTCAGTCATAGCCTTAGCCTGGTATTCTTCCAAAAAGGTTTTTATAGGGGAGAAGGTAGTGAGGAACATCTGGTGAGAATATTTTAGATCCCACAAATGACTTCGAATTCAGATCTCCAATAGCGGCGCGTATCCCAAGAATCTGCCTTTTTCCATTTTTCTACATGCATTCAGCATTCGAAATGTCTCTACTAAAATAGCTGGTGCCATATTGATCCCCTTTTAAGTTTATCAAATAGATCCGTTGTGGCATAGTCTATATACCCCAAGGCTTTTGGGAAGATAACCATCCCATAAATACCAAAAGCAAAAAAGTACCTTTTCTTTGATGGATCTAGATGCCGATGGATTAAGTCTCGAATGTGCGCCCAAGCTATGCAATCAGTCTTTTCTTTCCTCAAGATTTTTCCATGGATCCACTCCTTGCTCATTCCAGTGACATTAATCAGACTCTCTAGGAAGGATGGCGAGTCCTTGAGCTTGACATACACCTTCCCTTAACTTGATTCCCGGACAACGGAGAAGGGCATTATACTCTTTGATAGTGGGGGTCATATCTACCTTTTTGAACGTGAAACAGTTGTAGCCTGGATTCCAGAACTGCGTTAAGGCTCTAAACATGTACATATCAGTCTGAATGTCCAACAGAAGAGCGATATCGCCGAACTCCACTTGAAAGGCTTGCTTCATACCCGAGTCCCAACTTTGCCATATCTCTCTCAGTTCTTGAATGTCATTTTGCTGGGAAACTATCAACGTGGGCCCATTAATCCCTGATACATATCCTGTTTTCAGGCTATCTCCTTTCTCCATCTGTATATGCTCGGACCATCCCCATACCGTAGCATTATCGCTTTTGAAATTACATAACATCCCTTCCATACCTGAACGCCTTCTAAAATGGGCTCCCCTCGAATCAACACCTATATATGACATGATACGCAACGCAGATACAGAAAAAATGAAAATAAAACAACAGAGAAAAGATTAGTAAAATTGAATAATAAAAGAATGAAAGGAATTAAATGATGAATAATGAAGGAAATAAGCAGTCAAAATATACAGTAAATATAAACAAACAAAGCAAAACCTAAAAAAGGGTCAATCCTATATGGGCAGAGTAACGGCGTGATCAAAAGGTGGGATACTACGGCTCATTATATGCGGTTTGGTTCTAAAGTAAAGGTACCCGAACTGTCGCTGAGACATCGATTCGGGGGAATACAACCCTTATACTATACGGAGGTGAAAACCCCGCGGAATATAAGGACCGAATTCTAGGAGTACATTATGACACTATACAGAGGTGAAAACCCCACAGAGCGAAGTAATCTCTCCCACTTAAGGGTTCTATCACTAATGTTATGATGATAGTTTATATCAAACAAAAATTGAAAACTAAAAATTAAATTAAATTGAATTTAAATTTTCCTTAATAATTACAATGCGAACCTAACTAAGGCTTAACTCATTCTTTTTGTTTTTGAAAACAAAAATAATGTCCCCAGCGGAGTCGCCAAAGCTCTAACGACCTTTTTTCTTTTTTGAAGGTTATGGTTGAAATGTTTAGCGACATCAAAGGAGATGACACCCGAAAACCGGGATAACACTCCCAATAGATTACCTTTAAAATTTTAAAACGAAGGGTAGAGTCGCCATCGGCCACTTTTGGTAGACCGGACACCGAAAAGATAACCAGAGATGGATCCAGGAGTTGGTTACGAGTAGGGAAGGATTAGCTCCCCCACTACGCCCAAAATTGGTACCTAAAAGTTTGCATTATATTTATTAAGGAAAATGAAAATTTGATTTTATTTAATGATTAATTTCCAAAATGAAATATAGCTTAAATCCGCTTTGGTATTCACGACATTCAAAGAAGATGTCACTCGGAGGCCGGGATGACACTCCTAGCAGAAATATCGGAATAATGAGGCAGAACACGATAATTATTAAAGAAAAATAAACAAATAAGTAAATAATGAATAGAAAGTAAAAAGGTTAAATATGTGTGATAAATCCAAAACTGGCCTTTGTATCCACGACATTCAGAGAAGATGCCACCCGGAGGCCGGGATGAAACTCCTAATAGAAATATCGGAACAAGTAGGATCAAAATAGTATATACGATTCTTATAAAAAAATTAATTAATTTATAACATGAAAAGTAAATAAATATATATAAAGTAGAACAAAATAATATGTAAATACTACTATAAAATACAGATATCTTACTATGTACATATCAATGCCTATATATATATCATATAAGTAACATACATAAAATAACAATAATGATATATAAATATATAACACCCTCTTCCCGTATCCGTACACCAAACACGAGTCGGAAATGTCACAGCAGTTTAAAAAATCATTATACTACAAAAATCAGGTCAAGTTTAAAATTTTCAAATATTAACATACCATAAATAATTAACTTAAGATATAATAATTATACATATCGTACCATGTAATTCTATTTACATAACCAAAATTAATACAAGGTAGGCCGGTTAACTGGTTTCACAAAATAATAGATTATTTTCGTACATGCCCCTAATTTCTAACAAAACAAGATGTTGTAAGTATAGAAAATAAAATGTTGACGTGCTAATCTCCTCCAAAAGTGATAGAGTGATGCAACGCCTTGCTACTACTCCCAGCTACCTACGCGTATTACAGAAAATACACGCTGAGAATATTCTCAATGAGGCATAAGGTAAGTAACTCATATAAAATAATTGTAAATGCATGATATTTTCAGAAATCAAGTCAACAATTAAATTCACATACTTTAAGAGTGCAAGAATAATTATGCAAAAGCACATATCATAGTAAATCTCTAACCTGAAAAATCACATAGCCCAAGGTAAATATCGAGTGACTAATATACGAGTCATGTACTTTAAAAGTACTAGTCTTCTCATATCTAGCTCGTAGGACATTATAAAATGTCAATAACTCGTAGGACACATAAGTGTCAATTGCTCGTAGGATACATTAAAGTGTCGATAACTCGTAGCACACAATAAAGTGTCAATATCTCGTAGGACTCTAATGGTATACCACTATATTGTCAGACTCAATATTATACTACCAAGGGCAATATAAAATAATTTTCCTGCAAATATGGCAAGCTACCTAAATTTCACATATATATCACATAAAAGAAATTTCATATTGGAGCTGTTCATACTCCAATATGTCATATAATATCTCATCGGTATACTGCCATAAAAATAATATCATATAATTTATCAGGTAAATATCATGCAAAATCATATCATGTTAAGTTAAAAATCATGTCACATATTAATTTAAAACATTTATGCACTCACCTTTGCCTCTTATAACTTTTAATACTCGATTCAATCCCGAACCTTTTCCTTTCCCTTTTTAGTTCGATCACGATTGGTATCAGTATCTACACAACAAATAACATATACCATTTCAAAGTATATGTTAGAACATATACAATTCATATATAATAATGGAAAGTAAATAAATAACTATCCATTATTAACTAAAATTGATCCGATAAATCTTCCATATTCGAACCAATATTTTTCATATTTTTCCTTAAAATTCCAACTTTTCCAAAAATTCACAATTTAGTCCCTAAGGACTCTTTTAAGCTTCCAAACATCATTTCCAAGCCAAATTCTGACATTTCTCATCATTTGCACTTTAGGACCTAAACTTAAAAAAATTAAAACTTGATCCTTTAATTTCCAAAAATTACAATTAAGTCCTAAAGTCACCAAAAATTTCAAAATAAGCTTTCATATCACTTAACTTGATTTTTTCAACCTACTACACTTCAAAAATAAGTTTTACAGCCAAGTCCCAAAACTTTCCAAAAATTTACAAATTGGTCCCTAATGCCAAAATAATTAGGGATTTCATTCCAAACACTTTATTTCATCATTCTATACAATTCTTCCTTCTACAACACCCTAAAATTCAATACTTGACATAAACCCTAAAAATTCCATAATTTAAGAACATGAGTTTTTCTTCAATCTAACAACTCAAACAAGCTTGAATAACATCAGACTCATCATTTCCTACTTCAAACAAAATTATGCCATAACTTCTCCTTATTTTCCATCATTCTCGAAATGGTCACTAAACCATTTCCATGAAAACTTTCACCACTTGAGCACTAGAAACAACAACACAAGCATATTTCTATCATAATAATCTGTATAAACTCAAGTTTCAAGCATGCTCTTCATCCATCTAAATCTTCAAACACAACATAGAAGCATAGAAACTAAGCAAAAATTATGTCAAATGATAGAGAATTTCAAGAGGAATAATTTTCTATTTCATGTCTTCAACCTAAAACCAACTCAAGAAGCTTAAAATTTGAATCAAAGTCCCTCACCTTGTTCAAAGAGCTGTTCGGCAGCCTTGTATAGAGCTTGAAGAAGACTAAAATTTTTTCTAACATTCTATCACTTAATTATGCCATTTGGCATAATATAATACTATTAAATTCAATTAAAAATCACATAATACCACATGTATTTTATTTTAAATATGATAAAGCCACTTGTCGCATAAAAATGAATATTAAATTCATTTTATTCACCTTTCCAACTTTGTCCCCCAACTATCCCAAAATTACTAGTTAGACATTCTAGTTCAAATCCAACCAACTAGTTGGAAACTAACCAAATCTTAATTGAAATTCAACCAAACTAAGATAGAATATTCCAAAATAATATTCTATCACTTTTCCATAGCCTCTTGAATCAAACTCTAAAATTTATATTCGATCCGATATACCGATAATTTCTACTGCGATTAAGTCTTTTACGAACTATCGGATTCCAAAAATTCCCAAAATTTAACATAATGTTCCCTTAGTCTAAATAGGACTTCCTTCAAATTTTCATAATTTTCTGAGCTCGAATGATCACCCGAATTCAATTTAAACTTTAACTATAATTTCCCAATAATAGAAATATCGGATTGAACCAACAATTTCATATTCGATCTACACCCTTATATGATCTATTTATTTTTGCCATAAAAAATTTTATTGGGAAAATTACCATGTTAGTCCCTGTATTTTTCAAGACTTTTCACTTTTATCACCAGACTTTGAAACTTTACGTTTTAGCCACTAAACTAAAACTACCAAACTTAATTCTATGCAATACCAACACTAAGCAAAAGTTTGGGGTATTACAGTTCTCCCCCTTAAGAGAATTTGTCCTCGAATTTTCAAAACGTACCTTGTTTAAACAAGTGTGTGTATTGCTTTTCCATTGCATCCTTGGTTTCCCATGTTGCTTCTTCTACCTTGTGATTGCGCCAAAGAACTTTAACCAAAGGTATCTACTTGTTTCTTAACTCTTTAACACCATAAGCCAATATCTTGACTGGTTCTTCCTCGTAAGTCAAGCCTGACTGTAGCTCAATCTTTTCTGGAGCAATCACATGAGATGGATCCGGTCAATATCTTCGAAGCATCGAAACATGGAAAACATCATGAATTCTGCTCATTTCTGGTGGATGGGCCAACTGATATGAAACAGGACCAACTCTCTTCAATATCTCATACGGTCCAACGTATCTGGGACTCAACTTCCCTTTGCGACCAAATCCCATCATCTTCTTCCAAGGTGAAACTTTCAGGAACACTTTTTCTCCAACACTGAATTGAATGTCCTTCCTTTTCAGATCTGCATAGGCTTTCTATCGGTCAGCAGCCTTTTTGAGATTGTCTTGTACAATTTTGACCTTTTCTTCCATATCTTGCAACATGTCCGACTTGATAATCTTGTAATCAAGCAGCTCAAACCAATTTAATGGTGATATGCACTTTCTACCATATAAAGCCTCAAAAGGTGCCATTTGTATACTTGCCTGATAACTATTGTTGTAAGCGAACTCTGCTAGTGGCAAGTATTTTTCCCAAGACCCTTCAAACTCAATAACACTAGCCCTCAACATATCTTCAAGTACCTGAATCACTCTTTCCGACTGACCATCGGTTTGAGGATGAAAAACAGTACTAAAGTTCAGTCGGGTTCCCAAAACTCTGTGTAACGCTTTCCAAAATCTTGATGTGAACTTTGGATCTCGGTCGGATACAATAGATATAGGCACTCCATGCGGTCGAACTACTTCTTTAATATACTCAAGATACCGCTCATCGATAATCTGTCTCTGACTGGTGTAAATGAACTGTCTTGGTCAATATGTCCACAATTACCCAAATAGTATCTTTCTTTCGGGAGTCAAAGGCAATCTGTTACAAAATCCATCGTAACTCTAACCCACTTCCATTGTGGAATCATGATAGGCTGCAACTTCCCAAACGGCATTTGGTGTTCAGCTTTCACCTTCTGACAAGTCAAACACTTTGCAACAAACTCTGATATCATCCTCTTCATGCCCGGCCACCAATACCGACTTTTCAAATCTTGATACATTTTGTTTGAACCAGGATGCATGGTCAACGGACTATAATCTGCCTCGGTAAGCAATTCCGCCTCAACTCATCATCTTGAGGAATATACACTCTACCTTTATAATAAAGGCATCCATCGGGTTTAACTTCATAATATTTAACCTCACCTGATTCCACTTGTTTCATCTTTGCTGCACAATCTTTATCTTGATGCTGACTCTCTTTGATTCTACCTAACAATAATGATCTTAATTGTAACTCTACCGACAAAGAACCATCGAATGTCCTTCTAATTGTGCATTCATAGTCCGCAATGTAGCAAATGTCTTCCGGCTCAAAGCATCCGCCACAACATTAGCTCACGGGATGATAATCAATAATCAAATCATAGTCCTTTATCAGCTCTAACCACCTTCGTTGCCGCAAATTTATCTCTTTCTGAGTCATCAAATACTTTAAACTCTTGTGATCAGTGTAGACATGGCAACGTTCACCATACAAATAATGTCGCCATACTTTTAAAGCAAACACAACGCAGCAAGCTCCAAATCATGTCGGGTAGTAGTTTCTTTCATGTGTTTTCAACTGTCGAGAAGCATAAGCAATCACCTTTCCTTCTTGCATCAGTACACAACCCAAACCATTGTAGGATGCATCACTGTACAAGGTAAATTCCTTACCCGACTATGGTTGTACTAGTACTGGAGCTTCTATTAAAACTTTCTTCAATTGATCAAAACTTTCTTGACATCTTTCAGTCCAAACAAATGGCACATCTTTCCTCAACAATTTAGTAAGCGGAGCAGCTATCATAGAGAAATTCTTAACAAACCTGCGATAATATCCAGCTAATCCCAAGAAACTACGAACCTCAGTAATGTTCTTGGGAATTTTCCACTCGACAATAGACTATACTTTCTTAGGATCAACTATAATCCCTTCAGCCGAAGCAATGTGTCCCAAGAAAGCTACCTCAGACAACCAAAACTCACACTTTGAGAGTTTAGCATACAACTTCTTTTCTCTCAAAATCTGCAATACTATTCGCAGGTGCATATCATGATCTTCTTTGGTCTTCGAATATACCAAGATATCATCAATGAAGACTACCACAAACTGATCAAGGTATGGCTGAAACACTCGGTTCATCATATCCATAAATGCAACTGGAGCATTGGTAAGACCGAATGGCATCACTACAAACTCATAATGACCATACCTTGTCTGAAATGCTGTCTTTGGGACGTCTTCCTCTTTAACTTTTAGCTGATAATAGCCTTTGATCGAAGATCAATCTTGGAAAATACTGCTGCTCCTTTCAACTGATCAAACAAATATTCTATCCTCGACAGTGGATACTTATTATTTTTAGTTACCTTGTTCAATTGCCGATAATCAATGCACAGTCGTAACGAACCATCTTTCTTTTTAACAAACAACACTCGAGCTCCCCACGGTGAAGTATTGGGACTAATAAACCCTCTAACCAACAATTCTTGCAACTGTGACTTCAATAGCTTTGAGAATCCACTATATGTGCCAGAAAAGCCTGGCCACCCTCTTCCAATAGCTTCTTGGCCTTAAGAACCGATATCACATTCTTTAAACATTGTGATCCTTCACCCAACACTATAACTTCTGAACCTTCGGCAGTCTTTAAAATCAACTGTTGTTGACGACATCTCACGATAGCATCGTGAGCATGAAACCAATCCATACCCAAAATAATCTCTAGTTCATCAAAGGGTAACTCCAACAAATCAGCTGCAAACTCATGTCCCTGAACTAGGAATGGACACTCCTTACTCACTTTGGTTACCCGAGCGCTTTGACCAAGTGGATTAACCACTACCACATCACTCTGAATCGGTTCTAAAGGAATTTCTCTCTTTCGTACCAACTTAGAACTAATATAGGAGTGTGTGGATCCAGTATCTATTAGAACAAATACAGGTTCACCATAAAGCAGAAAAGTACCTGTAATGATGTCGGGATCATCACGATCATCTCTATCATCTTGTGTCCGAAGATGATAGACTCTAGCTGGAGCTCGGTCATCTCTGCTTGCACCCACCTTAACATCTTTTTCTAGAATCCACTCTGGATGATCCAGCAGATCCTCATCCTCGTCCGCTCTGCATACCAACTGATCCCTGGGTCTGCACAGATCTGTCATTCTAGGTCGGACAATCTCGTATAAAATGTCCAGTCTTGCCGCAGCGGAAACAAGCCCGTGTAGCCATCCGACACTCTCCACGATGTGGTCGGCCATAAATCTTACATTGAGGAGGACTTTGTTTACTACCAGAATTTTTCGATACTGCTCTAGCATTTTTAGACTTCCCCGTTTGGTAAGATTTTCCTTGAGCTGATGAAAATCCTGACTTTCCTTGCTGATTATATCCTTTACTCTGCTTACATGATTGCGAAGTAAAAGATATACCAGCACCTCTTTTCTGTCCCAGGGACTCTTTTTCAGCTTTATCTCAGACATTTTCCATTGCTTTTGCTTTGTTGACGGCATCTTGAAAGTCTCGGGGGGGTATAAGCCACCAAAACTTTCTGATATTCTGAATCGAGCCCACCAATGAAACTATCTGTAATGGCCTTCTCAGTCGAAAGTAGCTCTGAAGCAAATCTGCTCAGCCTGTTAAATTCACACTCGTACTCATAAACTGAGCGATCCCCCTGTCTCAAGTCAATAAATTGTTGTCGCATCTCACGGACGAAGATATCTCTAATATACTTCCTCCTAAATTCTTAGAGGAAGAACTGCCAATTAATTTTTTTATGAACTCGGGTTGTGACATTATTCCACCAGATCAAGGCTTGTCCTCTCAACAGGGAAATTACACCATCTAACTTCCCTTGGTCATCACAACCAATCCGGGCCAAAATGGTCTATACATCATTTAGCCACATATCAACTAACATCGGATTACCATCAATATCTCTTTGGAAATCTGGAGCTTGTAACTTCTTCAATTCTTTGGGCACTGATATCCGAGAAGGTCAATTTATGATCGCATCTAGTGCCTGTAGAAATGTGGTCCGATCCTGAACCGGCATCTCCTGTTGTACCAGTTGTTATACCTCATCTCCTATCTCTGGGGCTTTTTCGGCCTCACCGGATCTGTGGCATGTCGGGAACCCTCACCTTCCGACATATGTTCTCATAACACATACTTAAACTAATAAGCAATTGCATCAATCAAACAAGTATCATTTTCCATTAAATACGACATCCTAGTGGTATGTACACTTTTAAACATTTTCTTTAAGTTCAAAATAATCTAGAACCGGCTAAACCTGTGGCTCTGATACCAAATAAATGTAACCCTCTTCCCGTATCCGTACACCGAACACGGGTCGGAAATGTCACAGCAGTTTAAAAAATTATTATACTACAAAAATCATGTCAAATTTAAAATGTCCAAATATTAACATACCATAAGTAATTAACTTAACATATAATAATTATACATATCGTACCATGTAATTTTATTTACATAACCAAAATTAATACAAGGTAGGCCGGTTAACTGGTTTCACAAAATAATAGATTATTTTCGTACATGCCCCTAATTTCTAACAAAACAAGATGTTGTAAGTATAGAAAATAAAATGTTGACGTGCTAATCTCCTCCAAAAGAGATAGAGTGATGCAACGCCTTGCTACTACTCCCAGCTACCTACGCGTATTACAGAAAATACACGCTGAGAATATTCTCAATGAGGCATAAGGTAAGTAACTCATATAAAATAATTGTAAATGCATGATATTTTCAGAAATCAAGTCAACAATTAAATTCACATACTTTAAGAGTGCAAGAATAATTATGCAAAAGCACATATCATAATAAATCTCTAACTTGAAAAATCACATAGCCCAAGGTAAATATCGAGTGACTAATATACGAGTCATTTACTTTAAAAGTACTAGTCTTCTCATATCTAGCTCGTAGGACATTATAAAATGTCAATAGCTCGTAGGACACACATTCAATTGTCGTAGGATACATTAAAGTGTCGATAACTCGTAGGACACAATAAAGTGTCAATATCTCGTAGGACTCTAATGGTATACCACTATATTGTCAGACTCAATATTATACTACCAAGGGCAATATAAAATAATTTTCCTGCAAATATGGAAAACAACCTAAATTTCACATATATATATCACATAAAGAAATTTCATATTGGAGCTGTTCATACTCCAATATGTCATATAATATCTCATCAGATATCTTTGCCATAAAAATAATATCATATAATTTATCATGTAAATATCATGCAAAAATCATATCATGTTAAGTTAAAAATCATGTCACATATTAATTTAAAACATTTATGCACTCACCTTTTCCTCTTATAACTTTTAATACTCGATTCAATCCCGAACCTTTTCCTTTCCCTTTTTAGTTCGATCATGATTGGTATTCGGTATCTACACAACAAATAACATATACCATTTCAAAGTATATGTTAGAACATATACAATTCATATATAATAATGGAAAGTAAATAAATAACTATCCATTATTAACTAAAATTGATCCGATAAATCTTCCATATTCGAAACAATATTTTTCATATTTTCCTTAAAATTCCAACTTTTCCAAAATTCACAATTTAGTCCCTAAGGACTCTTTTAAGCTTCAAACATCATTTCAAGCCAAATTCTGACATTTCTCATCATTTGCACTTTAGGACCTAAACTTAAAAAATTAAAACTTGATCCTTTAATTTCCAAAAATTACAATTAAGTCCTAAAGTCACCAAAAATTTCAAAATAAGCTTTCATATCACTTAACTTGATTTTTTCAACCTACTACACTTCAAAAATAAGTTTTGCAGCCAAGTCCCAAAACTTTCCAAAAATTTACAAATTGGTCCCTAATGCCAAAATAATTAGAATTTCATTCCAAACACTTTATTTCATCATTCTATACAATTCTTCCTTCTACAACACCCTAAAATTCAATACTTGACATAAACCCTAAAAATTCCATAATTTAAGAACATGAGTTTTTCTTCAATCTAACAACTCAAACAAGCTTGAATAACATCAAACTCATCATTTCCTACTTCAAACAAAATTTTGCCATAACTTCTCCTTATTTTCCATCATTCTCGAAATGGTCACTAAACCATTTCCATGAAAACTTTCACCACTTGAGCACTAGAAACAACAACACAAGCATATTTCTATCATAATAATCTGTATAAACTCAAGTTTCAAGCATGCTCTTCATCCATCTAAATCTTCAAACACACAACATAGAAGCATAGAAACTAAGCAAAAATTATGTCAAATGATAGAGAATTTCAAGAGGAATAATTTTCTATTTCATGTCTTCAACCTAAAACCAACTCAAGAAGCTTAAAATTTGAATCAAAGTCCTCACCTTGTTCAAAGAGCTGTTCGGCAGCCTTGTATAGAGTTTGAAGAAGACTAAAATTTTTTTCTAACATTCTATCACTTAATTATGCCATTTGGCATAATATAATACTATTAAATTCAATTAAAAATCACATAATACCACATGTATTTTATTTTAAATATGATAAAGCCACTTGTCTCATAAAAATGAATATTAAATTCATTTTATTCACCTTTCCAACTTTGTCCCCAACTATCCCAAAATTACTAGTTAGACATTCTAGTTCAAATCCAACCAACTAGTTGAAACTAACCAAATCTTAATTGAAATTCAACCAAACTAAGATAGAATATTCCAAAATAATATTCTATCACTTTTCCATAGCCTCTTGAATCAAACTCTAAAATTTATATTTGATCCGATATACCGATAATTTCTACAACGATTAAGTCTTTTACGAACTATCGGATTCCAAAAATTCCCAAAATTTAACATAATGTTCCCTTAGTCTAAATAGGACTTCCTTCAAATTTTCATAATTTTCTGAGCTCGAATGATCACCCAATTCAATTTAAACTTTAACTATAATTTCCCAATAATAGAAATATCGGATTGAACCAACAATTTCATATTCGATCTACACCCTTATATGATCTATTTATTTTTGCCATAAAAAATTTTATTGGGAAAATTACCATGTTAGTCCCCTGTATTTTCAAGACTTTTCACTTTTATCACCAGACTTTGAAACTTTACGTTTTAGCCACTAAACTAAAACTACCAAACTTAATTCTATGCAATACCAACACTAAGCAAAAGTTTGGGGTATTCAGATTCTCCCCCTTAAGAGAATTTGTCCTCGAATTTTCAAAACGCACCTTGTTTAAACAAGTGTGTGTATTGCTTTTCCATTGCATCCTTGGTTTCCCATGTTGCTTCTTCTACCTTGTGATTGCGCCAAAAGAACTTTAACCAAAGGTATCTACTTGTTTCTTAACTCTTTAACACCATAAGCCAATATCTTGACTGGTTCTTCCTCGTAAGTCAAGCCTGACTGTAGCTCAATCTTTTCTGGAGCAATCACATGAGATGGATCCGGTCAATATCTTCAAGCATCGAAACATGGAAAACATCATGAATTCTCGCTCATTTCGTGGATGGGGCAATCGATATGAAACGGGACCAACTCTCTTCAATATCTCATACGGTCCAACGTATCGGGACTCAACTTCCCTTTGCGACCAAATCCCATCATCTTCTTCCAAGGTGAAACTTTCAGAACACTTTTTCTCCACTTTGAATTGAATGTCCTTCCTTTTCAGATCTGCATAGGCTTTCTATCGGTCAGCAGCCTTTTTGAGATTGTCTTGTACAATTTTGACCTTTTCTTCCATATCTTGCAACATGTCCGACTTGATAATCTTGTAATCAAGCAGCTCAAACCAATTTAATGGTGATATGCACTTTCTACCATATAAAGCCTCAAAAGGTGCCATTTGTATACTTGCCTGATAACTATTGTTGTAAGCGAACTCTGCTAGTGGCAAGTATTTTTCCCAAGACCCTTCAAACTCAATAACACTAGCCCTCAACATATCTTCAAGTACCTGAATCACTCTTTCCGACTGACCATCGGTTTGAGGATGAAAAACAGTACTAAAGTTCAGTCGGGTTCCCAAAACTCTGTGTAACGCTTTCCAAAATCTTGATGTGAACTTTGGATCTCGGTCAGATACAATAGATATAGGCACTCCATGCAGTCGAACTACTTCTTTAATATACAGCTCAGCATACCTGCTCATCTGATAATCTGTCCTGACTGGTGTAAAATGAACTGTCTTGGTCAATATGTCCACAATTACCCAAATAGTATCTTTCTTTCTGGGAGTCAAAGGCAATCCTGTTACAAAATCCATCGTAACTCTAACCCACTTCCATTGTGGAATCATGATAGGCTGCAACTTCCCAAACGGCATTTGGTGTTCAGCTTTCACCTTCTGACAAGTCAAACACTTTGCAACAAACTCTGATATCATCCTCTTCATGCCCGGCCACCAATACCGACTTTTCAAATCTTGATACATTTTGTTTGAACCAGGATGCATGGTCAACGGACTATAATCTGCCTCGGTAAGCAATTCCTGCCTCAACTCATCATCTTCAGGAATATACACTCTACCTTTATAATAAAGGCATCCATCGGGTTTAACTTCATAATATTTAACCTCACCTGATTCCACTTGTTTCATCTTTGCTGCACAATCTTTATCTTGATGCTGACTCTCTTTGATTCTACCTAACAATAATGATCTTAATTGTAACTCTACCGACAAAGAACCATCAGAATGTCCTTCTAATTGTGCATTCATAGTCCGCAATGTAGCAAATGTCTTCCGGCTCAAAGCATCTGCCACAACATTAGCTCTGCCGGGATGATAATCAATAATCAAATCATAGTCCTTTATCAGCTCTAACCACCTTCGTTGCCGCAAATTTATCTCTTTCTGAGTCATCAAATACTTTAAACTCTTGTGATCAGTGTAGACATGGCAACGTTCACCATACAAATAATGTCGCCATACTTTTAAAGCAAACACAACTGCAGCAAGCTCCAAATCATGTGTCGGGTAGTTTCTTTCATGTGTTTTCAACTGTCGAGAAGCATAAGCAATCACCTTTCCTTCTTGCATCAGTACACAACCCAAACCATTGTAGGATGCATCACTGTACAAGGTAAATTCCTTACCCGACTATGGTTGTACTAGTACTGGAGCTTCTATTAAAACTTTCTTCAATTGATCAAAACTTTCTTGACATCTTTCAGTCCAAACAAATGGCACATCTTTCCTCAACAATTTAGTAAGCGGAGCAGCTATCATAGAGAAATTCTTAACAAACCTGCGATAATATCCAGCTAATCCCAAGAAACTACGAACCTCAGTAATGTTCTTGGGAATTTTCCACTCGACAATAGACTATACTTTCTTAGGATCAACTATAATCCCTTCAGCCGAAGCAATGTGTCCCAAGAAAGCTACCTCAGACAACCAAAACTCACACTTTGAGAGTTTAGCATACAACTTCTTTTCTCTCAAAATCTGCAATACTATTCGCAGGTGCATATCATGATCTTCTTTGGTCTTCGAATATACCAAGATATCATCAATGAAGACTACCACAAACTGATCAAGGTATGGCTGAAACACTCGGTTCATCATATCCATAAATGCAACTGGAGCATTGGTAAGACCGAATGGCATCACTACAAACTCATAATGACCATACCTTGTCTGAAATGCTGTCTTTGGGACGTCTTCCTCTTTAACTTTTAGCTGATAATAGCCTGATCGAAGATCAATCTTGGAAAATACTGCTGCTCCTTTCAACTGATCAAACAAATATTCTATCCTCGACAGTGGATACTTATTATTTTTAGTTACCTTGTTCAATTGCCGATAATCAATGCACAGTCGTAACGAACCATCTTTCTTTTTAACAAACAACACTGGAGCTCCCCACGGTGAAGTATTGGGACTAATAAACCCTCTAACCAACAATTCTTGCAACTGTGACTTCAATAGCTTTGAGAATCCACTATATGTGCCAGAAAAGCCTGGCCACCCTCTTCCAATAGCTTCTTGGCCTTAAGAACCGATATCACATTCTTTAAACATTGTGATCCTTCACCCAACACTATAACTTCTGAACCTTCAGCAGTCTTTAAAATCAACTGTTGTTGACGACATCTCACGATAGCATCGTGAGCATGAAGCCAATCCATACCCAAAATAATCTCTAGTTCATCAAAGGGTAACTCCAACAAATCAGCTGCAAACTCATGTCCCTGAACTAGGAATGGACACTCCTTACTCACTTTGGTTACCCGAGCGCTTTGACCAAGTGGATTAACCACTACCACATCACTCTGAATCGGTTCTAAAGGAATTTCTCTCTTTCGTACCAACTTAGAACTAATATAGGAGTGTGTGGATCCAGTATCTATTAGAACAAATACAGGTTCACCATAAAGCAGAAAAGTACCTGTAATGATGTCGGGATCATCACGATCATCTCTATCATCTTGTGTCCGAAGATGATAGACTCTAGCTGGAGCTCGGTCATCTCTGCTTGCACCCACCTTAACATCTTTTTCTAGAATCCACTCTGGATGATCCAGCAGATCCTCATCCTCGTCCGCTCTGCATACCAACTGATCCCTGGGTCTGCACAGATCTGTCATTCTAGGTCGGACAATCTCGTATAAAATGTCGATCTTGCCGCAGTGAAACAAGCCCGTGTAGCCATCCGACACTCTCCACGATGTGGTCGGCCATAAATCTTACATTGAGGAGGACTTTGTTTACTACCAGAATTTTTCGATACTGCTCTAGCATTTTTAGACTTCCCCGTTTGGTAAGATTTTCCTTGAGCTGATGAAAATCCTGACTTTCCTTGCTGATTATATCCTTTACTCTGCTTACATGATTGCGAAGTAAAAGATATACCAGCACCTCTTTTCTGTCCCAGGGACTCTTTTTCAGCTTTATCTCAGACATTTTCCATTGCTTTTGCTTTGTTGACGGCATCTTGAAAGTCTCGGGGGGGTATAAGCCACCAAAACTTTCTGATATTCTGAATCGAGCCCACCAATGAAACTATCTGTAATGGCCTTCTCTTCTCGAAAGTAGCTCTGAAGCAAATCTGCTCACTGTTAAATTCACACTGTACTCATAAACTGAGCGATCCCCCTGTCTCAAGTCAATAAATTGTTGTCGCATCTCACGGACGAAGATATCTCTAATATACTTCCTCCTAAATTCTTAGAGGAAGAAGCGCCAATTAATTTTTTATGAACTCGGGTTGTGACATTATTCCACGGATCAAGGCTTGTCCTCTCAACAGGGAAATTACACCATCTAACTTCCCTTGGTCATCACAACCAATCCGGGCCAAAATGGTCTATACATCATTTAGCCACATATCAACTAACATCGGATTACCATCAATATCTCTTTGGAAATCTGGAGCTTGTAACTTCTTCAATTCTTTGGGCACTGATATCCGAGAAGGTCAATTTATGATCGCATCTAGTGCCTGTAGAAATGTGGTCCGATCCTGAACCGGGCATCTCCTGTTGTACCAGTTGTTATACCTCATCTCCTATCTCTGGGGCTTTTTCGGCCTCACCGGATCTGTGGCATGTCGGGAACCCTCACCTTCCGACATATGTTCTCATAACACATACTTAAACTAATAAGCAATTGCATCAATCAAACAAGTATCATTTTCCATTAAATACGACATCCTAGTGGTATGTACACTTTTAAACATTTTCTTTAAGTTCAAAATAATCTAGAACCGGCTAAACCTGTGGCTCTGATACCAAATAAATGTAACCCTCTTCCCGTATCCGTACACCGAACACGGGTCGGAAATGTCACAGCAGTTTAAAAAATTATTATACTACAAAAATCATGTCAAATTTAAAATGTCCAAATATTAACATACCATAAGTAATTAACTTAACATATAATAATTATACATATCGTACCATGTAATTTTATTTACATAACCAAAATTAATACAAGGCAGGCCGGTTAACTGGTTTCACAAAATAACAGATTATTTTCGTACATGCCCCTAATTTCTAACAAAACAAGATGTCGTAAGTATAGAAAATAAACTGTTGACGTGCTAATCTCCTCCAAAAGAGATAGAGTGATGCAACGCCTTGCTACTACTCCCAGCTACCTACGCGTATTACAGAAAATACACGCTGAGAATATTCTCAGTGAGGCATAAGGTAAGTAACTCATATAAAATAATTGTAAATGCATGATATTTTCAGAAATCAAGTCAACAATTAAATTCACATACTTTAAGAGTGCAGGAATAATTATGCAAAAGCACATATCATAATAAATCTCTAACCTGAAAAATCACATAGCCCAAGGTAAATATCGAGTGACTAATATACGAGTCATTTACTTTAAAAGTACTAGTCTTCTCATATCTGGCTCGTAGGACACATAAGTGTCAATAGCTCGTAGGACACATTAAAGTGTCGATAACTCGTAGGACACAATAAAGTGTCAATATCTCGTAGGACTCTAATGGTATACCACTATATTGTCAGACTCAATATTATACTACCAAGGGCAATATAAAATAATTTTCCTGCAAATATGGAAAACAACCTAAATTTCACATATATATATCACATAAAAGAAATTTCATATTGGAGCAGTTCATACTCCAATATGTCATATAATATCTCATCGGTATACTGCCATAAAAATAATATCATATAATTTATCATGTAAATATCATGCAAAAATCATATCATGCTAAGTTAAAAATCATGTCACATATTAATTTAAAACATTTATGCACTCACCTTTTCCTCGTATAACTTTTAATACTCGATTCAATCCCGAACCTTTTCCTTTCCCTTTTCGATCATGATTGGTATTCGTATCTACACAACAAATAACATATACCATTTCAAAGTATATGTTAGAACATATACAATTCATATATAATAATGGAAAGTAAATAAATAACTATCAATTATTAACTAAAATTGATCCGATAAATCTTCCATATTCGAAACAATATTTTTCATATTTTCCTTAAAATTCCAACTTTTCCCAAAATTCACAATTTAGTCCCTAAGGACTCTTTTAAGCTTCCAAACATCAATTTCGAGCCAAATCCTGACATTTCTCATCATTTGCACTTTAGGACCTAAACTTAAAAAAAATCACAACTTGATCCTTTAATTTCCAAAAATTACAATTAAGTCCTAAAGTCACCAAAAACTTCAAAATAAGCTTCCATATCACTTAACTTGACTTTTTCAACCTACTACACTTCAAAAATAAGTTTTGCAGCCAAGTCCCTAAACTTTCCAAAAATTTACAAATTGGTCCCTAATACCAAAATAATTAGGAATTTCATTCCAAACACTTTATTTCATCATTCTATACAATTCTTCCTTCTGCAACACCCTAAAATTCAACACTTGACATAAACCCTAAAAAATCCATAATTTAAGAACATGAGTTTTTCTTCAATCTAACAACTCAAACAAGGTCGAATAACATCAAACTCATCATTTCCTACTTCAAACAAAATTTTGCCATAACTTCCCCTTATTTTCCATCATTCTCGAAATGGTCACTAAACCATTTCCATGAAAACTTTCACCACTTGAACACTAGAAACAACAACACAAGCATATTTCCATCATAATAATCCATATAAACTCAAGTTTCAAGCATGCTCTTCATCCATCTAAATCTTCAAACTCAACATAGAAGCATAGAAACTAAGCAAAAAATATGTCAAATGATAGAGAATTTCAAGAGGAATAATTTTCTATTTCATGTCTTCAACCTAAAACCAACTCAAGAAGCTTAAAAATTGAATCAAATTCCCTCACCTTGTTCAAAGAGCTGTTCGGCAGCCTTGTATAGAGTTTGAAGAAGACTAAATTTTTTTTCTAACATTCTATCACTTAATTATGCCATTTGGCATAATATAATACCATTAAATTCAACTAAAAATCACATAATGCCACATGTATTTTATTTTAAATATGATAAAGCCACTTGTCTCATAAAAATGAATATTAAATTCATTTTATTCACCTTTCCAACTTTGTCCCCCAACTATCCCAAAATTACTAGTTAGACCTTCTAGTTCAAATCCAACCAACTAGTTGGAAACTAACCAAATATTAATTGAAATTCAACCTAACTAAGATAGAATATTCCAAAATAATATTCTGTCACTTTTCCATAGCCTCTTGATTCAAACTCTAAAATTTATATTTGATCCGATATACCGATAATTTCTACAACGATTAAGTCTTTTACGAACTATCGGATTCCAAAAATTCCCAAAATTTAACATAATGTTCCCTTAGTCTAAATAATACTTCCTTCAAATTTTCATAATTTTCTGAGCTCGAATGATCACCCGAATTCAATTTAAACATTAACCGTAATTTCCCAATAATAGAAATATCGGATCGAACCAACAATTTCATATTCGATCCACACCCTTATATGATCTATTTATTTTTTCCATAAAAAATTTTATTGGGAAAATTACCATGTTAGTCCCTGTATTTTTCAAGACTTTTCACTTTTATCACCAAACTTTGAAACTTTACGTTTTAGCCACTAAACTAAAACTACCAAACTTAATTCTATGCAATACCAACACTAAGCGAAAATTTGGGGTATTACAAAAATATATGTGTGTACTTAATATAAATATACTATACATTATGCACATATAATATATATGAATAATATATAAATACTCATATTAAATAATAATATACATATAATATATTAAAATGATATATAAAAAATAAATAAATAAATAAAGAGAGGATGTATCAAATATAATAATATACACGAATAAAGGGACTGAAATTAAAGAAAGAAAAAAATGCAAAAAAGAGAGATTAAAGATAAAAGCTGGAGACGAATTAAAATATTTACACAGATCAGGGACCAGATGTGCAATTTTCCATTTAAAATCATTAAAATTTGATTTAGGGATGAGATTACAAGGATTTAAAAATTTCCATGGATTGCGGAGCGAATTTCCCCCTTAATTTTTTTGCGCGGATCCTTTGAGCGGGTTGGGTCGATATCCGGGTAATGGTTAAAACGACGTCGTTTTGGGCCGAACTCAGACGCCCCAAAACGACGTCGTTTAATGCCCCTATTTAAGTGCTTTTTAGTCCAAAAAAAATTCATTAGATCCAGTCTTTAAAAAAACTCCTTAGATGCTCTCAACCCTCTCCTGGCCGGCCTTAGTCATCGATCGGCTGCCGTCGTGGACCGCTGCTGTCTCCGGCCGCCGGAGACGCCCAAAAAATTCTCAGGTACGTATTTTTAATCCTAATCTCGATTTTTAGGTTAGTTTTACCAAAATATTCCCCTAAACCCGTAGATCTAGATTTTTTCGAATGTTTTTTAGTTTTAATATGTTGTTTTTTCGTGTTGTTTTGTTAAAAAAAATAAAAGGGAAATAATGAGAAACGAAGAGATTTTGTTACCTCTTGTTTGTTTAACTTTGTTGGGTTGAAGATTCGAACGACTTAGAACTGGATATTTGCGTTTTTTTATTCAAATCCGCCGTAAAAAAACTATTACAATGGTCTCGGGTAAATTTATACCCAAAAAGTAAGCCACTTGCACTTTTGGTTTATTATTTTACAGAAGTGATATCTTTGCGTGTTTGCAGGTCTGGATTTCGGCACAAGTTGGGCGGTGGAAGCGGCTGGTGTCAGACAGCCGGTCAGATGGGCGGTGGGATGCAAGTTGCCGCGCATGGCAGCCACGCGGTACTCGAAGAGCCGCGCGTGGCTGCCACGTGCTGGGGTTGGCGGCCAAGGCTGATAAGGATTAGGGCTTTGTTATACCCGGGTCGGATTTGTAATCGGGTCTGGGATCTGAGTATTTTTTGGGGTGTTGGGTCTGAGTCAGTTTATTTGTAATGGGTTTGGATTTGGGTCTGTCATGGGTATTGTAGGATTAAAGGGCTGATAAATATGGGTTTTTAATTTGGGCGGCTGGGTTTTGGGTATGTTGTAGTGGGCCGGTTTGGGTCTGGGTATGTAATGGGTCAAACTCGGACCAAATGGGTCACAACAACCGCATAGCAAAGGAATACACGGAACACACCTGACATCACAACAGTAAAGACCACCAAACTTGCTAGATTGTCAAATTTCAGCCAAATCACCCTTCCAATACCCGCCCTAAATGACTCAAAAACTATTTAGCAGGGAATAAAGAGACACCACAAACAGAAAAAGATCTCGAAGTCCCAACTACCTTCATATTTTTCTACCACCATGCTTTCAACATGGTATCCCGCTGCAGGCCATGCTTTGCCAAACAAACAGCCATAACGATTAGATGTCTTGGCAGGTAAGCACACTCCACTTTTCCTATTTTTCGAGCCAGACTGTCAATCTTAACCAGAATGGGCCACCATCGCCAAGGTCTTTGCATAGCCTCCTTAATCCAATTCAACACACCCTTTGAGTCGGATTCAACCCAGAGATAAGCTTTACCGATCCACTTTGCCTCCACAAACACTTCCACCGCTGTCTTTAGTGCAGTTAATTCTACAAAATCAGCACGCAACCCTTCTACTGGTCCTGAAAACAACCTCCTCAAAGTACCCTCTTCTGATAACAATATACAACCACACCCTGCTACATTATTCTTTGCAGCCCCTTCCACTCTGAGAACTGTTTTCATTGTAATTTCCACCATTCACAGAATTTCCCCCAAAAACTATTTTTTAAATCACACCCTACAAACAGGTGGTCAATTAAATTGATCCCTTCAATAAATTGATTAGAAGCTCTAGTCCCAGCCTGTTGAAGCCCCCATCCACTTCTTTCACTTTTACTTCTGACAGCGTTGAAATCGTCACCACATAGCCTCATTGAATTCCCTTGATCTGAGTTTTTAATAGATGATAAATTTTCCCACAACGAAACCAACTTGAGAATTGCCTTATCCCAAACAATGGCTAAACCACCAGACCTTCCATAATACTCAGACATAACAAAATCAAAGTTAACATCATACCACATCTTACTAACCTCAGACTCCACCAATTTGTTGCAGAAAAATGGTGATGATGGGAGAAATGTTGAATTTAGGCTCCACAATGGGCAAGTTGATGCTTGTTTATGCCGTTTGTAAACAGTTCTTCCCTCATAATCTTCAACTCTATTTCGAAAAGTACTTCAAAAAATAGTGAGTTTTATATATCCTTATGTCGAGATCACCTTCGATGAGTTTTATATATCCTTATGCCTGAAGCGTAGCGAAGCCTATTCCGCCATCAAAAATTATCTCAGCGACAAGTCTTCGGCGTCGGCAAAACGTCTCAAGGCTAATGTTGTGAACGATAGTCAATCCGTAGTGCTTACCATGGATTATAATGAAGAAGTTACGGATGAATTTCAAGGGGTTAAAGTTTGGTGGTCTGCAAACAGAACACTTCCTAGAACACAACGGATTGCTTGGTATCCCGATGATGATGAACAGAGATCTTACAAGCTTACTGTCCACAAACGCCATAGGGAATTAATCACCAAATCATATATTAGCCATGTGTTGGAGGAAGGCAAGAAAATCGACGAAAAACCGGCAACGGAAGCTCTATTCGAACAATCCAAGCAAGAACTGGTACAGCTATCGAAGCAGGAAGTGGAGCAGTGTACCGTTTGAACATCCTGCAACGTCGATACATTGGCAATGGATGCAAAATTGAAAGAGGAAATCAAGAACGATTTGATCAAGTTTAGCACTGCCAAAGATTACTATGCTAGAATTGGGAAGGCTTGGAAACGTGGATATCTTCTTTATGGTCCTCCCGGGACGGGGAAATCTTCGATGATTGCGGCCATGGCGAACCTATTGGACTATGATGTTTATGATCTTGAACTCACTGAGGTAAAGGAAAACACGGAGTTGAGAAGGCTTTTGCTCGATACATCTAACAAGTCAATTGTGGTGATCGAGGATATCGATTGCTCCCTCGATCTCACAGGAGAAGAAGACGAAGAAAGATGGGAACGATGACGAGCAGTCGGATCCGATCACAGAAAAGGTAAAAGAAGATGAGAAAAAGGAAAGTAGGGTTACATTATCAGGGCTTTTGAACTGTATTGATGGACTTTGGTCGTCTTGTGGGGGTGAAAGAATCATTGTTTTTACAACAAACTACGTGGAGAAGCTTGATCCTGCGCTGATAAGGAGAGGAAGAATGGATAAACACATCCAACTGTCGTATTGTTGCTTCGACGCATTCAAGGTGTTTGCCAAGAACTATTTGGAGATTGATTCTCATTCATTGTTTGCAGAAATCGAAACATTGTTGGGGGAAAACAAAATGACACCGGTCGAGTTGCGGAGAATTTGATGCCGAAATCGGACTATGACGGAGTGGAAACTTGTTTGAAGAGATGATCGAAGCTCTTAAAGAAGCGAAGGAGAAGGCGGAGGATGAAGCTCGTTTAATGGCGGAGAAAGAAGAAGAAAAACAGAAGCAAAAGTCTGGGGAAGAAGGAAAGGAACAATGCGTTAAAGAAGTGAAAGAGAATGGCGAGGCCGAAGAAGTGAAGGAAAATGGTGTCACTGCCAGCCATTAATCTATGAATTGATCACTCTTCATATGGCTATTTGTATTGGTTTGTGTTTAGTGGGTGGATGCATATTTGTTTAAAAATAAGAATCCGAATCCTTGTAGTGATGGTATAGTGTATTGAATTTGATTGTAAAATTAGAATTGTGTTATCAATAAAATTAAAGTGTTGTACTTTTACCTTTCATTTTTCTAGTCTTTCATCTTTTTATACATTTTCCGTATGTGTTTTTTTTCTTCTATAAATGTGTTGTTGAATTCGGCGTCGGTGTCTATTTCTCTTTGTCAAATAGCACCAACTAATCTTAAAAAACTCAAGACTCAATTGCAAGAGTTATTTGTTCGAGACTCGATACACTTTAGTATATTGTCTTGGGGAGAGCTCGTTTTGTTTGACGGATGAGTTGTTGAGGTTGTGCTTTGTCTACCAACATCTCAATTAGGTGATCGTGGGGATTAAGTATCCACTTATTAAGTTTGATGATTTGTTTAACCGATTAAAGAGGGCACATGTAAATAGCTATTTGTACACGGGGTATTTGTACCATTAACCCAATATAAAAATAGTTATTTATAAAGTTTTTTTTGTTGTCCTTCTGGTTCTTCATGACTAATCTAGACTCGAATTTAATATATGTTTAAACGATATTAATGTATTTACTACTTCGATCAACTCCGTTAATTATTTATGGAGTTTTTTTTATTTACTAGTGACATACCAAAAAAAACAAATAATTAATGTCATATTTGAGTCACTTTTACAAAAATAAAATAAATAAATAAAAGTTCAAAGCCCAAAAAAATACAGTAAAGTTTAATCTAAAATGATGATGATAGACATTGAAAATTGAATTCTAAACTTGTTGAACCTCATTTTCTTCTCAAAACTAAGACCATATCAAATTTTGTCAAATCTAATACTGTTTTTTTTTTAAATAAAACGTCTACGATATTTAGACTCTTACCAACATCCTTTTGTATATTGAAATCTTGATTAAATTAATGGGATTATATATATATTAAAATTCTAATTAAGTTAAATTGGGATTAATAATGATACACTAGGCACAAGGTAAATAACTATTAAAGAGAAGTGATACACTAAACACGCTTAAATATCAGGTCTTTCAAAGAACCAATTATAGACATGCATTCTCGTATTGCTTTTCAATCATCTGTTTATGAGTTTTATTTTGGTACAGGGGTTACCATTTCAAATGGTTGACGTCTGAACGGATTCACTTATAAACATTCTTTCTGCGAGACTATCGTGAATAAAATCTGTTGAACGACAAATTAAAATACTGAAACAAATTCATTAAGTGATTCCTTGTTTGAATAAAATCTTTTGAATGGCATGATTAAAATCATAAAACAGATTTGTTTATTTGTTTTTCGTTTAAATAAATCTATTAAACAGCGGGAATAAAATTCCTAAAACAGATTTATGAATGCATTGATAAGAATATTTCAATTATGATTTGTAATGCATTGATAGGAATATTTAACTTATGCTTTGTAATGTCATATTATGTTTATGCTCAACTATCATATTTTTCTTCTTTATATAGCTTTTTATGGTAGTTTTGTATTACCAAACTTTCAAGCTCATCGTTGGAATTCTTTTTTTTTTTTTTTTGTATACTAGTAGATTTTTGGGTTTTGTTCAAGTGTCGACATCGCTTGCAAGACTTCTGACGGTCATCTTTTTCGCAATATTGTACTTATTTATTTAGTGGGTGTCATTTTTTATTGGGCCTTAAAGCCCAAACCAAATCCCAATCCACAATAAAAACCAACCCATTTCTTTATTATTAACTTTTACAAATCTGATGGCCCAAATCCAATTAAACCCAATATCCATTAATTAAAAAATAAACCTAAGCATAAAAATTAACCCTAGTCAATCCAAACTAAACCCTAGTTGCAACCATCCCTTGAGCCGCCGCCGTCGCCGAGCCGCAAGCCGCCGCCAACCACGAGCTCCGCCACGCGCCGACCACCCTGACACCTCTGATGTCTCCCTGCTCCACCGCCCATATCAGATCTGAATAGTAAAAAAGGGGGAATTATTACATTGAGCATCATCAAATCAAAAACACAAGTTGCATGCAAGTTGTACTATTTTATGCATTATTTTCGGGTATAAAAACCCACATATTTGCATTGTAAAAGGGGAGGTTTTTGGTTCCAAGGAAATAGAAAAAATGAGTTCGAATAAAAAAGGGGTTGTTTTCAGTTCGAATATTTAAAAAAAAAAGAGAAGCTTCCGATTCAAAAAAATAATAATAAAAAGTATTCAATTTTTTTCTCTTTAGTCATCTGAACAAATCAAACAAAATATAAAAAAGAGGGTCAAGAGTCGAATCAAGGAGGTAAAAGATATATACCTTTATATTTTTTATCTTAGATCTACGCTTATCGGGGCATCTTTGCGAAAATCCGACTTCAGATTCGAGTCCAACACGTCAGAAAGAGCAGGAAAAGTGCGGAATTTTCCACTTCCAGCCGCCACCGGCGATCCACGGCGGCGATGACCGGCAGCCTGCACGCCAGGGAGGAGTTTCAGAGAACATAAGCTCTCTGTTTCAGAAAAATTTAACAAATTACCTTTTTTCTATATTTTGAGTTATATATTGGATCGAAGTAAGGGGTAATTGCATCATAAACATCCCGCACCATTTCTTTCTCTACGCTATCCCCTCTATTTTTTTTCTTTCAATTTCGTGCTTCAGCCTTCTAAATTCGCTCTGTAACTTCACTTTCTTTCAATTTAGCCCACAGGTCAAACCGGGTAAAGGGTTAAATTACGTTGACAGTCCCTCCGTACAAACACAATTCTCATTTTGGGATTTCTGCATGGTTTATTCCCATTTTAAGTCCCTGAAACTTGTAAATACTTTTCAATTTCGTACATTGTTTTTAGTTTTTTTAAAGTTTCTTTTTTTTTCATTTTAGTCATTTTCTCTTTTTATATATATTAATTATTATTATTATTATTATTATTATTATTATTATTATTATTTACATACTATTATTATAATCTTATATGTATAATACATGTTTAGTATGATGTATCTACTTATAATATATATATATATTAATGTAAAACGTATATATATATATATATATATATTTAAATAATATATTAATATAATTTATTATGGGCATTAGTTATAATTATTATTATTTATTTATGCTATAGTATTTTTATTTATTATTATTCATTAGTACATTTTCATATATTAGCCTTCCTACAACACAACAGATTGCTTGGTATCCCGATGATGATGAAAAGAGATCTTACAAGCTTATTGTCCACAAACACCATAGAGAATTAATCACCAAATCATATATTAGCCATGTGTTGGAGGAAGGCAAGGAAATCGCAACGAAAAAACCGGCAACGGAAGCTCTATTCGAACAATCCAAGTGAAAAGTGGTACGGCTATCGAAGCAGTAGGTGGAGCAGTGTAGCATTTGAACATCCTACAACGTTTGATACATTGGCAAGGGATGCGAACATGAAAGAGGAAATCAAGAACGATTTGATCAAGTTTAGCACTGCCAAAGATTACTATGCTAGAATTGGGAAGGCTTGGAAACGTGGATATCTTCTTTATGGTCCTCCCGGGACCGGGAAATCTTCGATGATTGCGGCCATGGCGAACCTATTGGACTATGATGTTTATGATCTTGAACTCACTGCGGTGAAGGAAAACACGGAGTTGAGAAGGCTTTTGCTCGATACGTCGAACAAGTCAATTGTGGTGATCGAGGATATCGATTGCTCCCTCGATGTCACAGGCCAAAGTGAGAAGAAGAAAAAGAAGAAGAAGAAGACGGAGAAAGATGGAAACGATGACAAGCAGTATGATCCGATCATGAAAAAGTTAAAAGAAGATGAGAAAAAAGAAAGTAAGGTTACGTTATCAGGGCTTTTGAACTGTATTGATGAACTTTGGTCTTTTTGTGGGGGTGAAAGAATCATTGTTTTTACGACAAATTACGTCGAGAAGCTTGATCCGGCGCTGATAAGGAAAGGAAGAATGGATAAACACATCGAACTGTCATATTGCTCATTCGACGCATTCAAGGTGTTTGCCAAGAACTATTTAGAGATTGATTCTCATTCATTGTTTGCATAAATCGAAACATTGTTGGGGGGAAACCAAAATGACACCGGCCGATGTTGCAGATATTTCAACCTACTCGTGTTTCGCCCGTCCGATCTTGTTTATATATATATAAACAATAAATAGAGTAGTTGTTTAAAAGCTCTCAGCCGATAATTTATCATGCATGACCTATTTTAAAAATCTTATACTTTTGTGGCACGTATTCTTCTGATTGATTTTCTTTTTTTATTTCTTTTCTGCCCTCCATCTTTCTTATGTCTAACGTTGAAGATGAATTAGCTTATCTCTCCATCGGGGTAGAGAAGATGATGGCATCCAGATTGATTTAGATGACATTGTTTCTCCCTCGTGTTTTGAGTTTTGTTTCGTCGGATCTTTTCTCACAAGTATTATCAATTTCCAATAGATGAAGAATACTATGGCATCTGTATGGCATCCCTCGGGTGGTATTTCAATTACCGAACTTGGATCTGGCCGGTATTTGATCTGGCTTTATCATGTGCATTGTTATATTTTGACTCAAATTCTAATTGATAATTAAATTGGATTTTATTGTAATTTTAGTGGTTGAAGTTTACTTGGTAACTAGGGTTTACTTTAATGAGTAAATATCTATTTTAGGTAGGAGGCCTTACTGAATAAGGTTTCTTGGTGACGAAGTATCTGGGTCTCTAAATATAGACTAGGTTTAACCTTTTGAATTATGAGAGAACGAGAGAATGAGAATAAGAAAGAGAGAGAATTACTCTGGAGAGATGTAACCACTTTTAGGTTCTCTACAACTATTGTGACTATGTTGTAGAGATGAGTATTGTAAGGATGTTGGGAAGCGCATTTTGGTTCCACCGAGTCATGAGATTTGTACACCAAATTTTGGGATTACATGGGTTATCATGTATTTGTACTCTTCGTGTTCTCTATGTTTATAGTGGATTGTTCATTTCTCTCTTCCGTGGAGGTAGGCTATGTTGAACCACGTTAAATCTTTTCTCATGTGCATGTATTGGTCAATGTTGTTATCGATTTTGTTATTTTTCCGCATACCAAATCCCTAACATGCTTGAAGGATGGGGCCCATGGTATTTTAACAAACATCTTTTGATTCTGCACCGTCATTAGGTTGGGGAGGATCCGCTGTTGGTTTCTCTTCATTATGTGGATTATTGGATCTATGTCGATGACATACCTTTGGGATTCATGTCTGAAAAGGTGGCAAAGGTGCTCGATGATTTTGTGGGGTGTTTTTTACAATATGATTCTAAAGCCACCATTCTTGGTTATAAGCGCATAATGAAAATCAGAACTAGAGTCGATATTAGAGTTCCTTTAAAAAGAAGGAAGAAACTAATTCTTGCAAATGGGCGCGAACATTATGTGCGTTTTGAGTATGAAAAATTAACTATGTTTTTCTTCTTGTGTGGCACATTGGGTCACGGTGAAAATTTCTACCCATTGCACTTTGCAGAATTAGGCATGGATTTAGTGCCTGGTTGGGACGCTTCTTTGTACGCTCCCTCCCAGCGTGCAACTCTAGCACCGTGTCGTTGGCTGATTGTGAAAGGTATGGAAAGACCACAATTTCCGCCCATAATTCAGAAGAATATCAATTCAAATGTGGCTCCATTAGATAAGTCAACCGCCATAAATTAGGGTCAATTATAATTAAATTTGAGAAAATAAGATTATTCAGTTGACCCGAATCTCCCTTTAATCCCTCCCCAGATGATTTCCCCTAATATGGCAAGTGTGGATTCTACTTTAAAGGGCCCAGATTAAATTGGACAAAGTTCGGCCTAATTTCTTTCGGGCCTAGATATTGGGCCTTCCAGGTCAGTCCTTAACCATGTCTTTGATACTGATATGGGCCCATTGGATGAAGATAACTCTATAGTGATCGTTGAAATGTCCAAGCAACCACGTTTCCAACCTATTAAACCAAGTGTTTCCTCTTAGAAGGATTTAAATGACAACCAACTCTATAGGTAGGTGTCGAGAATGAGACCAGGCTCTCACAATTAAACTCCTAAGCTAAAACGTTCAAGGATTGGGGGATCCTCAAATTGTTTGTCGTCTCCGACATGCGTTGAGAGACTCAAACCCCTCTATGGTTTTTCTTATTGAACCTAAGTTATAGGATACAAGAATGGCAGATGTTCAAAGGTTTAATTCTATTGGCATTGATGTCAGCTCTGTGGGATAGAGTGGAGGTCTTTCCCTAGCATGGAAAAATTTTGTTTCCATATCCCTCTAGTCGTTCTCCAACCGCAATATTGATTCTATGATTGATGAGGATACATACGGGAGTTTTTGGAGATGCACTAGTTTCTACGATGCTCTTGAAGGACAATATCGTGAAGCTACTTGGGACCTTCTTCGACATCTAAATGATTCGCTGCAGGTTCTCTGGTTGGTAATAGAATGAAATCATGTTTTTTGATGAAAAGTATGGTGGACTTAGGAGGAATCTGCCACAAATGAAACATTTTCGGGACGTACTATCATATTGCTCTCTTGTCGACATGGGCTTTTAGGGGAGCTAGTATACTTGGGAACGATGGCGCTTCCAAGCCACTAGTATACGGGAAAGATTTGAAAATGGTTGCTACTAAACATTGGTGGAATTTGTTTCTAGCTTTTACCAATGTCCATCTTGTCCACTCTTTATCGGATTATTGTCCACTTCTCTTGGATACTTTGGGTGCTGCTAATCATATGTGCAATATGCTTCTAAAACTTGAGGCATGTTGGTTGGTAGAAGACTCATGCGAGCTGGAAGTTAAAAGACTATAGGATTTTTCTACACTGTTCCATCTCGGTTAAGTATGTTCTGTGCAGGTCTTGATAAGTGGTTCAAAAAAATTCACCATTCCAAGTTGATTACCATTGAAGACCTAATGGCGACTTGAACAACTAAAAGAATTGGAACCAACTAATGAAACCATATGTGACATTATTGATACTAAATTGGCCTTGAATTTGGAGACAGACATGGATAAAATCTATTGGGAACAGATGCCGAGAGCCAATTAGATGAAGAATGGTGACCGCAACACCACATTTTTTCATAGATTCATTTTTCAGCATCGTCCTAAGAAACAAATTAAGAAGCTGACTAATTCTGATGGGTTAGTTTTCGATGAAAATAATAATATCATGCGTGTGGCAGTTGATTATTTTGAGTCACTTTTTACATCTCAAGAATGTTCTGATGTTAATCTTGTCCTCGAAGGGGTTCGCGAATATATATCACACAAAATGAATGAGGTTTTGAGCAGGCTTTGGACATATGAGGAGGTCTATTCGGTTGTTCAATCCAATGGACCCCTTAAAAGCATTTAGGGAGGATGGTTTAGGTGCTATCTTTTACCAAATATTTTAGCACAATTATAGCCGTGAAGTGGCAGATTATTGCATCTCTATTCTACATGGCATACTTGACATTGCAAATATTAACCAAACGTGTATTTTCCTTACTCCAAAGATCCAAGATCCACAGAATATGTTCAGTATAGACCCATTAGTCTATGCAACATTTTGTACAAGATAGTTTCGAAGATGCTAGCCAACTGCTTCTAGCATGTTCTCAATGATTGTATTGACGAGGCTCAGAGAGTACTTATTCCAAGCAAACTTATATCTGACAACATAATGATGGCCTAGGAGATACTTTATTCTTTCAAGAGTAGAAAGGCACGGCAAAAATGGCTCTTTTGCTCTCAAGCTCGATATGAGCAAGGCTTATGACATGGTTGAATGGTTCTTTTTGGAGCAAATAATGATTATAATGGGCTTTTCGAGCTATTGGGTCTCAACTGTTATAAATTGTATCAGATCTATGTCTTACTCTATGGTGACCGTTAAAATGTCCAAGCAACCACGTTTTCAGCCTATTGAACCAAGTGTTTCTTCCTAGAAGGCTTTAAATGGTAACCAACTTTATCTATCGGCAGGTAACGAGAATGAGGCCAGGCGCTCGCAATTATACTCCTAAGTTAGAATGTTTGAGAATTGGGAGAACCTCAAATTGTTTGTCGTCTCCGACATGCGTCAAGAGATTCAAACCCCTCTGTGGTTTTTCTTACTGAACCTAAGTTGTAGGATACAAGAATGGTAGATGTTCGAAGGTTTAATTCTGTTGGCATTGTTGTTAGTTCTATAGGACAGAGCAGAGGTCTTTCCCTAACGAGGAAAAATTATGTTTCCATATCCCTCTAATCGTTCTCCAACCGCAATATTAATTTTATGATTGATGAGGCTACAGACGGGAGTTCTTGGAGATGCACTGGTTTCTACGGGGCTCCTAAAGGGCAACATCGTGAAGCTGCTTGGGACCCTCTTTGCCATCTAAACGATTTGTCGCAGGCTCCCTAATTGGTAATGGGTGATTTCAATAAAATCATGTTTTCTGATGAAAAGCAGGGTGGACCTCGGAGGAATCCTCGACAAATATAATGTTTTCGGGATGTACTATTAGATTGCTCTCTTGCCGACATCGACTTTTAGGGGAACTAGTATACTTGGGAACGATGGCGTTTCCATGCCACTAATATATGAGAAAGATTGGACAGGGGGTGGCTACTGAACATTGGTGGAATTTGTTTCCAGCTTTTACCCATGTCTATCATGTCCACTCTTTATTGGATCATTGCCCCCTTCTCTTCGATACTTTGGGTGTTGTTAATCATCTGTGCAATATGCTTCTAAGCATGTTGGTTGGTAGAAGGCTCATGCGAGTCAGAAGTTAAAATACTATGAGATTTTTCTACACTGTTCCCTCTCTGTTAAGCACTGTCTGTGCAGGTCTTGGTAAGTGGTTCAAAGAAACTTGTCATTCCAAGTCGATTACCACTGAGGACCTAAAACGGCGACTTGAACAACTAAATGAATTGGAACCAACTAATGAAACCCTGGGTGACATCATTGATACTAAACTGGCCTTGAATTTGTCGTATATTGCTAACGCATGGCAAACAATTGAATATTTAGTTTAAAAGTGCAAAAAAATAATGCTAAGGTGAGTTTAATGCATGTAAGTATACACGGTCAGCAAGTAATACAGAGTATCGAATCCACAAGGATTAACCAAGAACTTATTTGATTAATGTTTAATTGTTTGTAAGAAAATAAAAGTGTTTAAACTGATTTGGATTTTTGATTGAAAAGATAGCAAAAACAAAGTAGTGAAAATAGAAGCAGTTTGGCAACGAAAGTGTTCAATTGAATGATGAGCATTGGCAAGGGATGCTTGGATTTCACACTATTTATGCAGCCTTTAATAATATCCTACCTTGGTTTTATTGCCGAGTAGATTAAAGGTAGTATTGCCTCTGTCGATGGCAATACCCTAATTTACCATGATAAAACCCCTATATGCTATAGTGAAGTTTTTCATTAATTAACTCGATTAAGTGTCAACTTTTACTCCTAAGTAGTAGACTCACTTCCCAAGTAAATTCATCTACTTGAACATCTTTTGTCGAAGCTTCTTGCATTAGTATCTGGCAACTGATCGTTGCCCCTTAATTCTGTTAAAATATTAAGGTGCAATAAGCACACTATGCCAACTGTCGTATGGCAAAGGATTTGAGAAAATTAAGTACTAGCAGATAGAAAATAATGACAAGGCATTTAGATTATTAAAAACCAAATATAAAACCAACGTTAATCACAAACATTCTCTAACCAATTGTAAAAGCATAGTTCATGGTTAGGGGTCCATCCATAAAACATCATCATTTCTCATCATCATTTTGAAATAGAAACAAATAAGACTAAGAGACTGGGCAAGAAGAAGATCCGTCGATGCAGCCTTTCGAATACTCTAGAGCTCTCGGTCTTAGCTGGTCAAACCATGTCACTTCTCGGTTCACCACGTGCAGCCTCTGTTCAATCCCCCTCAAGTGGTGGCTTAAGATCCTATCAATAGGCTTACGTGGAAACCCTAGGATAAGCTTTTGAGTTTGAATTTTGAATGCGCAAAGGGATAAGATGCGTTATCCTCTTATATCGATTTGAATCCTAGACCTGACGTGTACAAGGTCCAACAGCTACCCTGACCGATCATTAGACATCAATCCTTCACCAGTCGAGCTTGGCATTGTTTGGTTCATCTATGCCAACTGCTACTCGGTAATTCTCTAGCTTCCTTTCCCGCATTCTCTGACAGCGCCTCTCTGCCATGCCTTCTTGCCTGTGACCTGCATCAAAACCAGCAAAATAACCCTTCATACTAGCAACAGAATAGCTCTTAGTACCTTATGCAAATGCATGAATTTAACAATTAAATACAAATATATCTACTTAAAGGCAAGCAAAAGCATTGAGAAATAAGCATAAAAAATCAGTACTTTTAGGGAGTTAACACCCCCAAACCTAGCTTATTGCTTGTCCTCAAGTAATGCAACTAAAAATCTATAGAAACAGAAAAATAGGAAAAGTACCTTGGCAAAAATTTTCATGGTTCCTAACACCTACCAGCTAGCAAAATATTATCCTAGGTCTGTCCTCTGATATTCAGTGTATCAATGCCAAGCAAAGAAGCAAATTCAAGTGCAGCAATATAGTTCTAGTCTGAGGTCATCAAGTGTGCACGAAGTGCGGGCAATATGCATCAAATTTACTCAACTCCCTTAGTCAACTTTACTACTCAAACTTATAATTTTTATTTTTATATAAATATATTTTTCTCTTTTTTTTCTATATTTGCCAAGGGTGTTTTTATGCTGGCATTTGATTAGAATCACGTCATGTACTTTTGGCGTGAGACATTAGAGGGAGCAACCCATGAATACCCACATTAATCCAGATTACACCACTAAGATAAACCATTACACTCATACCCTAAAGTTATGTTGGCTTGAGAACTAAGAGGAAGCAAACCACAAAGACCCAAGTTAATTATTTTCCCCAAGACAGAGGAGTGTTCTCAAGTTTTTTCAACTTTTGAAAAAGCATTGTTGCCTTATTCTTTTTTTCTACCGTGGTATTATTTTTTTAGTTCAGTTTCAAGCGAACCTAAGTTTGTTTCGCAGACTAGATGCATATCTTGTGTAGAGTGAAACTAAAGTTCCTTAAACTAGAGTTCAATTGACAAGCTACTTGGCAATGCTAACTTGCTGGCATAAAGGTTCTAAATTCTAGTTTCTTCATTAGACAGATAATCTAGCACAAATTCTCCTAAACTAACAATGTTGGCAAAAATTATAAGTACAAAATTGAACGAGGCAAAAAAAAAATTAGTGGTTTGGTATGCAAATTTTAATCCTACGTGGCAAACTAATCTATGTGGCAATTGAAATTTAAACATGAATGGCATGGCAAACTTAATGTGAGGATACACACCCCCAAACTAAAGGTGTACATTATTCTCAATGCATGCAAACAATATATAAAAAAGATAGTAAAAATAGCAAAATACACAATCATGTGAAATGCAATAAAATGAAATGTAAAGGAGTTTAAGAAGTGAAGGACTCCCTTTAAAGCTTTTTGGCCTTGATACACGAGTCTTTCTTTTGATAAAGCTCCCTTGACTGGGAGCCATATGCTTCTTTTGCTTCAGGTTGGGTTTTAATACGGCTATGAAAGCTCCAAGGTCATGGAAAACTTCCTCAATAATTTTCACCAGCTCAGAAGTAGTCGAGACTTTAGTGACAGCAGATGAGACAGGTGCTGCAAGTGTGTCAACAACCTTGGCTTGTCTTTGGATTCCTTCATCTTTAGATTCAAGTGGTGTGTCAATTCAGTCAGATTTAACTTGTACTGGAGAGACTAGGACGATGGCATCAGATTGTGTAAGAGTGTAGACAAAATGAGGATTGGCTGGTATATTATCCTTGGCAAGGAAGTCAGCAGGGAACTCAGGGAACGCTGGCAATGTATGTGCGGGCATGCCTTCAAGTGTTTTCTTCATGGCATAGTCCCTGGCATGAACATACTTCCAGACCATAGAGTTTTGAACCTCGACTTTCTCTATCTTTTAGAGGATGATCTCCTGGCATTGGTAGATCTGGGAAAGCATTGCCACTAATCCAGCTGGCATCAAAGTCACGGGTTCTGCCCTTGGCACCTTGGCCTTTGGCACAGACTCAGCAGTCTTTTGATTTCCCTTCTCTTTTGCCTATGTGGCAGTCAACTGCCTTCACAGGGTAGGAGTTATGGTGGTCCACTTACTCTTTTGAATGTTATCTGAATCGATCTGTGGCACATCGTGCTGCATGAAAATGGTAGAGATTAGAAAAGGAAAAAGTAAACTTTTATTGCTCTTACTAGCACACTTAAATGTCTCTTCGATGATGAGTCGTCCAACATTAATCTTATGGCTAGTCATGATAGAGTGCACCAGTGCTAATTTTTCCTCTAAAGCTGTCTCATTGTGGATGGTCGGCATAAGGTTTGCCTTCAAAAAGTGATTCCAACCCTGTGGATGAGACTTTAGTGCCAACTGTTTCACAGTTTAATGGTCATTTGATGATACGTTCCATTTAGTGTCAGCCTCACACAATTCCTTCAACATCGTCTTCCTCTTGGCATCATCCATGAATTCTTCAAACTTGTCGTGTTCTTTCTTTGTTCCATCCAAAGAAAACATATCATTTATATAACCTTCATCAAAACGAACGCACTTACCTCACACCATCAAGAAGGGCGAGTCTTTGGTCATAAGATGAGCATAGAAATCTCAAACGATGTTGGCATGGACTTCCTCTGGTGGCTGGCAGAATTTATCCCACTTGTGTATCTTTATCACCGTGACTAACTCTGGGGAATAAACCAAGTTTGGTTTGTTTTAAACTCAAAAACCTTTTTATAATAGAAGGTTCTGGACACAAAGTTCTCTTCGTGTTTCTTGCGAATCTCCTTATTGAAAAAGATTTTGAAAGGTTTTGATGAAGAGGCCATTGGAATATGTTGAAGACTTGAGTGATATTTGGAAGAAGAAGAGTGATTATTGGTTTCTTTCTTGATAAAGAAATTAAAGAGAAAAGTGAAAAAGGTTTAATCTTTGGATTGGTTAAGGTTTTAAGTAGATGAAAGGTTGAGTGTTTAATTGGGTGTGATTAATGTGGCCGGTTGCTAGGCGATAATGATGGGCTTTTGCTTGTTGGGAAAAAAGATAATGTGATAAGGGTTTAAGTGATAAGATGGCGTACGAAAAGGGTGAAGTGATAAGATGATTAGGTTGAAAAATTGAATTTCACCTTATCGCTTTAGGCGACTAAGGTAATTTCAATACTTAGCAAAAATTGTCACTCTCTTCTTGAGACGAGCTTATTCAAGCCTTGGGCAGCTAGGGTAAATTTCTTCAATCTTTTAATCGCCCCATCCCAAGCTTATGCCTTGGCATTCTGCCTAGCACACAAACCTTGTATTTACTCAAGAAAAACCTTTCAACGCAACCAAAGAAAAATAAAAATTAAAAGAATGGAAAATAAATGAAAAATATTAAAAAAATAAAAACAACTAACCTAATATATACAAAAATCAAACCATGATGATGACGTTCACATAACCTCTGCCAAAAGGACAATCTCCTTGGCATCCTTTTGAATGTCTTCCAAATAGTGTTTCAATCTTTGGCCATTTACTTTGAAAATTGTTCCCATCTTCAAATCTTTTATATATATTGCTCTATGAGCATATGGTTTCACAACGTCAAAGGGTCCTGACCATCTAGACTTGAGCTTACCTGAAAACAACTTTAGCTTCGAGTTAAATAACAAGACACGTTGGCCTACCTCAAATTGCCTTGGCAATATCCTGTTGTCATGCCATCACTTTGTTCTTTCCTTATAGAGTCTGGCATTCTTGTAAGCTTGTGTTCTGAATTCTTCTAATTCGTTTATGTTCAATAAGTGTTTCGAACCAGTAGTTCTCAACTCCATATTAAGCTTTTTGATTGCCCAATAAGCTATATGTTCCAATTTCACTGGCAAGTGGCATGCCTTCCCAAACACGAGCCTATAAGGAAAAGTTCACAATAGTGTCTTAAAGGCTATTATGTAAGCCCATAAGGAATCATCTGGTCTCAAGGACCAGTCCTTCATCGTTGGATTCATAATTTTTTCCAAAATATTCTTGATTTCTTTTTTTTGAGATCTTCGCTTGGCCATTTGTTTGGGGATGGTAAGCTGCAGAAATACATTGCTAGATTCCGTACTTGGCAATAGTTGTGGCATCATTTGTTGGTAGCGCAACAACCTCAACCCACTTAGAAACATAATCAACGACCACGAGAATATATAGGTTACCAAATGATGGGGGAAAGGGACCCACGAGGTCTATTCCTCATACATCAAAAACTCTATTGGCATAATATTCTTAAGTGGCAATTGATGTCTACTAGAGATGTTACACGTCCGCTAACATCGGTCACATGCCTTGGCAAAGTAATGAGCATATTTAAACAGCGTAGGCCAAAAGAATCCTGATTGCAATACCTTGGTAGTGGTCTTTATTCCAGCAAAATATCCTTCATACGGTGCTGCATGGCACAACTGCGAAATATTGTGTTGTTCATTCTCTGGAAAACATCAACAGATCACTTGGTCAACACATTGTTTGAACAAAACCGACTCATCCCAATAATATTGTCGAACATCTCACAGAAAACACCTTCTGCATTACTCGCCAAATCAGATGGCAAAATATTGCTTACTAGGTAATTGACTATGTCATCGTACCATGTCATAGAATCGACTGCAAGTAAGTATTCATCGGGGAATTCACCTCTAATGGCAGTGACTCCACCTTCCTCTAGGTGATACTTTAATCGTGATAAATGGTTGGCTACCAAGTTTTCACTCCCCTTCTTGTCTCGAATCTCGAGATCAAATTCTTACAACAAGAGCATCCATCAGATTAGTTTGGACTTGGCATCTTTCTTTGTCAAGAGGTATTTCAATGTTGATTGATCTGTATACACCATAACTTTGTTGCCTAATAAGTAAGATATGAACTTGTCAAATACAAACACAACCGCGAGAAATTCCTTATCGGTTGTGGTGTAGTTGAGTTGAGCTTCATTCAATGTCCACTGGCATAGTAAATGGTATAAAAAATCTTGCCACGCCTTTGTCCCAATAGAGCTCTAACGGCATAATCGTTGGCATCACATATGAGCTCGAAAAGGCTCACTCTAATTCGGTGCACGATTATGGGGGCATTAATCAATTTGTCCTTAAGTTTCTGAAATGCTTTTAAACAAGAGTCATAAAATTCAAAAGTGGCATTTTGTTCTAAAATCAGCCATAAGGGTTTAGAAATTTTTGAGAAATCTTTAATGAAATGACGATAAAAACCTGCATGTCCTAAAAAACTTTTGATACATTTTACACTTGCAGGAGGCGGCAACTATTTGATTACCTCCACTTTTGCCTTGTCACTTCCAAGCCTCTCTTGGTTACTTTATGATTGAGAACTATGCCCTAATTCACTATGAAGTGGCATATCTTCCAGTTCAAGACCAAGTTAGTCTTAATACATCTCCTCAAAACAAGCTCTAAACTCTAAAGACACTCCTAAAATATCTTGCCAAACACCGAGAAGTCATCCATGAAAACTTCTAAGTTGTTCTCAATCATGTCCGAAAAAATAGACATCATGCAACGTTGAAACGTTGCCAGTGCATTACATAGTCTAAAGGGCATTCTTTTAAAAGAGAATGTCCTATATAGACAGGTGAATGTGATCTTCTCCTAATCTTCTAAAGCTATGGCAATCTGATTATATCTTCAATAGTCGTCTAGGAAGCAATAGAATGCCTTACCTGCCAATCTGTCCAGCATCTGATCGATGAAGGGCAATAGGAAGTGGTCTTTCCTGGTGGCATTATTCAGCTTCCTATAGTCCATGCACACTCTCCAACTGGCAATAGTTCTGGAAGGAATCAACTCATCTTTGCTATTTTGAACCACGATCATGCCACCTTTCTTTGGCACACATTGCACTGGGCTGACCCACGAGCTATTGAAAATGGGATAGATTATCCTGACATCCTACCACTTAATAATTTCTTTTTTAACTAACTCTTTCATGCTCGGGTTCAATCTTCTCTAGCCTTCAATTATTTTGCCATGATATTCCTCTAAAATTATTTTTTGCATGCAAATAATTAGGCTTATTCCCTAAATATCAGCCCAACTATTAGATAGATCAACATCAATGATCACTGGCGAAGTAGAGTGTTTACCTAAGTAGGCATACTTGAGGTGGTCTGGCAACGATTTTAGATCCAATTTTGGTGGCTCCTCAATGGATAGTTTAGGTGCCTTGATTTCTCTGTCAGCTATCTCCAATGGATCTGGCTTTCCAAAGTAATTAACAAATTCATTCTCCAAGGTTGGTCCTTTAGTGTTTTCACCCATCTCAATTTCATCATCCAGTTCTCTGACAGCATCATTGGTGTCTTGGCATAACTGTGCCACGTCCATAGTGAAAATGGACTCCATCATCTCAGTGTGGATGGATGTTAGTTCATCTAGCGCTAATTTCCCACGAGTTTTAGTTTTGGTCCCTAGTCTGGTAGTAAGATACTCGAAATCATTAGTTAAGATCCTCTCAAGGATGCCAACTGCCTCTGTATAGTTTTTGTCAAGTAGCGAACCATTTGTCGTAGCATCAACAACAGCCCTGGCATGAGCATCGAGTCCATTGTAGGTCTTCATCTAGGTCCAATTTGAGAATCCATGCATGGGATACCTCCTCAACAGGTCTTTGAATCTCTCATAGGCATCATATCGAGCCTCATCATCATCCTACCTAAACGTAATGATCTCACTCCTCAGCTTGGCAGTGAGTTTAGGCGGCTGGAATCGCAGCAAAATTTTTTGGCATAGATCTCCCCATGAGGTGACAGGACCATGTGGCAAAGAACTAAGCCACGTTTTTTCTCTATCTCTCAAGGAAAATGTGAACAATTTCAGCTTCACTATATCTTTCGATATTCTAGGCTATGAAAATAATTGGTAAACTTCTATAAATTGCTTTAAGTGTTGCCTTGGGTCTCTACATTCGAAAGCGTTTGTATCATCACCGGTTTAAGTTTAAAATTCAGTTTCTTTACCTCTAGACTAATCATTCTTTGCATCAAATTGTCTATGTTCGGTGCTGAGTGTTCTCAGATAGGTCCATCTTTCTCCATATTAACGATTGGGTAATAGGTGCGGCCGATATCTCATTATGGATTGGTGGATTTCCCAGATTGTTTGGGTTACCATCGTCTCATACATTGCCTTGATGTCCCATCTATCAAGCTTTTTTTAACCTCTGTAAGGTTCTTTCAGTTTTTGGGTCGTATGGCCAATCTTCCACCAATAGGCAGTTTCTGGTCATATACCAACTAAAATAAATAAATAAATAATAATAATAATAATAATAAAAGAAACGAAATAAGTAAAAATTAAAACAATAAATTATGTTGTAATCCACTACAACGGTGCCAAAAACTTGTCGATGATTACTAACGCTTAGCAAACGATTAAATATTTAGTGTAAAAATGCAAGAAAATAATGCAAAGGTGAGTCTTATACGTGCAAGTATACAAGATCAACAAGTAATACAGCATAAGCTGAGTATCGAATCCACATAGATTGACCAAAAACTTATTTGCTTAATGTTACATGTTTGTAAGAAAATAAAAGTGTTTGAAATAATTTGGATTTTTGATTGAAAAGATAGCAAAAACAAAGCAGTGAAAATGGAAGCAGTCTAGCAACGAAAGTGTTCAATTGAATGATGAGCGTCGGCATGGGATGCTTGAATTTCACGCTACTTATGCCAGCCTTTAATAATATCCTGCCTTGGTTTTATTGTCGAGCAGATTAAAGATAGTATTACCTCTGTCGATGGCAATACCCTAAGTTAACCATGATAAAAACCCTTATATGTCTATAGTGAAGCTTTTCATCAATTAACTCGATTAACGGTTAACCTTTAGCCTAAGGGGTAGACTCACTTCCAAAGTAAATTCATCTACTTGAATATCTTCTGTTGAAGCTTCTTGTCTTAGTATCTGGCAACTAATCGTTGCCCTTTAAGTCTATTATGATATTAAGTTGCAATAAGCAAACTATGCCAACTGTCGTATGGCAAAGGATTTGAGAAAAATAAGTACTAGCAAATAGAAAATAATGTCGAGGCTTTTAAATTATTAAAAACCAAACATAAAACTAGCGTTAATCGCAAACATCCTCTAATCAACTAAAAATCTTAGTTCATGGTTGGGGGTCCATCCATAAAGCATCATCATTTTGAAATAAAAACAAATAAGACTAAGAGAATGGGCAAGAAAAAGATCCGTCGATACAGCCCTTCGAAGGCTCCAGAGCTTTCGGTCTTAGCTGGTCGAATCACGTCACCTCTCAATTCACCACAGTGTAGACTATCTTCAATCCCCCCTCAAGTGATGGCTTGAGCTCCTTTAAATAGGTTTGCGTGAAAACCCTAGGATAAGCTTTTGATTTTAAATTTTGAATACGAAAAGGGATAAGATGTTTATCCTCTTATCTCGATTTGAATTCTAGGGCTGATGTGTACAAGGTCCAAGGCTACCTTGACCGATCATCGAACGTCAATCATTTTCCAGTCGAGCTTGGCATTATTTGGTCCATCTATTCCAACTGCTACTCGACACTTCTCTTACTTCCTTTCCTGCGTTCTCTGCCATGCTGGTCTGCCTATGTCCTATATCAAAACCAGCAAAATAACCCTTCATACTGGCAACAGAATTGCTCCTAGCTCCTTATGTAAATGCATGAATTTAACAACTAAATGCAAACATATCTACTTAAAGGCAAACAAAAGCATTGTGAAATAAGCATAAAAAATCTGTACTGTTAAGGAGTTAACAGTAGACAAGGATGAAATCTATTGGGAATAGAGGGCGAGAGCCAATTGGATGAAGAATGGTGACCGCAACACCACATTTTTTCATATTCTTTTTTCAGCGTCGTCCTAAGAAACAAATTAAAAAGCTGGCTAATTCTGATGGGTTGGTTTTTTATGACAATAATAATATCTTGTGTGCGGCTGTTGATTATTTTGAGTCCCTCATTACATCTCAAGAATGTTCTAATGTTAATCTTGTCCTCGAAGGGGTTCCCAATGCATATCACACGAGATGAATGAGGTTTTGAGCAGGCCTTGGATGTATGAGGAGGTCTATTCGGCTGTTCAATCCATGGACCCCTTAAAAGCGTATAGGGAGGATGGTTTAGGTGTTATCTTTTACCAAATATTTTAGCACAATGTTGGTCGTGAAGTGGCGGATTATTATATCTCTATTCTACATGGCATACCCGACATTGCAAATATTAACCAAACGTGTATTGTCCTTATTCCAATAATCCAATATCCACAGAATATATTCAGTATAGACCCATTAGTCTATGCAACATTTTGTACAAGATAGTTCCAAAGATACTAGCCAACTACTTCCAGCATGTTCTCAATGATTGTATTGACGAGGCTCAGAGAGCATTCATACCAGGCAGACTTATCTTTGACAATATAATGATGGCCTACAAGATACTTCATTCTTTCAAGAATAGAAAGGCACGACAAAAATGGTTCTTTTTCTCTCAAGCTCGTTATGAGCAAGGCTTATGACGGGGTTGAATGGTTCTTTTTAGAGCAAATGATGATTAAAATGGCCTTTTGAGCTATTGGGTCTCAACTATTATGAATTGCATCAGATCTGTGTCTTACTCTATCGCTATTGATGGAAAATCCAGTTCGACTTTCTTCCCCAATCGTGGACTCAGGCAAGGGGACCTCCTTAGCCCTTATATCTTCCTCTTGTATAGTAAAGACTTGTTGGCCCTTCTCAGAATGGCCTCTGCCCAAGGTCGAATAAAAGAAGCAAGAACTTGAAGCTTTGGTGGCACGTTTTTGGTGGCGAATTTCAACAAAAAGCGAAGGATTCATTGGTGTACATGGTATTTTTTATGCACTCATGAGGAAGAATGTAGTATGGGTTTTAGAGACTTAGCAAAATTCAATATTGCCCTGCTTGTTAAGCTAGGGTAGCGCTTACTCAAGAACTCAGGCTATCTTACTGCTAGTCGCTTCCGAGCTAATTATTTCCCAAAATCAAACTTTATAGACTCAATTTTGGGCTCTAATTCTTCTTTGATATGGATGAGTATTTGGAGTGTGAAAGGTCTACTTTCTTCTGGGTTACAGTGGAGAGTTTGATCTGTTTTGTCCATCTCAATTTGGGAGGATTTTTTGCTACAATAGGACACAATCCACAAGGCGGAGACTCCAAGGAATGACTCAGTTTTAAGAGTTAAAGATCTCATGTTACATGACTCAAACACCTGGGATTTTGATCTTATTAAAAAGATTTTTACTGCTACTGATCGTGATGCTATTCTTTCTGTGCCTTTGCCCACTCAGCCTCATCCTGATAAGCGAGTGTGGGGTGGAGAGAAAAGGGGTATTTGCTTTTTTAGAAGCAGTTATAGGCTCCTCCAGAGTGTTACTTCAAATGATTCTAATACAAGACTTTTCTACAAGCAAGTGTGGAATCTCAAATGTCCAGCAAAGGTCCGAATTCAAGTCTGGAGATTTAGTCTTAATTTTATTCCTACTTTCACAATTTGCACATTAAGAGTATTCGAGCAGATAACAGATGTCCTAGATGTTATAGAGAACCAGAAACTATTTTACATCTTAGTCGATACTGCCCTTTTTTCTTAGTAGTATGGTTAAAAATAAACATTACTTGAACTCAAGGGGTCCATCATTATGGCTTTCTCGACTGACTTATGTGGCTTTTCAACAACATACATAATTCATCTCGGAAAACTATTGCCTATACACTATGGGCTTTATGGTTTGCAAGAAATAAACTCATCCATGATAGTGTTGTACAGAGAGAGGAAGAATTGGTTACCTTTGTGAAGGGGTATTCTTATGAGTTTCGAATAGTGACTCAAACCCTTTCTCATCCGAGCCCAGCTTTTATTATACGTTGGCTTCCTCCTCCCCTTGGCTGGGTCAAAATTAATGTGGATGCAAGTTTTTTCCAAGCAACTGAGTTAGCTTAGACTAGGGTTATTATTAGGGATGACCGGGGCTTCATCTTAGGTTTCTGCTATATGATCATTCCTCACTCCTCTGCCTTCATGGCCGAAGCAATGACAACCTTCCATGGCCTTCGTTTTGCTCAAGACCTGGGTTTCAATATGATTATCTTAGAAAGTGATTCTCGAACCGTTATAAGTAACCTTCACTCTACCGAGGAGGATCTTTTAGAAATTAGACTGATTACCTGGGATATCAAGACCCTCTCGTCTTCCTTCACCAAGTGCAAATTTGTTTTGTTCCTCGATCTAGAAACAATCTGACGCAAGCAATGACACAAGAGGCACGCGGATAGAGTAAAGATCGCTTTTGGGTAGAGGATGCACCACCGAGGGTTTTAGATCTTACAAACTCCGATCAACGCTACATTGACCAGCCATGATTGAACCAGCGTTTGGAGTCTACGCTACTTGAGCTATTGGGGATTTTTCTTTATCTGCTTCAAACCCCATATTTTCTTCTCCTCCACCGTGGATCCTATCATTTTTTACCTGAGTATTGTGGAGAGAGTTGGTCGTCTGTCTTTTTACTTTCCTTATCTATTTTTTGTATTCTTGTTTCTTTAGTTTCCTTTTTCCGGATGCTCTTTTGGTTTGTTTTATACTTTTTTATATATTTTAATTAAAAAAATTTATAACGGACGTGACATCGCTGAACACTATTAATATTAAATACCGTTAAATATTATAATTTTTTTAATAAAAATTAAAAATTTAAAAGACTCGAATTATAATTACAATTATTTTAAAAGAAAATAAAAATTAAATTTAATAAACTTTTTATATATTTTATAATATTTTTAATTGATAGTGTCACGGGGCTAGGGCTCAACCCTAGTGATCCGTGCGGCCTTAGACGCCCTTGACGCTAATCAGTCGATTCTCGCGCCTAAGTAAGCCTTCAACCAGCCTTGCGAGTACTCCTGCTCGGCAACGGCTCGGACAAGCCCTCCAGGCTTCGATGGATGCGGAAGCGCTTTAAGCACTATGGTGGCTACTCTTGGCCACTCGAGAGGCAACTAGCTCGAAGAGCTTTGGGAACGAAGACACTTGAAAGAACAAGAGGAGAAATAGAGTAAATGCCTCAGAGTCTTATTACTCTTTTCAAATGAGAGAATGAATGGAATTGGATGGATGATACAAATGAGAGTGGGAGGCTCTCTATTTATAGTTGAGCTCCCCCTCAATCAATGGTCTGGATCGATTTACATGGATGGCCAAGATTAGCCCAAATCCTTACAAGAATCTCTAATCTAGGAAAGAATATCAAATCCTACCTAATTACATCAATTAGTAGGTTTCTTTCCTCAGATAGTTGATCACACCCGATATGGCAAGATTCCTCGTTTGACTTCTTGTCTCTTGTCATTTCCGAAGAGCTAGTGTGATCGGGCTCTCTAACATTCTCCAAGTGTTGGGCCAAGTCTGGTGGTCTTGGCAAGTCCGATGATCTGCTTTGAACCTCTTGGACGGATCCTTGCGCAACTGTCTCGGACCAAAAGGTTTGGGCCGTGGCATTCTCCCCCACTGAACTTGGCGACGCCCTCGTCGCTGCACTAGAACGATCCTAGGTAGAGCCTCCTTGGATGCTGCTACTTGTTACCTCGGCTTGGTGCTGTTCCCCCATATGAATTGCTCGCCTCGGCTCCTGCCGCCATGGAATCCCTCGATCCTCTGCACCATTACTCACATCGTCTTGGTGGCTTCTCGACGTCTCGGCTTGCTCATGTCCCCCCATAAGGACTGCTCGCTCTGACTCTTCCCGCCAAGTGATGTCGCATGCTATGACGCCTTCGGGTATATTGCCGTTGTAGGAGCATTCTTCTACAAGCCTTGGTTTGCCTTGATCCCGCGGCAAAGTCTTGGGTGTCACCACGTTGAACACCGGACGAACTCTCAGACTCGTCAGCCCATCAGTTTGGCTCCTTAGAACTCTGAAAGGTCCCTTCCAAGCTTTGTCTCCCCCGCACCGATGGTTAGGTCCAACTCGACCTACGCTCATCAAACTCGGCAAATCAAACTCAAAAACACTAGAGTTGTGTTTGAGATGTACCTTTCTCTCGGTTGCATTTACTCTAAAATGGGTCAGCCCTTCTATCTCCACGAAGTCTGGCCCTCTTTGCATCGAACCTCCCTCATTGAAGTTCTTTGCACGCATCGGCACCTTTTGCCTAAGGTCCGTTGCCCCTCATTGCACTCGCCCCTCTGACTTGAAGTTTGGTGCACTCTTCTTGCATCGACCCTTCTTCCTCGAAGTTCGGTGCTTCCTCTTGCGTCGGCACTTCTTCCCCGAAGTCCTTCGCTCATTCCCCTCCTTGCCCATGGGTGGAGTCTCCAAGGTTGCAATGTCCCTCGGCTTGGCCCCCTTCGACGCTGCATTGGTCTCAAAAGCGATGTTCTTTCCCCGAACATCCTCGGTAAGCACTCTCCTAGCCTTCCTGACATGTTCACATTTTTCTGCTTTCGGTCTCCCTTGGCCTTGGCAGAACTAGACGGCTTCGAACCAAGCTTGGTAGGCTCGCTTCCCTCGGGCTTGTCCCTCATCTTGGACTCCTTGGCTCGAACTGGGCATCTCCGCAACTTGTGAGGCCCCTTACACTGGTAGCACTCCAATTGCTTCTTCTTCACCCTCGGCTTGACGGCTTTCTCGTTTGCTATCGCACAGTGGCTCGACCTTGGCTTGACTTCTTTGGCACTCGTAGTCGCACCCTGGATTTCCCTTGGCTCATTGACACTCGCAATTGCGCTACTCCCCCTTCTGGCTCATCTCCTCTCTTGATGAGTGCAGCAAGGCGATTCTTCTCGGGACAGCTCCTTATCACATGTGGGCCATCGCAGAAGTAGCACTTCATCTTCTTGCTCGTCTTCTTCTTTGGCACGGACTTAGCCTCGTCATTCCCACAGTCACTCGTCGTGGGCTTGGACGTCTCGGCACTGACTAGCTTGTCTCCCGCAGGCTCGGTCAGCAACTCAGCCGCATCATTGGCCTCCCAAATCTGGGCACCTCCTTGCTCCAATGCAAGCTTCGCCCCAAGCCTAAGTCCCTCGAAGATGGTGGCAAGCGCACCCCATTCACTCATTGCACTCTTGCAAGTGAGTAGCTCTTCCTTGAGCTCATTCACCTCGATCCGCAAAGCCTTCACCTCGGCTTTGCAAGCATTACTCTGTCGAACATTCACCAACTCGTTGAAAACTCGTCGTGTCTCGTCCTTAAACCTGCCCTCCATAGACTCCACTTGGTTAAGGCGGGACTCGAAGACACCTTGGGTCTGCTTGGCTTCCTCTTCGGATTCTTCAAGCCTACATACCCTTTTCATCAACGGTGGTAACCACTCAGAATGATGTTTGATCTGTTCAATCGTCAAGTTGAGAGATTTTCGAGCCTCTTTGGCGATTCCTTCCTTGAAGGAATCCACCTTCTTGGATAAGTCCTCTATCTGAGACTTGAGAGTGAACGTTCTACCATCGAGATCTTTAATAAAATCTTTTACCTCGTTCATTGTCATTCTTCTCCATTGTGATGCCATCTCGGTCACTTCTTTGCCACGAACTAGCTTGCTCACTTTGACTAGCTCGAATGCAAATCCTCGCCTAACTTGACTGCAACACCAAGTAAGATCGAACGCAAGCTCTCTCGTCTCGCTCTGATACCACTTGTCACGGGGCTAGGGCTCAACCCTAGTGATCCGTGCGGCCTTAGACGCCCTTGACGCTAATCGGTCGATTCTCGCACCTAAGTAAGCCTTCAACCAGCCTTGCGAGTACTTCTGCTCGGCAACGGCTCGGACAAGCCCTCCAGGCTTCGATGGATGCGGAAGCGCTTTAAGCACTATGGTGGCTACTCTTGGCCACTCGAGAGGCAACTAGCTCGAAGAGCTTTGGGAACGAAGACAATTGAAAGAACAAGATGAGAAATATAGTAAATGCCTCAGAGTCTTATTACTCTTCTCAAATGAGAGAATGAATGGAATTGGATGGATGATACAAATGAGAGTGGGAGGCTCTCTATTTATAGTTGAGCTCCCCCTCAATCAATGGTCCGGATCGATTTACATGAATGGCCAGGATTAGCCCAAATCCTTACAAGAATCTCTAATCTAGGAAAGAATATCAAATCCTACCTAATTACATCAATTAGTAGGTTTCTTTCCTCATATAGTTGATCACACCCGATATGGCAAGATTCCTCGTTTGACTTCTTGTCTCTTGCCATTTCCGAAGAGCTAGTGTGATCGGGCTTTCTAACATTCTCCAAGTGTTGGGCCAAGTCTGGTGGTCTTGGCAAGTCCGATGATCTGCTTTGAACCTCTTGGGCGGATCCTTGCGCAACTGTCTCGAACCAAAAGGTTTGGGCCGTGACAATAGGCTAGAATCAAATATCACCAAATCTTTTTAATACCGTAAACCCTAAACCCAATTATTCTTTCTATTGCCGCCGCCACTATCGAGATCCGGTCTACTTGTCTCGACTCCGGTCATTCCAGGTCGCTCTGCCGTCCTCCTTCATCCATCGTTCCAGCTGCGAAAAGGTACGTGATTTCTGCCCTTTCTTTTGTCGCCGACCTTGGTCGGCACCGGCCGTTTCGTGTGGTCACCCGTCGTCCCCGGCCTTCCCTCTACCAACCAAACCCTCATTGCCGGTGGCCCCAAATCCCAAACCCTAAATTTTAAATTTCCCTAATTTCATAACCTAATTTAAATTTTTCGTAAATTCATAAACATAATTTAACAAATTAGTAACCAATTCTAAAATTAGGAACCCAAATGTTTACTGTAATTGATAAAGCAAAAAAAATGTTTACTGAAGTTTCCCATATTTTTTTTCAAAATAATATTGTTTGAATGGTTTTAAAATATTAGATAGGTGAGATTAATATGTTTACTGTAATTGAAAAAGCAAATAAATGTTTACTGTAATTGATAAAGCAAAGAAATGATGTTCATGAGTGTTTATAGATTATATAGGTGAGGTTGTTAATATGTTATCAAGCACTTGGATTAGGACTGTTCTACGTAGCTTTTAGTTGTATTACTTTTATGCTGTATCTTATTGATTTCAGTTCTACTTCCCTAATCTTGAAATTTTGATTCTCAGTCTTACGAAACCTGTGGATATCAGCCCAAATGATGAATGGGTAAATGTAAGCAAATGATTCACTTGGATTATTGCATACAGCTTTCTCTCTGTTTTAAAATATTTCCTGGTAAAATCTGCACCATGTTGTAGTTTTCATTTGCCTTATATTGTGATGCTGCTTTATTTGTATACCTGTAATTTTTCTAGCTTACATGACGTGTTTCCTGCAGATGGCAATGGTCGGTATCTCTCCGCAGATAGGCCTCCTTCATATGTTTCTGTAATGTTCTGTATCATTTGAAAGATTTTTGCAACTGAGAGAGAGAATGGACTCTGATCAACCTGAAAAATCCTTTTAGACATGCATTTCCTTAATGAATTTAGTGATGAAGAGTGCATACAGAAGTGTGATGTTTTACATTGGGCAAAAGGAATTAGAAATGTAGTACAAGATGAACAGAATTGTAGCTCAGTGCCGACAGAAATGTGAGGCAATGCAAGAAAAATTCTCAAAAAAATGGAACATGTGCATACTGCATATCAGAAAATGGCCAAGAGGTGTCAAATGATGGAGCAGGAAATGGAGAGTGACAAAGGATAAACCAGAGCTCCAAGAAAAGTTCTCTGAGAAATCAAAGTCAGTCTAAATTCTATTCTTTGAACTTGTTAATTCTTTTGGCGAAAGCTTATATTACGCTTCTTGAATTCTGCTAATTCCAGGCAGAAGAGAAAGCTTGATGAAATGTATGATCAATTGAGGAGTGAATACCAGTCAATGAAATGGTCAGCCATCCAACCTGCAAACAATTTTTTTGTCAGAAATGAGCCTGATTTATTCTCAAATCTAGCAGTTAACATGATGGATAACAGAGATCCCATTAGAAAGGGTAGTTTTGTTCTTTTGTTAACTCCTTATAATATTAAAGCTGCCTACTTTGTGTAAAATGCTAAAATAGATCATTCAACAAGCTGAAAAACCTTTTACTAAAAGTCTTTAAACATTTAATATATTTCTTGGTTCGTGATTTCAATCCAATGTATAGCATGTCATTTTTGCATAATTATTCCCCTCCCCAGTTAACTTATTTGTTGCAGATTGGTCAGTTTTTTCTCCTAGAACTCCAGTGCCTCGAGAGGACATATGGCTAGCAAGACAGAACAGTTCAAACTCTGGTCCTTTTGACATATCAAGTGGCTCACCAGCAAAGCAAGCAGACATTCCGGTTAGGCGAGGTACCGGGGCTCACCCTGCTTTTGGAATCCTGCCGTTAATCCTTCAATGACTTTGTGAAACCTGATAATCTCTCTTATAAAGCGGCCTCAGCTCAATCGTAATCGCAGTAACCTTTTTGGCTAAGCAAAAAAAAATGTAAGTATGTTCAATTTACTCTGTATTTTTCATTTGCTGAATTTAGGTCTAGATTTTCTAGATCACAGAGACTCCAAAATCATGATCTAACGTAGTCATATTGGAGACCAAGAACAAAAGATTGACTTGAAACAACAGATAATCTCGTGTCAGTCTCACAAATTGAACAAATTGCATTGTTTTTTTTTTCTAAATTTCTTTGACTACTTGCATGATAACTTTGTGTGGATGAAGTTGCTGCCGACGTTAGCATAGAAGTAGGAATTTCTGGAAACCATGCTCTAACACTTGCAAACTAATGTATCTATAAATGTTGTGTGGGAGTATGGACATGAAAAAAGAGGGAAGAAAAATGAACATTAGTCCCCCATTGTCATTGCCAATTAATCTTTTCAGAATAGTCAGTTTCAGTCCTTGGTTGAGCTTGTAAGATGGAGTCTCCCAAATGAAATGTTGCCATGATGAAACGGAAGTGTCGAAATATGCGGCTAAGTAAGCTTGACGCTGTTTTTCTTATAGCATGATGAAAAGGAAGTGTCGAATCGTCATGCATTTATACATAACCGTAATGATATTCATTCTTCCATCTATCAAACATATAGCTTGAAACTAACTGCCAAATTGGATATTGTTCTATCACGACATGTCCCGAGATAAGTAGTGTGGGGTTTATGAGCGAAATCCAATATTTTCTACAAAGATTTTATCATTTTAAGATGTGTCTCCTAAATTTGAATCTAAGGCCTCTTCATAGAGGAATTTTCTCTCTTGTAATTTTAGTATCATTTGCTCAAGGGTTTCTTTACAGGAGGTCTTAGTTCGAAACTAGAAAGTCACATCTTAGAATGATCAAACTTTACGTGACCTACGAGAATCTAAAGAAAATAATAACAAATTGTTTTTTTGACAATGAAAATAATAACGAATTGTATTCATAATGTTTGTGTGACTCGATTATTTTTGCGCAACTTGAGAGGGTCTAAAGAGAATAATAACGAATTGAACTCATGATCATGGACAACCATTTTTAGATTGGGAGGGACTAAATTTTTGAAGTATAATGACATTTTAGATATTTTAGTTTAAATATTAGTTAAATAAGATATTTTATCCTTTCGAATTTTAAATTTGTATACTTAATTAATCATTAATCTCTTTTAATATTTAACCCTAATTTTATCTCTACTCATACTATTTGTGTGATTCAACCAAAATCAATCAATTGATGATGGATCGAACCGTAGATAATTATCCATGCACAAAATATCTCAAAGTGACCTTCAATTAACAAGGTACCATAAAAATAGACATGTACTATACCAAAATATCTTAAAGTGGCATTTTATTAACGAGGTACTATATCAAAAAATATAGACATATACTATACCAAAATATCTCAAAATGACATTCAAAATATTAGTTAAATAAAATGGACATGTACTATACAAAAAAAGTTTGCATGAAAAATTCCCCAAATTTTACGCGTGGAGTTTACTTCTGTTCCTCGTTTGGGAAGTGATTTTGTTTTCTTAATTAGCATTTATTTTTGCGGCTAGTGCTTGTTTTGACTGCTTGAGAAATGTGTGTGGGGTCATTGATTTGCTGCCCGTTAGGTTTAGGAGTCTTGTTCCCGACATGAGAAACACCTGCTTTGGCAAAGAGAGTTTTCTATTTGGGTCGATGACAGGAACTTGATTTTGTGCTTGATTAATGGCCACAAGATGAGACAAAGACAGTCCAAAATATCATAACTTGGAGCCACCCAATTGATACAAAAGCAAAAAAAAAAAGACTTTTGCCCTCAAAATATCTTAGATAATTTATGTTCAGCATTGTGTTCCATTTTCAAGTAAACTGTTTTCTGGTTTTTTAATCGTCCAATTAGTTCATACAACCATTTGATGCGATTCAGTTACTTCAATATTCGACGAGTTTGGAATTTGAATCCTAATATTTACAATTCCTCCACCTATCTATCAGTAGACTTCAGTGTGCTTCGTGCCAAAAATAAATGTCGAAAATGTAAACCTTGTAAATTATGATTATAAGTACTATTGACATCTTTAGATTACGGATTCAGCTCATGCTAAAATCTCCTCCTTTAAACATAAGATTCAACAATGAACTTGCCTCATGCCTCTTCCTCTTAAGGAGACATGATTTATCATTTTCCTAACAAGTGTTTAATACAATAGAAAAAGTTACTTCAAATACCACACGATTATGATCTCGAAAAAAGAATCATACAACTGCAAAGAAATCGACCAGTAAACATAGAAAAAAACTATTTCGACTTGCGAGTTAAACTTACATGGCAAGGTGATATGCTCACGTGAAGAGGCTTTTAAGTTGGGTACACAATGGAAACATAACCCGTTTTGCAGGGTAATGGATACTTTCTTTTGTTCTATTCCCTTAAAGGTAGACTCATATATAAATCTCCAATGTCTAATATCCACAAGGCGTGGAGGGGAAGAAAGAAAGTAAAAAAAATATGCATGAATCGGACACCAGAGAAATGCTACAAAGATTCGACATCAAACTACCTCCAAAATGTCTAACAGAAACAACCAAACTTTGCCAGTTCAGCCGATTAACATTCACACTTATCTATTACTCAGGGACTGCACTAAATATAATATCGACGGTAGGTCTTTAACTCAGCGCGACATGTTGACATCTAGTTCTCATTTAAAGCAACGTTCTAGACTATTACCCTTTAATACATGTACTCGATGGACAGTTGTAGCTTTTGAAGAAACAAAGATTTGAATTATCGGTGATGAAAATGAAATATTGGTCTCTATGCGGCTCTTCTGTATTTACTAGAGCTATAAACCAGTCATGATTCAAAAATGATGATGCCTTTTGAATGAGCATTTGCCAGCTCTTTACATGAGAATTGTGATGACAGATAAGGCAAGACAACTTGCAAAATCGGCTTTGGATAGGTTAGAAAACTTGAGAGCCATCGAAATATATGAAACCCTCTTTAGAAAACCATGCAGCATCCATCAACTGATCCTACTTGATTAAACCATGCATTAAGCTAGAATTGGCTACTCCATATGAAATAGGCTCTCTTACCATATACTGGAGATCCCTAGACAAAATAGGCATCGCAAATCCTCCTATCGACAGCATGGCAGCTGTTGATCCTGCCGCAGTTGAGATTCTGAGACCACTTGATCGGCAGTTCACTAATGGTGAACAAGTCCGATCACTCCCTCTAATTCTGCCAATATGCAAAAAGATTTTAAAGTCTGAAGCATTATGTGTAAATGCTTACTTATCTATTAAATTCCTTACTTGAATGAGAACCGAAAAACTGTTCCAGGACAATGGTGTACAATCAAGATATCATTAAGAGCATTCAGACAAAGATTTAGAATTTACGGATACTGATATCCTTGTCAAGTTAGAATGAGCTATCTGACCCTCTAGAAAGGCATCTAGCACCTGAAAGAAATGTTCAATATCTATAATTACATCTAAGTTTAACTTCTTAAATCAGCATAGGCATGTAAGTTTAGAACCTCTAGCTTTTACCTAATGTCCCCTTTAACTTCTTAAAGCATCAAGTTTTAAGTAAGAAGCTTATTCTCTAACTTAAACAAACATAAACTTTAGTCCTTTTCAGACATAAATTGATATGTGACATCCCCACAACAAATATGTCACTAGAGAATTCCTTTTTTATGCAATATCTCCAAATAATCTTAATTCCTTCTTTGACACAATATTTATATATCCTTACTTGCTCGAAATTTTTACTGTTGCTACACATAAATAACCAGTGCTTCTAGTAGCATAAAACTCATTGCTGAATTTTTCAACCTACAAAAAAAAGAGAATAACTAGCATCTCCTACTAAGATGTATTGTTCAATTAAAAAGATTGTTCATATCACCAAATAGATTTGAACATTGGTATAAGGCACTTGGCTAAAGAAATGAACTACCTTTTCCTATCAATTACAGTAAATATTTAATTGCTTTATCAATTACAGTAAACATATTAATCATTTCCTATTTTGAAAAATTTTAGAATTGGGTTATTTGGGAAATTTCAGAATTAGGGTTCCTAATTCTAGAATTGGTTACTAATTTGTTAAATTAAGTTTATGAATTTATGAAAAATTTAAATTAGGTTTATGAAGTTAGGAAAATTTAAAAATTAGGGTTTGAGATGAATTTATCGATGGGTATTTGGGGCCGCCGGCAATGGGGGTTTTGTTGGTCGGGGGGAGGCTGAGGACGATGGGTGACCGCACGAAACGGCCGACTACGGCTGAGATTGGCCGACCAAGGCCCGCGACAAAAAGAAAGGGCAAGAATCGCGTACCTTTTTGCGGCTGGAGCGATGGTCGCAGGAGGACGGCGGAGCAGCAGAGCGACTTGGAATGACTGACGACGAGACAAGTCGACCGGATCTTGACAGTGGCGCCGACGGCGGCAGAAAGAGTGATCGAGTTTAAGGTTTATGATATTAAGAAGATTTGGAGATATTTTATTCTAACATATCAGTTAAAATACTAAAAAATATATAAAAAGTTTATTAAACTTAATTTTTATTTTTATTTTAAAATAATTTTAATTATAATTTAAATTTTTGAAATTTTTAATCTTTATTAATCAATTTAATAATATTCAGTGTTAATGATGTTCAGCAATGTGTGACGTACGTGGTAGACTCATCTATTTCAATTAATAAACAAATGCCGGTCTTACATTCAAAAAAAAGGTTGGTGGGTACAGATTTGTTTAAAAATAAGAATTCGAATCCATGATGTGTATACTATAATGTAGTGAATTTAATTGTAAAATTAGACTTATATGATTGATTTGTAAGAAAATTGAATTTGGTAATGTCCGTAATTTCTTATTTTTAGAGGATCAGAAGACTTTGTCACATAGGGCAAGACACGTCATGTTAGATGTACTTTAGAAAGACACGATCGACACAACGTGTCTTTGTCTTATATAACACGCTTGGTCTACAAGAAGTGAGACAACAATGAAGGACGTGGAAGGTGCAACTAACTTAAGTCGAGTTTGAGGTATTATATGGAAATGAGAATCAAGACAATCCTCTAATTCAAGGAATAACTTCCAAAGGAGATCTCACAAACATGTAGGGTTATATTTTGATACGAAAGCTGTGTAAAAAAAATTTACATAACCCTTTATATTTAAGCTATAAAACCCTAGCCCTAACACCCTAAAACCTAAACATAAACCTAAAATACTAAACTCTAAATTCTAACTAAAATCGTAAATTCTACACCATACAACTTAAACTCTTAACTCCTAAACCACAACATAAATCTCTAAACCCTAAAATTAAAAAGCTTGTGTAAAATAAATTTACACAAACTTGTGTATCAAAGTATTTTTCCAAACATGTATGGATAAGAAAAGTTCATCCTCAAATTCAAGTTGTGGGTATTTTTAATATGAGGTTTTAGGCTTGTTGGGTTTGATTATTGGGCTCATTCTTGTCTTTTCTAATTGGATTAATTAGTGATGATAGGTTCATTTTTGTAAAGGCATGAAAATTTAAGGGCTAATGGCCAATTTGACCATTACCCCATATTGGCTAATTTAGATCCCTCTTTTTGCAGGGCTAATGGCCAATTTAGGTTAATGTCGTCCTAAGTAGCTAATTAAATTACACCATCAAATAATTGGCTAGGTTACCCTAGTACTTAAACTAGGAAGTCATCATGATTCTTGCTTAGTTGTGGTAGGTAACCACATTCTTGGTTCATGTTACTTGTAAAGATACTTGGTAAGTCTGAGAGACTTACAGTTATAGGTTTTAGTCATTGTGCGTATACGTCGACTATCTTGTATACATACCTACATGGTACAATACCTTCGTAGTGCTTTAGCACCGACATCTTGTTATTTGGATGATTACATCCCGTCGTAGTGCATTAGCACCGACTTCTAATTATTGGACGATTATGTCCCTTCGTAGTACACTAGTACGACATCTTGTTATTGGTTATGTCTCTTTGTAGCACATTAGTGCCGACATCTTGTTTTTGTCTACCGATGATAGTGTGCATTATGCGCCATGATATACTACTTTATAGGCAAATATATGAATTATGTACCACGCTTTGTTACATTTCTTGTTTGGTAGACTTGAATAGTCTACCGAATAGGGATCTTGTATAGGGTAATATCTTGCTTAGAATAATATATGAACCATAAAGATTAACCCGTAAATGTCTTGGTTTATTGAATGAAAATAATGAATAACGAAATTGTCATCCTAAAGCAGCTCACGACCTATATTTGAAATCGTAGATGTCATGATTAACCATATTATATTTATGCTTTGACTATACTTGCTAGTTTGATTATAGTATCTTCATGTAGTTCTGTATTACTAAGCTTTTTCTAAAGCTCACGCTATTATTCATCATCGCAGGTTAATAGGTTTGAACATCGTGCATATATCGACATTAGTGCTTAGAGTTCCGACAATTTTGCTTGCGGAGTTCGGTACACATGTAGTTAGGGAGCATGTAGGTCACGTCTTGTATTAATATTTGAGTTTGAATTCAAGTTCTGATAATTGGTTTCTGAATCTTGATTTTGGTCAATTGTAAATGTTTCGAATAAACATATTTTTATTAAAGATTTAACTTTATAGTTTTTAAACTATTTAATGAAATTTTAATTTATAGCAGTTTTAATGTTTCGAATAAAATATTTTGGTCATTCGTACCGGTCTAGGGTTTTACATGTTTAAAGGGCCTTTGGACCTTATAAGCTTGTTAGCCATGAATTTGATTCGAGATGTCCTTGATCATGAGAATCGGTAAGATTTTGCAAATTCTAAATTTCTGCGAATGTTATGAATGATGTAAGTACCCAATTTCATTTGATGCCCGCGCAATGTCGTCGACTTATATATATATATATATATATATATCCGATTTCGATCTATCGATGTAAGCATGTTTTAGCGCTCAAATTATGAATACTCTATGTATACGTGGTTGGGTCCATTGCTCGTTTGGCTATGAATGCATTGACAAGAATATTTCAATTATGCTTTGTAATATCATATGATGTTTATGCTCAACTATCATACTTGTCTGCATTATATTGCTTTCTTATGGTTGTTCTTGTAACACCTTAAATTCGGATGTCACATTGGGCCCCAAGCCCAACCCGTTACCATAAAATTTCTCCACCTTGTTTAGCCCAACATTAATCATTTTTCAAAAATATAGCCCAAATTATATTAAAACCATTTCAAGCATTTAAAACGTTTACACAAGAGCTCCAACTACATTTAAAATAAGCGTTAAACATTCGACACATATTTTTAAAATCCACAATAAGAGTTACAATTACAAAGCAATAGGGTCCTACGAATACATAGCCCAACAAATCTAAGAACGATACTCCGATAAGACAATGTCAAAATCCAACAATGATGATGCTTCTTCAATGCAACGCCAATAACAATTTTGAACGCTGAGCTAATAAAGCTCAGTAGATACATTTCCACTCTACCAAGCTCCATGCATATCATAATTATGAGCATATACTAAAAATGATGGCATGACATTAAGGTAAATATGAGGCGCTACAACTAATCGCCTAAACACATGTTATCTTATTTAGCAAAACATCCATACATATCATCGTAACGCAAGCAATCAACCATACAAACCTTGAGTGAGGCCTGGAGATACATAGCATTGGGAACATACACTCAGAGTGAGGCTCAGGGACACACAATATCAGGATCATACACTCCATACTAGGAATTACCCCACGAGTATCTTCGAATGAGGCTCAAGGACACGAAGCATCAGGAACGTACGATCGGTACCACTTACCATAGTGTTGCAACACATTACCTAGGTATCTGGATCCCACTAATCAAGTGCCCACACGGCATGCAACATCAACAAACAAATAAATGATCTTATGGTTGCTAGCAACATATAAGCACACATGTCAACTACCATGTTCTTAAGTATTATGCTCGAGTATAAGGGTAAATTCTCGGTTTCTCAATTTTACAATTTATTTTACCTCATTAGAAGTCTATTAAGCAATGGTCCACGAATTATCAACACCTCAAACTCAAAACCAACATTTTTGGGTAGATTGCCCAGTTGGTACCGATACCCAAACTCGAGTAACAATACGGTACACTGAGTATCGGTACCTACCCTTAGCGTATCGATACGTGAGCACCAAAGAGGGGAATCAAACATGCACATCGTATAGGTACTCGAGCTCGAGTATCAAAACGACCCCCTTTCACAATATAATAGTGAGTGTTGATACGGGATAACCTGTACCGGTATGCCTTGAACCCTGTACTGGTACTGGTTGAAGCTCATACCGGTACTCTTTTCACAGCTCATATGTGTTCATTGAGCTGAACACGAGGTAGCGATACGGGTTCATCCCGTACCGATACTCAAGCCTAGATTTCCAGTTCTAGAGCTCAAAAAGGCTTCCCACAACCCCTAAAACACAAGTGAAAGCTACCAAGACGATCCTACTTATTATGAGAGTTGATTTAAGTGGTTTACTACAATTTTTACAAGATTTTAACACCAAATCCAGATTCTACCATTTTCAAGTCTTATGCAACCAAAACACGAATAACACCAAATCAAGCATACAAGCATCATCCTTAGGATGTGCATGAATCAATAGAGTTAAAGGTGTACTAACCTTACTCTTACACCTGCAATGAAGCTCCTAGCCCAAGCCCTCAAGCCTTTTTCTTCCCTTGAGCCTTGAAAGCTTTCCCAACCTCTTTTACTGCAAGGAAATGTTGTAAAATGAGTTATAACATTGTTGGAAGATTAAATGATACTAAAGGATAACTTTACAACTGGAAATGGATTTAAATCCTCCATTTTCGTTCACCTTCTTCAACCCCCACTAAAACCCATTTTCTCCACTCACCAACAGTTCCTTCCATCCTTATCTTGATTGATAGATCTTTGGATGTAGATTCCAACTCCCTTAACTCAATTTTTGAGATTCCCATTCTAGATGACAAACAAGACTTGAATCGCAAGAGGGGTGAAGAAAAGGAATATGGAAAATGGACAATGGGACATTGGTGATATCATCCCCCAACTTTATGTAGATTTTAAATAAAAAGATAAGCCTTATTTTGAAAATGGTTTATTTACCATATCAATCTCCTATATCTTTCCCCCATCACACCTTGGTCACCCTCAAAGCCCACAAGGGTTCACTTACCCACCAAAAGGGTTCCTCCCAATGGCCTAACATCCAAAGCCCAAAGCTCGGATGAGGCCCACTCACAACTTCAAAATTTAGGTTATTATAGTTTTGTATTAGCGAGCTTTTAGGCTCATTGTTCGAATTCCTTTTCTTTTGCATGCTAGTAGGTTTTGAGTTTTGTTCGAGTGTCGACACCGCTTGCAAGACTTTTAGCAGACATTCTTTTTAGAGTATTGTACTTATTTATTTGGGTAAAATTTTGATACACATGCTCTTTAAAACTAATTTTACACAAGCCTGCATATTTACACTATAAAACCCAAATCCTAAATTTCTAACCCTAAGCCTAAAAAATTAAACCCTATACCTAAATTCTAAACATTAATCATACAACCTAAACCCTTAAACTTTAAACCTTAAACTAAAACACTGGCCCCTAAAACTAAAAAACACGTGTAAACTAAAATTTACATGGTCTGTGTATCAAAAAATTTTCCTATTTATTTAGTGGACATTGTATATCATAGAACTTTGTTCTTTTACGCATTCAAGTCAGTAATTCTGTTTTATTATTATTTTGAGATATTTTGTAAATTGAGATATTTTGTAAATTGAATATGTTAGAGCTCCAATGTTTATAAATATTTTAAGTTACCTTACGTTGCAAGTTTATTTTTAGTTATTTTTTAAATTGCTTAACAAAATTTAAAATTATTTATATTTTAAATTGTGGATCTCTCTTGTGACGTGAATGTGATTTTTTAGATCTGTCGAGTCTAGAGTATTATAATGACTTATTCAAGTAGGATTTTGGGTTGGTTGACCCAAGTTTGCCTGCTGGTGGGTTAACTGGTTTGGTTAGTGTTGTTGGGTTTAGACCTTTTGGGGCTGTAGTTTTTACTTGGCTTTGTTTAAGCTACCCAGACGGATATGACTAGTTACAATTAAATTGCACAATATAGATTCAAATTTATTTCGAAACATAAATAATACAAGGCCCCCAAAATTTTCTTTTCCCTTTTTACAATATTTATGAACTATCAAAATCACTCCAAACTCCTACGTCGTGTGCGTTTTAAGTACTTTCAAACTTACGTTCTCTTAAATGTTGTAATAATAATCACTTAAGCTGAACAAATACTCAGTCAGCCAAGCAAGTAGTTTCACCTCCAATTTTGCGCATGATTAATATAATTTGTGTTCTAGTAAAGTTAGAGGAAATTTCATTGGCTCAAAATCTAGATGACTTGTAAGTTCTTATGGCATCATGAACTATATATATATATATATATATATATATTTTATTAAATACTAATTAGAGTATCACCTAAATATTTTTTTTCGTGTAGAATCATATTTTAAATTTTTATTCCATCGAATTAAATCCGATTTCAGGCAGCAATTTAACAATTCTTATCTAGGATTTATAAGGGGTATAACTCCCTAAAAACTGCCTAAAACAAAAATCTACCCGGATTACTCTATTTATCACTTTTTAGGCATTACCCGATTTTAACTTTAACATTACTACTTATCATTTGCTAAAAAAAACATAGACTAGTTTATCAATTATTACAAACCATATGTAAACTAATATGTAACCGACAAATTTTAACATATACATGCCATCTAGAAGTATCAAAATACATCAAAGGATGTTATTACTGTTACCGTTTTAATGCTCCGGACAAACATGATGCCATCTCTTTACTCCGATTTTTACTTTTTACCTACGCATGAAAACCATCACACTAAGTATATACTTAGTGAGGCAACAATAATGTCTAGTGCAATATAACATAACTAATAAAATGTAACCGTATTCATGCATTTCAAATCACTAGATATGCCTTACCATCATTTAATCATGTATTAACAATAATATAACTGGATATAATTTCTTACCAATATACTTGTCGTAATTTTAAGAGTGTATAACATCTTTAAACCGTTTATCAATTATTTCCCGATTTCATAGCCCAAATATAAACCTATGAGGACCCTGGGTACTCGAGTCGAAGATGCACCGAAGTGCTAATACACGTAAGGTTGTGCCCACCATCCATACATTTATAAGGCAGTGCTAACCATACACTAAGTGTCCTTTATATACACTATAGTGACATCCATGATATAACGTCATATATAACTAGTGATTCATGCATTTATATTTAACCTTTGACATATTTAGAATATGTCAATTATATGATCAATGACATAAATATCATGTCGATATATAAACCAGGTAGACTTATCGCAAGTCTTCCCATTGATGTATAAAACATCCATGTATCATGTTATGTATGCATTGCACTCACCTGATGCCTCACTAGAAACCTTACTGTCGACTTAACCTTATTCTTGAATTTTTCCTTGTTTTTAGACTTGCTTGTAGTACGATCTTGATCATTGTCACGATCTATAAAATCACCATTTACCGAATACATACATTTCAAAGCGTATGTTAGTATCATTCCAACATAGGCATATATTAGGAATAAAATTCCTAAAAATCCTTTATTATTCATAACCATCACAAATTCACAAGAAAATCTAAATTTCCATAATATAACCATAAAATGAATTCTTTTAAAAGTCACTTCAACTTTCCAAATTATTCAAAATGGTCCCTTGCCATTAAACTTTAAATTCAATCATTAAACAACACATTCAAGTATTCCAAGAATACTTTCAAGCTTAACACATAAATTTCTAACCAATTTCCACTTCAATCCTATATTTCCCTTAATTTTCTATTTGGTCCTCAACACTTAGCAAACCTCTCAAAATGATCCAATTGAATCTTGTAACATTAATTTTCAGCATAATATATCAACTTTCCAACATTTGCATCTTAATCCCTCAATTTCTCAAGGTATGCAAAATGGTCTTTAGAACTTAACAAAGTTCCAAAACAATCCAAATAACATTTTAAGCCTTGCAAAATCATTCTCACCTCATTTCTAGCCTTAGGAAAATTTTCCAACATTTTCCCTAATATTCTTCCAATATGCCAAATATGAAAGGTCACTACATCCAAATTTTCCAACTTGATTCAAGCATGAATTCAACTTCTAAACCTCATTTCCAAGCTTCTATAATTATTCCCATGTCAAAATCAATCCAAATTCAACTTCCTATCAAAACCCTAACTTAAACCAAATTAGGATTTAACTACTTTCAAGTAGTTTCAATCATCATACAAGCTTGGATATGATTCTACAATAACTTCATCAAAAACTAACCTTAACCCATCATATTTAAACATCCCATTCATCCATCAAAATCAGAAAACTAGGGTTTCAAGCAAGGAAAGCATGAATAAATGGTACCAAAAGATAGAGAATTTCATGGAGATCAATTTCATGTTTCATGCTTTCATCCAAAATCCAACTAAATAATCTTGAAAATCAAAATGAAAAATTTTCTTACCTTGGATGTAGGGTTTCAAACAAAGGAGAAAAAGATGGAGAAAATCTTGATTTTTCTATCATTTTTAATTTAAGCCATTTGTCATCCTTTTAAATAAACGAATTAAAAATTCATTTTATGACAAAATGACCATTTTGCCCTTATAATCCAACGCTTCATATCTTTCCACATGTCTAACTACTCATCCAAGGGTCAAAAATAATCCAAGTAGTTAGTGATTACCAACTTTGCCCTTGGAATTTCCCAAAATTACCATATTGCCACTTTTCATCCAACGGCTCATATTTAACATGGAAATCTACTTTAAATCCAATGGTCCAAGTTAAATCCTACCATTTTAAGACATGGAAATGAATTTTTTAACCTTGCCTCATCATCCTTTAAAATATCTTAAATATCCGATTCGATCTGATTATTTGAATATTTTTCCAAACTTTATCGCTTTATAGCCAAAAATACAAACTCCGTACGAAAAATCCGAGTAACACGAAAAAGTCATTCTTGGGGGTAAACTATTCATTTACGAGACTAAAATACATAACTTTTGAAATTTACAATTTAGTCCCTAAACTTTTCCAAAGTTTATACTTTAACCACCAAACTTTCAAAATTTTTATTTTGGCCACTAACCAAAAATTTAGGATATTACAATTCTCCCCATTAAGAAAATTCGTCCTCGAATTTTCCTTACTTGGTTCAAAAAGATACGGATATTGCTTTTTTTTATTGATTCTTCTATTTCCCAAGTAGTTTTTTCTACTTTGTGGTTTCTTCACAAGACTTTAACTAGAGGAATCTTCTTGTTCCTTAATTTCTTTTCTCCTCGAGCTAAAATTCTTATAGGTTCTTCATCATATGTCAAATCTGATTAAAACTCGATCTCTTCTGGTGTAATAACATGCGAAGGATCCGATCGATATCTCCGAAGCATGGATACATGAAATACATCATGAACCTTACTCAACTCTGGTGGTAAAGCTAGTTGATACGCCACTGGACCAACCCTTTTTAAGATTTCATATGGACCAATGAATCTTGGAATAAGTTTTCCTTTTCGTCCAAAGCGTAATATCTTTTTCCAAGGTGAAACCTTCAAGAATACTTTATCTTCTACTTCTAACTCAATATCTTTTATTTTAAGATCTGAATATGACTTTTGTCTGTCGGAAGTAGCTTTAAGGTTATCTTGAACTATCTTTACCTTATTTTTTGTCTCTTGAACAAGATCTGGTCTGATGATCTTTCGATCCTTCAACTCAAACCAATTCAACGGTGTTCGGCATTTTCTCCTATATAATGCTTCATAAGTTGTCATCTTTATACTCGATTGATAAATGTTATTGTAGGCAAACTCAACTAATGGAAGATATTTTTCCCATGAACCTGCAAAATTAATTATGCATGCTCTGAGCATATCTTCAAGTATCTGAATAGTTCTTTCCGATTGTCCATTTGTTTGGGGATGGAAAGCAGTACTGAAGTGTACCCAAGTTCCCAATGCTTCATGCAAAACACTCCAATCCTTGAAGTGAACCTCGGATCTCTATCAGATATAATAGACATAGGAACACCATGTATTCTAACAATTTCCTTAATATATAACTCCGCCAACTTGTTCAAGGAGTAGTCCGTTCGAACCGGTATGAAATGTGCCGTCTTAGTCAAACGGTCCACAATCACCCAAATCGAATCTTTCTTACTTGGCGTCAATGGTAAACCTGTTACAAAATCCATCGTAACTTTTTCCCAATTCTACTGTAGAATTGAGATCGGCTGAAGCAATCCCAATGGAACTTGATGCTCTGCCTTTACTTGTTGACATGTTAAGCATCTAGCAACGAACTCAGAGATAGCTCGTTTCATGCCAAGCCACCAAAATCGACTCTTTACATCTTGATACATTTTGATGCCTCCTGGATGCGTAGTTAAAGGACTGAAATGTGCTTCTGAAAGTATTTCTCTCTTTATATCCTCATCTTCAAGAATGTATATGCGTCCCCTATAGTATAGGCATCCATTTGATTTTACTTCAAAGTCTTTAGATCCATCTTGTTCCACTTGCTTCTTCTTTTCCAAGCATTCTTTATCCTTTGCTTGTAACTCTTTAATCCTTTCTATCAAAGTAGGTTTGATTTGAAGCTCAACCATTATTGCACCATTTTTTTGCAACCTTAACTGAGCATTCAATGATCTCAAAGCAGAAAATGTTTTCCGGCTAAGTGCATCTACTACCACATTAGCCTTCCCCAGATGGTAATCAATGATTACATCATAGTCCTTGATCAGTTCTATCCATCTTCTTTGCCTCAAGTTAAGCTCATTTTGAGACAACAAATATTTCAAACTTTTATGATCTGTAAAAATGTAGCACTTTTCACCATATAAGTAGTGACGCCAAATCTTCAAAGAAAACACCACTGCAGCCAACTCTGAATCATGAGTAGGCTAATTCCTCTCATGATTTTTGAGTTGTTGAGAAGCATACGCTACAACCTTTCCTTCTTGCATCAATACACACCCCAAACCATTATGGGATGCATCACTATATATTGCGAAATCCTTTCCGGATTCTGGTTGTACCAAAATATGAGCTTCTATTAATATCTTATTCAATTTGTCGAAGCTTTCCTGACACTTTTCTGTCAAACAAATGGCACATCTTTTCTTAATAACTTAGTTATTAGGGCGGCAATCATTGAAAAATCTTTCACAAACCGCCGATAATAACTAGCTAATCCCAAGAAACTTCTCACTTCAAAGACACTTTGCGGAACTTTTCACTCGAGTATTGCTTGAACCTTCTTAGGATCAACTTGAATTCCTTCCGCAGAGACTATGTGTCCAAGGAAAGCTACTTCAGACAACCAGAATTCAGACTTTGACAGCTTTGCATATAATTTCTTTTCTAGGAGGATCTGAAGAACTACTCGCAAATGAGTGTCATGATCCTCTTTGGTTATTGAATAAACCAATATATCATCTATAAATACCACCACAAATTGGTCCAAATATAGCTAAAATATTCGATTCATCATATCCATAAAAGCTGCCGGTGCATTTGTAAGTCCAAAAGGCATTACTACAAACTCATAATGCCCATATCTAGTTCTAAAAGTTGTTTTTGGTAAATATGCTTCTTTAATCTTCATTTGATGATACCCCGATCGAAGATCAATTTTAGAAAACACAGTTGCTCCTTTAAGTTGATCAAAGAGGTCATCAATCCTTGGTAAAAGATATTTGTTCTTTACCGTCACTTTATTAAGTTGACGGTAGTCCACACACAACCTCATTGATTCATTATTCTTTTTCACAAATAGGACTGGAGCTCCCCAAGGTGATATACCTGGTCGTATAAAACCTTTATCGAATAATTCTTGCAATTGGGCCTTCAGCTCTTTGAGTTCTGTAGGAGCTACTATGTAAGGTGCTATTGATATTGGTGATGTTCCAAGAAGCACATCAATACCAAATTCCACCTCTCGATCAGGAGGTAATCCTGGTAATTTATCTGAAAAGACATCTAGAAATTCTTGCACCGTGGGTATATTTTCCAGATCTATCTTTGTCTCCGGAGAATTTATCACATGAGCTAAATAAGCTCCATACTCATGTGATAATAACTTTTCAGCAGATATAGCTGCAATCTCATGGCTCAAATAATTCTGCCTTTCTCCTTCAAATACTATTTTCGAACCATCTGGTCCTTTTAAGACTACCCTTTACCGATAGCCAATCCATTCCAAGAATAACTTTAAACTCTTGGAAAGGTAATTCCATAAGATTGGCTAGAAATTTAGTTTCTTGTATCTTTAAATGACACTTTTTGCATATTCGAACTACTTTGGCGCTTTGTCCTAGAGGATTAATAACAACTACCTCACTCAAAATTGGTTCTACTAGTATATTTCTTTCAAGTACTACTTTAGAACTAATATATGAATGGGTAGATCCCAGATCAATTAATACAAAAATAGATCTACCAAATAGTTTGATCATACTTGCTACGATCTTCGAATCATCACAATCATGAGCAGTCTTGATAATGTATACTCGAACACCACCCTTATCTTCTCGACCAGGTATAGACATAGATACTCCTGGTTTACCACCTTTATTTCCTCTGATCTTCTGAGGTGCTGCAACTGACCGATCATAGTGAAGCTCTGAACACTCTCTTTTGAAATGAACGACTTGTCCACAATGATAACATTCTCCACCAGTAAACCAACACTAACCATAATGCATCTTTCCACAATATTCACATTCTGGAGGAGGACGAAATCTAGAACCCCGAGTACCCGCAGAAACAATCTGTGTTTGCTTTAACTTTCCTCTAGAATATCCCTTTTTAGCGAAAGAAGCTGATGTTGCTTGGCTTTGCTATGGATAACATTTACTGCGTTTAAATGACGACGCAGCAAAAGAACTTTCGGATCTTTTCCTGATTGGACCTATTTTCCCGCTTTTTCCTCAAGGTCCACTTTCTCCATAGCTTTTGCTCGAGTCACCGCCTCTTGAAAAGTGGTGAAGTTACGGGAGACCAATACCCTTTTATACTGAGAATCCAACCCAGCTATGAATTTATCTATTCAGGATTTTTTGGTTGGAAGAAACTCTTCCACAAATCGGCTCAGTCTATTGAATTCACATTCATATTCATAGATTGTCCTGCCCGATTACTTCAAATACAGGAACTGCTACCTCATTTCCTCGATGAACAGCTCCCCAATATATTTTTCTTTGAATTCTTTCTGAAATAATTCCCATGTAATTTGTTCTGAAAGAACCCGTGCAGTGACTACATTCCACCACACGCTCGCTTGTTCTATCAGAAGAGATACTACTCCTTCTAACTTTCCTTAATCATCGCAAGGAATTCTACTCAACATGATCTTAATATCATTCAACCAGTAATCAGCGGCCATTGGATCTACATCCGTGTCACCTTTAAATTCTGGTGCTTTCATTTTCCTTAATTCTTTCAGAACTGATATTGATGCTCGTCGATTTATTATAGCATCCAATGCTTGAAGAAATAAGCCTTGATCTTGTACATGCATATTTCTTTGTCCCTGAGCTAATGGCTCAACATTCTACTGCCCCTGAGGTGGATTCTGATTCACCTCATTACTTCCACTCTATGCAGGCATATCACGCTCGATTGCCTGACGGGATTCTCTATGATCTGACATATGTTAATGTCATAATCATCCTTTATAAGTAAGGAGTAACAATACTAATTACTAGGCATCCAATTTTTTATACAAATATCAGTAATCTTGACATCCTAGTGGCATGTATATAATTCTGACTATCTATATACCCGATTTATGTCCAGAACCAGCTAAATCTGTAGCTTTGATACCAATAAATGTAACACCCTAATCAGTACTCTTTATTAAATACTAATTAAAGTATCACCTAAAGATTTTTTCATGTAGAATCATATTTTAAATTTTTATTCAATCGAATTAAGTCCAATTTCAGGCAGCAATTTAACAATTCTTATCTAGGATTTATAAGGGGTAAAACTGCCTAAAACAAAAATCTACCCGATTACTCTATTTATCATTTTTAGGCATTGCCCGATTTTAACTTTAACATTACTACTTATCATTTGCTAAAAAAACATAAACTAGTTTATCAGTTATTACAAACCATATGTAAACTAGTATGCAACCGAATAATTTTAACATATACATGCCATCTAGAAATATCAAAATACATCAAAGGATGTTATTACTAATACCGTTTTTATGCTCCAGACAAACAGGATGCCAGCTCCTTACTCCGATTTCTACTTTTTACCTACGCGTGAAACCATCACACGCTAATTATATACTTAGTGAGGCAACAATAATGTCTAGTGAAATATAACATAACTAATAAAATGTAACCGTATTCATGCATTTCGAATGACTAGATATTCCTTACCATCATTTAATCATGTATCAACAATAATATAACCGGATATAATTTCTTACCAATATACTTGTCGTAATTTTAAGAGTGTATAACATCTTTAAACGTTTATCAATTATTTCCCGATTTCATAGCCCAAATATAAACCTATGAGGACCCTGGGTACTCGAGTCGAAGATGCACCGAAGTGCTAATACACGTAAGGTTGTGCCCACCATCCATACATTTATAAGGCAGTGCTAACCATACACTAAGTGTCCTTTATATACACTATAGTGATATCCTAGATACCTGAATATGCAGCGTGTTGTTGGACTCTATGGCATGCCAATTATACCCTGCTCCTCAATGACTTATTTGGGCATAATTTCTGTATTTAATTCGTCCATGGCAATGTATATCAATATCATTTAACATAGGTAGTTCATACACGAAATAACATCCATGATAAAACATCATATATAACTAGGGATTCATGCATTTAAATTCAACCTTTGAAATATTTAGAATATGTCAATTATATGATCAATGACATAAATATCATGCCGATATATAAACCAGGTAGACTTATCGCAAGTCTTCCCAATGATGTATAAAACATCCATGTATCATGTTATGTATGCATTGCACTCACCTGATGCTTCACTAGAAATCTTATTGTCGACTTAACCTTATTCTTGAACTTTTTCCTTGTTTTTATACTTGCTTGTAGTACAATCTTGATCACGACCACGATCTATAAAATCATCATTTACCGAATACATACATTTCAAAGCGTATGTTAGTATCATTCTAACATAGGCATATATTAGGAATAAAATTCCTAAAAATCCTTTATTATTCATAACCATCACAAATTCACAAGAAAATCTAAATTTCCATAATATAACCATAAAATGAATTCTTTTAGAATTCACTTCAACTTTCCAAATTATTCAAAATGGTCCCTTGCCATTAAACTTTAAATTCAATCATTAAACAACATATTCAAGTATTCCAAGAATACTCTCAAGCTTAACACATAAATTTCTAACCAATTTCCACTTCAATCCTATATCTCCATTAATTTGCTATTTGGTCCTCAACACTTAGCAAACTTCTCAAAATGATCCAACTGAATCTTCTAACATTAATTTTCAGCATAATATATCAACTTTCCAACATTTGCATCTTAATCCCTCAATTTCTCAAGGTATGCGAAAAGGTCCTTAGAACTTCACAAAGTTCCAAAATAATCCAAACAACATTTTAAGCCTTGTAAAATCATTCTCACATCATTTCTATCCTTAGGAAATTTTTCCATCATTTTCCCTAATATTCTTCGAATATGCCGAATATGAAAGGTCACTACATCCAAATTTTCCAACTTGATTCAAGCATGAATTCAACTTCTAAACCTCATTTCCAAGCTTCTATAATTATTTCTATGTCAAAATCAATCCAAATTCAACTTTCTATCAAAACCCTAACTTAATCCAAATTAGGATTTAACTACTTTCAAGTAGTTTCAATCATCATACAAGCTTGGATATGATTCTACAACAACAACTTCATCAAAAACTAACCTTGACTCATCATATTTAACCATCCCCTTCATCCATCAAAATCACAAAACTAGGGTTTCAAGCAAGGAAAACATGAATAAATGGTACCAAAAGATAGAAAATTTCATGGAGATCAATTTCATGTTTCATGCTTTCATCCAAAATCCAACTAAATAAGCTTGAAAATCAAAATGAAAAATTTTCTTACCATGGATGTAGGGTTTCGAACAAAGGAGAAAAAGATGGAGAAAATCTTGATTTTTCTATCCTTTTTAATTTAAGCCATTTGTCATCATTTTAAATAAATGAATTGAAAATTTATTTTATGACAAAATGACCATTTTACCCTTATAATCCAATGCTTCATATCTTGCCACATGTCTACCTACTCATCCAAGGATATTACATATTTAGTTGAAAAAACTTAACTAGGATGCTTGCCTATTAGCTTCCTCCATTTGAGCTTCTGGTCATTATCAATGGATGCCTACATAAAGACAAACAAAACTACTAGTTTGGAAATTATAAAGAAAAGTTCTGCATGTGGAAAATTGTAACTTGAACCCCAAGTCATGAATTCTCCCTTTTATGAACTTATTCTATTAAAAGTAAAATATGCTACTCTTTTATTTTATTAACATTGTCGGATATTATTTTTTTAAAAAAAATAAACATAGTACGTTTGTTTTAAACCATGTTTGAAGTTTGGGATTATTTCTCGTCACAATATCATCTTCAAAATTCTTACCTACAGGGACGGAGCCAGAATTTGGGGTTTGGGGAGCAAAATATAAATTTTGAAGGGGACACATTCATAAGTAACCCAATTTTTAAAAGAATTTATATGTTGGACCAAAAGTGAAAAAAATTGAGGGTGGAGAGGGGCATTTCTTAGAAGGGTGACGTTTTTTATCACTACACCCGACACTTATTGATGTTGCTCTAGAGTTGCGGACCAAAACCAAATAAAATCATGTTGGCTCTATTAGGTTAGTAAAGGGTTCTTCATGCTTGCCTATTAGTTTCCGTCATTTTCTTAATCTAATAAGCCAGTGGTCCTTAATGGCGACCTACTATAGATAAACAACATCACTACCAACTATTAAAAGATGAATTAAACAAAGACCAGTTGACTTCTTCAGAAATTGCATAGAAACTTTCAGCAGGAATCCTGTGGGACTGGGAAATTACTGACTTCAGCAACAAGTCATAAGTACTTCTCCATTTCTGTCTCTATAAATAGGGCAATTAACAAAGTTTTGGAACACTTCAAATAACTTCAAAGAGTTTCAGAAAAATGGTGATGATGGGAGAAATGTTAAATTTAGGCTCCACAATGGGCACGCTGATGCTTGTTTATACCGTTTGTAAACAGTTCTTTCCTCATCATCTTCAACTCTATTTCGAAAAGTACTTTAAAAAAATAGTGAGTTTTATATATCCTTATGCCGAGATCACCTTCGATGAGTTCACCGTTGAACGACTAAAGCGTAGCAAAGCCTATTCCGCCATCAAAAATTATCTCAACGACAAGTTTTCAACGTCGGCGAAACGTCTCAATACCAATGTTGTGAACGGTAGTCAATCCGTAGTCCTTACTATGGATTATAATGAAGAAGTTACAGATGAATTTCAAGGGGTTAAGGTTTGGTGGTCTGCAAACAGAACACTTCCTAGAACGCAACGGATTGCTTGGTATCCTGATGATGATGAAAAGAGATCTTACAAGCTTACGATCCATAAACGCCATAGGGAATTAATCACCAAATCATATATTAGCCATGTGTTGGAGGAAGGCAAGGAAATCGCGATGAAAAACCAGCAACAGAGGCTCTATTCGAACAATTCGAGCCAGAACTAGTACAGCTATCGAAGCAGTAAGTGGAGTAGTGTACCGTTTGAACATCCTGCAACGTTCGATACATTGGCAATGGATGCAAAATTGAAAGAGGAATTCAAGAACAATTTGATCAAGTTTAGCACTGCCAAAGATTAGTATACTAGGATTGGGGAGGCTTGGAAACGTGGATATCTTCTTTATGGTCCTCTCGGGACAGGGAAATCTTCGATGATTGCGGCCATGGCGAACCTATTGGACTGTGATGTTTATGATCTTGAACTCACAGCGGTGTAGGAAAACACAGAGTTGAGAAGGCTTTTGCTCGATACATCGAACAAGTCTATTGTGGTGATTGAGGATATCGATTGCTCCCTCGATCTCACTGGCCAAAGGGAGAAGGAAAAGAAGACGGAGAAAGATGGGAACGATGACACGCAGTATGATCCGATCATGAAAAAGTTAAAAGAAAATGAGAAAAAGGATAGTAAGGTTACATTATCAGGGCTTTTGAACTGTATTGAAGGGTCGACCCATAGGGACTTTGGAAATTCTGATGTAGAAGGCTTTTGATCTTGATTTAGGCGAAAAGAAAGTAAATAAATTGGGGGTTTATAGCAAGAGTTTAATTTAAATAAAACTAAGAAATAAAAGTTTAAATCTAACAATGAAAGTAAATTCAAGAAAATATTCATTTTAAGTAACAACCTTAAGCTTTGCTTTCACTCATTTCCAATCGATCATCGAATAAGATTTTTACTTCGGATAATTGCCAGTTATAGTCTACAAGGCCCGACCCTTGTAACTTGTTTTTCTCTCCGGTAAACTGATAATCCAAAATCAATTTTTGAATTTCAATTTTCTGGCTATACTAACCACGACTATTGCCGTTAGAATAAAACAGTTTAAAATCTGGAAAAACCCGACTCGGACTACGTTGTCTCGATGAGAATCAAATTCGATCTTAATTTCCCTTAGCGGACCGCCGCTAAATGTGTTCACATGAAGTCGAATGTGCTACAAGCCGATCCTTCCTCCCAACTATAAATCGAAACAACATTCAAACCAACGAGCCCTTTTTGAATTTGAAAGTGTAAGGATTTTAAATGGAAAAGCCGATTGCAAATCCAAGTTTGCAGCAAATTGAGAAATATATTCGAAGTTATAAAGTGCTTTTCAATTCTCACGATCGGAATTGAGTTGTTGCTAAAGCATTTGTCTAAAACTTAAAATAAAAACTTTATAAAAGTAAAAACCCAAAGAAAAAAATAAAACTAAGTACAAGATGATGTTTTCAAGCTTCACCCAAGTGGGGTATTTATAGCTTGAGATAACCCTAGAAATAAAGAGAATACCTAAAGATAATCCTAAAAAAAATCAAATACAATAGAAAAATCAAATCCTAAATGATAAAGTGATAATTCCTAAATATTTAAATTCAAACTTAATCTTAAAATCCTAAGTATATCCTGTTTGTCCGTCCTTCTAGACGATGCTTACTAGATTGCCTTCTAGAAGCTGCTGCTGACTGGACTGCCAGAATCTGCCATGTCGGTCATCGCCATGCCCCAAGTCATGCCCATGTGTCTAGCCTTGATTCCAGAAAATAAAAACTGCAGAATGTGCTCTTTTAATGTTGTTTTCTGGAAATTGAAGTCCTGCACAAAAAAGAATAAAAACAACCCAAATCAGCAATATCAAATAATCAACAAGGAATAATTAATGAAAAAATAATAACAAAATAAAACACTCATCAAATTCCCCCATCACTTATTCAATGCTTGTCCTCAAGCATGGCGTAATTAAATATGTCAAAATCTCAAGTTACAATCCTTCATTTTGCCTCATAACCAAGAACACCAAGTAAGTCAAGATCACATCAATTATCGGAATCAAGAATAACGATCAAGTGAAAGACATAAATAGGTATAAGTTAAGCAAAACCAGGACATCCCATTAATCCATCAATTTCAATGTAACAAGACTCAATACCTCACAAGGATTCACTCATTTTCGCTCAAAGTATATCAGGTAAAAGAAAACACTCAAAGCCAGAACCAAACATGACATTACTATAAGCTTGTAAGAAAATCAAATCTCCACCACTAAAAATGAACAAGATGCATTAATCAAAGGGTACTTAAAAAGGTTGTAACGTGGCTTAAGTTAAGCTAGGAAAAAATGCCAAAAATATGGGTTAATCATTAAGACAAGAGATGCACAATTTATAAGTTCAAGCCATGACATAAACAAAGTAAACAAATGCAAAGAAGTGAAACAAAAATCAAACAACCAAAATGGTTTTGCTTTTCTTTTCTTTTTTGTATTTTTTTGTTTTTTCGAATCTCTTTCTTCTATTTTTTTCTGTTTGAGCACAGTTCGAACCAGATTTTTTTCCTCTTGTTTTTTTTCTTTTTTTCAAAACATTTCTTCTTTGCTATTTTTTCGTTCGTGGAACATATCAATCTTTATCTTGACAAGGGTAACAAAAGAGGGTAAGAATAAAAGGTTTTGGGTTTAACAATTGTGGTAAAGCAAAGAAAAAGCTAAAGGCACAAAAATCTTTCACTAATGGATATAAAAAGGGTAGACAATTTTGGGTAGAGAAGTGGGTTAATCCTAAGTGCCCATACCATATTAAAGCATCAAGTTCAAAACATGTAGTCTCGATATGCATTTACTCACAAGTTCTAGAATATCGATATTAGGCTCGGCACACTCAATCAAACAAATGAGCAAGAATGAAAAAGAATGCTTGTCTAGGCTCAAATCTCACAAGAAAGTGTAATTTGTACTGAGTCAAGAACATGTCAATCAACAAACGCATGGGATATCAAGAAAAATACTAACCATGCCATTTTCACTATCATGCATCCTAATCCAAATAAAAATGTGATCGAGAACTCAAATAGTATTTAAAGAAATTAGGTAAAAATCAGAATCGTAAAAAAAAATTCAACATATTAACTAAGGCATACTCAATTCCAATCATATAATTAAGCAAGAGAAAATTGATGCAATTATTCTCTACCCGCTCACTTAAAGTTTATTGTCCCAATATGGAAATTGAAAGCGTGGGAGAAGGAATAGAGATACTCCCCATGCTAATGATGGCAACAGCTGTGACCTCGCTTAAATTAAATGATGTCTATGGGGATAGCTCAGAAGAGAAGTCGTCGAAAGATGTAGCAACGTGAAAGTTCCCTGCAAAGTCGAAAGGTCATCAGTAATGGGTAATAAAACTAAGCTCATTATTTACCTCAAATTTTCTGATTTGACAATGAGCATTGGATAAGACGGGTAAGCGGTGATGATGGAGCGATGGTGTGAGAGTGATTTGGACGAGCAGCGAACGTTGAGTGGCGTATGGGGTATGGTGGGTTGTTTTTGAAAGTAAAAGAAAATCGAAGAAGAGAGGGGAAGGGGTAATCGATCGGCAGGAATAAAATAAAAAGGGGTTTGGGTGTTTGAATAAATCACGTGGGGTAAAGGATAAAAAAAAGAATTTATCAGGGGAATGATTTGTGTGAAAAGATAAAACTGATAAAGTGGGGTCCAAAATTAATTTAAAATGAGGGAAAAGAAGGGTTGTAGATAAAGTTGGAGGAAACTTGGAATTGGCCGGTCAAAGTGGTGTTTAAATGGAAAAGGTTTCTTTTTTAAATAAACGTGGGGTCCACATGATAAAATTGAAAAGAATGGGATTTGGTTTATTATAAATGCGTGGGGCCCATGAAGAATAAAAGGCGGGGTTGAATATATATATATATATATATATATATATGAAGGTCACTTAGGTTAATGGAATAAAAAGGAAAAGAATTGTAATTTGAGTGAGTTTTATTTGATGATAGGATGGGGTCCACAAATTAAAAAGGTGGAAGTGGCTAGTTAAAATTTTGGTGCAGGGATGGGGTGTTGATTTCAAAAGTAAATGTATGGTTTCATCTGCTTTGCACAACTGCTTCATTGTTCGATTAAAAATACCAAAATTGACTCCATTTAAGTTCGACCAAAAATATTTGGGGTATCTGAAAATTCAAATAAAATAAATCTAAGATCAAAATAAATAAAATTGAAAATAAATAAAAATTGGGCAAACGAAAGAAAAACAACATGGGCTGCCTCCTATTAAAGCGCTTTGTTTAACGTCGTTTAGCTCGACGACCTGGTCATAGATCAAAACAAATTATATCAGTAACTTTGCCGAAGTCCCCGACAACGACGCCAATTTGACAATCGTCGTGAACTGTCAAATAAATTATCCTTAATCTCTATAGAAATAATTAAATAGTGTAGTAAAGAGAAGAAGGGTCGATCCACAGAGACTTTGGAAATTCTAATGTAGAACGATTTTGATCTTGATTTAAGCGAAAAGAAAGTAAATAAATTGGGGGGTTTATAGCAAGAGTTCAATTTAAACAAAACTAAGAAACAAAAGTTTAAATCTAAGAATGAAAGTAAATTCAAGAAAATATCCAGTTTAAGTAACAGCCTCAAGCTTCGCTTTGACTCGTTTCCAATCGATCATCGAATAAGATTTTTACTTAGGATAATTGCCGGTTACAGCCTACAAGGCCCAACCCTTGTAACTTGTTTTTCTCTCCGGTAAACCGATAATCCAAAATCAATTTTTGAATTTCAGTTTTCTGGCTATACTAACCACGACTATCGCCGTTAGAATAGAATAGTTTAAAATCTGGAAAAACCTGACTCGAACTACATTATCTCGATGAGAATCAAATCCGATCTCAATTTCCCTTAGCGGACTGCCGCTAAGTGTGTTCACAGGAAGTCGAATGTGCTACAAGCTGATCCTTCCTCCCAACTATAAATCAAAACAACATTCAAACCAACGGGCCCTTTTAAATTTGAAAGTGTAAGGATTTTAAATGGAAAAGCTGATTGCAATTCCAAGTTTGTAGCAAATTGAGAAATATATTCGAAGTTATAAAGTAATTTTCAATTCTCACGAACAGAATTGAGTTGTTGCTAAAGCCTTTGGCTAAAACTTAAAATAAAAACTTTATAAAAGTAAAAACCCCAAGAAAAAAATAAAACTAAGTACAAGATGATGTTTTCAAGCTTCACCCTAGTGGGGTATTTATAGCTTGAGATAACCTTAGAAATAAAGAGAATACCTAAAGATAATCCTAAAAAATTCAAATAAAATAGAAAAATCAAATCCTAAATGATAAAGTGATAATTCCCAAATATTTAAATTCAAACTTAATCTTAAAATCCTAAGTGTATCCCATTCGTCCGTCCTTCTAGATGATGCTGACTGGATCGCCTTCTGGAAGGTGCTGTTGATTGGACTGCCAGAATTTTCCACGTCGATCATCATCATGCCCATGTGTCCAGCCTTGATTCCAGAAAATAAAAACTGCAGAAAGTGTTCTTTTAATGTTGTTTTCTGGAAATTGAAGTCCTACACAAAAACAAATAAAAACAACCTGAATCAGCAATATCAAAAAATCAACAATGAGTAATTAATCAAAAAATAATAACAAAATAAAATACTCATAAGTGGGGGTGAAAGAATCATTGTTTTTACGAAAAACTATGTGGAGAAGCTTGATCCGGCGTTGATAAGGAGAGGAAGAATGGATAAACACATCGAACTGTCGTATTGCTGCTTCTACGCATTCAAGGTGTTTGCCAAGAACTATTTGGGGATTGATTCTCATTCATTGTTTGAAGAAATCGAAACATTTTTGGGGGAAACCAAAATGAAACTAGCCGATGTTGCAGAGAATTTGATGCCGAAATCGGACTATGACGGAGTGGAAACTTGTTTGAAGAGATTGATCAAAGCTCTTAAAGAAGCGAAGTAGAAGGCGGATGATGAAGCTCGTTTAATGGCAGAGAAAGAAGAAGAAAAACAGAAGCAAAAGTCTGACAAAGAAGGAAATGAACAATGCATCAGAGAAGTGAAAGAGAATGGAGTAGTAGTGGCTGCCAAAGAAGTGAAAGAAAATGGGGTCATTTTCAGCCATTAATTTGTGACTACGATATTTCAACCTACTCCCGTTTCGCCTATTCGTTCTTGTTTTTTTTTTTTGTGTGTTTATATATATATATCAACAATAACTAGAGTAGTTGTCTAAAAGCTCTCAACCAATAATTTATCATGCATGACCTATTTTAAAAATCTTCTGCTCTTGTGGCATGTACTCTTCTGATTGATTTTCTCTTTTTATTTGTTTTCTGCCCTTCATCTTTCTTATGTATGACGTTGAAAATGAATTGGCTCTTCTCTCCATCGGGTAGAGAAGATGATGGCGTCCATATTGATTTAGATGACATCATTTCTCCCTTTTTTTAGTTTTGTTTTGTCGGATCTTTTCTCACAACAAATATTATCAATTTTCAATCGATGAGAATACTATGGCATCTGTACGGCATCCCTCGGGTGGTATTTCAATTACCAAACTTGGCTCTGGTCGGTATCTATTCTGACTTTATGATGTGCTTTATTATATTTTGACTTAAATTCTAATTGGTAATTAAGTTGGGTTTTATTGTAATTTTAGTTGTTGAAGATTACTTGGTAATTAGGATTTACTTTAATGAGTAAATATCTATTTTAGGTTGGAGGTCTTATTGAATAAGGTTTCTTGGTGACTAAGTATTTGGGTCTGCAAATGTAGACTAGGTTTAACCTTTTAAATTATGAGAGATTGAGAGAAAGAGAGAGGGAGGGAATTATTCTGGAGAGATGTAACCACTTTTAGGATCTCTACAACTATTGTGAGTACGTTGTAGAGATGGGTATTGTAAGGATGTTGGGAAGAGCGTTTTGGTTCCACCGAGTCATGGGATTTGTACATCGAGTTTTGGAATTACATAGGTTATCATGTATTTGTACTCTTCGTGTTCTCTACGTTTATAGTGGACTTTCTACTTCTCTCATCCGTGGAGGTAGGCTATGCTGAACCACGTTAAATCTTGTCTCATGTGCATGTCTTGGTCTATATTGTTATCGTGTTGGTTATTTTGTCGCATACCAAATTCTTAACATGCTTGAAGATGAATGTATTGAAGGGGCCATGGTATTTTAACAATCATCTCCTGATTCTGCACCGTCACTAGGTTGGGGAGGATTCGTTGTTGGTTGCTCTTCATTATGTGGATTACTGGATCTATGTCCATGACATACCTTTGGGATTCATGCCTGAAAAGGTGGCAAAGGTGCTCGATGATTTTGTGGGGTCTTTTTTACAATATGATTCTAAAGCCACCACTCTTGGTTATAAGCGCATAATGAAAATCAGAACCAGAGTCGAAATTAGAGTTCCTTTAAAAAGAAAGAAAAAACTAATTCTTGCAAATGGCGCGAACATTATGTGTATTTTGAGTATGAAAAATTAACTATGTTTTTCTTTTTGTATGGCATATTGGGTCATGGTGAAAATTTCTACCATTGCGCTTTGCAGAATTAGGCATGGATCTGGTGCCTGGTTGGGACACTTCTTAGCGTGCTCCCTCCCAACGTGCAACTCCGACATCGTGCCATGGCTGATTGAGAAAGGTATAGAAAAAACACAACTTTCGCCCATAATTCAGAAGAATATCAATTCAAATGTGGCTCTATCAGATAAGTTAACCACCATAAATTAGGGTCAATTACAATTAAATTTGAGGAAATGAGATCATTCAGTTAATCCGAATCTCCCTTTAATCCATCCCCAGATGATTTCCCCTAATATGGCAAGTATAGATTCTACTTTAAAGGCCTCATATTAAAATGGACAAAGTTTGGCCCAATCTTTTTCGGGCCTAGTTATTGGGCCTTCCAGGTCAGTCGTTAACCCTGTCTTTGATACTGATATGGGCCCATTGGATGAAGATAACTATATGGTGACCGTTGAAATGTCCAAGCAACCACGTTTCTAGTCTATTGAACCAAGTGTTTCCTCCTAGAAGGATTTAACTGGCAACCAACTCTATCTATCGACAGGTGTCGAGAATAAGGCTAGAAGCTCGCAATTAAACTCCTAAGTTAGAACGCTCGAGGATTGAGGGATCCTCAAATTGTTTGTCGTCTCCGACATACGTTGAGAGACTCAAACCCCTCTGTGGTTTTTCTTATTGAACCTAAGTTATAGGATACAAGAATGGCAGATGTTCAAAGGTTTAATTCTGTTGGCATTGATGTCATCTCTATGGGATAAAGTGGAAGTCTTTTCCTATGAAGGAAAAATTCTATTTCCATATCCCTCCGGTCGTTCTCCAACAGCAATATTGATTTTATGATTGATGAGCATACATACGGGGAGGTCTTGGAGATGCACTAGTTTTTATAGGGCTCCTGAAGGGCAACATCGTGAAGCTGCTTGGGACCTTCTTCGACATCTAAACGATTTGCCGCAGGTTCCCTGGTTGGTAATAGGTGATTTCAATGGAATCATGTTTTCTGATGAAAAGTAGGGTGAACTTAGGAGGAATCCGCGATAAATGGAATGTTTTGGGGATATACTATCAGATTGCTCTTTTGTCGACATCGACTTTTAGGGGAGCCGGTATACTTGGGAACGATGGCGTTTCCAAACCGCTAATATACTGGAAAGATTGGAAAGGGGGTGGCTACTGAACATTGGCGGAATTTGTTTCCATCTTTTACCCATGTCCATCTTGTCCACTTCTCTTTGATACTTTGGGTGCTGCTAATCATCCGTGTAATATGCTTCTAAAATTTGAGGCATGTTGGTTGATAGAAGACTCATGCGAGCTGGAAGTTAAAAGACTATGGGAGTTTTCTACACTGCTCCCTCTCGGTTAAGCGTGGTCGGTGCAAGTCTTGATAAGTGGTTCAAAAAAATCTCTATTCCAAGTCGATTACTACTGAAGACCTAAAGCGGTGACTTGAACAACTAAATGAATTGGAACCAACCAATAAAGCCCTAGGTGACATCATTGGTACTAAATTGGCCTTGAATTTGGAGACAACTGGTTCGAGACCAAAAGAAATATTAAATAGATAACTTTGAAGAAAAAATTACGTTTAAAAAGTGATTTTCAACCCAAACTCAAAGTTAAAATTTTTAGCTTTTATGGTTGGAAAAGTGCTTTTGGGAGTCAAATTACAATTTGAACCTTCATTTGCTATTGTTTTATTTATAATTTATAAACTTATATTTTTTTACGAATACATAATTATATGATTCATTTATTAATATTTTTATATTTTATCATAATTTATTAATATTTTTCACTTTTTAAAAGTACTTTTGGAGAAAAAAAGTGCTTTTAAAAAGTAATTTTCAACCCAAACGTAAAAAGCTAAACTTTTTATTAATAAAAATATTTTTATAATAATTTAAGCTGATATATTTCATATATTATATTAAAGAATTTGAATACCATTTATATATATATGCATACACATATATATAACTTACAATATCATGTTCAAAATGGTCATTTATCTTTTTAAAAGCATTTTTTGACAGCAATACCAAACACTAAAATCTTACAACCAATTTTTTAAAATTTCTTTATGACAACATTTTTAAAAATCACTTTTCAAAACGCTAAACTAGGCCGAAGAATGGTAACCGCAACACCACCTTTTTCATAGATTCGCTTTTCAGCGTTGTCCTAAGAAACAAATTAAGAAGCTTGCTAATTTTGATGGATGACAATAATAATATCTTGTGTGTGGCAGTTGATTATTTTGAGTCACTTTTTACATCTCAAGAATGTTTTGACGTTAATCTTTTCCTCGAAGGGATTCCTGAATGTATACCACACAAGATTAATGAGGTTTTGAGCAGGCCTTGGACGTATGAGGAGGTCTATTCAGCTGTTCAATCCATGAACCCCTTAAAAGCCTCTAGGGAGGATGGTTTAGGTGCTATCTTTTACCAAATAATTTAGCACAATGTTGGTAGCAAAGTGGCAGATTATTGCATCTCTATTCTACATGGCATATCCGACATTGCAAATATTAACCAAACGTGTATTGTCCTTATTCCAATGATCCAAGATCCATAGAATATGTTCAGTATATACCCATTAGTCTATGCAACATTTTGTACAAGATAGTTTCGACGGTGCTAGCCAACTGCTTCCAGCATGTTCTCAATGATTGTATTGATGAGGCTCAGAGAGTATTCATTCCAGGCAGACTTATCTTCGACAATATAATGATGGCCTATGTGATACTTTATTCTTTCAAGAATAGAAAGGCACAGCAAAAATGGCTCTTTTGCTCTCAAGCTCGATATGAGCAAGGCTTATGACAGGGTTGAATGGTTCTTTTTGGAGCAAATGATGATTAAAATGGGCTTTTGAGCTATTAGGTCTCAACTGTTATGAAATGTATCAGATTTATGTCTTACTCTATTTCTATTAATGGAGAACCCAGTTCGACTTTCTTCCCCAATCGTGGACTCAAGCAAGGGGACCCCTTTAGCCCTTATCTCTTCCTCTTGTGTAGTAAAACTTGACGGCCCTTCTCAGAATGGCATCTGCCAAGGTCGAATAAAAAGAGCAAGAACTTGAAGCTTTGATGGCACGTTTTTGGAGGCAAAATTTAGTAGAAAAGTAAAAGATTTATTGGTGTACGTGGCATTTTTATGCACTCCTAAGGAAGAAGTTGGTATGGGTTTTAGAGACTTAGCAAAATTTAATGTTGCCCTACTTGCTAAGCCAGTCTAACGCTTACTAAAGAACTCGGGCTCTCTTGCTGCTCATCTCTTCCGAGCTAAATATTTCCCAATTGGGCTCTAATCCTTCTTTGATATGGATGAGTATTTAGAGTGTGAAAGGTCTACTTTCTTCTGGGTTACAGTAGAGAGTTTGATCTGGTTTGTCCATCTCAATTTGGTAGGATTTTTGGTTACCATGGGACACAATCTGCAAGGTAGAGACTCCAAGGAATGATTCAGTTTTAACAGTTAAAGATCTCATGTTACACAACTCAAACACTTGGGATTTTGATCTTAATTAACGAGATTTTTACTGCATCATCATCGTGATGCTATTCTTTCTATCCCTTTTTCTCACTCAGCCTCAGCATGATAGACGAGTGTGAGGTGGAGAGAAAAGTGGTATTTACTATCAGCCATTAATCTATGAATTGATCACTCATCATATGGCTATTTGTATTGGTTTGTGTTTAGTGGGTGGATGCATATTTGTTTAAAAATAAGAATCTGAATCCTTGTAGTGATGGTATAGGGTATTGAATTTGATTGTAAAATTAGAATTATGTTATCAATAGAATCAAAGTGTTATACTTTCACCTTTCATCTTTCTAGTTTCTTAGTCTTTCATCTTCTTGTACATTTTCTATACTTATGTTTATTTTCTATAAATGTGTTGTTGACTTCGGCATCGGTGTCTATTTCTCTTTATCAAATAGCACCGACTAATCTAGAAAAACTCAAGACTCAATTGCAAGAGTTACTTGTCCGAGATTTTATACACTTTAGTATATTGTCCTTTGTCTACCAACATCTCAATTAGGTGATCGTGGGGATTAAGTATCCGCTTCTTAGATTTGATGATTTGTTTAACCAACTAAAGAGTGCACATGTAAATAGTTATTTGTACACGATGTATTTGTACATTAACTCGATATAAAAATAGCTATTTATGGAGTTTTTTGTTGCCCTTCCAGTTCTCCGTGGCAAATTCAGACTTGAATTTAAGACCTGCTTAAGCGATATCAAGTTGTTTACTACTTGAACCAATTCTGTTGGTTATTTATGAAGTTTTTTTATTTACTAGTGACATACCAAAGAAACAAATAATTAATGTCATCTCCCTTCACGTTCGAGTCACTTTTACAAAAAAAAAAGTTCAAAGCCCAAAAAAATGCAATAAAAGTTTAATCCAAAGATGAATGGATGGATAGATGGATGGATGGATTGATAGGTAGGTGGGTGGATGGATGAATGAATGGACAGACAGATATTGCAAATTGAATTCTTACCATATATCATCTGATCCAAAATGAACTGAAGTTATTGTATGAATTTGTGTAATAACACAAAGGGGTAACCTTGTTTCTTACAAAATACTCAGAATTTATGTTAAGCATAACCTTGTTTCTTACAAAATACTCACAAAGGGGTTAAAAGATAACCTTGTTTCTTACATAACATACATAAAATGTTAAAGACAATGTAAGAAAAAGTGTAACTACAAAAATTCTTACCCGAGATCACCCAATCCAAAACGAGCTCAACTTATGGTAAGCATTTATGTAGTCACACAAAGTGTTACAAGATAACCTTGTTTCTTACCAAAATAATGAGAATTTGCGTAGCTACATAAATTATTACAGAATATACATAATTTGTTACAGGAAATATAAGGAAAAGTGTAACTACACTAATTCTTAGCCTATATCATCCGATCCAAAATTAGCTGAAGTTATTGTAAAAATTTGTGTAATAACACAAATGGTTAAAAGATAACCTTGTTTCTTACAAAAATACTCAGAATTTAGGTAGTCACATAAATTCTTACAGAGCATACATAAAATGTTAAAGACGGTATAAGAAAAAGTGTTACTACAAAAGTTTTACCTGAGATCACCCAATCCAAAACGAACCCAACTTATGATAAGCATTTGTGTAGTCATACAAAGTGTTACAAGATTACCTTGTTTCTTACCAAAATAATGAGAATTTACGTAACTACATAAATTATTACAAAATATACATAATTTGTTACAAGAAATGTATGGAAAAGTGTAACTACACTGTTAGAATTTATGTTTTGATATAATAATTGAAAAATAGTTTTGGACTAAATTGAAAAGATTTCAAAAATGGTTTTAAGTCCAAACAACTTGAAAATAAGTTTGAAAAGTTTTTGAGAGGTTTTGGAAATGTTTTAAATGTTTTAAAGTTGCTAAACTAACGTTTTCAACACAGGCGTATCGATACGGTCCAAGAGTTTCAGCTACATTATTTTTTCAGTAACCAAAAACTGTACCGATACGCCCCTAGGCGTACCGATACGGGTAGGGTCGTACCGATACGCAAATACGCGTACCGTTCCTATTTTCAACCTCCCCAACGGCTATTTCCTAACGGTTATTTAAATTGCAGAACGTACCGAAACAGACCAACCCGTACCGATACGGTTTGCCAAACAAACCAAGACGTACCGATGCGGTTAGCAAACAGACCAAGGTATTTCGATACGATTAGCAAGACTGAGCGCAACGGCTAGTAGCTGTACCGATATAGGTACACGCATACCAATACGGTTAGGCAACTAAGAGCTTAACAGCTAGTTTCCAAGAAGGGCGTATCGATACAGGTAACACGTGTATCGATACGGACAGCTGCAGAACTACATTAATTACAAAAAATAGAGGCTCTAACGGCTCCAATTCAATCTCAACGGCTATGAACTCAATTGAGAGTATATAAGGGACCTCCAAGCATCTATGGAAGACTAATGCTTCAATTGTCAACAACATTATGATGCCAAAATTGTCTTAGGGCTTTTAATTCATATTCTTTGTATAGACAACACTTGTGAGCTTTAATTGTTATATTTGCTCAAGTGTTTAGGTTTGGGTGAGTGAGCTTAATTGTGCAAACAATCTACCTTGTGAGGGATTTCTTGTTTGCTTTTCTTTTCTCTTGTAAAGAGGGTTTACTCAAGCTTTGAGTATGTAAGGGTTGCCTCCTCAGCCTAGAAAAGAGGAAGAAATTCATAGTGAATTTGGGAAATCCTTAGTGGGAAGCTAGGGTAGTGAATGTAGGCTTTGGTTAGAAAGTCGAACCACTCTAAATCCTTGTGCAATTTTTTCTATCTTTTTGCTTCCACCACCATCACCCAAGAAATCACTTCTCCACCACTTTACAAGCATATCGGTTGAAGGGTATCGAGCCCAACAATTGGTATCAGAACGATCAACTAATAAGTCAACCGAAGATAAATGGCGCAATCCATCGACAAGCCACCTTTCTTTGACGGGACCAACTATGCCTATTGGAAGACTAGAATGACGTTCTTCATCAAGGCCAAAGATTACAAGCTTTGGGACGTTGTTGAAGATGGTCCATACGTACCACAAAGATGTAAGGCGGAATGGAATACGGATGATTGCAAGAAGATGGGGCTAAATTGCAAGGCTTTGCACATTCTCTTTTATGCATTTAGCCTCAATATCTATGAGAAGATGTCTTCTTGTGAAGATGCCAAGGAAGTTTGGGACAAGCTTGAAGTCATGTACGAAGGGACAAATGAGGTGAAGGAAACATAGATCGGCCTACTTAACCTCGAATATGAAAACTTGAAGATGAACCCATATGAAGACATCAAGAGTATATTCGACGGATTTTTTACAATCGTCAATCAACTCAAAAGTCTTGGAGAAGAGATTTCGAAAGAAAAGCTTATTCGGAAGTTGATTCATTCACTTCCCGAATCATGGGAGAGCAAGAAGACGGCCATTATTGAAGTCAAAGACTTGAAGAAGCTCAAGCTTGAAGAGCTCGTAGGGTCTCTTCTCACCCATGAGATGATGTCTCTACCCTTGAAGAGAAAGAAGGAGAAGATAATCCAAGAGCAAGGAATCGATGTCAACATCATTGCTCTACAATCTTCCACAAGCCACCAAGAAGAATCAAGTAAGGAGGAAAGTGAAGATGAAGAGATGGCCTATCTCTTCAAGGACTTCGCTCGATTCATGAAAAGCAACAAAGAAGAATCCAAGCATGAATCGAAGAAGAAGATGGTGGATTCCTTCAAGTGCTCAAAATGCAAGAAGACGAAGCACACCAAATCCGATTGCCCTCGCTTCAACACGAAGGGGTCATCATCAAAAAAAGCATATGTAGCTACATAGAGTGATGAAGACTCCACTGATGAAAATGTGATAGCCCACCTATGCATGATGGCCCTCCAAGAGGGTGAGGTAACTTCTAACTCATAGTTCAAATTTATATACTTTTGATGAGTTACAAAAAGCTTATGATAAATTAGTTTTTGAATTTAAAGCCTCATTTTTAAAAAAATAAAAAGTTAATTTCAAAACTAAAAAATGAAAATGATTTGCTTGTAAAAACCAATTTAGAATTTAAAACAAAATTAAAGGATTTTGAACTTAAAATTTTAAATTTACAAAATTTGCTTCAAAAGAAAGAAAAAGATCATCAAATTGAAGTAGATGATCTTAAGAAAGAAAAATATTTGATTTTCAATGAACTTCAAAAGAAAAATAATTTGGGAAAATCAATTTTTTATGTAAGACAATCTAGTGCCCCTAGATTTATTAAAGGAAAATGTTTTAGAAATATTTGGGTCCCAAAAGGACTAAGTATTTCACATAAAAAGGATGAAATTGAAAAATAGATTCCTAAGGGAACTAAACTATGTACTACTAATGTTTATGAATCCAAAGCAATTTGGATACCAAAATCTTTGTGATTGTCTTATTGTAGGTGTGATGGAGCCTTGATCACAAGTGATAAGATTGAGGGGAAGCTCTATGCACACAAAAGATGAACACTTGAAGAAGGAAGGCTTCACATCCTCCATTTGATTCAGTGTGGTAAAATTAGTTGAATTTTGTTCATTTTGATTTGATTTAAATTCAACTAGTTAATCATATATGTTGGACTAATCATTTGAATGATGCTTGAGTAAGGGGGGCTTATTTTAAAACAAAATTCATTTTTCTCAAATCTTTTAACTCTCTTTTATTATTGGTCTTTAAAGTTTAAACACTTTTTGATATAACAAAAAGGGGGAGAGATAGTTTTGAAAAATTAATTTTTCAAATGAATAAGGGGGCCTTTATAAGACTTTCAACATTTAATCTCTTATTCAATTTTTATTTTGACTAAGGGGAGAATCTCAAAAATAATTTTTCAAATTTATTTTATTATATCAAAAAGGGGGAGATTGTTAGGATTTATGTTTTGATATAATAATTGAAAATTAGTTTTGGACTAAATTGAAAAGATTTCAAAAATGGTTTTAAGTCCAAACAACTTGAAAATAAGTTTGAGAAGTTTTTTAGAGGTTTTGGAAATGTTTTAAAGTAGCTAAACTAACATTTTCAACATAAGCGTATCGATACGGTATACCCCGTATCGATACGGTCCAAGGGTTTCAGCTACAGTATTTTTCCAGTAACCAAAAACCGTACCGATACGCCCCTAGGCGTACCGATATGGGTAGGGTCGTACCAGTACGCAAGTACGCGTACCGATCCCATTTTCAACGGCTATTTCCCAACGGTTATTTAAATTGCATGGCGTACTGAAACAGACCAACTCGTACCGATACGGTTTGCCAAACAAACCAAGACGTACCGATACAGTTAGCAAATAGACCAAGGCGTTTCGATACGGTTAGCAAGACTGAGCGCAACAGCTAGTAGTTATACCGATACAAGTACACGCGTACTGATACAGTTAGGCAGCTAAGAGCTTAACGACTAGTTTCCAAGAAGGGCGCATCGATACGGGTAACTCGTGTATCGATACGGACAGCTGCAGAACTACATTAATTGCGGGAAATAGAGGCTCTAACGGCTCCAATTCAATCCCAACAGTCTCCAACGGCTATGAACTCAATTTGGAGTATATAAAGGACCTCCAAGCATCTATGGAAGACTAATGCTTCAATTGTCAACAACATTATGATGCCAAGATTGTCTTAGGGCTTTTAATTCATATTCTTTGTATAGACAACACTTGTGAGTTTTAATTGTTATATTTGCTCAAGTGTTTAGGTTTGGGTGAGTGAGCTTAATTGTGCAAACAATCTACCTTGTGAGGGATTTCTTGTTTGCTTTGTTTTCTTTTCTCTTGTAAAGAGGGTTTACTCAAGCTTTGGAGTAGAAGCTTTGAGTGTGTAAGGGTTGCCTCCTAAGCCTAGAAAAGGGGAAGAAATTCATAATGAATTTGAGAAATCCTTAGTGGGAAGCTACAATAGTGGATGTAGGCTTTGGTTAGAAAGCTAAACCACTCTAAATCCTTGTGCAAATTTTTCTATCTTTTTGCTTCCACCACCATCACCCAAGAAATCACTTCTCCACCACTTTGCAAGCATATAGGTTGAAGGATATCGAGCCCAACATACACTAATTCTTACCCTATATCATCCGATCCAAAATGAGCTGAAGTTATTGTAGAAATGTGTAATAACACAAAGAGTTAAAAGGTAACATTGTTTCTTACAAAAATACTCAGAATTTAAGTAGCCACATAAATTCTTAAAAACATACATAAAATGTTAAAGGCAGTATAAGGAAAAGTGTAACTACACAAATACTTACTCGAGATCACCCTATTCTAAACGAGCTCAGCTTATGGTAAGTATTTGTATAATTACACAAAGTGCTACAAGAATCTGTGTACTCTCAAAAAAAATTCTTACCGAGACCAACATAATTTTTTACTAAATAGGTAAGAAAAAAAGTTATTACATATATTTTTACCCAAGATCGCCAAATACTAAATTTTCGCCCTAATTAATCAAAACCCTTGACACTAATGGTAAGAATTTAGGTTCCAATCTAAAACTTAACTCAACCAACCTGATTTTTTATAACATAAACTCGCAAGATTTAGATTCCAACCTAAATTATTATCCAAGTTAATCAAAACCAGAACTCTGACACTCATGGTAGAAATTTAAGTTATAATCTAAAATCTAACCCGACCAACCTGATTTCTTATGAAACTTGTAAGCTTTTAGGTTACAACCTAAATTTTTACACTGAACGGCCTAAAGTGTTACCTTGTCCAACCGAAAAAGTTTCCCAATTCGTAAGAAAACTTGTCCCAACCTAAAATGTTACATGTGTTTCTCTAAATCTAAAATCTTAAAATCGATGGTAACTTTTTACATTTTAACCTAATGAGTTATTAGATATAAATGACTTATTATGAGCATCATAACATTTTTGGTTCAAACCTAAAATGTTACCCTGTCCAACCTAAAAAGTTATGTAATTGGTAAAAAATCACTTGCTACCTAAAATATTACATGTGTTTCTCTCAATTGAAAATAACTTACTAATGATGTTAATATGTATAAGAATTTGTATAAGTGATTTTTATTTAATTTATACCTTTCGATTGATATATGAGAAAAAAAAAACCTACGTTATTCATATGAAATAGGTTATCTAATTAAACGTTTATATTTCATAACACCCTTTAACTGAACTGTGATGACGTTCAAATTTGTTATAATTTTTCATAACACCCTATACAAATAATATGGGATTTAGTGCATGCCGGTGAACAACTAGGCATGATAGAACTCAGCATGAGAATTTTATAAGGCTCATCATTTCTCCTAAAAAAAATTTTGATTTACACTCAATCTAGAACACTTACATTTCACAAATGCAACAAAACAATCAAAAACAAGAATATAAGTAATTTACAAATAAGAAAAGATAAGAAACTATAAATTTAACAAGTAAGTTTACATTAGTTTGTTCAAATCCAAAGCTACGCTTATCATCTTGCATAGTTTCAGTGGATAATCCAAATCTACCTCATCAAAACTTCTATCTCTAGTTCACATACAATGATGCACTATATCTTCAAAAACCCACTTTAACTACATGCGTCACAATTCTAAGAGCTTTTTGAGAGCTAAAACCATTATACAAGGAATTCATATATGTCAAGGGGCACATAACCGTTGCCAACAAAAGAATTGCCATCAGGCATGTGTTGTCTGAAACCAAGACATATTTTAATCAATGATCATATATAAAAACTTAAAATTCTATATATCTTTAAATTTTAAAATAACTAAATAAAGAAAGTTATACAAACAAGGTGAATCAAAGAAAAAACAATTACGAAAATCATAGAAGAATAGGACTTACTAGCAAATAAATGAGTAGGAGATATAACATTGAGTACACAACTTTCATAGCACATGAAGCATGTATTAAACAAGAACAAATAATGTTAGAAAGAAAAACTTTCGCTACCATAATGACGCATTCAAAATATTAAGTTGATAGCTAAATTATCAATTGTAAACCTTTCTTCTTTGTTCTCTAACCAAAAATTTGCTTCATTTAAAATTACTTTGTATTTCTGAATGCTTCTTGTTGCTATAATTTCCAATTTTATTCATAACATATTAACTTAACAAGCTGAAATATCAAATATATGTCTTTTTCAATTAAAGTGATACCAAAGGCCAAGGAAAAAAAGTATGAAAGCTATCATGAGTGAGATGCATGTAAATACCTTCTTCAAGAGGGGTGAATTTCACCAATATCTACATTAATAGAATTTTAAAAAACGTTAAAAGTAAAAAATACAGAGAGAAAAGAATAGCAACAACTGACACACCAGCATCATGATAAATTAAACATTAAACATGGCATCCAGAACTTTAAACTTTACTTTGTTGATATCCAAATCAAACTAAAAAATGACATGCTTAGATATTAACCTGCTTGGATTTATCATATGCTGCGAACTGCGAAGTCATGGGAGCACTCTAACTGTAGCAAGGCCAACATCCTTCCAAAGAGCTCTTATTCCTTCTTTGTAGATGATTCTGCATATTTCTGTGATTGGCTCTCAAATCAGAGTTCATCTGTAGTCGCACTTGATGGCAGAAAACTATTTCTTAGATTCACAATTGGGATACAAGTTGCAACAAGCTTCAGTTTAACATTATAATTGTATATAGAAATTTATGAGCAAGAAAGCATTGAATGAAAGAGAAAACACTATCTATTGGTAGTACTTTCTAAGTTGCAATCATGTGAACTAAAACTGCATGTGAAAGTTGTGGCATTGGTTAACAACCAATTCCAACATAATCACTACCATAAAGCTACTACCATACGAAAGAAATGATACATCTTTGCATGATCAAAATCAACTAAAAAGAGAACATCATGACACTTCACATGCCAAAACAACAATTTAAAATTGTAAGAAAAATAATATTTAAACAAGGAGCACAAAAATGATAAGTAACAACAGTACCTCATTTTTAGGCCAATGGCAACTAAATCAACTATAATCCTAGAATTTTCAATTCATAAAAGAGAACTATTCATCTTAAGTCCTTAGTTATAATACGATATAGCTATATTCTCTATTCTTAGTTAAAACCCTAAACTCATGTTTCAAGTATTAAGCTTTAAGTTTTACCTTATTAACTCCTGCATCTCCTTACCTTTTTAATCACCATAACAAAAGAAAGGAAAAGGAAACGACATGTAAAACCTGGAGCATAAAAGATAAAACTTTCGCTTACATCCGTCACAAACCACCACTTTTCCTCCTTCGACCATCGTCGCCGTCGAGCCACATGTACATTTCTTGAACATCGAATCGTTTGAATCAAAAAAAAATTATTTTTAAGTCTTTTTTAATCGAGTCATGATTTTTTGAAGAACAAATACATTTTTTATGTTCTTTTTTCAAATAAAAATTGAAAATGAAAGTTTAAAAGAAACGACAACATAGAAAAAACTATGGTACTTACTCTGCGAAGGTGACGCTCAACTGTCGGCGGTAGAACCGCAGTGATTTCAGCTTCAGCTTGTCTCTTCTTCATCCACGGTTAAAGTAAACTCCATTCTTCTTTCTCTTTGCATAGGGTTTATGTTTTCCCCAAATATCCCGTAACCTCTTTGTTTCATTTTCTTTTTGCCCTTTTTCTATTATGTTTAACCGAGAATTTATCTTTTTTTAGTATCCTATTTTATTCTATTTTTTTTTCTTTTTTTCATCCAACGGAAATTATTTTATCCTTCAATCAAAACTCACGGTTTAAATTTAACCGCCTTAAATTAGGCGGTTTCTTATGTGCTTTGATAGGACACTTTCCTGAATTTTTGGACAGATGGTCATACTATTTTCTTTAATTTGTATTACAATGAATGATAAATCGAAGATTGTTGAAGAGAGCAATCACGTCCTTAAAATTTTTCATCTCTCATATATTGTATGATTTTCTTTATATTTTTTTGTATTTTTTATTAATGACTTAGTTATCACCTTTAAAATTTTATAATTTCACACCTTTTAAAATTTTTAATATAACCCCTTAATAGTTCACACCCCATGAAGTAAAATCTTGCGTCAATCCCTGCTCACAGAAGACTTGGGGATGGATTTATACATACACACACTACTAATCCTTTAATGGAGTAAAAGTGTAAAACTAAAACTTTTAATGTAATAGTTACACGATAACACTAAAAAAAAGGTAAAAAGAGAGATTTCAGTAGGGCATACCCCCGTTTCCAACACTGTTAATTCATCCCTAACCATGTAAATTGACTAGTTCATCGGTAATCATGGCAGTAATTATCTAAATAAAAAATGATCATCTATAATTTCTATCATTCTTTTCAAACCCTGGCAGAAGGGAACATCGAGAGGTGTTGGATTGCATCGTTTCCATCTACCGATACATGTATAAACCTACCTCAATAAGCATTAGTGCCTACAATAGCGAGTCCTGATCCGTGTAATTTCGTGTTACTTGCATTGCTGCGGTCTAAATTTGTCGTTGGATAGAAGAGAGCTTATCAAAATTTCCAACCTTTTAGCACCGGGGCCAGGCCTGATGACTGTTGTATTACCAATAACGGAGCAAGGATCAGTCCCATTCTTCCCACTTCCTACACACCAACCACCAGGAGTAAACATATTTGGGCCCCGAGACGAGCTCAGAGTCGATTTTATCAAGTACGGGATCATCCCTGGGGAACTTTCTAGCAAACGGCACGTTGCTGTCAATCATATGTTGCATGTCAGCAAGCCTGAGGTGATGAGGATGCTGCTTAGGAGGGTTATCCCATGATATAAAATGGCGATCACTGTTTACTGTGGTGTTACGGAATTCTTGAGCATTGCAAATGACTGTGTGGAAATAACCTTCTGGAGAAGATAAAAAGTTTGCATAGTACATAAAGACGGTTCGAGGCAGGTTGTCCCATCCCCAAATGCAATAGTCGATAAAAGGGCAAGAAAGTGCCATCCAAGCAGAACCTATTACAGAAATGATATTCTTAATCAAGAAAATTGTGGACATTGATGGGCTGTCTAATAAATTATGCCAACAAGTTAGCTTGAAAAAATATTTTTCCAGAATAATGAATACATTTTGTGATCAAAGTAGCATGCATATGATCAAACAACAGTCAATTCCAGATATAATCCGCTACTTCAAGAGAATGTTTCGACATTTAGACTGCATACTACTTATGTTTCTTACCACTAAGTGATACTACATTAGAATATATGTTAACTACTGCAAAAAGTTTCTGTCAAAGCTATTGAAAACATTATATGAACATTATACAAAAGCATCAGAAATCAACAATTATAAACATCATAAAAGTTCAATGAAATTACAACTTACAAGTCAAAATGATATAACATACATGCATGTTTAGTCGTTTAGGCATCTGAAACTAATTGTAACAACAAATCTATACTAATTTGCCTTAAATTGTTGTTCAGAAGGTTTCAAAGAACAGAATTACTTTTGAGCCCTATGTTCACTAATATAAAATATTTTACATGAAAAGGAAATCAAATGATGTCGCTCTAGCGTTATAGCAACACAGAATCAGAAAAATGCATTTGGAAAGACTACAAATGATCAAAAAAATAAGAAAAGAAATTAAGAATTTTAGTCAGCTGAAATTGGAAGCCAAAAACTAATGATCACATTAGTGCTAGCAACATGAAATAGACATTTGGTTATGGGAATATTAGTTTAGGCTAAGAAGCAGCTTCGGACCTTCGGTTTCTAGTTTCTATTCAAAAAAGATGACAAACTTCAAGGATCTGCTAGCATTCAGTGTCAACCATTAGCCATCCAATATGAAAATTAAATTTAAAATAAAAATATACCACACAAAAAGTAATAAAACCTCAAGGTGAAGTCAAAGAGAAACGGGGCTGGGTTCAAAGGAAACTTGAAACACGGTTGGAATGATGCATGAAGAAGAGTAAACAGAGTGTCTATCTAAACAAAAATTATCTAAAACCGGCAAATAAACATCACCAAAAATCCCACAAATACATATATTAGCTAAACACATGACTATAAAATTTCAAGCTTTCATCATCTTTACCTGTAAAGAGCTTGAAAGCAGTGGACACACTTCTCTTCTGTGTAACCCAAAAGACATCAGCTTTTCTCGTACCATACAATCCTGGATCTACAATGATTGGTTTAGCCCTCTGAAACCTGTCATTACAACAACAACAAAACCCAACAATCAACCAGTTTCTTGAAATGAAAGATATGCAAGAGAAAAAGTAAAACTTAAAAGCTCCATAAAAGAAATGAACTCACTCTTTCCACCCAATATTGCTTGTATGATCAACGAAATTCAGATCCCTTTGCAAGTATGAAAATGTGTGCAACAAATCTGAAAGATACCCAAAATCTCAAAGCCAATATCAAAGAGCAAAGCTAAGTAACACAGAGAAAATGTTTCCTTCCAATTCCCTATTCCAAAAAACAAAGTAAAATAAGACAAATTCAACTCACCATCTTGGGTAACAAGGGGATAATCAGTAGCACTAAGATTAATAAACCAATCCCAATCTCCACCTTCTTTCAACAAAATTGCAGCAACATGAAGCGTATTAGCAACCATGGTAGGGCCTCTGTAAGTAACCAAATTAGCTTTCACAATCATCCGAACATTCCCAACTTCGTTAAACACTTGATGATCTTTCACAAACTTCTCCAGATCGAGCCTCCCTTCGGAGCTAGCTTCCCGGTCAAGATTATTGATTCAACGGGTGGTAAAGGGCCAAAAGGGTCCTTCTCAGCATCCGGCCGAGCCAGAAATGAGATAGGCGAAGCGGGAGGTGGAGGGAGGGTAGAGATAGTGATGGGTTTTAGTTGGTAAATTACGCCAAAATTTGAGGCCACGGGAGCCGTCCAACCGGCAGGATTTAGAATCTAGGATGAAATCACTATCTTGCCGGATAAAGATAGTGATTTAGGACTTTGATGCTACGTCTATCTTCGATATCATTATTCTTAAAATAGGCTGGAGGTATCGCGCAAAATGGCCCGAATCTTGAATCTTGTTTATCTATAAATGATTTCATCCTAAATCCTGCCGGTTGGACGGCTCCCGTGGCCCCAAAGGTTCTGGATAAAGATAGTGATGGGTTTTAGTTGGATAAGGAGTGATTGGTCCAGCAGAATTGATTTTTTTTTTAAAATTTAAGGGCTTCAAGCACTTTTAAGTAATAATTTATTGTCCTGAATTAAATATTTGGGTAAATTACATCAAATATCATCAAATTATTGGGGTGATCAGTTTTTACCACAAACCTTTCAATTGGTTTAAATTTGTACTAAACTTTATTTTTCGACTTATTTATACTACTGCGCCATTAACTCTTTAACAACATGATGACTTGGATGCTATACCAAAACGACGTCGTTTTAGTGCCGCTATTTTAATACTAAATTGTCCAAAACGGTGTCATTTTGTTTGAGGAAAATATAAAAAAATTATGCACTCAATGAAATTTGATATGGAACATTTAGAATCAAATGCAACCTCCTTACTACTAAGTCAACTTAACATCATTGTTTTGTTTCCAGCACAAATAATATATATTTTAACCTGCAGTTGAGATTAATTTAATTTATTTTATTATATAAATAATATTACTCTATATAAATAATATAAATATATTATCAATAATATTGAATATATAAAAATAATAATATATTATTATAAAAATTAAAAAACTAATTTTCAAAAAAACCCAAAATTTCAAAAAAAACAAAATCCACCAAAACATTAAATTTTAACCTATAAACCCTAAATTATAAATCTTAAATCCTAAAACCATAAACCCATTAGCAGCTAAAATGGATGAATTTGGGGTTTAAGATTTAGGGTTTTGGTGATTTTTGGGTTTTTTTGTAAATTTTGGAAAGTTTATATTTTTTAAAATCAGTTTTTTAGTTTTTATATATTTTAATATTATTTATTTATGAATAAAATTTTAGGGTTTAAGGTTTATAATTTAGGGTTAGTGTTTATGAGTTTAGGGTTTAAGCTTTTGTTGGATTTTGGGCTTTTTAAAAATTTTGGGATTTTAAAAATTAGTCTTTAGTTTTTATAATAATATATTTATATATTTACATATTTAATATTATTTATAATATAAAAAGTATTTATATATTTTTATTTTATTTATTATTTATATATTAATATCTATATACTAATATATTTCTAATATGTTTATATTAGAAATAATATATTTATATTATTTACATAGAGTAATATTATTAATATGATAAACTGCAGTTTGAAATATATATTATTTGTGTTAAAAATAAATAAAGATGTTAAGTTAGCTTAGTGGTTAAGAGTTTGCCTTTGATTTTGATGGTTTCAGGTTTAAGTTCTATTGAGTGCATATTTTTTTATATTTTCCTCTAGTAAAACGGTACCGTTTTGGGCTTTAGCGGCACCAAAACGACATCATTTTGGTTTAGCATCTAAATCATCATGTCGTTAAGGAGTTAACGGCGTTGTGGTATAAACGAGTCAAAAAAATTAGTGACAAATTTAGACTACTTAAAAGGTAGTGGTAAAAACGGATCAACCCAATAGTTTGGTGGTTACCTTAAATATTTTTCAATAGAGTTAGATTTATCCAAGGGTCCGATGGATCGTGTAGTTTAGTAGTCTTGACTTAATTTGATCCAGACTTAAAAAAAAACTTTTAATTTTGGAAATCCAATTCGATCACAGACGGAGTTAGAAATCAAACTTAAGGGGGTAAAATATAAATAATTATAAAAATAAGGGAAGTAAAGTGTAAATAAATTAAAATTTGGGCTCCAAAATATTAATTATCTCTATATGTTTTTAATCATCTCTGAATTCAACTCAAATTTAATTTAAATATTTTAAATATTTAAATTTAATTATGAAAATATATAAATATTAATGTAAAATATATTTTTGATATTTTTATTAGAGAAAAACTTTAATACACATGCTGTGTAAACTTTAATTTACATAAGCCTTTTAGTTTTAGGGGTTAGGGGATTAGTTTAGGGTTTAGAGTTTAGAGGTTTGGGTTGTAGTGTTTAGAATTTAAGGTTAGTATTTAGAATTTAGAGTTTAAGATTTAGAGTTTGTGGTTTAATTTTTTAGAGTTTAGATTTAGTAATTTAGGATTTGGGTTTATAGTATAAATGTAAAGGAAGGCTTGTGTAAAATAAATTTTAAATAGACTGTGTATTAAAATTAACCCTTTTTATTAATATGTGCATGGTAAAGCAATCTATTGGTTTTGGTCGAATTCGAGCTAATCTTGAAAATATATAAATATTTTAATTTAATATAAATATTAATGTATAATATATTTTTATTAATATGTGCGTGGTAAAGCAAACTATTGGATCTGGTTGAATTCGAGCTATGCTTGAAAATCTTTCTGAAATTGGGTCATGACTCAATCCAAGAACAATTTTTTTTTATTTGAATTTAATAATAATATTATTTTAATTGATATTAGATTATTACATACTCACAAAAATAATAAAATATATATATGATGATATATTTGAAAAATAAATTTTTTAATATATTAATGTAATTACATAGTAGATGTTCGTACATTTTTTTATCATTATCCTTTGACAAAACACATATAGGTGTTTGAACCTAGATTTCTTAACATGAACATCATCCTCTTTTTCACTAGAGTCATCTGTTGAATTAGAAAAAAATTCAAAAAATATATATAAAGAAATTTCAGTTTATTATCAGATAAATAAATCGACCATTTTAAAACAAAAATGAGTGAATTTCAAATTTTAGAAGACATAACCATTTGTTTTTTTAATATCACTATTTGATTCATTGATTAATTAATTCGGATCGAATTTTGCAAAAGTTCAATATGGAGACGATCAATTTTCTCTATTTACAATGTCAAAATTCGAACCATAACTTTATTTAATAGGCCTAACGAGTCATTCCACTGAACAAATTCTATTAAACTAATTGTTTGATGATATTTTTTATTTTGAGAAAAACTTCAATACACAATCTGTGTAAACTTGACATTTAGTTTTTAGGAGTTAGGGGTTTAGTTTAGGGTTTAGAGTTTAGGGGTTTGGGTTGTAGGGCTTAAAATTTAAGGTTAGTGTTTAGAATTTAGGGTTTAGAGTTTAGGGTTTGGGGTTTAGAGTTTTAGGGTTTAGGTTTAATTTTGATTTATAGTAAAAAATAGACAGACTTGTGTAAAATTTATTTTAGACAGCCTGTGTATCAAATTTAAATCCTTTTATTTTATGTTTTGATAACTTTACAACGAATGTACATACCGATATGTAATACTAATGCTACACATCAATATTCACCACTAATTTTCAATTAGTAAGTTTAAAAAAAACGTAACACTAAGGATGATTTTGAAGCTGATTGGCTTTTGGAGCTTACCGGGACAATTAAGAGAGCCCATGGTCAGCCTTAGTATCTTGACAAATTGCAGGTAATTTCCCCTTTTCATTAAGGTATTGGCATTGCAAAATAGTTGGTTTAAAGAGAAACTAGAATTGGGTATTTGTTATCTTTTAATGTAAATGTTAAATTTGGTTTAAAATGAGGAAAAAAATTAAAGAGTTTGAGTTTAGCTTTGGTTTGGTTTAAAGGTGCAAACTTGATGATGTTTTGGATGTTATTACGTAGAGAGGGAAAGGGGAATAACTGTTAAAGCTCAAACAGAGACTATGTTCCACAAACACAAGTTCCATGGATGCGATGAGCCGTCAGCATTTCTGCTAAATCTGATCTACACACCGGGTCATGTGGACTTCAGTTATGAGGTGTCTAGATCTCTGGCAGCTTGCCAAGGTGCTCTTTTGGTTGTTGATGCTGCCCAAGGTGTTCAAGCACAAACCGTTGCAAACTTTTATCTTGCTTTTGAATCTAACTTGACTATAATACCTGTTATAAACAAGATTGACCAGCCAACTGCTGACCCTGATCGTGTCAAAGCTCAGTTGAAATCAATGTTGGATCTTGAACCTAGTGATGCCCTTTTAAAATCTGCTAAGACAGGGCTGAGGCTCGAGCATGTCCTTCCAGCAGTCATAGAGAGGATTCCTCCCCCTCCTGGAAGCAGTGGTTCGCCTTTGCGTATGCTTCTGTTGGATTCCTATTATGATGAGTATAAAGGTGTAATTTGCCACGTTGCCATTGTTGATGGTGCGTTGCGTAAAGGTGATTAGGTTTCATCTGCAGCAACTGGTCAAGCTTATGAAGTTTTGGATGTTGGGATCATGCATCCTGAACTTACTCCCACTGGAGTCCTTCTAAGTGGACAGGTTGGATATGTGGTGACTGGCATGCGTTCCACAAAAGAGGCACGTATTGGGGATACACTATATTACACTCGAACTACTGTAGAACCCCTTCCTGGTATCATCAGGCTTTATTTCTTCTTTATTGTTCGATAGACTGTAATTCTTGTTTTTTTTACACCCTCTTTTTATTTCCTATGCTTCCAAACTGCAAGTTTCAAACCCTCAAAACATATGGTGTTTTCTGGTATCATCAGCACTTAACCATGCTATAGAGAGACTAACGTGCAATGATGCCAGCGTCTCTATTACTAAGGAGAGTAGCACAGCACTTGGACTGGGTTTTAGGTGTGCTGTCTTATGACTCCATCTCAAAGTAACAATAGTCTAATAGTTTTCTTCTACATTTAATTATGGAGACTTGCATTGTTATAATGAGATTAGTGTGTCTTGTATTCCTTCCACAGGTGTGGATTCTTAGGCTTACTTCACATGGATGTTTTTCATCAAAGACTTGAACAGGTGATTTATTTTTCCATTTTGTTCATTTACCCAAAATTTCTTTCTTTTTTTAAATCATATAACATTTTCTATTAAGGATTTAGGAGTATGGAGCTCATGTCATTTCCACTGTTCCAACTGTTCCATATATTTTTGAGTATTCTGATGGAAGGTACACGTTACAATGGCCTTTTATCACTCTTTAATTGGGGAAACGTAAGCTTTGTGAAGTTGCTTTTGACATGCTTTATGTATCTTGATCTTATGTAGTAAAGTAGAAGTTCAGAATCCTTCAGCATTGCCCTCAAATCCCAAGAAACGAGTTACAGCTTGTCGGGAACCTACTGTAATAGCAACTATTATCATTCCTAGTGAGTAAGCTCCCATAACCTTTTGCTATCTATTTTCTACAGCATGCAAAGGTTTTATTCTTTAGGCCTTTTTGCTTACTTGTAGGTATGTGGGGCCTGTTATTACCCTCTGTTCGGAGCGGAGAGGCCATCAGCTGGAGTACTCATTTATAGACAGGTGATTTATACTGTTCCGTTTTCTTTAACCCGTAAATTTTTGACTCATCAGTGTTAATCTTCAGTGAAATAGCTGAGTTAATGAAATATTAAAATATATGTTTGGAAATTTAGGTTCTTTGTAGTAGTAGCTGTGCTTTTGACCAATGAAACCTTCGTTTGTCTTTGTTCTCTATCTTCCATCAATTTAGCAAGTTGGATATTTCATATAATGTTACTCTGAAACCCAGTTGGGCATTTTTGTTCACTAGAAAAAAAAATTGTAATTTTTTTATCCATAAAAATACCATATTTTAATGTTTCAGTACTTATGCTCAGTCGTTCTTTTCTTTTTTATGCAGTCAACGGGCTTTTATGAAGTATAGGCTACCACTGAGGGAAATTGTTATCGACTTTCACAATGAGTTGAAGAGTATAACATCTGGATATGTCTCCTTTGATTATGAGGATTCAGAGTAAGCTTCTCTCTCTAACACATGCATGCTCACACTCATGCATGAGCAGTGCCAAGGGCTCAGCATCATGGGGCTGGTGTATGTAAAAGGCTGCAATATGCTGTTTAACGTTCTATAATAATGCATTGGGGAGTAATTCGTGAAACAAATTAAGACAACTGGTTTCAATTTGATAAATTTCCTGATTCCCTGGGATTGCTACCAATGAATAATGCCTACTTGATCTGGCCTACATTTCCAGTGAAATCCAATGCCGAAGTGCTAGTCTTCTGGCATTTTACACACTTCTGATTGGACATTCGATGTCACGAGACCTTCGCTGAAACTGTTTTCCTTTGCCTCCACAAAATTGGATCCTTTTATTTCCTATTATTGACAACTTATTGGTTTTGTTTACAGATACCAACAATCTGATTTGGTGAAACTTGATATCCTCTTAAATGGACAGCCGGTTGATGCCATCGCCACAATTGTTCACAATTTGAAGGCACGAGTTGGTCGCAAATTGGTGGACAAGCTTAAGAAATTCATTGACAGGTTTGTTGTTTTAAATTCTAATATTAGCTTCGGATGAATTATAGTTAATACAGATGGCCCAACTCTAAATCTAATCAGGCAAATGTTTGAGATAACCATACAAGCTGCACTTGGATCAAAGGTTATTGCAAGGGAGACGTAAGTAACATGTCTTTCGTTTCTTAAGATTCCTTCGAAGTTTTAACTACGTTTAATGTTCATTGGTTAGCTAAGCCTTTATAAGCTGGATTTAGAATCTCGGCAATGAGAAAGAATGTCCTTGCAAAGTGTGATGGTGGGGATGTTACTCGAAAGAGGAAGCTTCTAGAGAAACAAAAGGAAGGAAAGAAGCGAATGAAGCGAGTTGGTTCCATTGACATACCTCAAGAAGCTTTTCATCAACTGCTGAAGGTTTCATAGTGTAGATTATATCAGCAATGATGCTGGTAAGTTCCAATGTATTTAGTTAATGGTTAATTCAACCCGAACTTTGTAGCGCATGTATTCTCTTGTGCCAATACCAGCAAAGCTCCTTCTGTCTGTGGGTTTCAGTGTCTACTAAGATACGAAATGAATTTGGCACACGTACTGATCAAAGGGATTTTTCCTTTCAACCCCATTGACACTTGGAAACTGTTTTAGGATAGTCATAGCTAAACTTAAGTTATGCCTTACATATTGAAGATAGTGTGGACTTTTGTATCCCATTGAAACTTTAGTAGACAACCGACATGGGACTCATGGCTCGGAATTTGTTGCATGAAGGTACAACTGAAGTTATGAATTCATCTTTTTTCAGGACTTTTAGCTATAAAGATTAAAGAACGGTCACAGCATACATTACTGTGAGAAAACCTGGTTGCAGAAGCTGTTGGGAAATCTGAAGCAGTAAACTGGATTTACCTGCATGTCTTCGAATAAACTGCCCTAGTTTTTGGATAGGGATTTATTCATATCCATTAACCTTTTCATTCTTAAAGATGATTTGTTTTATTTCACAGCAATGTAAGATTATAGAATTACTACAATTGTGCCACAGTGATTTTAATGGTAGTTTTACAAGTCTCCATTTGTTTTCTTTTCTGGGTGCAAGTCTCCATATTATTTGTTATAGAATTCATTCATTCACTGCTTAAGTTTTGTGAATACTAAATGTTTTTTTTTTTGTTCAGAGGTTTTATAAGAAATTATTCCAAAATAGCAAATTTATCGGTAATAGAAGACACTTTCTCTACATTTTCATATGATAGATTGTGTGAAATCCATACTGTAAATATATGTGAATGAAGATATTGGATCAAGCTGTATGTGATGTCAATGGATAAGTTGTTGATATTTTTGTAAGGTTAAATGCTCATATCAATGTCTAACTTTGTAGGGGTTGATTACATGGTAAAACTATGCCAAGAAGGTAATGTCCACAGCTTTGTCTAACACTCCTGTATGGCCAAGGAGATCGAAAACCATGCCGTAATGCTCTGAGCAAGGATCCAATCCATAATCATTTACCATTGTATGGAATATTTAGATCCCCTCCAAAGGTAAACCTGCATGGTTACAGGCAGATGAAATGGATATGAACATGACATTGTTCGGCTTAGACGTTGAGCTCTTGACCATCTGATTAAATAACTTCAATGATTCTTCGCCTAGTCCGTGGATTCCGAAGCCGGCAATCATAGCACTCCATAGAACAACATCCTCTTCAGTGAAAGCATTATATCGAAGCCGCTTCTAGTGACATAACCATGTCGGCAAATGGCTGGGTGAAAAATGCCCAACTCCGAAGAAGAAGCAAGAGTCTTTACCATAGAAACAGCATCAGGTTGGGTTCCGCTAGACACCATATCTCTGAAGATCCCAATAGACTTATAAGTCATCCCGTTTAGAGCATAACCACTTAACAAAACAATCCAAGCAACTACATCTTTCCAGGGCATTTTGCTAAGGATGTTAAGAGCTTCATCAGGTGATGAACACTTCATGTACGTATCGATCAGAGAGGGCGAAACCGAAACTTCTAGATCAAAACCTCTCTCAATTACAAGTTCATGATCCTCCGACCCACATCTGAATCACAGGCAACAGCACACGCTTGTAGTGCACTAGCGACGGTAACTGTGTTTGGTTGACATCCCTTGTTGATAATTTCATCGGAAAACTTTGATGCTTCAACAGCAGCTCCGAGAATACCAACCAGTCCTCGCGCTCCATGTTACAACATGTCTCCCTTCTATCATCCTAAACAGATCTGCTGCTGCTTTTACAATACCTGTCTTTGCATACAAAATCAACACTGCGTTAATCAAAGATCATTCACTTTCAAACCCTCTCCTAATAACAAACCATGTAGACTTCGGCCAAGCTTAAGATTCTTCAACTTAGCATAGCCTGAAATTACACTAACGAGTGTAGCTCGATCTGGATTGACACCATCCTCTACAACCATTCTTGATCATCAAGTTCGATTGCCAGAACGTTGTAAATTGGCTCTTTTTGCTTAAGTGTTGTTCCTGTTTTTATGGTAGGTACTTATGGCTGGGTTTTCTCATTGCTTGTTTGTAGCTTTGATCATAGACTTTCGCTTTGGGTTGTGGATTATGTTTGTATTAAATTATTTTCATATTAGTATTACTTTTTTTTCTTTTTGAACAAAATATTAGTATTACGATTAAAATATATAAAATGGGTTTTAAAATTAATGGCCATCGTTGGACTTTAGGCTTAAAAGTTAGAAATATATTAGTAATCTATATCAATTTTGATTAATTGGTTAATTCTAGTAATTAACTCATTTCAAATCGCATTATCTGATAAATTGAAATTTAAAAAAAATCTTTAACCTGAAATTAATTCAATCACCGACAAGTCATTAATTCAGTTGAACATAAATTCAGGCTAAAAGGGCTTGCTTTCATATTAGTAATTTAATTACTACCTCCAATGGATTATTCTTTTCCAGAAAGAACAGTATTCAGTAGAGGCTTTTTGAGTTCAAAAGGGTATATTAAGCTAAACTTGGGTTTAGACTTGTATTTGATCGGGGTCGAGCCGAACTCGGACGGTTCAAATTTATTTCAAGACAAATTGAAGCTTAGACAAGGGTATTTTATTGAGGTCAATCCTAGCTTCGAGAAGCGAGTTTCAGATCGAGCTTGAGCTTCTCACCGTTGTAGCTCGACTTGATTATACCTACGCGAGGATCAGGACTTGGTTTTACAAGGATAGTCAGCCTGCAAAGTTTTTGTTAATCTACTTTGAAAGTTCATGATTTCCATTTCCACATGCCTTCGTGACTATCGTGAAAGAAGGTGGGGGGGAGACAATACCACAAGATAAATGCCAGAAAAGTAAAAGTAATTGGCTTGAATTGACTAGGCAAAAACAAAGTTTTTTACATGGTAAGTAGGCAAAAGGCAGCTCCACGGAACCAGCCGCGATCGAGATATCAAGAAAGTTTGCAGTGTAGAGAATAAGGCAGTTGCTAAATCCATTTCCTTGCCAATATTTATATCCAAGAGATACAATAGAATTGCAGTTACTAGAGCAAACAACAGTGTGTGACACCTCTCCAACAAACAGTCACAAGAGGCTGCATTTGGTTAAAAATAACAAAATAGCAACACAATTCATTAGACTTGCTACTTCAAATTAGTGCTCGATTCAGGGGATTTTCTATGTTGCACATCAGTCCTTCCATTTTTTAAATACCCTTTTTAGAAACATATCTGGATCCTAAAAGAGGGCTGTCTATAGGGTATGACTCTCCATGTGCAAGGAAAACTAGGTATAAAATTGAAAGCACTAAAACCTAAGCAACATTCGTTAAATCGTATCATTGACACTCATATATATCATGCATGAATGGAAGAAAGAATAATATGATGAGTACTCGATAAGATTCTGGAGTTCCCATTGAGACAAAACAACATAGGCCAACAAAATGATTCAAGACAAAACAACAAATTGAAAAATTTTGTGTATATCAGCCCTCGTCTCGAGGATTGCTAGCTCAAGTTTTTTTTTAACACCATGGGGAAGTAAAAGAGAATGGTGACAAGCTCATGTTAAATCCAGAAAAAGGCTAACTAATCCACAAAGAGCAAATGTGCCTTGAACTAAAAAAATCAGCAGACTAGTTCATATTCCATACAGAAATTTGATATTCTATTTCACCTATATGATTGATTCATAGGGATGTCCTACACCATATGCCTCATATAAGCACTAAGTTATAAACTTCAGGTTATCTGGCTATAGAAGTGCACTGCAACAGGTATCTCGACGGAAGCTAGTCACAGGCCAAGTCTTGCATTATCTACAAATGAACAACTTCAAGAGCACATGCATGGTCTTTCACGTGGATATATAGTTTCATGCCCAAAACAATTGGAAGCAGGCAGATATCACAGATACCACAAAATGTTTATGTTTCTGTATCATACGATTGACATTCTCCAGCATGCAAGGAAAATATAGCATTTTGACAGATTATGTAGTCATGAAAATGAGAAAGGAAACAGAATTCTCCTTAAAATTTCAGCAAGTCTAGAGTAAAACTAGGTTTCAATTTTGGGACTTACCATTCTCAACAGGAATACATGTGTTCTACTAAGTTCAAATGATACAAATTGTTTCATTAACTTTCAAAACTGCTTCCTCTTGTTTCTAAAAAGTTTGTCTCTTTTTGCGTAAACATAAGAGAGGGCAAGGAAACCAACTGCAGAAAACGATAATGAAGCCCATGGGAATGGCGGATCCTTGAAACAAACAAGTGATGCTTCAATTTCTTGTGATGCAGTGTAAACAAGATCATGGATAGCATAGAGATCATGATCTGAGGACTTCAAGTAATAGAATGCCATCTCGAAGTCAAAATGTGACAGAGCCGAAACTGTTTTGTCCAGCTTGTACCTGAACAAGTGCCACCGCTGTATGAACTCAACATGCTGCTTTTGTTTGAGAAGATTTCTATTCCCACCATGTGCATCAATAGATTCGAGAACATCAATAGCACTTGTTATACTGTAATTCAATGGCGTCAAAATAAAATTTCTCCGAGCTGCATCCTTCTGCACGAAAGACAATGAAGAAACCTCTGAAAATGGTCCAAAAGGTGTCTGACCAACACTCCATGTGTAATCCACCAGCGTACTATTATGTGTAGGGCTCCATATCAAATGAGTCGGCGACACTCCCCACATACTCTGTAAAATTGAACCAACAAGTGGCCTCTGCAGCTCCCTTGTACGAGTGAAAACATGACGACCATTACAACTGTAATCACTCACAGTTTGAGTAGTCTTTGTCCTAACAGCGATAACCATATCTCTAAATGCAATAGTCTGATGATACCGATCAAGCAACAAAATGGTATGAATATCCAAGTCAAACACATAAACAGGAAGTACCCTACTACCAAATTCCTCCTCGTGTAGGCCTGCAACCCTCCTAAACTCCTCTGCCGAATCAGACAATATCTGATGCAAACGTTTCGAATCCAAATACTCACTCACAATCAAAGTATAGTTATCAAACAGAAACCTCGAAGTAAACGAGTTGGTCGACCTAGAAACCGCAAAAGAACAAATCGAACACTCCTCATACTTAATGCTATACTTTTTGAGCTCTAAAATCTGATTGCTGAACAACAACCCACCACCATCATTCTCCTCGTTACGAAATGATTTTTCGATCATATTCCAATCCAAACCAATTAAATCCTCACTTCCAGATGCGTGAATATGGATAAGCTGAACAATTAAAGTATTCTCAAAGTGAACAGGAATTCTCAGAGGAGGAACAACAAGTACCTGATAAGCACTGTATATCAAAGAAGCCAACTCCGAGAGCAAGGCTTTATCGGATTTGGGTCCTCCATGTAAAGCTGCTAAAGGGTGAAACTCACCTCTAGGAAGCACCCCATCACCGGATAAAGCCGGCCCGTAGTCAACCGGACCGGCCCCTAGATCAATCCAAAGATACCTTTTATTGCCGGTCCAAAGGGTCCCTAAGCAATTAGTGTAGCCTGCGGAAGAATCAGCATGATAGTAAGAGTATGCATAAGATTGCTTGGAGTTGACACCCAGATTGAGAATATAAATGTAAACGGAATTATCGGATTTCTCGGAGTCGAAATGGCGGGAAATGATGGAGTCGACGGTGGTATAGGAGATGGAGAGGAGATGGGAACGGAGAGAGGAAGGAGTGGTGGAGAGGGCGGAAGAAATTGCGGCGGAAAGGGAAGAGGAAAGAGAGGAGGAAGAAAGGGAGACGTCGAGATGGAGGGAGTGGCTGATGGAAAGCGAATGATGGGAAGGAGAGGAGGAGATGAGGTGGAAGTGGGAGGAAGTAACGGAGGATTGGAGGAAGGAAGTGAGGAGGGAAAGGGAGGACGAAGAGGAAGAGAAATTGGGGCCGACGAGGCGGATGTGGAGAGGGATTGGGACGGAAAGGGAAAGGAGAGAGGAGATCAAGGAAGGGATGTGGAGATGGCCGGGGGAGGAAGAAGAAAGGGATTTCTTGAGGGGAGAAGGGAGGGATGAAAAAGGGTCATTTGTGGATTTGGGGTCGATGCGGGATTGTTGGGTCAGGAAGGAGTCGAGTCCGGGGATCAGGGCGGCGGAGCTGTGGGGGATCGCGGTGCCGGAGAGGAGGAGGAGGAGGAGGAAGACGGTGGTGGTGGTGGGCATTTTTCAAAGGTTATGTTTTGGAGTGCTTAAACCGGGAAAACGGGTAGATCATTACATGTAAATCATCTGAGATGAGATGAGATGAGATGTTTGGTAGTCTGGTTAGGATTCAGCAAAGGGAAGGAAGAATTTTGAGTGCTACTGGTAGGGTGAATGTGTCGAGTTAAAATTTTTTGAGTTATTCGAATATATTATATTTTAAAATTTAAATTTTTTATTCGAGTCAAATTTTTAAGTTTTTATATAAATTTAATTCTAGTTATTTATTATGTTATAGTACTATTTGATTTTAATTTAAATGACTTTCTCTAATTATATATATATATATATATATATATATATATATATATCGAGAAAATTGAGGGACTCGACTTGAATTAAAAAATTAATATACTAATTATTAAAATTTTGGATAATCTACGTTGGAGATTCCTTTTATTTTGGGGCATGTTCTGTTTTGGTTGCTCTATTTGAAAATTTGGTCATCCGATTGTTAATCTCTTTTAAAAAATATTAATTTTGACTCATAAATTTTAGAAAGTTTATTTTTTTACTCCTTCCAAACAAAAATCTAAAAAAAAAATTCTCTTTTTTAATTTAAACTGTACACTTGTTGTCATCATCGTCATTCGTCCTACCACCGACTTTGAATAACCTCAGATGTTGCCCATCATTTTTCAACTAATCAAGATCAACGAACGAAAGTTCTTCCATTCTTCCTCATGATTTGAATTCTTTAAAAAAACTCTAATATTCTAAATGAAAACTCAGACCGAAATCGTTTATTTTATCGTCGTTAGCCGTCTGATGAAGATCGCTTTAGAGTATGTAGTGTTTGGGTTTGCGTCGAAAGGGGCAAAGGTGATTTGATTTAGGTGGTTGATGGTCATGAAACTTGTGATTGGCTGGTGATTTCAACTGTGTCGAGAGGAACAATTAGAGAAAAGGTTGAATTTGGGCAATAATTTCAACTATGCAGGTGGTGACAAAGAGAATTGGGGTTAAGTTTGGACAAAAGATTAACGGTAGGACAACAGCTGACGACGACAACAACATGCGACGGTTGGTGGCGGCTGAAGGTGGCGACATCTATGGATGAAGGGTTAGGATTTTTAGGTTTTTTGTTTAAAAGGGGTGAAAAAAATAAACTTTCAAAGTTTAGGAGTTAAAATTAAAATTAATATTTTTTATTAACAGAGATTAACTTTCGGGTGATCAAACAGTAACGATAAAAAACATAAGTAGCCATTTAAATCTTTTTTCAAATCGAGTGACCAAAACAGAATACGCCTCAAACAAAAGGGACATCTGGTGTAAATTACCCTAAAAATTTTGAGTTATTCGAGTTTTTATTTTACAACTCAAACTTTATTTGAAATACTTTCGAGTCGAGTCAAGTTTATAAAATTTTGAGTTGAGTTTTTATACCTCAAGTCGAGTCAAAAGATTCATTTTTTTCGAGTCGAATCAAATTTTATTCATCTCTAACTACAGGTTTGATCTATTGGCCTGATGTTGTACGTAAGCAAGATTATCGTGCTTGCAAAGAGGATTTTATGTTTAATTAAAAAAGAAATCAATTTAATTATTATTGAATCGATGTCAAATTTTAATAGTTTTTGAGTATGGATGAGTTTTCTAAAAAAAACACTCGGTCGAGTTGAACCATTTTATTTTATAATTTAAATTTATTTAAAAATTTTGAATCAATTAAATTGTTTGTGCTTGAAAATTTTCATTTTTATATGCTTAAATTAGATTTGTAATCAAATATTATCTAAAATTAAATATATATATATATATATATATATTATATTATATAATGAATTTTTAAGACGATATTAATGGGTGTATAAAGAGGTTAAAAAATGATGAGAAGATGGTTGGAAAAACATGTGATTCAAATTTGATAAAAAAATAAACTTAAAAAGTTTAAGGACTATATTGTAAACTACTAAAAATTGGTTTTTTTACTAAACATAATAGTTGATATGTATTTGTAATCACTCATTTTTATCCGGTGTATAAATATTGTATTAATGTATTAGTTTAATAATTAATATGTCATTGCATGTATACGGAATATATTGTATGTATGATTAATGTACATAAAGTGTGTGTGATGTGTGCATGTATGTTATAAACTATGTATGTATACGTATTAATAATTAATATGGTGTATGTGTATCACGTATGTATTTACATTTCGTACGAGCATTGTTTATACGTATAATGTGTGTGGATGTTTATGTTAATTATGTGTATGATTATATATGCATGTATGTTAGTATGTTATATTAATTAATGTTTGCATGTGTGTTACACGTATGTGTGTGTGTGCATATGTAGGTACGTATGTATTATCGTATTATTATTATTATTATTATTATTATTATCACATAAGCAGATAATAAAATAAAACTCAAGTGTGCTAGTGTCCAGACCAATATATTACAAAGTCCATTATATATTACAAGACCCAAAATTAAATTTTACAAAGCCATTTCGGTCTAAACCCTAACCCATTGTCCAAAAAACCATAACCCTAATTACATGTTTTTCTCTTGCAGCCGCATGATCTGAGCCGTTGGATCAAGATTTGATCCAACGGCCCAGATCAAATGAAGACCCTCCAGCTGGCGCGCGTGTGATGCACTCCCCAGACTGTTCGTTCTCAAGCGCGCGTGTAGAGCACGCGCTGACTGTTCGGATACCAAGACGCCACGTGGCAAAATATGGTGCAATCCTTCCAGTTTCTAGATCACATCTGAACCATCCATTCTCCATACAATTTCAGCCGTTGGATCAGATCTGATCCAACAACCGAGAACGAGTCTGCCGAAGGACATCACCACCATGCCGCCCTCAACCATCGCATTCAGAACTTGCAAAAGACAAAAAATAATGGATTGTCAATAACCAAATCTATAAAACATGTACTTTATCTTTTTTTTTATCTACCAAAATCATCAGAGAAGAGATATGGGTATAAAACTCAAAATATGTAAGAACATTTGGCAGTGACCAGTTACCAGATCCGAAATAATAACAAAAATTTTTTTCCAGAAGTTTTACTGGAAATCCCTTCCTCTTTTCTTCGCATGCATGGATTAAAAATAAAAAAAGGGAAGCAAAAAAGTTCTTTACCTAAGTCGGTTCATCTCCGTGCCGGCAACAAATCGTTCGTGGTGAGCCTTTCGAAAGGAATGGTCGATTTTGGTTTCAAAACATTTGTTTCTAGTTTAAAATGGAATTTCCATGTTTTTTTTGGAGGCTTTAAAGACTCTTGTTTTGTTTTGGGAGTTTTTTGGGTTGCTTGAAGTGGGAACCTAGGACGGCCGGTCGACCAGACTTCGCCTGAGGCCAACCAAGCATGGCTGACTGCGGTGGCCGAGGAGTTTTTCAGAGGTTTGGGGCTCGGGTTTGAAAGAAAAAAGAGAGAGAAGGGAGTGTTTAATCAGATGGTAAAAAAATGGGGGAAATTTTTTTTTGGCTGGATAAGTGTGATTTATAGGGCCTTATTTTTTTAAATGGTGAAATCACGTAATAAGGACCCCCACATTCTTCAAATTTTTGTTTTAAGCTCGCCCCTTGGTCTAATTGCAGGATAAGTCATTCTTTCTTTTTAAATTCTTTCAATTCGGTCCTAAAATCAAACTAGAATAGTTTCAAAGTGGTAAAATTACCGGCTCAGTCATTCCGTGTTTTGGTTTTTTTCATCCTGAGCTTGCTGCATGGGCTATTTGCATATTCAGTCCTCTCAAGTTTTGATTAGTTTCCAATCTCGTCCCAAAATTAGTTTTTATTTGTTTTAACTTCAGCCACCTTGTCTTCTTTTATGTCATTTCGGTCCGTTTTTATATTTAAAAAAAATTAATGTCATATGTTTTTGTTTATTCACTGTTCCTTTAGCATGTTTATATCACTTATTCTGCTCATATATGATTACTTTTATCATGTTTATTTACGTTTTATTGGTGTTATATTATGTTTTTGTGTTTGGATTTATTCGGTCTTGCTATATGTATGTTTTTTTAGGTGTTGTCTTAGTTTCTTAGTATGTTAGCATGTTTGTGTATACTAACATAAATTTCCATATCCTTTTTTTAGGTTACATGTTAGTGTTTTTTTTACATAATGTATTATTTTTATTTTGATGTGTGCATAAAATATGTCATATGTTAAGTTTTAATGTATTACCACGGTGATGATGTTTCATTAATCTAGCATCATATTATATATGCCATGCACATGTTTTAGTTGTGGCTCGTATTCATGTATCTAGGCATGTTAGATTTAATTAATTAATTTTGAAAGCATGTTTTTCTTTTTTTTCATGTTTATGTGCATACTTTGTTTTTATTATTGTGATATATTATGTTCATGCATTTAATTATTTTGTTTAAATTTTGTAATACTCATATTTTATGTTTTTCAAAATATCATGTCAATGTAAATGGTATGTTTTATGTTTTGTTTTCTAAGATTGCATAACGAGATATTAATTGTCAATGCGGTGCCCTTTTATTCGAGCGTAAACGTGGCCAATATCAAGCGCAGTGATAGTGGTTTATCAGTTTACTCTTGAAAATGGGGCCCTTAAAATCTACTCGCACTTATAACCAATTTTTAATTTAATCGTCACTTTAATCCGGAAAGTCCAATAATAATAAAGCGGTAATTATTAAAGTACCAATTTTGGGCGGTGTGGGGTGCTAATCCTTCCTCATCCGTAACCGACTCCAGAACCCAATGATTTTCAAATCTCTAGTTTTATGGTGTCCGGCCTACCTTAGTGGCCGGTGGCGACTCCATTTTAAATAAAATACGGTTTTTTCTAAAACCCCACAGATATATTTTAAAATACCCGAAAAAACCCCTAACACCTTGAACTCGTTTTTTTAGCGAAAAAAAGGATATCGCTACAGATGACGACTCCGCTGGGGACCATTTTTGTTTTTCAAAAACAAATAAGAGTCAAGCTTTTTCAAAATAATTACCGCTTTACTAATATCGAAAGTTCTGGATTAAAGTGGCTATTAATGTAACATTCAGTTATAACTGTGCGTTTATTTTAACGCATTTAAAACTTGGAATATGAACCCGTCTTTTTTAAGTGAGGGGAAAACGCTAATGCTTTCGTGAGGATATCGTTCCTCCGTATGGGCCTAGCTAGTACCTTCGGGTCTCAAGTACCTTATGCTTTCGTGAGGATATCGTTCCTTCGTAGGGGCGTAAGCGAATAGGTCCCCCTGAATTGAACCCAGTTGAAAGGAGCCTATAATGAGTGATGATCGGGGGCCTTGATACTCTTAGTAGAGGACAACAAGGACAATTCGGGTACCTCCTAGCACCAACACTGCATATAGAGAACATAAAGAAACCCACCTTTTAGAGCCATGCAGATAACCTAGATGTTTTAGACGGGATGTAAATAGGGTTGTTTTGTTTGTTTATCGTATTTGCCCTTTTATTTATGTATTTATTGATTTTAACTGGTACTGGCTTATTTTCTTTTTGATTTTGTTTCATTTGCATATATCATCACATTCGCAATACATAGGGTATTGATTCCCGAGTGGTTTCTCCCATAATAGAGATCGTTCATGATGGACCAAGGGTTCTTTGACCAGGCGATAGAAGGTTCAGTTTCAGAGTTCCATCCCGAGGCTAGCTCGGAGATAGTAGAAGAATGATCGTTCAGAGACTTTAGATCAGATTCGGAAAGCAGTGTCAGTCCTAGTAGTGAGCGAGGTGGGATACAAGAGTTAAAGAAGTAAATGGCCGAGATGATGAACCAGATAAATGCTATGATAAAAGGTAAGCAACCTGTCGAACTTAGAAAAGAATCGATTAAGGATAAGAATGTAGAACAAAATGGTCAGAATGTCAAGATAGACAATACTGTTAAATACGACAAGTTGAATCCTTTTGTGATCAATCTCAAGAAACAGACAGACGGCATATCTGGGGCAGATACCCAGGAAAAAAAGGCAAGACTAGGAGGAGCCCGAGAATTAAATGACGTAAAGAGGCATTGTCCTATACCTATGAGATACACCGAGCTGCTTCCATTGCTTATTGAAAGAAATCTTATCATACCAGTGAAGTCTTTATCAAAGAGATCTCCTTGGCCGAAGGGTTACAACAGTCGTATCTGGTGCAGCTACCACATAAGGGATACGGGTCATCATACTGAGAACTGTGGAGCCCTAAAGAAAAGAGTTCGGGATCTTATCAGGATGGGAGTTTTGGGTTTCGAAGATGGACAACCCTGATTCTACAATGAGCCAGTCATTGCCCGAGGGGCAAAGTCGAAGAAGGATCAATACCCAGTCCAAGGTTTGGGTAACATAGAAGTGGGCCACTCATGTGAGACAAATTCAGGAGTCGAGAGTAAAAGCATCTTAGAAGATGAACTTGCATCTGAGTATGGCCAGCTCGAGCAGGAGAGGTATGATCCGAGCAAAATATCGAAGGGTATACACGACGAGTACCGGAAGTTGCAATTTGAATTCAAGAATGCTGGTCTGGGTGACACCTCTGAAGAATGGGTTAATGGCATGATTCAGTTGAAGAACGATTTGGAACGCTGGAAGCAGAAGTGTAAGAATAGTAAGAATAAAGCCAGATCATTGTCATAGAAGCCGAAAGAAGCTGAGAGCCAACGCGACATCCTCCAAGGTGAATTGGAAAGTAGTCTGGCTATGGACGAGATCCTAAAATAAAGTCTGCAGCAGAAAGGGGAAGAATCTCAAGACCTTCAAATGGAAAACGCAACACTCAGAGAACAGATAGAAAGGCTCAAGACTTCTTTACGCACCAACGAGATTCGTGATGAAGCATACAAGCAGGCCGGGTATGAAAGTTTCAAAGAAGTAACTGTCAAGCTACGAAAGGTTGAGTAGAAAATACATGAGAAAGACCAAGACATGAAGATTGTTATGACTCAAGCGCGACATGTAATACCCCAAAATTTACTAAGTTGATTAAGGGTCATTTAGTACTAAGATAATAGCTTAAAAGCTAACTTACTGACTAAAATGACAAAAATGCGAAAGTTGGGATTTCTTTAATTATGGGTTTTGGAAATGAAATTTCTAAGGTTTAAAGGTCTCATGTGATATATAGTGAATTGAATAAGGTATTCTTAAAGTTTGGTTGAATTCCAAGGAAAATTGGAATGGCAATTGAAGTTTAAAAAGGTAGTGACAAAAATGTAAATTTTGAAACTTTTATGGCTAAAGTATAAACTTTGGAAAAGTTTGGGGACTAAAGTTGTAATTTCCCAAAAGTTAAGGGTTTTTATTTCATAAATAAACAGATCACCTAAGGGTGTGAATCGAATGTAGAATTATTGGTTCGATTTGATACTTCAATTATTGGGAAATCACAGTTAAAGTTTAAGTGGAATATGGATACCCGGATCGAACTGGAAAATTTTGAAATTTTTCCATATGATAGAGAAAGGTTATAAAAGTCATTTCCAATGTTGGAAATATATTTAGTTCGATTCAAGATGAATCCTACAGTTTATTTCTGAGTAAAGGATTATTTATCGGTATATTGGATCGAATAGAAATTTTGGAGATTGATCCAAAAGCTATGGAAAAGTAATAAAATATTATTTTAAGAATATTTTATTATGGTTGGTTGAATTTTAACTAGATTTAGTTAGATTGTAATAGAATGGCAATTTGGAAACAAACTAGTAAATAAAGACTAGTTGGAGGGCAAATTGGTTATTTGGCCCCAATGGCAATTTTGAAATATTTAAAAAGTTATAAGGGTAATTTTGGAAAGAGAAAATGGAAGATTAAATCTTGGCCCTTGATTGATGATAAAATCAATCTCAACCATTGGATAAAAAGGGCAAAATTGTAATTTCACTATTAAATGAATTTAATATTCATTCAATAGATATATGTGTAAAATAATGCTTAAAAGATGAAGATTTTGTTCATATTTTCCAGCAACAAATGTGAGGTCTAGGGAAAGAAAGAGAATTTTTTTCCAGGCTTGATTCAAGCCCCGAAACTCGGTTTTCAGGTAATCTCTTCAACTACAAAGTTGTTCTACTCTTCAAGCTCTATCTTTTGATATCAATAATTCATGGAATCCATGCTTGATTGATGAGAATTTACATGAGAAAGAAATTAGGGTTTATGGATCAAATTGGGGCTTTTGAGATTTTATGATTCCATGATTGAATTCAAGTTGAAATCAAGCTAGTATGATGTTAAAATCATGATATTGAGTTGGGATTTAAGTTTTACATGTTTTGATTATTATGAAGATGATTAGGGTTTATGGATTCAAGTTTAATTTAGGGTTTGTGATGTTGAAATAATGATCTAGTAAGCTTGAATTGTTGTTTGAAAGCAAAAGCCTAAGTTAAATTGTTTAGGGACCATTTCAGCAACTTGAAAAGTTGAAGGACCAAATCTGAATTTTTAGAATTTGGAGTGTATTTGTGTTATTAATGATGTTAGAGATAAGAAAATGAAGTTAGAATGCCAAATTGATGTTGAATTGAATTAGTGACCATTTTGACAATTTGTCAAAGTTAAATGACCAAATCGAAATTGAAGTTTTGTATGGAGGTTAAATCTGATTTTTAGTTGTAATGATGGAATTAAGGTAGTATGTTGAATTGAGGACTAAATTGCAAAGTTAAGAAGCATGAATCCTTATCTTTGCATTTTAGTGACTATTTCGGTAAATAAGGAAAATTAGGGAGAATTATTGTGAATAATTATTTGGTGAAGAATGTGATGAGTTGGTGTTTTAAAGCTAGTGATTGGACTAAATTGAAAAGTAGAGAAGTAAGGAGAAGTTAGTATAAAAGTTGAAGTTGTTTATGGAAGTTGTGTAGAAAAACTGGTTTACTGCAGTAACTTTGAAAATTCACCATAAATTCTACAAAAATGGTTAGAAGGTGAATTTTATACCGATGTAAAGATTTGTTCGTTTAGTTTCGTTTCCAACAAATGGAAACTAATTTCGAGTTCCGAGTAAGAAGATATGAATTTTTAAGTGGTGAAAGGTCAGAAAACAGTATAGCAGGCTGTTCCGAAATTCAATACTGGAAATTGACTTTGAAAATTCGCCATAAATCGTACAGGTTGAATTTGGGCTATTAATTTATATGGTTGAAAATCTTATTGAATCTAGTTTCTTTCAGAACAAACAGAATCGAATTCCGAGTTGGAGATTATTTTATAGAAATATTTCTTGGGAGGTACTGCAAACTACCAGAAAATGAGAATTGATACACTTTCTATCTAAGGTTGATTAGTAAGCTTGAAAAGGGTTAATGGAAGTTCAAATTGGTCACTAAGGACCATAATGAGTTTTTGAACAATACAAGGAAGAAAGGAAAACGTTTGGAAATTTTTATATTCGAATGATTATATTGGACAATATGTCAAAGATATTGTTAGATTGGGATCTAACAAATATTTTACTTATTTGAATTAAGAAGTTAAGTTCGAATCAAGGGAGGTTCGAGGTACGATGAAGGAAAGGATCAAAGAGGACTTAGTGAGGCATACTAATAAATGGCCCAGGTGAGTGCAATGCATACATAACATTATACATGGATGTTTCATACATCACCGGTAGGACTTGCAATGAGTCTACCTGGTTTATATATTGTCATAATAATTATGTCATTGATCATATATTTGACATATTTTAAATGTCAAAGGTTGAAAATAAATGCATTGATCACTAGTTATTGATGATGGTATAATATGAATGTTATTTTGGTTATGAACTGTTAAATGTTGATATATATTGATATATGTTGCCATTGATGACTAAATGATGAAATAAAGCCCAATGTATGATATAGAGGTTCAAAGGTATAGTTGGCTAGCCATAGAGTCATAAACAACTGTATAAATATTCTAAGCACTTCGGTGTAATATTCATAAATACTCATTGAGGGTATACTCATGCAAGGTTTGGGTATACCGGAAACACTTAGGGTGTTAAGCATTACGGTGCAATTTTATTAATACTCAATGAGGGTATACTCATGCAAGGTTTGGGTATACGAAAGCACTTAGGGTGCTAAGCACTACGGTGCAAATGATATACATAATCAAGAAAGGTTGGGTATGGGGGATGACTCGTGTACATATAATCTCTTAATTCGATACCTTGGGCTAAATAAATTGAAAAGAATAAAAAAAAGAAACAAGAAGATAAGCTTAAAAGCTTGCAGATAGAAATGGAAAAAGGTATTGGTAAGCATTGAAAGCTTACGGATGGAAATGACAATGGTATTGGTAAGATCTAATCTTATCACTTTGATATACATATTTACTTATGTTAACGAGCATGTAATAGTAAAGTGATCATATGCATTGTTAATCATTAATATTGATATTATGACTATTGTTGTAATACCCAATATTAGCTTAGTGACTAAAATGCAAGGAATTAAAAGTAGTGGTTTTAGTTCAGTGACTAAAACATAAAATTTTAAAGTTTGGTGGCCAAAGTGAAAAGTTGGGAAAAGTTTAAGGACCAACATAGTAATTTTCCCAATAAAATTTTTTATGGCAAAAATGAATATTTTATCTCGGTATAAGAATTTTGGTGGGAATCGAATTTTTGGTACGAGAATTGTGTGAAAAGCTATAAAGGGAATAAGTTTTGAAAATTTATTCGAATGATTATTCAAACTCAGAAAATTATGAAAATTTTATGGAAGCCTTAGAAAGACTTGAGGAATATGATAATATTGTTTTTGAATGGTTTTTATTCGATTTATATTCGATTCTATGCAGTATTTTGGTAAAATAGGTGAAAATGGCATTTTTGAAGATAAGTTGGTTCATTAAGGGCAAAAAGGTCATTTCACCCTTACTTTATGAATATTATTGATTATTTTGGATAAGAATAAACAAGTATTGAGATATGATTGGTTATAATTCAAGGGTATAATGGTCTTTTGACTATTAAAGAATTATTATTATTTAATTTGGTATATATTATGCCATTTGGCATTAAAATAAGAAAAAAAAAGTTGGAATTTTCTCCCATCTTTCTCTCTTTCCGTGAAGTTCCAAGAAAAGGGGTAAGCAAATTTCAATTCCATTTTTAAGCTTTTTGGATTGGTTTTGGGGTTAAGATAAGAAATAAGAAATTGTTTTTCATCAAATTCTCTATCATTTGGTATAAGTTTTGCATAGTTTCCATGTCTCTAAGTTGAGTTTGGTGATTTGGGTGGATGAAGAACATGATTGAAACTTATGTTTTAATGGTTGTTCATGTTAGAAATAAGCTTATGATGTTGTTTCTATGGTTCAAATGATGGAAATTTCAAGGAAAATGGTTAAGTGACCATTCGGTTAGATTAGGAAATTAGGGGAAATTATGGCAAACTTATTTTGATGATGGAAATGATGAGAATGATGTTATGCAGGCTTGATTTTGTTGTTTTGATGAAGAAATAATCATGTTCTTGAAAGATGGAAAAGTTAGGTTTATGTCAAGTATGGAATTTAGGGACATGATTGAAGAAAGAGTAGTTTATTATGATCATATAAGTTGTTTTGAATGAAAATCCCTAATTATTTTGCATTAGGGACCAAATTATAAATTTTGGAAAGTTTAGGGACTTGGTTGTTAAGCTTGTTTTTGAAGTGTATTGGGTTGAAAAATCGAGTTAAGTGACCTGGATGTGATTTTGAAGTTTATTCTAATTTTGGGACCAATTTGTGAATTTTGGAAAATTCAAGGACCATTATGTTAATTCTTAAAGTTTAGGTCCTAAAGTGTGAATGGTGAGAATTGTAAGGATTTGGCTTGAAAATGATGTTTGGAGGCTTAAAAGTGTCCTTAGGGACTAAAATGTAAATTTTGGGAAAAGTTGGAAATTTAAAGAATAGTTTAAGAAATATTGGTTCGAATATGGAAATTTTATCGGATCAATTTTTGTAAATAATGGATAGTTATTCATTTACTTTCCATTATTTTATATAGATTGGGTATGTTCTAACATATTATTTGAAATGGTATATGTTATCTTCATCTAGATACCGATAAAGATCAAGGTCGTACTAGTAGGCTGGGAAAAGAAAAAGTTCGAGACTAATCGAATAGTAAAAAGGGGCATTACGAGGCTAAGGTGAGTGCATATATGTTTTTAGCATGGTACTTTATTTTAATGATTTACAGATTATAGAAGTATACCATGAATATTATAAAGCATATTGGGGTATGAACTGGTCCAATATAAAATGTTTTACGTGATGTATGTATGAATATTGTGTTATTTGCCTTAAATTGCAGGAATTGTTTTTAAGGTTGCCCTTCGTAATGTAAAAACATACTACCCGATTACGGATTAGGTGATTTAAAGGCATCACCAATCATATAAGTTGGTTTAAAGGCACCATCAACCGTATAAGTTGGTTAGTTGGTTTAAAGGCATCATCAACTGTATAAGTTGGTTAGTTGGTTTAAAGGCACCATCAACCATATTAGACATTCTACGAGTTAATGACACTTGAAGAGTATTATAAAGTTTTTGACACTTCAATGTGTATCATAAAGTTAACGACACTTTAAAGTGTCATATATGTTATAGACACTTTATTGTGTCTGCAAGCAATAAAGAATAGTACTTTTAAAGTACTTAATATTTACCTTGGGCCATATTTTGGTATTACGAAGTATGTATTTTTTTATTTATATAAATATCAGGTTTTTGGAAAGTATCATGCATTATAAAGATTTTATAAATGTTACTTATTTATGCCTCACTAAGTTATACTTAGCGTGTATTTCTGTAATACGCGTAGGTAAACCTGAGTAGGATTGGACGGAGCTGTTGCATCAAATCTTTTGTGAAGACATAAATTTGACAGGTTATTTTCAGTACTTATGACATCCTGGTTTATATGTGAATAGTGACATGTACGAAATAACCTGTTTAATTTCTTAAAAGATAAAACCGGCCTGCTTTGTAATGATTTCGTTTATGTATAATGAATAGTATGTGATATGTATAATTTCTGCGTTTTTATGTTAGAATTTAGTTTTAATGTTATTGTTATCCATAAGTTAATTGAAATTTTGAAATAGCCCTGATTCTTAAGGTAAAATAATTTTTAATTTACTGTGACATTTCCGACTCGTGTTCGGTGTACGAATACGGGAAGGGGGTGTTACAATTGCACTTGAATTTGAATTATTGCCTCACTAAGTAAATACTTAGCGTGCAACTATTTTACACGTAGGAAAGAAGAAATGGTTGGAGTAAGGAGCATATACGGACATCATCAATTAATAGCATGTACATCAGTATCAGTAAGATATCTTTTGATACTATTTGATATTTACTAGTTGGCATGTATATAAAAAGGGTATGCCTGCTCTGATAGAATTTGTATTTTATTTGGTATCTAGATAAATTTTAAATCAGACAGTTTTTAGGCAGTTTTATTAATTATATCAAGACAAATTAAATTGATAAGTTGTTGTCTGAAAATAAACTCAATTTGAAGATGAAAATATTATTTTTAAACTTTACGCGAATAACTAGATTTGTAAATAAAAACTAAATACATTGTAATATTTTTAAAGAAACAAAATTTTACTGAATTACAAATGTAGAGGGTTTTACGAATGTTTTGTGATACCTCTGACTCGTATTCAGTGCTGGATACGAGAAAAGGGGTGTTACATTTATTGGTATCAGAGCTGCAGGTTTAGCCGATTCTCGGCCTAAATGGAAATGGTTTTATGTTAAAAAGAGTATACATGCCACTAGGATATCAATATTACTAATCTGATGTTTTTATGATCTGAATGATGTCGCTCCTTACTAATGTAAATTGGGACGAATTATAAGAAATATTTGAGCCAAGAAAGCGTGATGAACTGGTAAATTAGAAGCTTTGGAAGGAATCAAGAGTAGTAACAATAAGGTTAATAATAACCCTTCGGATAAATTGGAACAAGAAAGGGGCACTGGTACAACAAGAAGTGCCTGTGCCGGATTAAGGAACTGAAAAGTTTAGAAACACCTGAATTGAAAGGAAAAGTAGATTAAGGTCCAGTGATTGTTGATTTATAACTGAATAATCTAAGGATTACACTGGACGGATACCGAGAAATTGGATGAGCTATTTTGTTGCTCCGAGATTTAAGCTAGATTAGAAAACCATTTGAATTTGCTTCATAGCCAGGAATACACATATCAGTTTGAGTTTATAACATCAGGGCTGATAAAGATTGAGATGATTCGAAAATCATAGAAGGTACATCTCATCTTTTTGGATAAACCCGTATTGATGTTGATGGGTCCTAGCTTTACACATTCGTATACAAGTACGAAGTTGAGTGGTGAACGAGATATCCTTTTAGAACCCATTTCAAGTAATATAGCGGTCACGAGTTAGTTGGGTTGTAATGTAAGGGCGAGCTGAACATGTGGAATTACTCGATAAAAACATAAGAAATAGAGTTCCTGATAAACTTAATGGGATTATCTTTTGAGGAGTCTAAGATGATTGTGGGCATGAATTGGTTACCTTCTTATTAGGTCATGATAAATTGTCGTATAAAGTGATTAATATTGAAAAACATGGAAGGCACAAAAATAGTAGCAGTTGATAAAAGGGTAAATCCCTTTTCTAATGTAATTTTAGTTTTTTTATTAAGGAAATTGTTGTTATAAGGTTGTTAAATTTTCTTAGCAAATGCAGTGGATACTCGGCCCGTTGAAGTTAAATTGGAAAATAACTCGTCTGTCCAAAAATATCCGGATGTATTCCCAGATGGATTACTCGAAATTACCTCTAGATTGAGAGGCGGAATTCAAAATAAAGATGTTACCAGGCACTGCGCCTAAATTAATAGCCCCATAGAAAATGGCTTTGACCGAACTTCGAGATTTAAAGGTACAAATTGCAAGGAATGTTAGGTCGATGTTTTATAAAGCCAAGTGTGTCATCTTGGGGGGGAACCAGTGTTAATTGTGAAAAAGAAAGACTAATTTCCATTAGCTCGAGAAGGTAATAGTAAAGAATAGATATCTTCTTTCGAAGACTGATGATCTTTTGATTAGTTAAAAAAATCAAGGAAGAAGAAATTCTAAAGACAACTTTTCGGACTCGGTATGAATACTATGAGTTCGTGATGGTACCTACGACATTTATAAGCCTAATGAACCAAATATTCTAATTTTGCTTGGACCAATTTTTGGTAGAGTTCATTGAATATATTTTGGTCTATTCAAAGGAAAAAGGAAGAATAAGATGCCCATTTTGCATTGTTCTTCAGACCTTTTGAGAAAAGAAGATATATGCTAAATTGTTAAAGTATGAGATTGGTTGTCAAAAGCTGTTTTATTAGTTATGTGGATTGGGCAATGGGAATAAGAATAGACCTTAAGAAAGTACAAATTATAGTTGAATGGAAACCTCTGAAAAATGTTTTAGAGGTTCAGAATTTCTTGATGATCGTCTCCTTATTGACCAAGCTATTGAGGAAAGAAATGTCGTTCAGTTGAACATATCAATGCTAAGAAATCTTTGAGACATTAAAGGAGATCTTAATAGAAGCCACGGTACTAGTACAACCAAAATCGGGTAAAGATTATGTGGTGTATAGCGATGCTTCTTATAACAGTTTGGGATGCGTACTTATGCAAGAAGGAAAAGTAATGGTCTATGCTTGAGACAACTTAAGATATATGAGAGGAATTATCTTACTTAGAATTTGGAGATAGCAATGGTTGTATTTGCTTTAAAAGATATATCATCATTATTTATACAGTGAACGATGCTATATTTATATAGGTTATAAAAGTTTAAAGTATATGCTTACTAAAGAAGAGTTAAACTTGACGTAAAGAAGTTGGATTGAGCTTTTTAAGAATTATGATATGGTCATTGACTATCATCCAGAAAAAAAGCTAATGTGATAGCTGACGCTCTCATTCGAAAGACAATTGTTGCCTTAAGAGCTATGAATGCAAGATTGACATTAAAAGAATATGGTGTTTTGATTGTCAAGTTAAGAATAAAATTTATCATATTGAATTAAATAAGATATCTTTAAAGAAAGGATGATAAATGTTGTCAAGGTGAAAACAAGTGGAAAAAAGTGAAACTGAAAACTTGGAAGTTAGGTTTGATAGATATTTGTATTATCAAGGAAGAATTTCTATCTCAATGATGGAAACTATATGTTGAACCCGAAAGAAAAGATATTTAATATGAAGTTAAGGATAAAGTATTCCTTAAAAGTTTCACCTTGGAAGAAGGTGTTATGGTTTGGACAAAAAGAAAGTTAAGTTCAAAATTTATTGGGCTATAAGAAATTGTGAAAGGAGTTAGTCTGATAGTTAAGCTTAATAGTTAGCTTTATCTTTGGAAATGAAGAAGATTCATAATGTATCGATGCTCTGGAAATATTGATTAGACATCTCACTTGTTGTTACTCCGGAGAAAATAGAGAATCGGTCAGATTTAAGCTATGAAAAATAATTGGTAAAGATCCTAGCACATGGAGTCAAAGAACTAAGAAAACAATACAATCCCGTCTGTCAAAGTTCTTTGACAAAAATCACAAGGTTAAAGAAACAATTTGAGAGAAATAAGAAGAAAATATAAGAAAATAGTTTTCTCACCTTTTGAACCAGGTGCGTGTTGAAAATTCGAGGACGAATTTTCTTAAGGGGGAGAGAATTGTAATACCCCAAAATTTACTAAGTTGATTAAGGGTCATTTAGTACTAAGATAATAGCTTAAAAGCTAACTTACTGACTAAAATGACAAAAATGCGAAAGTTGGGATTTCTTTAGTTATGGGTTTTATAAAAGAAATTTCTAAGGTTTAAAGGTCTCATGTGATATATAGTGAATTGAATAAGGTATTCTTAAAGTTTGGTTGAATTCCAAGGAAAATTGGAATGGGAATTGAAGTTTAAAAAGGTAGTGACAAAAATGTAAATTTTGAAACTTTTATGGCTAAAGTATAAACTTTGGAAAAGTTTGGGGACTAAAGTTGTAATTTCCCAAAAGTTAAGGGTTTTTATTTCATAAATAAACAGATCACCTAAGGGTGTGAATCGAATGCAGAATTATTGGTTTGATCTGATACTTCGATTATTGGGAAAATCGCAATTAAAGTTTAAGTGGAATTCGGATACCCGGACTGAACTGGAAAATTTTGAAATTTTGCCATATGATAGAGAAAGGTTATAAAAGTCATTTCCAAGTGTTGGAAATATTTTTAGTTCGATTCAAGATGAATCCTACAGTTTATTTCTGAGTAAAGGATTATTTATCGGTATATTGGATCGAATAGAAATTTTGGAGACTGATCCAAAAGCTATGGAAAAGTCATAAAATATTATTTTAAGAATATTTTATTAGGGTTGGTTGAATTTTAACTAGATTTAGTTAGATTGTAATGGAATGGCAATTTGGAAACAAACTAGTAAATAAAGACTAGTTGGAGGGCAAATTGGTTATTTGGCCCCAATGGCAATTTTGAAATATTTAAAAAGTTATAAGGGTAAATTTGGAAAGAGAAAATGGAAGATTAAATCTTGGCCCTTGATTGATGATAAAATCAATCTCAACCATTGGATAAAAAGGGTAAAATTGTAATTTCACTATTAAATGAATTTAATATTCATTTAATAGATATATGTGTAAAATAATGGTTAAAAGATGAAGATTTTGTTCATATTTTCCAGCAACAAATGTGAGGTTTAGGGAAAGAAAGAGAATTTTTTTCCAGGCTCGATTCAAGCCCCGAAACTGAGTTTTCAGGTAATCTCTTTAACTACAAAGTTGTTCTACTCTTCAAGCTCTATCTTTTGATATCAATAATTCATGGAATCCATGCTTGATTGATGAGAATTTACATGAGAAAGAAATTAGGGTTTATGGATCAAATTGGGGCTTTTGAGATTTTATGATTCCATGATTGAATTCAAGTTGAAATCAAGCTAGTATGATGTTAAAATCATGATATTGAGTTGGGATTTAAGTTTTACATGTTTTGATTATTATGAAGATGATTAGGGTTTATGGATTCAAGTTTAATTTAGGGTTTGTGATGTTGAAATAATGATCTAGTAAGCTTGAATTGTTGTTTGAAAGCAAAAGCCTAAGTTAAATTATGTAGGGACCATTTCAGCAACTTGAAAAGTTGAAGGACCAAATCTGAATTTTTAGAATTTGGAGTGTATTTGTGTTATTAATGATGTTAGAGATAAGAAAATGAAGTTAGAAGGCCAAATTGATGTTGAATTGAATTAGTGATCATTTTGACAATTTGTCAAAGTTAAATGACCAAATCGAAATTGAAGTTTTGTATGGAGGTTAAATCTGATTTTTAGTTGTAATGATGGAATTAAGGTAGTATGTTGAATTGAGGACTAAATTGCAAAGTTAAGAAGCATGAATCCTTATCTTTGCATTTTAGTGACTATTTCGGTAAATAAGGAAAATTAGGGAGAATTATTGTGGATAATTATTTGGTGAAGAATGTGATGAGTTGGTGGTTTAAAGCTAGTGATTGGACTAAATTGAAAAGTAGAGAAGTAAGGAGAAGTTAGTATAAAAGTTGAAGTTGTTTATGGAAGTTGTGTAGAAAAACTGGTTTACGGCAGTAACTTTGAAAATTCACCATAAATTCTACAAAAATGGTTAGAAGGTGAATTTTATATCGATGTAAAGATTTGTTCGTCTAGTTTCTTTTCCAACAAATAGAAACTAATTTTGAGTTCCGAGTAAGAAGATATGAATTTTTAAGTGGTGAAAGGTCAGAAAACAATATAGCAGGCTGTTCCAAAATTCAATACTGGAAATTGACTTTGAAAATTCGCCATAAATCGTACAGGTTGAATTTGGGCTATTGATTTATATGGTTGAAAATCTTATTGAATCTAGTTTCTTTCAGAACAAACAGAATGGAATTCCAAGTTGTAGATTATTTTATAGAAATGTTTCTTGGGAGGTACTGCAAACTACCAGAAAATGAGAATTGATACACTTTGTATCTAAGTTGAAAAGGGTTAATGGAAGTTCAAATTGGTAACTAAGGAACATAATGAGTTTTTGAACAATACAAGGAAGAAAGGAAAACGTTTGGAAATTTTTATATTCGAATGATTATATTGGACAATATGTCAAAGATATTGTTAGATTGGGATCTAACAAATATTTTACTTATTTGAATTATGAAGTTAAGTTCGAATCAAGGGAGGTTCGAGGTACGATGAAGGAAAGGATCAAAGAGGACTTAGTGAGGCATACTAATAAATGGCCCAGGTGAGTGCAATGCATACATAACATTATACATGGATGTTTCATACATCACCGGTAGGACTTGCGATGAGTTTACCTGGTTTATATATTGTCATAATAATTATGTCTTTGATCATATATTTGACATATTTTAAATATGTCAAAGGCTGAAAATAAATGCATTGATCACTAGTTATTGATGATGGTATAATATGAATGTTATTTTGGTTATGAACTGTTAAATGTTGATATATATTGATATATGTTGCCATTGATGACTAAATGATGAAATAAAGCCCAATGTATGATATAGAGGTTCAAAGGTATAGTTGGCTAGACATAGAGTCATAAACAGTTGTATAAATATTCTAAGCACTTCGGTGCAATATTCATAAATACTCATTGAGGGTATACTCATGCAAGGTTTGGGTATAGGGAAACACTTAGGGTGTTAAGCACTACGGTGCAATTTTGTTAATACTCAATGAGGGTATACTCATGCAAGGTTTGGGTATACGGAAGCACTTAGGGTGCTAAGCACTAAGGTGCAAATAATACACATACTCAAGAAAGGTTGGGTATGGGGGTGACTCGTGTACATAGAATCTCTTAATTTGATACCTTGGGCTAAATAAATTGAAAAGAATAAAAAAAAGAAACAGGAAGATAAGCTTGAAAGCTTGCAGATAAAAATGGAAAAAAGTATTGGTAAGAATTGAAAGCTTACGGATGGAAATGACAATGGTATTGGTAAGATCTAATCTTATCACTTTGATAACATATTTATTTATGTTAACGAGCATGTAATAGTAAAATGGTCATATGCATTGTTAATCATTAATATTGATATTAAGACTATTGCACTTGAATTTGAATTATTGCCTCACTAAGTAAATACTTAGCGTGTAACTGTTTTACACGTAGGAAAGAAGAAATGGTTGGAGTAAAGAGCATATACGAACATCATCAATTAATAACAGGTACATCAGTATCAGTAAGATATCTTTTGATATTGTTTGATATTTACTAGTTGGCATGTATATTAAAAGGGTATGCCCGCTCTGATAGAATTTGTATTTTATTTGGTATCTGGATGAATTTTAAATCAGGCAGTTTTTAGGCAGTTTTATTAATTATATCAAGACAAATTAAATTGATAAGTTGCTGCCTGAAAATAAACTCAATTTGAAGATGAAAATATTATTTTTAAACTTTACGCGAATAACTAGATTTGTAAATAAAAACTATATACATTGTAATATTTTTAAAGAAACAAAATTTTACCTAATTACAAATATATAGGGTTTTACGAATGTTTTGTGATACCTTTGACTCGTATTCAGTGTTGGATATAGGAAAAGGGGTGTTACACGACAAGTGGCCCAACAAGTAGCGACTTAGCTGATGCAGCAATGCCGATAAGCCAGAATATGGATCCAGCGTTGGACCGCAAAGGAAAGCTAACGAGACTATTGCATAAGGTCAAGAAATTAGGTGCTAGAGCTCACCGCTATCTGTAAAATCCTAATACATGATGTAATGAAGCTTTTGGTCTGATTGAAAGATGTTCTATAGGGACAAATCACTTGTGGAATCACTACATGTATTTGCATACATTCTTACATTGCATCATGGCATTTACATCATTATACATGCATTCATCAATTTTTGCAATAATATTGATAGTGTAAATATTGTGGCAGTGTGAGACTAAAATATAAGCCGCAGCCATTCCGCATCCATACTTTACTCGGTTCCAAAGCAAACTAATGGAGGACAGAATAGTCAGTTTGGAAAAAGGGCAGAAAGATTTGGAAGTACGTTTCGATGAAGCCAAACAGAGCCTCAGTGAGCAGATAGCTCAATCGCAAGTTGCGATAGTATCTGACATAACGACATTGCTGGCAAAAAGCCTTGGGGAAGAAAATGTTAAAGACGAAGTCGCCCAGTAGCTAGAATGTACCGCATCTCGTAGCAAGGTTCAACCAAAGACGCCTAGTCCGGCAAGAAGAATATACATTGACCCTTCAGGGGTATCTGTTAGTCATCAAGCAGAGGCATCCGAAAGCCAACCCGTGGACATAGGGGCATTCTACGAAGAAGGGGTACCAGATCTGGACTTGGTCGAGAAAATTAGAAATGAAGTGGAAAAGAAATGTGAAGAAAGGTTTCGTCTTATGGAGGAAAAATTCAAAGCCATACAGACTGTAGAGGAACCAGGGAATGACGTCAGTGATCTGAGCCTAGTATCCGACCTTGTTCTACCGCCGAAGTTCAAGACCCCTGATTTCGATAAGTATGATGGAACTTTGTGTCCTTCCACGCATATTACCATGTATTACCAGAAGATGGTTGTTTTTGCAAAAGATGAAAAGCTTTTAATCCATTGCTTCCAGGATAGTCTGACTGGGGCAGCCATCCGGTGGTACAATCAATTGAGTCAGGCAGATATCAAGTCCTAGAAGGATCTTTCAAAAGCCTTCACAGAACAGTACAAGCATATAACAGATTTGACCCTAAATCGATTCGTACTGCAAGGTTTAAAGCAAAAGCCTGATGAGAGTTTTCGTCAGTATGCTCAACAATGGCGAGATGTGGCATCTCAGGTTCAACTCCTGATTCAAGAAAGTGAAATTACCCCCGTGATTGTGGATACTTTGAAGGGAGTGTTGTATGATCTTCTGGTAAGCCACTATGCCGACAACTTTGTAGATTTAGTCATGGTTGGAGAGCGCATTGAAGATGCAGTTAAGAAGCGGAAGATAAAAGATCCATATAGTACAGTTCCTCAAAAGAAAGAAGATTCTCATGTTCATATGGTGAGTGCTCGCCCAATCAGTCAGCCAGGGTCGTCCTCGTAATCAGTCTTCACGATAAGTAAAACCTGCAAAGGAATTCCATCCCATTCCTATGACCTACACTTAGTTACTTCCGATGCTTATCGAAAAGAAGCTGCTAGCCCCTATCCAATCCAAGCCAGAAGATCCTCCATATCCGGCGGGGTATGTGATTACCATTTGGGGAGTACAGGCCACACAATTGAAAATTGTGGAGCTCTGAAAAATAAGGACCAAAGTTTGAACGAAGCCGGTCATCTGAAGTTTTAAGGACAATAACATACATGAATTTTTGGGAGGTGCTAACTTCCCAATTAGATGTTTAACTAGATTTCATGCTTTTCAAAGGTAATGCGAAGTCAACTTTACTATTTTAGGCCCGAAAAGTAGTAAAGACATTTTGTAGGGGCATATGTCTTGTAAAAGAAAAGTTCTTTCGCATATCATTTTTGTGCATGTTTAGCAAGCGATTTTCATTCTTTGATTCGTTAAAACATTTCACTCATCGGTAGGGGTTAATTTTTGTTTTTCCATGTGCATACTCATATTTTTGTAAAAAATACATGTATCCGGCTATTGTGTCCCTGTATATAAATTGCATGAGGGATATCATTTTATCCTAGGTTATTGGTTTTGAGCAACCTGCATCACTGGAAATCAAAAGCTGCGGCGAAGACGAATTTGTAATTGCCTTCCGAGTTATTTTGGTCAATCGTTAATGACCCCACTTAAGCATAATTTACTGTACTTAAAAAAGGGCATCTCCCATGTTTAAAATAAATGAGAGAAGAAATCCTAAGTAAAAGCACTCCAATGTTCGAAGCCTGGTAATAGGCACATTCAAAGCTTGGTAATAGGCATGTTTGAAGTCTTGGATAAGAATGTGGCAACTTTGGGGCACTCCTCTAAAGCGATAAGATGGCAATGCACCATCTAACATAGAAAAAAGAAGAGAAGAATAAGGAAAAAAATAAAAAAAGAGAGAGAAGAAAAATCGCTTCATGAGTGATGGTAATATTTTCGTCTCATGACAATGCTAAGTAACTCGAGGTATTGTTGTTTACTCCATCATTATTCTCGAGCCAAAAGAATGTGATGAGTTGAATTCCCCAAACATAAAGAAAATAAGCCAAAAATGATAATTTAGAATTGAGGCTTATCTGATAGGGTCCTAACCCAGCCAAAAAAACACACACACAAAATAACTCGAAATGTATTTCACATTTTCATATAACAATTCAGCTTTTGAGGTCCCCTATATACAGGATACGCTTGGGGGCAATCGTCGGTAAGTTGTCTCAATGTCGTTTTTGCACTTGATACTCAGGGTAAACGATTTGACGTATCACTATGGCTTTCAAGATTTTTTGATCAAGCATTAGCAAAAAAAGTGTTTGTTTTTTTCAAAATTTTGTTGTTCATTTCAAAATCCAATTTCTTTTCAGAGGATACACGGCAATTTGCCTATTTACATCTTTTTTTTAAGATTTAAAGCCTAGAGACATAGATTCGGTTCTCCTTAGAATACTTCTTTTAAGCTCAAAGACATAAATTGAACTCAGAGATGGGTTTGGGGGAGTTAGGGCATTTTAGCTCACCCCGAAGTTAAGACAGATAGAGACTTTGCATGATGGGTCAAAGACAAGAAAGAATCCGAGTCCAAAATTAGTGGGGCACCATTGCCCGTGAAACAACATAAATAGTTATAGGAATTCAAGTCAGAATAGACTCGGGATGTCGATGGTTCGAAAGATTTTGATTAATGAAGAAGACAAAAGACTGTCTTGAGTAAAGAGATGATGTGGACCAAGGTCACTTGACTTGAAAGGTTGAACAAGGAATGAGCAACAAATTTTCGGGGGCGAAAGCTGTTGGAGCATCAGAATGATTAATGGTTGTAGTCACATGACGAAGCCTACCTAACCAGCAAGTGGTGACTTGAGTACTAAGATGTCTGTGAAGATTGTGACAGGGTTTCATGCATCATTGCATCTTTATGAGTCTACATGAATAGGTTGCACCTTCGCATCCCAACAATCGCGAGAATAGCATTTTACATGAACGTGTGCATCTTTACCTCATAAGGTATGCTCATGTATCATCCTTAATTGGAAAACATTCATATAGGAAGACGGACTGATAGTTTCCAAGAAGATGACTTCAACAAAGACTTCGTGCACCTCTGCATCGATCCAAAAGACACGCGCTTGGTTGTCGCCTTCCCTGAAAAAAAAAGAAAAATAGGGAAAAGAAAGAAGATCGGTTGACCAGAGAAAATATTAACATTTTCGAGCCGCCGCTCTGACGAATTTCTAGATGGATAAAGCCAAGGTATCACTTAAGGTTTTTCTTAAAAACCAAACTTTCTAATAACCTCCTTTCATAATGATGCTTTTCTTAAAATCAACTTCTTTAGTTGGATCCTTGCTTAAGGATGTACTTAAAATCGACTTCTTTAGTTGGATCCTTTCATAAGGATGTTTACCCCAGAAGAAGAAGAAAAACCAAGAAAGCAAAAAAAAGAAAAAAAGAAAAAAAAGAGAAAAAGAAAAAAAAAGAAAAAAGAGAGAAGAGAGAAGAAAAAAACAAAACAAAAAAACAAAACAAAAAAAAGGGAGGAAGAAGAAGAAAGAAGAAGAAAGATTGATTAGAGAAAAATATCACTAGATGTTCGAGCTGTCTCCTTGGGTGGATTCCTCGTGATGTCTAGACGGTTTTGCTTAAAATCAGATTCAATCTTTTCTTAAGGATATTTTTCTAAAAATTAATTTCTTAATTTATCCTTCCATAAGGTTTTTTTTCTTAAAATTAAATTTCTTAATTCAATCCTTTCTTAAGGATATTTTTCTAAAAATTAATTCCTTAATTTATCCTTCCATAAGGATGTTTTTCTTAAAATTAAATTTCTTAATTCAATCATTTCTTAAGGACATTTTTCTAAAAATTAATTCTTTAATCTATCCTTTCATAAGAATATTTTTCTTAAAATCAACTTCTTAGTTTAATCCTTTCGTAAGGATCGTCTTTCTTAAGATCAAGATTGCTAAATTCAGGTGCATACCGCTCGAGGACCCGAAGGAAGAACGAAGAGTTCTAGAAGAACACGTGATTTCGAAGCTAAAAACAGGGAAGTCAGATAAAATGAGTGCTTTGGTATTTGCTTTGTTCTCGTTTCACATGAACAAGCAAAGAGGGGCAACTGTAATCACTCATTTTTGTCCGGTGTATAAATATTGTATTAATGTATTGGTTTAATAATTAATATGTCATTGCATGTATACGTAATATATTGTATGTATGATTAATGCACGTAAAGTGTGTGTGATGAGTGCATGTATGTTATAAACTATGTATGTATACGTATTAATAATTAATATGGTGTATGTGTATCACGTATGTATTTACATTTTGTACGAGCATTGTTTATACGTATAATGTGTGTGGATGTTTATGTTAATTATGTGTATGATTATATATGCATGTATGTTAGTATGTTATATTAATTAATGTTTGCATGTGTGTTACACGTATGTGTGTGTGTGTGCATATGTACGTACGTATGTATTATGTATTATTATTATTATCACATAAGCAGATAATAAAATAAAACTCAAGTCTTTTAGTGTCCAGTCCAATATATTACAAAGTCCATTATATATTACAAGACCCAAAATTAAATTTTACAAAGCCCATTTCAGTCCAAACCTTAACCCATTGTCCAAAAAAACCATAACCCTAATTACATGTTTTTCTCTTGCAGTTGAATGATCTGAGCCGTTGGATCAAGATTTGATCCAATGGCCCAGATCAAATGAAGACCCTCCAGCTGGCGCGCGTGTGATGCACTCCCCGAACTGTTCGTTCTCACGCGTGCGTGTAGAGCACGCGTTGACTGTTCGGATACCAAGATGCCATGTGGCAAAATCTAGTGCAATCTTTCCAGTTTCCAGATCACATCTGAACCATCCATTCTCCATGCAATCTCAGCCGTTGGATCAGATCTGATCCAACGGCCAAGAATGAGTCTACCGAAGGACATCACCACCATGCTGCCTCCACCATGCCGCCCTCAACCACCGCGTTCAAAACGTGCAAAAGACAGAAAACAATGGATTGTCAGTAACCAAATCTGCAAAACATGTACTTTATCTTTTTTTTATCTACCAAAATCATCAAAGAAGAGATATTGATATAAAACTCAAAATATGTAAGAACATTTGGCAGTGACCAGTTACCAGATCCGAAATAATAACAAAAAAAATTTCCAGAAGTTTTACTGGTAATTCCTTCCTCTTTTCTTCGCTTGCATGGATTAAAAATAAAAAAATGGAAGCAAAAAAGTTCTTTACCTAAGCCGATTCATCTCTGTGCCGGCAACAAACCGTTCATGGTGAGCCTTTCGAAAGGAAGGGCTGGTTTTGGTTTCGAAACATTTGTTTCTAGTTTAAAAAAAGGGTTTCCATAGTTTTTTTGGAGGCTTTAAAGACTCTTGTTTCGTTTTGGGAGTTTTTGGGGCTGCCAGAAGTGGGAACCTAGGACGGCTAGAGGCGGCCGGTCGGCCAGACCTCGCCTGAGGCCAACCAGGCATGGCTGACTGCGTTGGCCGTGGAGTTTTTCAGAGGTTTGGGGCTCGGGTTTGAAAGAAAAAAAGAGAGAAGTGACTGTTTAATTAGAGGGTAAAAAAATGGGGGGAAATTTTTTTTGGTTGGATAAGTGTGATTTATAGGGTTTTGTTTTTTTAAAAATGGTGAAATCACGTAATAAGGACCCTTGCATTCTTCAAAATTTTGTTTTAAGCTCGCCCCTTGGTCTAATTGCAGGATAAGTCCTCTTTTCTTTTTAAATTCTTTCAATTCGGTCCTAAAATCAAACTGGATCGGTTTCAAAGTGGTAAAATTACCAGCTCAGTCATTCCGTGTTTTGGTTTTTTTCATCCTGAGCTTGCCGCATGGGTTATTTGCATATTCAGTCCTCTCAAGTTTTGATTAGTTTCCAATCTCGTCCCAAAATCAATTTTTATTTGTTTTAAATTCAGTCACCTTGTCTTCTTTTATGTCATTTCGGTCTATTTTTATATTTTAAAAAAATTAATGTCATATGTTTTTGTTTATTCATTGTTCCTTTAGCATGTTTATATCACTTATTCTACTCATGTATGATTACTTTTATCATGTTTATTTACGTTTTATTGGTGTTGTATTATGCTTTTGTGTTTGGATTTATTCGGTCTTGTTATATGTATGTTTGTTTTAGGTGTTGTCTTAGTTTCTTAGTATGTTAGCATGTTTGTGTATACTAACATAAATTTCCATATCTTTTTTTAGGTTACATGTTAGTGTGTGTTTTACATAATGTATTGTTTTTATTTTGATGTGTGCATAAAATATGTCATATGTTAAGTTTTAATGTATTCCCATGGTGATGATGTTTCATTAATCTAGCATCATATTATATATGTCATGCACGTATTTTAGTTGTGGCTCGTATTCATGTATCTAGGCATGTTAGATTTAATTAATTAATTTTAAATGCATGTTTTTCTTTTTTTTCATGTTTATGTGCATACTTTGTTTTTATTATTGTGATATATTATATTCATACATTTAATTATTTTGTTTAAATTTTGTAATACTCATATTTTATGTTTTTCAAAATATCATGTCAATGTAAATGGTATGTTTTATGTTTTATTTTCTAAGATTGCATAACGAGATATTAATTGTCAATGCGGTGCCCTTTTATTTGAGCGTAAACGTAACCAGTATCAAACTAATGATAGTGGTTTATCAGTTTACTCTCGAATAATAGGGCCCTTAAAATCTACTCGCACTTATAACCAAATTTAAATTTAATCGTCACTTTAATCCGAAAAGTCCAATAATAATAAAGTGGTAATTATTAAAGTACCAATTTTGGGTGGTGTGGGTGCTAATCCTTCCCCATCCGTAACCGACTCCCGAACCCAATAATTTTTAAATCTCTAGTTTTATGGTGTCCGGCCTACCTTAGTGGCCGGTGGCGACTCCATTTTAAATAAAATACGATTTTTTTAAAACTCCACAAATATATTTTAAAATACTCGAAAAACTCATAACACCTTGAAACTCGTTTTTTAGCGAAAAATGGATATTGCTACAATATTAATTGATATAACGGGATGAGACGTTTAAACTCTTTAACATAAGAAAACAGATTTTTTTTCAGACATGGGAAGAAGTGGGTGCAAACTAAAACTCAGGTTTGGCTTACAACTAAAAGTATTCAATGCATGTTTAGAAATAGAGTATAAAAACATCAATAAAAACGAGATATACAAGTTGATCATTCAGATCCGTCTGAATCACTATATGTTTGTGTACCCCAAGATTTTGAAACATCCGAATGTTCTTCGTCATCACATTCCCAAGAAATTGGACGTGTTGCGCCGGAGAAGTCATGGAAACTGACAAGTCCCTGACTGACACCATAACTGGCAGTAACAACTCTGCACGCATTCACGGCCATGGCTGAACATCCGATCTTGGAAATTCCGAGCTCTGGACGATTGCAGAGCAAAGAGTTTGTTTGTTTGCCAGTGTCAATCTCCCAAGCATTAACAAAATCATCCCTCAGCCCTCCGGTAACTATTTTGTATGGATCCATATGTAATAATGTCACCGAACCCGTATGACCATCTAACTCGGTAACTGGTTTCGGTTTTGATGGCTCCTGGCTTCTCCTGATATCCCAAAGCATTGCTCTGTGAACCCAATGCAGGATTTTGAATATTATTTTTGAAAATGGAGGCTAAACGATCTTAAGACCGGATTGAAACCGGTTTAGAAAACAATTCTTTTAACAATGCGAACATGGATAAAGTTATACGTAAAATGTCAGCTAGCGGTTATCTTGAGGAGATGGAAAGACCTTCTCATTCGAGCTTTTGTTAACTACCAAACAATGGCACCGTTATAAAAGGGAAAATGAAAGCTGCGGATTCATAATCAGAGAAAAAGGTCTTACTTGCCAAGTCCACCGGTGCAGATTAGAGATTTGGAGGGAACAACTGTGAAGGAGAATAGTTTTGGTTGATATACTGCTACGGTGTTAACCTTTTGCATTGTCCTTAAATCAACCGCAACAACAGAAGAACCAGCAGCAATATAAAGCAAGGCTTCGTCGCATTTCATGTCCAGAGGAGCACCAGGCACAGAAGTCATTCCCACACAACAAGAAGAACAAATAGCCGATGTAGTTGTATCCCAAACTCTCACCTGTGAACCGCAATATGGTCAAATAGTATTCAACTGTTGAGAAATCTACGAGTATAAACATGAAAAGTAAAACTCAGGTGATGTTAAGAAGCGAATGGTCAAGAACAAAGGCGAAAACGATACCTTGGAATCCATTGACATGGTTACCAAAAGAGAAGGTTTGTACCTGGAAAATGATGGGCAAATCAAACATACAGAATATAAAGCTCGAACTTTGTAATGTTTGTTTTAAGTTTGAACAAACAAAGGAGGGGGGGACCCCTTCTTAAAGAAACAGATTCTTACCCGGCAACTGACATCAATGAGACAGGTTTCTGATGCCCATAAAGTGTAGCCTTTAAAGCTTGTTGGCCACGTTTTCCGCTAGAGCTAAGGGACCAGAGACGAACAGTGCCATCTTCCCCACCACTTGCCAATACTTTGACACCACCATCACCTAATAATTTATCAGACAAGGTGGAAACGGCACCATTATGACCTCTAAAGCACCGTTGACAAGCACCCTACAAGCAAAGCATGCAACCAGGACATTCAACCAGAACAGAGCATAGAAAGATAGGCTTACATCCTATTCATAATACAAGCACAAGTAATGATAACAATGAACGACAAACAGAAATTGCATGCATAGGCTCCTACTCAAGGCAATGCAACAAATAAATCGAGCTAATACAGCTCTGTTCAAACGGAAAAAGCAAGGGAGTGTTCAGGATAATACCTTCCACCACAGACGAATTGAGCGGTCACAACTTGACGTTACCAAAACATTTTCTTCTCGTTGAATCTCACTTCGAACTAAAGAAGTTTCACTAAGCGGAAACAATCTGCAGAACAATTATAAAGGGCATATTAAACATTTATATACGAGCATACCCGGTTTCGATGCCTAGTGACCATGAAATACTTCTTATGTGATTAAGTATGCCAAACTCAAAAATAAAAATAAAAAATGTCAGCAAGTACATCAAAACCAGGTGTGCCAATATGGATCTGATAGGAGCAGAATTTTCAAAGAAAGGAAGATGATAGAAAACAGAACAAAAGGATTTTATTAAATGTAGTAATGAATAATCTTTAACACTATTACAATCAATAAACTTGAGAATCAAAATAATAATATTAATCAAAAACAACCTGCAACTACGAACAAATCCTAGCATATTTATAATAAATAGACTGAACTGTTATTTGCTGGAAAACAAAGCTAAAGTCCTAAAATTAGGGAATAATATAAACATGGCAGAACTGGTAGTTGTGGACTGGGAACATGGAGGGCAGTTAAGGTGGGACTCAGCTCCTCTTTAGGATCATGTAGATTATGTAGGCCAAATAATTGGGACTTTGCTGGGTAGTGGAACTAGTGGAACCGTATCAGCATCCCACTTCGAACTAAATAAGATTCATTTTGCGGAAACAATCTGCAGAGCAGCATACCAAAGGAACTCTAACTACTGCATGTTGGCATGCCCAATTCCAATGCCTAGCGTACATGAAATACTCCTCAAGTAAAATGTCAGAAGTAAATCAATAGATTACAGCCAAGAAAACATGTTCCCTATTGTAAATGCAATGCCACTTATTCTACAAGGACACCCATCAAATATTTCTCACCTCATGCATGTAATTCTTGCATTATGATCACTCATTCTAGCAAGCGATTCTCCACTCAAAAAGCTGTCGGTTTTCATCATTCTTATGATAGAACCCTAGGCAAACAAACTTAAGTAAGCTTTGGAATGGTGCTCAAATGTAAAGCATCATAGAGTTAAAAAAACATGAAAAAGAAGCTAAATGGACATACTTGAGAAAAGATTATATCATTCTTATCAAGAACTATATGATCTAAAGGCCTTGCTTCAGTATATAAATCGAGAACGAAAGGATCAGCAAATTTGAATTGATGCAACGCCGTACGCCAATCCAAATAAGCCTTCCTTACTCCTGATGAAGAGCTAGAGAGCATTTCTAGCGGCCAGCGCTGCCTAATACATCCAAATACAAAATAATGAATGAATAAATAAAAATTCACCGATTCTTTTTTTTTAAATTCAATCTATTTTTCAATCAAAATTTACTAAGATATAAAGAAAATGAAATTCGAGCATGCAAACAATTAACTAAATAAAATTTCAGCTTTTAAATTCGAATCCTAAAAAGGAATAACAGTGTCGTTTTAAATCGAATTATATAAACATTTCCGAGAAAAGGAACCTGAAGCGGTGGAGCCAAATAGAGTCGGAACAAGCGATCTTTTTCAGAAATTTGGAGGTCATGGCCAGATTTGAAAGGTCTTGAAGGCTAAGATAGGTGGCGCAACTAGCCAACGAATCTTCGTCCAAATCAGTGATCTTTGTCGTCGTCGCCTCTGTTGTTGCCGCGCGCGGCTGCGAAGCTGCTGGCTCCGCCATTTTTCCTTTTTTTTTTCTTCCTAATTTTTAAGGGTTCAAAATTTGGAAAAAGAAAAAATAGATAGAATTTTGGGCAATTCTCAACTCCACAGTAATGTTGTTTTTCTAATGTCAAAATAAGAAGGTTTAATTGAAAAAAAAAATCAAATTATACTTTTATTTTCTTTTACGTATCCAATGACACATGACACGTGGTTTAATATTTTAGTTCCATTTAATTTTTATAAAAAATAAAAAATAATTTTCTCAAAATATCTCAAATTTTTCATTTTTTACCAAAACTCTTAAATCCTCAAATCTTTAAATTCATCTTATGTGTCGAATCGACCGCCACTATTCATTTTTTATTATCGAACTCTATTACTAATTATCTCACTCTTTCCTAATTACAAATCGGCTGATAAAAGGAAGGTATTTCATTGCTACATGGTAGAAAATTTTGAGTTTAGAGATTTTGGACTGTTTTTAAAAAAATGAGATTTTTTAAAAATTAGGTCTTTAGTTTTTTTTTAAAAAAAATCAGTCACGTATCAAACAATGATTAGATGATAATTTTTTTTTAAAGCATCAACATTAATATATTAACGGAATGAAACATTAAACCTCAAGAAATATATTTTTAATAGAAAAACGTTAAACATCTATTTTAAAAAAAAATAGACATCTAAACCAATATATATATATATATAATTCGAGCACTTTTATTTCAATTACGTCAAATAAAAAATAGCGTAAACTAACCAATAAATGTTGGGTGCATTGATAAGACACATTGCACTCCCAAGTAGAGATGCGAGTTTAAACTTTGAAAATGGCATTGTTGGGAGGGGCAGCCTCGCACCTCGAACATGAACAGTAAGACGAACATACATATTAAAAAATAGCGTAAACTACAAGCATATGATTAACATTACAATTACACATTTAACCCACAATGTTTACATATTTTTATCAATTAGATATATAATTATAAAAAATAACCTTTAATGTTTTCATATCTTTTCATGGCATTATCAATGTCATCAAATCCCGCAACCCAAATGTCCAATTTTATCATCTTACTTTCCTTCAGGAAAGGCTAAGGTGCGACACCCTTAGGGTGCGGTTAAAATGTGGTTAATATATTTTTTTATCATTTTAGTAAAAATTTATGTAGGACTGAATAATAATTTAGATAAAACTGAATTTCTTACTAATTGGGTAAAAATTTATATTATAACACAAATTCTTACAAATTGGGTAATAATTTAAGTAGAATCGAAATTCTTACCAACCAAAATATCATGTTATAACTTAAACTCTTACCAATTGGGTAAGAATTTAAGTTAAATTTTACTTTAGATAAAAATTTGTGTAGGAGTCCGCCTTAATTTAACCGCACCCTAATGTGTCTCACGGTAGAACAACCCATATTCCTTCTAATCAAACAAAACTCAAAACTAAAAGCAGCTTTTTGAAATCTTCAAACTTTTAACCCTTATTTTCAGGACATTATCAAGGAATTTGTTTTCTTTACTGTTGCAAATGTTGAGTTGATTGCCCAAGTGTTGGGGCAACTGAAACTCTTACGATGGTTGATCTTGCTCGTTTTCTGAACTACCAATGGGCATCGATCGAAGAGGCAGGGAGCGACACTCGTTATAAGGTCTGATCAAATCGAAGCCAATACACTCGCTTCACTCACCACCTGTCATTCCTTATTGTTTGATCGACAAACTCTCAGAAGTTGGCTGCAAAATTTCACAGTTTGATCAGCACACATTGCAGTGTGAAGAAACATGTGTTTCCTTCGTCAAAATTTAGTTTGCTGCTTGTGTGACAAGAAAGCTATCGGCACAGGTTTCAGCTGTCCCTGCATGTGTTGGTGATGATTCGAAAAGTTTCGGTATTAAGACGAGTCTGTTTTCGGGATGTCCAACAGATCTGCAACCACAAATAATGGCAGTTCTCACTACATGCACTAGTTTCGCTTTAATTGAAAAAACATCGAAAGGAGACGATGTTGCATGATTCTCATTGTGTTGAATTGTTGATATAATTGTAATTCTAGTTTAAAAACTTTTCTATTTCAGTTTTGCTTAAAGTTTGCACTTTCAACCATCAAAACTTATTCTTTTAGTTTTTCAACCAACCAAATCGTGTCACAGGAGTAAAAGTTGATGATCAGTTTGTAAAAAACAATGATCAAAATGAAAGTTTTTAGAAGTTTAGTAGCCAAGGGCGTAATTTATCCTTTATAATATCCATGGTAGTATTTATTCTGCTTTTAGAATTGGATTAAACTCGTCCCTTGCATTCTTTTTTCCGCTAGAACTTTAATTGATTTCAATTTCTATTAATTTTTTCTTGATTATTTCTCGCGTTATTTAGTATTATATCTTAATTTAACTAATGTTTTGTATAATTTGTCCTAATCATTTAATTTTAGTTCTATTTTTTTTTAAATTAAAAAATTGTGAATATTATACATTAGTAAAAGACAATTCATTTTAAGGGGGGACAAGAAGATAAAATGAAATTTAGAAACTGAGAAGTTGAAGGGGGAAATTTCCAGACACAACAAATTTGACCCGAGACCCGAACTAATTTACCCAATCCGAGACCCGATATAAATCCGAACATGATGGTTTAAACTTACCCGAATCTAAACCAAAACTAGCCAAATTTAGTTAAACCGAAAATCAATCCGAATCAAAATTAACTGAAACTGAAAACAACCCGAACCGAAAGCAACCCGAATTTAATTTCCTCGAATATATATATTTTATTCTTATTTTGCATTATATTACTAACTAACAACTACCTTTAGTAATGGTTTAATATAATTTTTTTCTCCTTTAAAAGATCATCTTCATACATTGACTCAAATTGTAAGCAGACCGATCTGATATTGACCCGACCCAAAAAGCAACCGATCTAATATTGACCCGACCTGAAAAGTCAGCCGATCCGATATTAACTCGACCAGAAAATCAACTGATCCGATATTAACCGACCCGATACCCGATCTGAAATAACATAGACCCGAACTAAATCCGAATCAAACCCAATCCGACCCGAATCGAACCTAAACCGAAAATCAACCCGACCCGAAGTGACCTGACCCGATCCAAACAACCCGATTGCCACCTCTAGAAATTTCCCAAAAATTCCTTCAATAAAAGATTGAAAACAAGCTCAAGAATACAACATTTTATCCTCAATTAACAAATAGAACATATAAATATATGAAGGAATTAATTCTTTAACACACAAAATAGATGGGATATAGAGCAGCTAAACAATGAAGATATGGGTGGCGAATTTGAGAGACGAAGAACAATGTATAGCAGATCAAGCAAAAGACATTACCATTCATTATTCCTATCGGACTTTGTCTTCGTGGTCGGATGGATCGTCTAAAATATAAAGACCACACTGTCATGAACCCTAGACTTTTGGTTCTGAGCCACACATTCAGAGATCCACATCAGGTTCCTTATCTCCTGCTCCCTTAATCTCATGTATGCAAAGAAAACACCATAATGGAACTGCAGGGGGTCATCGATGGCCCAAGAAAACCCAGTCGATAGCATTACTTTTCATTATTGATGGGGTGAATGTTTTCACTTCATGAAAACTAAATAAGCATAATGAAAAATAAACGATGCCTCAGATAAAAAGTACGAACCTGTTGCTCAAAAGCTAAGCAAAGCCTTTTCACTTCCTCCTCATAAAATGCTTTGTCAAGCATCTGACTCTCTCCATACGACAGTTTAGAGAAAATTGATTGATAGGGAGGATACTTTTCCATCGCACCACGAACCTAGAAGCAATCCAAGCAAAAGACTAAGAACCACGAGTAGCTTAGCTTAAGCAAGCATAAAATGTGAAACACACCTGGTCGATATCTTCACAGACAGCAAGTTCCTCATGACCATAAGGATACCTGTTTAACATGAAGCAGCATTGTCAGAGAAGACACTCCATATCTGATTACAATAGTAAAAAGGCATAATAAGTCCTGAGAGAAAGAGCTTACAGCAAACCAAAATTAGAGTATAATTTCCGACGATCATCACGAGTAAGTTCAGTTCCAATGCTGCAAACAGTAAACAAGAACAAACATGCTTGTTAGAAAATCCATGGAACACAAGCAACGAGTAAAACTAAAATCATTTAGGAAGTAAATCATTTCCATAAGTAACGATACCTGTTAATTGTAATATTGACAGCCCTCCTATCAGCCTCAAAGGCTAAGAGGTCAGACATTATCTCTGCAGTTGCACCACCAAGTTTCTATAGAAAAAAAAAAGGTTGAACTTAAAAAGAGGCACGAAATAACAACAGCTTGCATAGCCAAAATACAAAACCACCTTTCTTCTGTATTTCGGGAACCCTACCTGACAAAACTTATAAAAATCTTCAAGGTATGCTTTGTAGAGTGTGTTCCTCATAATTTCAATGTTCATGTCATCAAGGTCCTAAAAAAGAAGACAAATGACTCCAAAAATCAAAGTAACATTCAACAAATACAGTACTCCTTCAGCATAGTTAGAAACAGTCTGACATGCATGCTGTACGGGCAGATAATCAAAGTCTAAAATTAATACGGTGAAACACTATTAGATAGTTGTTAGAACCATGTACCTCAGAGGTAATACACTCAGAGAAGTATGGAGCCAGTGGAGTGTCAACGAGAACCAATCTATAGAGTTCACGCATGTTCTGAGCAACAGCCAAGGTAGCAATGCTGAAACAGCGAAAAAAAAAGTGAGCATCCGTACTATAATAATAATCTGATCTCCAAGGGGTTAGATTACCTATCAAACATGCCCAAGGGATGGCATTTCTCCAAAAGTTCTTGCACATCTCTCTCATGCAGGGTTCCAGTAACAATCAAGACAACATTGTCTATCATGTGACCATATCTGAATGGAACAGTCAAAATGTCAGTTTTCTCTGGTTGTCACATGCAAAGAATCCAGTTAATCAAACTGCATCGCCACACCATCAAAACAGGATAGTTTTCTATATACCCCAGCCCCATGAAAAAACTGGAAGTACCCAAACCATTCAGGCAGCTATGTTCCACCTGAGCGCAATATGCATTAACCAGGTCAAGAGATGAGGAAAACAAAACCCTCTCTCTTTAAAGAAAATATATAATCAGATTTTGTTTCTCTCCCACAAAATAACAAAACCTCATATCAGCATACAGATATGCACAACTGATATTTCCGTGTCACAATCACCAGTGTTTGGTGCTACTAAATAACACCTAGAATTTTATACCTAGTTCTAAAAACCAACTGATGTTACACTGAAAGCTGCATAGGCCAATGATAAATCAAGTCAAAGGTATCATAATATACGAAATAAAGAAAATATCCGACTACATTTAACGTATCTCAAGAGATTCAAATAAAAAAAAAACAAAAAGGTCAAATTTTTACATACGTGGTGTACTCTAAGAAGGTAGACAATGGCTCGGTAGCTTGGCAAAGCATATGCTTATACTCATCAACAAGTTTAAGAGTGCATTTCTCCACAATAGTTGTCGTATGCAACGGCGAAGGTTCTACAAAGCGTCAACAAGAGAGATAATCAAAATTAAAGGGGAAAAAAGCACATCCTCAATCAATAATAAATTTAACAATATGTGCTTTAAATTAAAGTTTTAAAGTTGTATTTAAATCCGTTTAGACTCAATCCAAACGAAAATCAATGCATCATCTTAGTAGATTTGAAATTGAAAAGGCGATTGAATTGAAGATCGGAAATGTACCATTTTGGAGGTAAGGGCCGTACTCGGTGGCGGAGAGGTGCATCTTGATATCGTCGAGGGTTTCGCATTGGCAGAGATTGTTGTAATCGGCGGCGGTTAAGAGTCCCGCCCTGTGACCTCTTACGATCGCTTCCAAGTAACCGCCGTGGATGTTGAAGTTCATGGCTTCGAATCCGTACATTTTGCTGGGTTGTTTTCACTAATTCGAACAACTGAGATCTAAATCTGAGAAATGGAAGCCAAGAACAGAACCCTAGAGTTATAGATTTAGGATATTGGGGAAATTTATGGGTCCGAAAGATGATTGGAAAAGGAGGAATCTGGAAATTACAGTTTAGAAGGGGATCCTTTACATAATTAATTAATAAGGATAGTTTTTTATATAAAAATAAGGATGAAGTTCTTTTTTGTCACTAAACTTTGCCATGTTTTTTGTTTTGGTCACGCAACTTTAAAAATTTTCAATTACATGAAATAACTTTAAATTTTGGTTTTTGTCACTCGACTGTCTCGACTATAAAGTATTTAATATCGTTTAATTTTTTGGTATATTGTGCAAAATACCCTTGGAACTTTCTATCAAATTCATATTTTTCGGACTTCGTTTGATTTATTTGCATCAGAGTATTTTATTCTAAATATGAACATAGAGAAGTTCAAGAAGAGAGCGAAAAGCAATGTATCTCAATTTTGCTCGGACCATATGGTGGAGATTGCATATCATACAAAGATAAGATTGAAGCTTTTATTTGTGTTTTATCGATTTTGAAAAAAAAGTAAAACTTAAAAGAAGAAAGAGGGGGAAGGAGGAATATTTTGAATTTAATTACGTCACAAACGATGGCTGACGAAGGTCAAGTGATGGTGGAGAAGGATGTTGTTAGGATTTATGTTTTGATATAATAATTGAAAATAGCTTTGGACTAAATTGAAAAGATTTTAAAAATGTTTTTAAGTCCAAACAACTTGAAAATAAGTTTGAGAAGTTTTTGAGAGGTTTTGGAAATGTTTTAAATGTTTTAAGTAGCCAAACTAACGTTTTCAACACAGGTGTACCGATACGGTACACCCTGTATCGATACGGTCCAAGGGTTTCAGCTACAGTATTTTTCCAGTAACCAAAAACCGTACCGATACACTCCTAGGCTACCGATACGGAGTGGATCGTTTTGATACGCCACATGGCGTACCGATCCAGTTTCAACCACCCCAACGACTATTTCCCAACGGCTATTTAAATTGCAGGTCGTACCAATACGGTCCATAGCATTCCGATACAGCATATCGAAACGGACCAAGGCGTACCAATACGCATAGCCAAGAAGAGTATAACAACTAGTTCCCGTACCGATACGCCTACCTGCGTACCGATACGGACAGCACCAAAACTACATTTATTGCGGGAAATAAAGCCTCCAACGGCTCCAATTCAATCCCAACGGTCTCCAACGGCTAGGAACTCAATTGAGAGTATAAAAGGGACATTCAAGCTTCAGCAACAATTAATGATCCTCAAGTCAACAACATTATGATGAAAATTTGTCTTAGTGCTTAATTTTATCATTCTTTGTATAAACAACACTTGTGAGATTAATTGTCAATGTATGCTTAAGTGTTTTAGGATTTGGGTGAGTGCCTTATAGTGCAAACACATACCTTAAGAGAGGGATTTCAGTTTGCTTTGAATTTTCTCTTTGTAAAGAGGGTTTACTCAAGCTTTGGGGTAGAAGCTTGGAGTGTTGTAAAAGGTTGCCTCCTAAGCCTGGAAAAGGGGAATAATTCTTAGTGAATTGGTTGAAATCCTTAGTGGAGAAGCTAAGGTAGTGGATGTAGGCTTTGGTTAGAAAGCTGAACCACTCTAAATCTTGTGTCTATTTTTCTTATCTTTTGCTTCCACCACCAACACCCAAAAATCGACTTCTCTACCACTTGGCAAGCAATTCAGTTGAAGGAATTCGAGCCCAACAATTGGTATCAGAGCGAGGCTCAATCGAGAAGGATCAACATCTTATTGAGGCAATCTGGCAAGCTCGACCAACAAACAAGTCAACCGGCTTCCATGGCGTTATCCATCGACAAACTGCCATTTTTCAATGGTGACAACTATGCTTCTTGGAAGCATAGAATGATGTTCTTCATGAAGAGCAAAGACTACCGTCTTTGGGACATAGTTGAAGATGGACCGTTCGTGCCAAATCGAAGCAAGGCAGAATGGAGCGCGGAAGATTACAAAAAGATGGAGCTCAATTACAAGGCTTTGCACATTCTACTTTGTGCATTGGGCCCGGATGAGTACGCCAATGTATTTTCTTGTGAGAGTGCCAAGAAGTTATGGGACAAACTTGAAGCAATACATGAAGGGACAAATGAGGTGAAGGAGACAAAGATTGTCTACTCAACCTCGAATACGAAAACTTCAAGATGAACCCATATGAAGACATCAAGAGTGTGTTCGACTGGTTCTCCACAATCGTCAACAATCTAAAAGGACTTGGAGAGGAGATTCTGGAAGACAAACTCGTTCGAAAGTTAATTTATTCACTTCTCGAATCGTGTGAGAGCAAGAAGACGGCTATCATTGAAGTTAAAGACTTGAAGAAGCTCAAACTTGAAGAGCTCGTAGGATCTCTTCTCACCCATGAGATGATGTCTTTACCCTTGAAAATGGAGAAGGAGAAGATAATCCAAGAGCAAGGAATCGATGTCAGCATCATTGCTATACAACCCTCCACAAGCCACAAAGAAGAATCAAGTAAGGAGGAAAGTGAGGATGAAGAGATGACCTATCTCTTCAAATAATTTACCCGATTCATGAAGAGCAACATAGAAGAATCCAATCATGAATTGAAGAGGAAAAAAAAGATTATGGATCCCCCTAAGTGCTCAAATTGCAAGAAGACGAGGCACACCATATTCGATTGCCCTCGTCTCAACACGAAGGGATCATCATCAAAAAAAGCATATGTGGCTACATGGAGTGATGAAGACTCAACCGAAGAAGATGAGGTAGCCCACCTATTCCTAATGGCCCTCAATGAGGGGGAGGTAACTTCTAACTTATCTTGTTCAAATTCATATACATTTGATGAGTTACAAGAAGCCTATGACAAATTGGTTTTTGAGTTCAATGCTTCATTTTCGAAAAATAAAAAGATGATTTCAAAATTGAAAATCGCAAATGATTTACTTATGAAAACCAATTTGGAGTTTGAAGCAAAAATAAAAGATTTTGAGCTTAAAGTTTTGGATTTACAAAATTTGCTTCAAAAGAAAGAAAAAGATCATCAAATTGAAGTAGATGATCATAAGAAAGAAAATAATTTGATTTCCAATGAACTTCAAAAGAAAAATAATTTGGGAAAATCAAATTTTTATTTAGACAATCTAGTGCCCCTAGATTTTTGAATGGAAAAGTTTTTAGAAGTATTTAGGCCCCAAAAGGACTAATTACTTCAACTAAAAAGGATGAAATTGAAAAATGAATTCCTAAGGGGACTAAATTATGTGCTACTAATGCCTATGGATCCAAAGCAATTTGGGTACCAAAAATCAAATGATTGTCTTTTGTAGGTGTGATGGAGCTTAGATCAACAAGTGATGAACCATGGATGCTCTATACACACAAGGAATAACACTTGAAGAAGGAAGGCTTCACATCCTACCTTTGGTTCAAGTGTGGTAAAATTAGTTGAATTTTTTTAATTTTATTTATTTATTTTAATTCAATTAGTTTATCATATATGTTGGACTAACATTTGAATGATGCTTGAGTAAGGGGGAGCCGATTTTAAAACAAAACTTATTTTTGTCAAACTTTATTTGAAACTCTCCATTGTTATGGACTTAAAAGTTTTCAAACTTTGGTTTGAACCATTTTTGATATAACAAAAAGGGGAGAATGTTTTGAAAAATTGATTTTTCAAATGAATAAGAGGGAGCTTATAAGATTTTAACAAATTAATCTCTTATTCAAATTTCATGTTTACTAAGGGGGAATCTCAAAAACAATTTTCAAGTTGGTTTTATTATATTAAAAAGGGGGATTGTTAGGATTTATGTTTTGATATAATAATTGAAAAATAGTTTTGGACTAAATTGAAAAGATTTCAAAAATATTTTTAAGTCCAAACAACTTGAAAATAAGTTTGAGAAGTTTTTGAGAGGTTTTGGAAATGTTTTAAATGTTTTTAAGTAGCCAAACTAACGTTTTCAACACATGCGTACCGATACAGTAAACCTCGTATCAATACGGTCCAAGGGTTTCAGCTACAGTATTTTTCCAGTAACCAAAAACTGTACCGATACGCTCTTAGGCGTACCGGTACATAGTGGATCGTTTCAATACACCACGTGGCGTACCGATCCAGTTTTCAACCACCCCAACGGCTATTTGAATTGCAGGTCATACTGATACAGTCCATGGCGTTTCGATACGGCGTACCGAAACGGACCAAGGCGTACAGATACGCATAGCCAAGAAGAGCTTAACGGCTAGTTCCCGTACCGATACGCCTACCCGTGTACTGATACGGACAGCACCAGAACTGCATTTATTGCGGGAAATAAAGCCTCCAATGGCTCCAATTCAATCCTAACGGTCTCCAACGGCTAGGAACTCAATTGGGAGTATAAAAGGGACATTCAAGCTTCAACAACAATTAATGATCCTCAAGTCAACAACATTATGATGAAAATTTGTCTTAGTGCTTAATTTTATCATTCTTTGTATAGATAACACTTGTGAGCTTAATTGTCAATGTATGCTCAAGTGTTTTAGGATTTGGGTAAGTGCCTTATAGTGCAAACACATACCTTAAGAGAGAGATTTCAGTTTTCTTTGAATTTTCTCTTTGTAAAGAGGGTTTACTCAAGCTTTGGGGTAGAAGCTTTGAGTGTTGTGAAAGGTTGTCTCCTAAGCCTAGAAAAGGGGAAGAATTCTTAGTGAATTGGTTGAAATCCTTAGTGGTGAAGCTAAGGTAGTGGATGTAAGCTTTGGTTAGAAAGTCGAACCACTCTAAATCTTGTGTCTATTTTTCTTATCTTTTGCTTCCACCACCAACACCCAAAAATCGACTTCTCCACCACTTGGCAAGCAATTCGGTTGAAGGAATTCGAGCCCAATAGATGTTGACCGTAGTAAAAAAGCTTAAAAGTTTATATCAGCTTCAGAAATAAAAGTCCCTGAAATGCAATGTTTTGGATTGGTTTTAAACGCTTTAACAATCGAGTGATTAAAAAGAGCAAAATTTAAAAGTTGAGTAATGAAATTGAAAAATTTAAAGTTAAGTGACCAAAATAGAAACATAAACAGTGATTAAAAATTATTGTAGCCATTAGGGATGGCAAAATTACCTGAACCAGACCTGAGTCAACCCGACCTGACCGAATTTTCTCTGTTAAATTTTGGGTTAGGGCGGGTTCGGATATAGGGTCAAAAATCTCTGCCCCACCCGCACTGGGATATTTAGGTTAAATTTTAAATGTATTTACAGAAATACCACTATATATATGAGTTATATTTTGATACACAAGCTATGTAAAAAAAATTACACAACTCTTCATATTTAAGCTATAAAATCTAAAACCTAAATTCTTAGCCCTAACACCCTGAACCTTGAACCATAAACCCTAAACTTTAAATTGTAATTATAAACTTTAAATTTTACACCCTACAACTTAAACCCCTAAACTACAATCTAAATCTCTAAACCTTAAAATTAAAATGCTTGTGTAAACTAAAGTTTACGCAAACTTGTGTATCAAAGTATTTTCTTATATATATATAGGATTTAGGGGTTTTTTTCATTTTTCCCCTTACCTTTCTGTCGCTCTGCAAATTTTCTTTGAAAGTTCATTTCTCTTTCTTATTTGTCTTCTTCATCAACATCTTGCTTTTGATTTTAATTTTCTGAAACACTCAAAGATTCATTCCTTCATCTAAGGTGATATACGATTTTAGGTTTCACAGCAAACACTGATTTAGGTTTTCAGTTTTTCTAATTTGTGCATGTTCTCTAATTTAAATTCTAAATTTATAATTTTTTCTTTATTTGTTGTTATTTTTTCAAATCTTTAGTTTTGTTCATTTGTAATTTCTGGTAGGCTTAAAATTTTCTATTATTGGATTGTATGAGTATAATGATTTTTCTCTTTTCTGAAATTTTATATTAACTCAAAATCGATGGTATTCTTATTTTTTTCCCATTACTGGATTGTACAAGTATAATGATTTTTTCTCTTTTCTGAAATTTTATATTTACTCAAAATCGATGGTATTCTTATTTTTTTTTCCATTACTGGATTGTATGAGTATAATGATTTTTCTCTTTTCTGAAATTTTATATTTACTCAAAATCGATGGTATTCTTATTTTTTTTTCCCATTACTGGATTGTATGAGTATAATGAATTCAAGAAAATATTTTTTTTTCACCAAATTCATCTCACAGTTTAAATATTAATGTAAGAATAAATATGATTTGTATATTAAAACTGAAAAATAAATTTGTTAGGGTTGGGTCAGTTACGGGTATACAAATATACTTTTGGGGCGGGTAATATATAAAAAATTTCGGGGCGGGGTCGGATTTTTATTTTTATTTCTCGGGTCGGATGGCCAAAAACGCGCCCCGTTGCCATCCCTAGTAGCCATAAAGAAATAAGGATAAAAACTAGGGTAAAATACTTTATTGGTTACTCAACTATCTAATTCTTTTATTTTGGTCCATTAAATCACTAACGTTACAAAAATATTATTCTGGACATCGATCGTTAAATCAATAAAGATGAAGATGATGCAACTTTTCTAGTATGTGATGTTTTGTCCATAAGTAATTGTAATGACTCGGATTTCAAAATTCGAGGGTCTATTTAACCCGAGTCGTGGGTCTCGTGTGCTTGGGTCAAGATGTTGGGCCGTAAGAGGCTCTATAGGGTGCTTTAGTGGGCTTTCTTGAATTTGGGCTTGTGTTGAGCTTGTGTAAATGGGGAGGAAGAGAGAAAAAGGGTAAAAAGGTAATTACCCTTTTTTGAAGAGGGAACAGGTTGTCACTCTTTATTTCTCCTGCAGATTTTGGGGAATGGATGATATCACCTTGTCCCTTGGTGGTTCTTCATCATTTTCTTATCTTCTTCTTTTGAAAACCAAGCAAAAGGTGCAATCTTTATCTTTTTCTTGTGAAAATCTCAGATTAGTGGTGAAGAGGAAGTTAATCATCACTCAAGGATCTACGTTTTGAGGTAAGGATCAACAAGTTTGGTGGTAGAAGGAAATTATAGGTTTATTGGGGGTTTTGAGAAAATGGTTTGAGAGAGAGGGTCAATACCGTTCTTCTAGCTTGGAAGTAAGTTTTAGTTGGTTTTATCTTCTCCTACAAAGTTGTAATTCGTTTTACAACTTCCTTGTGTAGTGAAAGAAATAGGGAATTCTTCCAAAGAGCTTGGGAAGAAGAAGGCTTGAAGGGTTGGCTTGGGAGCTTCGTTTCCAGCCTTTAAAACAAGGTTAGTACACTACTAACTCCTTTATTTCTTGCACATCCTAAGGATGATGCTTTGTGTGCTTAAATTTGGTGTTTGTGGTTGATTTGGCTGTTTAAAGGTTAAAGACCCTCTTTATTGGCATAATCCGAATTTTATGTTAATAACATGTAAAAATGTAGTAAACTACCTTAAACACTTCCATAAGATGTAGGATCGAGTTATAAGGCTTATGGTTATGATTTGGGGGCTTGGAAAACGATATCCCGAGCCCAGGAAGTCATTTCTCGGCTTTGGTATCGGTACACGGGAAGGCAATACCGATACCCCAGTGTTATGGGTTAAAGAATATTGTTTCATTGGATGAACTATGAAGGGGGTATCAATATGTTGTTCAACCGTACCGATACGATATATAAATAAGTATCGGTACGGGTTGACCTATACCGGTACACGTAAGGCAAATGAAATTCTAGTGAGCTCAAATTGTATCTGTACGCATGGGTGTACCGGTACCTCTTGTATCGGTCCGTGTGGAACAGTACCAGTACCCACTGGGCGATCTACCCAAAAATTACATTTTGAGTTCGAGGGGCTTATAATTCAAGGACTATGGCCCAATGGGCTTTTAATGTGGTAAAACAAATAGTAAAATTGAGAAACCAAGATTTAAACCTCATATACGAATATAATGAGTAATAATTTGTAAAGCCTTGGGTGACTTGTTTGTAATAGTAACAATAGGAATCCTTGGTGGATCAAGTGTTGTTGTGTGCCACGTAAGGGCACCTGTGTGGTAGAGTTACCTTGGTTGATGGGATCCGGATACCCAGAGAACATGTTGCAACACCATGAGATGAGATTCCGGATGTATGTTCCCGAGGCTGTGTGACATTAGGCCTCATACGATGATACTCGAAGAGAGATTTTGAGTACAAGTGTACGTTCTCGAGGCTGTGTGACATCGGACCTCACTCCGAGTATACATTCCTAAGGCTGTGTGACACAGGGCCTCACTCCAGGTTTGTGTGGTTTGATGCATATACGTTGTGTGAGATTAATGCATCCCTATTGTTTGCTATATGTTTAGGCGGCTAGAGGTAGCGCCAATGTTGTTATATTTTGCCATGATATCATCTTTAGCTACATGCTCATATTTATGATTTGTATGAAGCATGATTGAGTGAAAGTGTATCCACTGAGCTTCGTTAGCTCAGCGTTCGGAATTGTTATTTTCGTTCACAGGTTAGTAGGTTGGCATGCATTGTTAAAGCACCATCGGAGTAGGACTTCATCATCGACTTGTGTCCAAGTACAGTAATTGAATTATATTGGGCTTAGGGGTGTTCAAATCCGGGTACCCGAAGTACCGGGTACCCGGATCATCGGGTAGTTCAAAATGCGGCCCGTGTCCCGACTCGGGTTTTGCGGGTACCCAAAATTTGGGTATTTGGGTACTCGGATATAAAAATATATATTTTTTAATATAAAAATATTTTATTAGTTTAATATAAAAATATAAAAAATATATTTATTAGTTTAATATAAAAAATATGTATTTATTAAATATAAAATATAAAAAAATTTAAGATTTTTTATTAGTTTAATATAAAAATATGTATATTGAATATAAAAAATATTAATTTCAAATATATTTTGATCTGGGCCCGACCTGGGAAATGGCGGGCCGGGTACCCGACCCAGGTAAAAAAATTCTCGAGTAAATGCCCGGTTATTTATATTCGAGTAGTCGTGTCGGGTCAATCGGGTTGGGTATTTTTGAACACCCCTAATTGGGCTATGTATTCATAGGACCCTATAGTTGTATTGTAACTCTTATTTTGGATTTTAACTTGTGAGTCGAATGCTTTTAACTATGTATTTTAAATGGAGTTCTCATGTAACGTTTTTAATTATATATCTATGTCTAGATGTTTGAACTTAATGAATTTTATGAAAATGGTTGGGGTTTGGGCTAAACCAGGTTGAAAATTTTATGGTAATGAATTGAGCTTGAGGCCCAAATGTGACATCTGGATCGATGGTGTTACAGTAATTGTCTTGATTTTCCACGTAATATAAACCAACATAATTAAAAAAAAAGAGATAAAACACAATTAATTGAAAATCGAAATGAACCCAATTAATTACTTAGAAATAATAAACCCATTGAGTTAATATTCTCATTCAGGAAAATGATTCTAAAAGCAAAACGAACATTAAATTAAATTTATTCGCTAAACTTATCGAACACTAAATTAAATTTTAAACTGTAGCCTAATTTTTAAATTCTAAATGACCCTAAAAATTAAATTTTAAATTTTAATTTATAAATTTTAAATTCTAAAAAAATAAACCCAACACCTTATACTATAAAACATAAACTTAATTTTTAATATGAGGGCACAAATAGAGACTCTAAAAAGAGACATGGGAATTCTGTTCTAATAAAAGAAAGCCATACCCTATATATGGCATGTTCAAAAGTACTTTGATTTTTTTAATAGTCTAAAGATGATTATAAGGTAGTATATGTTCATAGATATTTTTAGAAAAAAATTATCTGCCCGTTTTCAGTACCCCTTTCTATACTCAACCCTAAAAAATTAAATTTTAAGCCATAACCCTAAATTATAAATCTTAAACCATAAACCCTAAAAAATACACTATAAACTCTAAATCCTAAATCCTAACCTAAAAAGTTAACCCTAAACTCTAAACCTAAATTTTTAGTGTGGGTTATAAAAAGGGCATCGAAATGGGGCAGAAGATTTTTATTCATATTTTTAACCATTTAACAATGCATACACACCTTGTAAACAAAACTATTGAACTCAGATCTCCTAAAATGAACATCATTCGTTTTCTACTGAGATTAGATTTTTATTTATTTATTAACTCTTTGACAATGCATACACACCTTGTAAACAAAACTATTGAACTCAGATCTCCTAAAATGAACATCATTCGTTTTCTACTGAGATTAGATTTTTATTTATTTTTTAACCTTTTGGCAATGCATACACACCTTGTAAACAAAACAATTGAACTCGGATCTCCTAAAATAAATATCATTTGTTTTCTACTGATGTCACTTATTGGGTTTAATTCTTTAACTCTTTGTTTAGTGTTTATTGTCTAGAGTTTAAAGCGATTTACAAGGATATATTACTGAGTGTCAATTAATTTGCAAAGTATTTTCGGATGTGACCAAACAATTTTACGTTGAGATATATACTTATAAATTGAAATTTTGTCTTCTATTTTCAATTCATTTTAAAAAGCTTCAATAGAATATCAGGAGCACAAGCTATGGTAATTTTTTATTGAAAATTGCACGAATAGAAATTTATATATATGACTTTAATACAAGATTTGAAAGTAGAAGAGTTTTGAATCAGCCTTAAACTATATTGGACTATATTTTAATGCTTGATTATTTTTTTGTTATTCTGGTCCTCTAAAGTTTTGTTGATTAATTATGGCCGACCCGCGTTGCAAACTTAACTTTAGTGATACGGAAGCCAGGGTCCAAGAATTACCTCAAAATCTAGGAACCCTCTAGATCACAATTAATCTAGCAAACTCACTAATATGATCTGAAAAAACCTCAAACTCCACGTTCAACAAACCGATAATAAAGCATGATCTTGATGTAAAAACGAGATAGGATGAATTTGACGGTGGCGGTGTTGTATAGATTTGTCCTTGGCGCCCTCCTAATCGCAATTGAATAGGCAAACACCTGCAAACGGCACGAATCTCTCCGATGAATGGATGATGACGAGATAGATGTTGTAGGATATTTTGTCCTCGACACCCTCTTAGACGCGATTATCTAAGCAAGCAACCTCAAGTGGCTCTAACCCACCCTCCTAGACGCAATTACCTAAGCAAGCAAGAGTGTGAAGTGATCTCCATCACAAGAACTTGACGAACTTACGTTGAAGAAGACTTCTGATACGAAAAATAACAAGGCAAATCTATCTACCTTGAAAATAAAATGGCCCATGGCCAAAGGTTTTTGCAACTCATAAATTCATGATGTTGTTCTTATTAGTGAAGCAAATATGCCTTTAAATAGGCTACAAATGAAGAGTTCAACTTAAATTAGGAAAAGTAAAGATAATAATAAAATAAAGAAACATATTTTATCTAATCTATAAAACTAATAAATAAATAACAAATCTAATCCTAAATCATCTAAATATCTTCATAAAGAATCCTAGATTAAATTTAAGTACAAATAATCAATAAAATTATTGAAAATTCGTAATAAATAATATTTCCCGTAATAAATCCGTATAGAGACTTCTGCTCGCATAGTCTTCACTAAAACGGACATAACTTGAGCTCCCGACGTCGAATTGATGCGTTTCAAGATGCGTTGGAAAGCTAAGAGACATACTAATATGTTTGAAGAAGACATGTAGACTCAGAAGTGCCCAGATCCCATCCGAAAATTCGATGCAAGTCGGCTGAAATTCCAGACTTATAAAACAGCTTTAACTCTTTGGCTACAATGCATCATTTTAGCCCCGCATACATGTATCATTTAGTGGAAGAGTCTTCCAATAAATTTTTTTTTTGCATAGACAAGACCTCGAAACTTACTTAAGCATTGATTTTATTAACCATGCGACGATAATTAAGCTTCAAATCAGCCTAAAGTCTAAAAGTATACATAATAAAAATGTCAATAACTTTCAAATACTAAATTGAAACATGAAAGTCTAAAACTATTTAACTAATAGTCAATAACGGTTTTTACCCATTGCTTTCTTTCGTTTTCCCCACTCACTTATCGTCCATGTCAATTTGGTCGACGCTGACATATAATCCGTTATTTTGTAGATTTATTTTACAAATATATAGTTTATTTTGTAGATCTAGGATTTTTTCTATTTGTTTATTAAGTGTTTCCTTGAGAAGTAACTCCTCTTAATATTTTGGTCGTCATTAACTATGATAATCATTTGGATAATGTCTACATAATGAATTAGGCTCGAGTGTATTAGATAAGTATGTTGGCTTGGAAGTAGCAATCATTTGTAGTTTAATTGTCATTTATTGTTTTTTATGGCTTAAGGGTTACTTTTGCCCCTATAGTAGTTATAATTTATCGATTCCGCCCTTATGTTTTTTGCATTAATGTGGTCTCTGAACTAGTTCAATTGCATCACATTTGGATCTTGACTAACGGAAACCAAAGTTGACCGTTATGGTGCTGACATGGCGGTCAACTGTGCTGGCGTGACAGTCCACGTGAAGATGATGTAGTAGAAGGATAAAATTGATTTTTTTTTACTGAGTTTGAGAGAAAAATTAATTTTCTGGTTGAGTACAAGGAAAAATTGATTTTTAGACAAAAATATAAATTTAAGAAGATATTAAAATTTTAAAATATTCAAATTACAGAAATATAAAAAATAATAAAAACATTTAAAAAATAATATCAAAATATTATTAAAAATAAAAATATTATTCAAAATATCTAAAAACATGTAAAATTAAAAAATTATAAATTATTCAAAAATTAAATTTAAAAATGTTTATAAAGTATAAAAAAGTTTGAAAACTTTCGTCAAAATTAGGCTATTTTATTTTTCTCAACCATCCCAGCGAAAAGCAATGCAGTAGTAGTTGACATTCAGAACTAGGCTATTCATTTGAGATCATGCATTCCCTACTTTTCATTTAAACTTTATTGCATCTCACTTAATTAAATTTCTAGTCTTACAACATTGAAATTGCATCTTTCAAAGTTTCTCGTCTTTCATTTCAATCAACCTAACCACCGCCTTCCATTCCCTACTTCCCATTCAAATTTTGTTGCATCTCACTTAATTAAATGTTTAGTCTTACAACATTGGAACTGTATCTTTCAAAGTTTTTCATCTTTCATTTCAATCAGCCTAACCACCGCCTTTAACTACCGCGGTGAAAAATATATATATATAGTGAAAGAGAAACTAATACGCAATTATTTATGTGATTTAACTAATCATACATGTGTCCACGTTTTGCTATATAAATCTTGTTTCGAAAAAAATAAACTTTATTTAGATCTTAAACATATAAAGAAAAAAATACTTTAGATTAACATATTTTTAATAGTGTTTTTATTTTTAGTAATATTTTAATATTATTTTTTAAATATTTTTGTTATTTGAATATTTTTAAAAAATTAATATTGTCTTAAATTCATATTTTTTGCCAAAAAATTAATTTACTCTCATACTCAACCAGAAAATCAATTTTGGCCTCAAACTCGGTAAAAAAAATCAACTGTGCCCATATGACATGTCATATTCACATGTGGACTACCACGCCAGCATAATTGACCGCCACATCAACACCGTAATGGTCAATGTTGATTTCCGTCGATCAAAGGGCAATGTAATGCAATTGGACTAGTTCATAGGCCAAATTGATGCAAAAAAAAAACATATGGGTAAATCGATAAATTAAGAATACTACAAAGACAAAAGTAACCCCAAAACTTTTTTTAATTATGAATGAAGTTCTAAATTTCAAAAAGAAAGATCCTTTAAATAATAAGGGGTTAAAAGTGTATGTTGACATCTCAAGGTTCATAGTTCAAGTTCTTGTACCTTTTCATTATCCCAGTTTGAAAGCTTGTAATCTAACCGATGACTAAAGTAATATTCAAATATCAAATTGTAGGTAGTTCAGGTAAATCGATTAATTTTTTGTTAATCAAATTGAATTAATCAATATGAAAACTATCTTAAAATCTTAAACCATTATCTTTATCAAATTAAGTTTCTTTTAAATAATTTGATTAAAATCAAATAATAAACACACTATCGATGCCCTAATATTTTTCGCGTGGGAGAGTTCTTCAGGATGACAAGGAAAGCAAGTTGATGGGTTTCTCCATGTTTGTGGGAATTTGTTCAGTTCTGGAAGCGGAATTATGAGGAGTCTTGGAGAGGTTGAGTGATGCATGGTTTTTCTAGTAAGGCTTGTTATGATTGAGTTGGATAATCGAGAGACGTTGTGTTCGATCCAACAAAGGTTGTAACGATCCAATTTAGGGATAGTAATTTGGATCGTGGATCCGAAATTAAATATTTTAAGATTTAAAGTTTAAGCGGGGAGAATAAAAATTGGAAGCTCTTGTAAATATATTCTTGGATTTAATTGAATAAAGATTTAAAGTGAAAATTTGGAGGAAGGCATTTATTTATTTATTTTATCCATTTTATTTGAAGAAAAGGGGTTTGAATTTAAAATAGTGGGAGGAAGGAGAAAAAGTGAAAAAAAGATATGATATTTTGTTGGAGAGAGAGAAAAGTGGGCGAAAAGTGAGGGTGAGGAGTTTCGACTCTAATCTATCGAAATCCGGTCATCCATTTACGACACCTCCTACACCATCGCGTTCATCTCATCGAGACGAGTCCGCTGGTGGTCTCCGAATCACTGTTGGAGTTGTCATTGGAGGGGCTAAAAAAAGAAGATTTGGGTTTTGCGAGTTAGCCGTATTCGAGAGTCTAAAATAAAAAATGGAGACCACCATTTGTCTTTGGCCAAAAATATGTCAGACTGGAGCTTGTCGCCGCTATCCGGTCATCAGAAGACGCCGCACGTGCCACACTCTCCGACGCCTGAGAGTGGGTGTTGTCTAGTAACTGGAAGTACACTATGCTCCCCAACACTTGTGTGCACTGAATTACTGTCCGTGGGTGCACCATAGCTCCTGGGCACCTACGTCACATTGGATCACCTCGACTGTTGACCAGCTGGGTTGACCGTTGACTTTGACCAGGGACATTGACTTTGACTTTGACCAGACATTGACTTTTTTGGGAGACCCTACCCGGGTGTTTTGACGTCTTGAGTCCATTTCTGTAGCCCGTTTTACCAAATTCAAACTTGGTAAGCTATTTTTATGTGTTCGACCTTGTGCTTTGATTAGGAGATGTATGAAGTTAATGTATCTTTTGTATTTGTTTTTATATGAGGATTATTCGGGATCGAATATCAGACCAAATGGAGTAATCGGGAATCTCGGATGAGGATTTATCACTAGTGCTTGAGGTTTGTACACCTCGAACTCCTATTGCTTCATGAGCATCATAAACGTGATTGCTTTGCGTGTTAGTGTCTGCAAAATAGGTATATGATTAATAAGCATTAGTAGAGACCGGTATTATGAGACTCGATAATTATGAGATATATGATGATGTTTAGAGTTATGATTTGACTCGTAAGGACTTTAGAGATCGTGTGGGGTCGTTGAGATACTCGTATAATTATTTGATGATTGATTGATAAAATTGTGATGCCTTGTATGTTAGTTCGAATGAATTGACGTGATTTGTTGGAAATCATACTTAAGGGATAATACCGATAAATACTCGATTAATTGATTATAAAGTCGATAATTAATATTACTTGATTGAATGCGTTAGTAAACAAACCCTAATGACTTTTATAAGCTTTAGGGATCCAATAAGGCGTGGTAATATCATAATTCAAAGAAAATTATGTAAACCATTGATTAGGGTATCAGAACAAGATTTGGCCATACTAGTACACGATTGGGGGTCGTATCGGCACAGATCGACCCGTGCCGATACTTGTGGAAATTAAGAACTTGCAGTAAGCTATATTAGTATCAATATGCGTGTGAGTACTGGTACCCAGGGGTACCGTATTGATACTCGTGTTTAAGTATCGGTACCCACTGAATGGAATAATCTATTATACTAATAAAAAGATGAAAATTGTCGTTGAATATTAATAAGGCAATATGGATTAATAGAGATAATTAATGAGAATGATTAATGTATACTTTCACAATGTATTAACTTGGTAAAGTATTGCTTGACTTGTTTGTAATAGCAATCATAGGGATCCTCGGTGGATTGTGTGATGTTGCGTGCCAAGTATGGGCACTTGTTTGGTTGAGTTGCCATTGATTGATAGGATCTGAATACGTAGTGTGAGAAAGAGTGTGTTGCAACATTATGGTTAAAGATTCTCGAATATATGATCCCGATGCTTAGTGGTCACGGGCCTCATCCAAAGATGCTTGATGAGAAATCCCAAGCATGGGTGTATGTAACTCGAAGTTTAGTGGTCGTGAGCCTTACCCTCATAGAGTGTATGTATCCCGATGCTTAGTGGTTGCATGCCTCACCCCCAATAGAGTGTATGTATCCCGATGCTTAGTGGTCGCGGGCCTCACTCAGAGTGTATGTATTCCGATGCTTAGTGGACACGGGTCTCACTCATATATTGTGGAATAATGCTTATATGCTATGTGAAGCCTATGTGCTTGCTGTTGATATATGTTTAGACGAGTCTCACTCCTATATTTGGATCGTGGATCCAGAATTAAATATTTTAAGATTTAATGTTTAAGTGGGGAGAATCAAAATTGGAAGCTCGTGTAAGTAGATTCTTGGATTTAATTGAATAAGGATTTAAAGTTTGAGTTTAAAGTGAAAATTTGGAGGAATGCATTTATTTATTTATTTTATCCATTTTATTTGAAGAAAATGGGGTTTGAATTTTAAATAGTGGGAGGTAGGAGAAAAAGTGGAAAAAAGTGAAAAAGAAAGATAAGATAATTTGTTGGAGAGAGAGAAAAGTGAAGGTAAGGAGTTTTGACTCCGATCTAGCAAAATTTGGTCATCTATTTACGACACATCCTACATCATCGTGTTCATCTCGTTGAGATGAGTCGGCCGATGGTCTCAAAATCACTGTCAGAGTTGTCGTTAGAGAGGGTGAAAAAAAATAAAAATTTTGCGAGTTAGCCATATTCGAGAGTCCAAAATAAAAAACAGAGACCACTAGTGAACTCTCCAACCGAAAATATGTCAGATTGAAGCTTGCCGTTGTCGTCCGGTCATCGGAAGTTGTCACATGCATCGCACTCTCTGCGTTTGAGAGTGGGTGTTGTCCAGCAGTTGGGAGTGCACCATGCTCCCCTGCACCTATGCGTACTGGATCACTGTTCGCAGGTGCACCATAGCTTCTGTGCGCCTGTGTCGTATTAGATTGCATGGACTATTGACTAGTTGGGTTGACAGTTGACTTTGTGTTGACTTTTTCTGAAGGATCATACTCGGGTTTTTTTTTAAGCATTGATTTCATTTTGCAGCCCGTTTCGCCAAATTCGAGCCTAAGAAGATGTTTTTACGCGTTTGACCTTGTGCTTTGATTAGATGATGCAAGAAATTGATGTATTTTCGTATTTGTTTTTATATAAGGATTATTCAGGATCTGATATCGGACCAAGTGGAGTAATTAAGAAGCTTAGATGGGGATTTATCACTAGTGTTTGAGGTTAGTACACCTCGAACTCATATTGCTTCATGAGTATCATAAACATGATTGCTTTGCGTGTTAGTGTCTGCAAAATAGGCAGATGATTATTAAGCATTAGTACAGACCGATATTATGAGACTCGATAATTATGAGATGCATGATGATGTTTAGAGTTATGATTTGACTTGTAAAGACTTTAGAGACCGTGTACGGTCGTTGAGATACTCGTATAATTATTTGATGATTGATTAATTGGTTGATAAAATTGTGATGCCTTGTATGTTAGTTTGAATGAATTGACGTGATTTGTTGGAAATCATACTTAAGGGATAATACCGATAAATACTCAATTAAATGATTATAAAGTCGTTATTTAATATTACTTGATTGAATGCTTTAGTAAACAAACCATAATGACTTTTATAAGCTTTAGGGATCGAATAAGGTGTGGTAATATCGTAATCCGAAGAAAATTATGCGAACCCATGAATAAGGTTTCGGTACAAGTTTTGGACGTCTTGGTATGCGATTGGGGTCGTATCGGCACGGGTCAACCCGTATCGGTACTTGTGGAAATTGAGGATTTCTAGTAAGCTAAATTAGTATTGGTACGCGTGTGAGTACCAGTACCTAGGGGTACTATATCGATACTCGTGTTCGAGTATCGGTACCCACTGAATGGAATAATCTATTATACTAATAAAAAGATTGAAATTGGCGTAGAATATTAATAAGGCAATATGGATTAATAAAGATAATTAATGAGGATGATTAATGTATACTTTCATAATGTATTAACTTGGTAAACTCTTGCGTGACTTGTTTGTAATAGCAACCATAGGGATCCTTGGTGGATTATGTGATGTTGCGTGCCAAGTATGAGCACTTGTTTGGTTGAGTTATCATTGATTGATGGGATCCAGATACCAGTGTGAGAAAGAGTGTGTTGCAACACCATGGTTAAAGATTCCTGAATGTATGATCCCGATGCTTAGTGGTCGCGGGTCTCATTCGAAGATGCTTGATGAGAGATTCCGAGCATGGGTGTATGTATCTCGATGCTTGGTGGTCACGAGCATCACCCCCATAGATTGTATATATCCCAATGCTTAGTGGTCGCGGGCCTCACTCAGAGTGTATGTATCTCGATGCTTAGTGGACGCGGGTCTCACTCTTATATTGTGAAATAATGCTTATATGATATGTGAAGCCTATGTGCTTGTTGTTGATATATGTTTAGGCGACTAGAGGTAGCGTCATATTTATATGATGTTATATTGTCATGATATGAGTATGGCTGGGCCTTGTGTGCCATGTATGATGATTGCTATGATGAGAGCATGTGTTTAGGCGACTAGTGGTAGCGTCACATGTTCATTTATCTCCCCTTATTGCTCATACTAGCTTGCATGCTTATGTTTATGATTAGCATGAAGTATAGTTGAGTATATTTGTACCACTGAGCTTTGTAAGCTCAGCGCTCGGAATCATTGTTTTCGTGCGTAGGTTGATCGTCAATTCCTGAGATCGTAGAGCACTAACAGTACGGGATTCCAGCATGTGGTGTTTTCCAGAGTATGGTACTTGTGTTTAGTGGGCTATGTATTGATAGGATCTTACGTGGTGGAATCTGTAATTCTATTTTTTGAAATTGTATTAAACAAGTCGAATGTTTTTAAAAATACCTTGTTGGGCTAAACCGAGTTAAATTTTTTTATGGAAACGGGTTGAGTTTAAGGTCCAAATGTGACATCCGAGTTTAGGGTATTACAGAGGTTTAAAAAGGTCATGCCGTTCACGATTCTTCAATACATTGATGATTTCAATCGACGGGACTGGAAGGTGATCTATGAGCACGTGTATCGTGAAGAGAATTACTTGACTATATAGCTAAACGAGCATCTGGCGAAGAATTGGATTATCGTAGTTTCTATAATCTATCGGATTAAGTATTATCTATATTACACAAGGTTATATATTTAATTCCGCAACAAAGAAAATATAGCAAGTATTTTGTAGGGAATTCCGAACATGTACTATAATAAAAAATGAAATTTTATTTTTAAGTTTAAATAGATATATATATATATTTGTGTAATTCTTTTTGTTACATTGGTGTATCGAATATAAAAAAAAATTAATTGAAGAAAAACAGGAAAAACAAAGTGATAACAAAAAAATATGAAAAACTCCGACCTACCGGATTCGAACCAGAGACCTAAGGATGGATTTTTTGAGGGAATCCCACTACAGTCTTCCGCTCTACCAACTGAGCTAAGGTTGGCTTGCTATCGAAATCTAATACCAAAATATAGTATTGAATAATATTTTGGCTCTGACTTTTTTAAAGCTGCATTTTGCCTCTGACGTTAACTTTAAGATACAAATTAATCCCTGTTTATTTTTGTGCCATTTTAAAATAATAATTAAGATTTTATTTATAAATAAAAAAGTCAAAGTATTCATTTATATTTCAAATTTTACTTTAATATAAATATTTAATTGATGTTAAATTTATATTAAAAACTCATTACAATGTCTAAACTTTTACTGTTCCAAACAGTTCATTCAACACCCGAAATCCATCCCAAAGGCCAGAACTGTTACTTTCCTCGAGAAAGGGTTTTTGCTTACGATAATTGTGACACTAGTTGATGTTAGAACCAAAATATATTCATACGAATATAAATCCAAGATCTGTACATGTCAAATCATTAAGAACAAAGACTAGATTTGCGGAAGCGTACCTGAATCCATCAATGGAGAATTTTACAGAGAGTTTGATCTTTCAAGAAGATATGTTATCTCTTGCCACACAACTCTCTGACGGGGAAAAGAGATATGCAAGTTAACCTATATCTTGGGGACCACTACCCCTTTATATAAACTGAATTAAAAACAGTTTATTAATATTTACAACTCTGCCCCTCATTGAGTTATAAATTTAACTCATGGTATCTACATTTTTAATTCCATGACAATTTAGTACCTATAACACATGTAACATAATTGGTCATTTAATTACGTGTTAAATTTTATAATAGCAACATACATTATACATATGTGCCCACTATTATTGAATTTTAACCCAACAATCTCCCACTTGGGCAACATATGTTTTCTGACAAATGTATAATCTTATGAGCTCAAAAATTTGCTATCATGTAATAGGTATTCTATAACAATCTAGTCCATCAATTATATCCATATAGGATCAAAGCGATTTTCGTCATATCAATCATGATTGGACCCATCAATGGTTACGTATACAAACATAATCAAATGACATAGATCAATCATGGATGCGTAGCATGAAAATTATATATAAATGTGAACCGACATGCCTATTTCCAACTGGTCCTCTTTAAACATATGTGAGGTCCTTATCCAAATAAGAAAAGAGTGAATAAACTGAATACTTCATTTCTGATCAGAAAATAACCAAATACATAAATGTTTGAAAATAAACATAAACATAAAGTGAACAAATAACAAACTCCCACTCAAACAATAATATCCTTAAATGATGTAACACCCATATGAGCAGTGTGCTCATGAAAGACCTTGGGTGGTAAACATTTTGTGAGCAGATCCGCTATCATAGAGTTTGTCCCAATGTGTTCTATGGATATTTGTCCACTTTTCACTCTTTCTTTCACAACTAGGAACTTTATATCAATGTGATTTGACTTAGACGAGCTCCTATCGTTGTTGGAATACAACACTGCTGATTTATTGTCACAAAATAATTAAAGTGGTCTTTCTATATTCTCTAAAATAAACAGCCAATGACAAAATTTCGCAGCCATATTCCATGATTTGATGCCTTGTAGCATGCTACAAACTCTGCTGCCATAGTGGAAGAAGCTACAAGTGTCTGTTTGGCACTTTTCCAGGATGTAGCTCCACCAGCTAACAAATAAATATAGCCTGATGTAGATTTTCTTCTATTTTGGCACCCAACAAAATCAAAATACGTATACCCTATGACCTCCAAATGATCTAATTTCATGTATGTGAGCATATAATCTTTTGTTCTCTGAAGATACCTCATAACCCTCTTGGCTGCTTTCCAATGGTCCATACTTGGGTTGCTTGCATATTTGCTTAACAACCCAACAATGTACGCAATATCTGGACGCGTACATACCTGAGCATACATTGGACTCCCAATAGCTAATGTAGAAGGAATCTTATGCATTTCCTGAATATCAAGATTACTTTTAGGGCATTGGGCAAGACAAAACTTGTCTCCTTTAGTGACAGGGGTATCTATTGGTTTACTATTTTGCATGACAAACCATTTAAGTACTTTATCGATATAGTTCTTTTGTGACAATCCAAGAATACCCCGAGATCGATCTCGATAATCTGAATTCCTAAAACAAAAGAAGCATCCCCAAGATCTTTCATTTCAAAATGCTTGGATAGAAATATTTTGGTTTCATGCAATAAGCCTATATCATTCGTGGCAAGCAAAATGTCATCGACATATAAAACCAAAAATATATACTTACTCCCACTAAACTTGTGATACACACAATCATCAACAATATTCACATTAAAACTGAACGAGACAATTATTTGATGAAATTTGTGATACCATTGAGGAGAAGCTTGCTTGAGTCCATAGATGGATTTTGTTAATTTGCAAACTATATTATTTGGGTCTCCCGACTCAAAGTTTTCTGGTTGCACCATATAAATTGTTTCTTCAATGTCTCCATTGAGAAACGCAGTCTTAACATCCATCTAATGTAACTCAAGATCAAAATGAGCTATAAATGCCATAATTGTCCTAAAAGAGTCTTTCGATGAAACCAGAGAGAAAATCTCTGAAAAGTCAATGCCTTCTTTTTGAGTATATCCTTTAGCTACAAGACGTGCCTTATACCTCTCTATATTGCCATTTGCATCCTTCTTGGTTTTAAAAATCCATTTACAACTAATTGGTTTTGCACATTCAGGTAATGGGACAAGTTCCCAAACTTTATTGTCTTGCATGGATTTATACTCTTCTTGCATGGAATCAATCCACTTTTGAGAGTTAATACCTTGCAATTGATTGGATCATCTTCATCATTCCATTGTCATCCTCATTTTCTTGGAGAAACATAATATAATAACCCGGAATAGTATTTTTCCTTTCTCTCGTGGATCTCCTTAATGGCACTTGTTCTTGAGGTTGTTGAGTTTGTTCTTCTGGAACAATTACCTCATCCTGAATAGGAGGAAGCTGTTCGACATTATCTTGTTGAGGTTCCAGATTCACTTCTTGATTGACGATAGGTATAGAAATGTGAACATCATTAAAAGTGATAATACGAACTAAGTTAAAACTCAATTTCTCCTCAAAAACAATGTCTCTAACCTTATTTCTCCTTCCAAACTCAACATCATAAAAAAAATGTTGTAGTTCACATCTCAAAAATATTCTTAAGCGTGGGATCATAAAATTTATAGCCCCTAGATTGCTCAAAATAACCAATAAAGTAGCTGCTTACTGTTTTTGAGTCCAATTTCTTTTCATGTGGCCTATAAGACCATGCTTCAGCTGGACATCCCCAAATGTGAAAATGCTTTAGAGTGGGCTTTTTACCTACCCAAAGCTCATAAGGTGTCTTTTCAACTACTTTAGTGGGTACTCTATTCAGAATATACGTTGTTGTCTTTAATGCATCTCCCCAGAGGGATTCAGGTAAGGTAGAATGAGCAATCATACTTCTTGCCATATCCTTAAGAGTCTTATTACGTCTCTCAACAACACCATTCATACTAGGTGATCCTGGCATGGTGTACTGTGGGATAATACCACATTCCTCTAGGAACTTTACAAATGGTCTTGAACGTTGTTCACCTAATCCATCATACCTTTGTACTTCATAGACATCAAAGAATTCAGAAGTGATGTCATCTCAACCTTATTGTTTTTAACAAAACGTTGCTCAATATTGTCAACAAAATCCTTAGCTTGAATAATCTCTTCAAATTCTGTGCCCTAAAGGTTTTCGAAATGTCGTGTTTCATGATCATTAGACTCATGCGACAGAACGTTCCCACTTTTCAAAATCCATTTTTGCATCAAGGGTGTTTGCCGCAGTGAGAGGTGCAAGTTGTTCTTCCCTTAATGCAAGGTCTATGTCCATACAACCAAGCACTATCAATAAATGCCTTTTCAATTCCTTAAAATTCGTCCCATTAAACATGAGTATAGAATTGACATTAGCAGATATTGTGGTAGCAGAAGAACTAGCTGAATATAGAACAAAAGAATAATAAATAAATAAATAAACATGTTCGCACTAATAATTCATAAGTTAAACAAATAAATTCGAACTAATGACTAATTTCCCTCAAGATACCAAACACAACATTAATATCAAGTCTTTGGACAATAATATTAACTGTAAGCGCTACTCTTGTTGTAGCAATCAAACATTGACAATAAACTATGTCAAACAACAGGTTAATCTTTGGACTAATTGCACACATAAATTACCTTATAATTGTCATACATTTATTACCACATGTGTTATTTGAAATTCGGCCAAATATTAATTTTCCTTTGCGTCAATTAATAAACGCATGAATTACAAAAACACAAACATCTTGATATTTTAAATAAGTTAAGCAGTCATTTTGGTGACATTGTGTTTCAATTAACCCACTAAAATATTAGGCATAGCCAAAACATGAATATATTTATTTCTAACGATTTATCTTAATACCTAATAATCAAAACTAAAATTTTGATCCAACCGAATGAAATATATATTTTAAATAAAATATATATGTCATACTTAAAAGCAAAAGCAATACAAAATATTAAGGGTATAGTCATACTCTGGAAACAAATTACTGTCCTCTAACCAAAACATAATATACTGCACATATATTTATGAGTATTATAACCCTAAGTTAATAAATTGTTTCTGCGCAAAGAATCTTTCAATTGAAAATTTAATATCCAATACCAATCGCAAACTGGAAAACCAATCGCAAATTCAACAGAGACCAACAAGAATATTCCCAATTGAAAACACCATTGTTAATTACCGATTACTCGCGCAACATAAGGGTTATCGAAATAATTTCTGAATACGTGAAAGATCAAACCCTAATATATGCGAATAAATAAAATTATGAGATCTTCATCGCACAAGAATAAACGACATAGAAATTAAAACCACACTGAAATACATAATTAATTCTTAATAATTTGACATAATATGTCTCTAATGCCACTTGTTAGAACCAAAATATATTCATATGAATATAAATCCAAGATCTATATGTGTCAAATCATTAAGAACAAAGACTAGATTTGCGGAAGCGTACCTGAATCTATCGATGGAGAATTTTACGGAGGGTTTGATCTTTCAAGAAGATAAGTTACATCTTGCCACACAACTCTCCGACGAGAAAAAGAGATATACAAGTTAACCTATATCTTGGGGACCGCTACCCCTTTATATAAACTGAATTAAAAATAGTTTATTAATATTTACAACTCTGCCCCTCATTGAGTTACAAATTTAACTTATGATACCTACACTTTTAATTACATGACAATTTAGTACCTATAACACGTGTAACATAATTGATCATTTAATTACGTGTTAAACTTTATAATAGCAACATACATTATACATATGTGACCACTATTATTAAATTTTAATCTAACAGTTGAAATAAATTTAGTTTGCACAGGGATTTATATCTATTTTTATGAACACGTTTCTTCTTCTTCTTTTTCTAAATAAACCAGTGTTTTTAATATAGTCAGGGACGGAGCTATTAAGCTCTTGGGAGGGGCTGCTGTCCCCGATTGGGATAATTTTTGTTACTCTTTGGTTCTTTATATTTTTTCAAAAAAAATGATATAATTGTGAATTTGCCTCCCCTACCTTTCAAAACTTATGTTTTGCCCCCCACCCCTAAATCCTGGCTCTGTCCCTAAATATAGTGTATGTGTTTCGGTTCGATAAAAAAATTAATAACCTACCGATTTTTGGTTCGGTTAACCTTGATTTTTGTTTTTTTTCACATCAACCTTAAATTTTGTGGTTTTGTATTTTATTTTGACCAAACTAGTTTTATTGGATGATTTTTAAATATTTTTTGATAAATTTTAAAGTATTTTTCATAAATATTTCTTAAAAAATCAATATTTTAAGTAAATAAAAAATAATTAATAGTTCATACAATATTTTTAAATTATTTCAGTATTTTTAAGTATAAAAAAATCTATTTTTACATTATAAAATATTTAAAATTAATTAGAAATTAAATAAAATTTAAATTCAATTCAGTTCGATTAACCACAGTTTTTAAACTTGTAAACTATAAATCATCAACATTTTAATTCGATTCGATTTTTAATTTTTTTGGCTTGACATGCACAGACCTGGATTTTAACCTTGTTTAGCTGGCTGTAAATATGTTTGATATTAATTTTTTATTCACTTGGAGTAAAAGGTTGTGTTGAGAACATAGGAAAAGAAATGAGTTTTGGCAGACCATAATTATTTTTTTCTTCTAAAGAGCAAGTTTTTTTCTTTTTAAGAACTCATTGTTTCTAGTCTTCTAAAGAAATAGGGTTATTTCTTGATATTATTTTGAAGGCATAATGTTAAAAAATGTCTCTAATGTTTGACTGAATAGTTATTTTGGCTCATATTTTTTTAAACTAATTTAACTCTCAGCATTTTATTTTGAGTTAAAATAGCCTCTCTACAGATGAAAATTGTTAGTCAACTGATGATAAACAACTTGAAATGACGTGACAAACTTACATGGTAGTGCACGTCGCGATAGCAACGCCATATAGACAAATATACTGACTTTACAAAATGACACATCTGTAAAAAAAATATTTTTATAAAATTGTATAAAATATAAAATATTTTTTGACATGTCATTCTGTCAAGTCATTTCAAGTTGTTCATCGTCAGTTGACTAATAGTTTTCATCCGCAAATGGACCATTTTGACACAAAATAAAATGTTAGGGGTTAAATTAGTTCAAAAAATGAATAGAAATAAAATAACTATTCAATAAAACATTAGGGGTATTTTTTGACTTTATGTCTATTTTGAATTGAAAGGTTATTCAAGCTAAGAACTAGGCTCGAACTTGTTTACAATACGAGGGACCTGCTACATCGCGGTCAAATAGAGGTTTAATGAAATTAGAGATGAGTATAGTGCAGCAGAGTTAGGTACGATTATAGTGCGATATCAACCGAAATGTTATAAAATAGGGAACTAAAAATATTGTTTACCAATTTAAAATATTATATTTTTATAACATTTTAGGTTAATGGTCTCACGACAAGTATCGATACTTAAAACAAAATTTTGATACTTACATCAACCTAAAATATTATTAGAAGTTGCAAGTACAGATACTTAACTCCAACCTAAAATATTACAAAAGTATAATATTTTATTTTTGTGGGTAACATTTTAAGTTTCGTGAATTGTAACATTTCGGTTGATGTCGTATCGTAGTCACACCGTACCTTGTTGTACAATAGACTACCTCAAAATTAGGAGCAGAGGAGAAGAGAAAAGAGTTCATAGTGTTGTGAAATAGGTAGTCTCAAAACCGCATCAGCCACCATGTTACATTCTCGCGGAGTCCAGATAAAATCTGTACACCAAGCGCAGTTGCGTATAACAGAAATTGTACACACCAGCTGCAACGAGCTTCGATCAACAATTTCTTGATAATTATTTAATTATGAGACAGATTTGATTTTTTTTGTGTCCTAATTTTTAAAGGATTATTAATGATAAATTTATTATTATAGTTTAATTTTAAAGGACGCTGAAACATTTTATGCTAGATTTGTGGAGTTTAAATTTTTTTCGATAAATCGAATATCAAATTCGTGTTCAAAAAGATAAAAGAAAGTAAACTGAAAATTTTAGAGTCTAACGGTCTTCGACGATAACGGTTCATGATGGCCGGCCGTGGTAAGTAACGACCAAAGACGATACTTTGGTCGAATTCAAAAGTTAAATTGTTATTTTATCTAAAATTCAAGGATCCGATTAATATTTTATTTAAAACTAAAGGTTAAATTAAAATTTTATTTAAAATTCAATGATCAATTTAAAAAGTAATCTCTTACTAATACAACCTTCTTTTAGAAATTCCATTTCTTGTTAGTCAAGCCTCAAGTTTAAAAGGTAAAATAAAAGGCCTCTAACATCCAAAGGTTATAACACACAGTAATCGACTCACCACTGACATCCAACGGTCATAGATTTCCAATAACAATACTTTATTTTAACCAAAACCCCAACCGCCGAAATGAAAGGTGAAATTAGGGTTTTTGAGTTCTCCTATTTATTCCACCTCTGAGAAATATAAATTCCAATGCTCTTCTTTTCATTGAATTTTTTCTCGAGATTCTTTTATCCCTAAAGATATCATGGCCAAGGGTCCAGGTCTCTACACTGAAATTGGCAAGAAAGCCAGAGGTACAAAAATACGACTTCTTTTGAACAAAAATGACGTTTTTCAAGCTTTCAATCTGTGATTTCATGTGTGCCTTTCTTCTTTTGGATTTTAGACCTTCTTTACAAGGATTATCAGACTGACCAAAAGTTCACTCTGACCACCAGCTCTCCGACTGGAATTGTAAGTTCCTTCCCCCCCCCCCATTTCCTGGGTTGGTTTATTAAGGAATTAATTTTGGATGATTTGTTATGTGAAACCCAAGTTTGGTTTTTTTCCTCATTTTATGATATTGTTGGGTTCGTTTTAGATTTCTTTTAGGGTTCCAAATGCATGTGTTATTAATTTCATTTTCTAGATTTTTTTGTGCTTTTGTAGGATCTTTCTGATGCACGTGTTAGTATGAACTTATGTTATTAGATAAAAGAATGTTAATTTAAGCTGATTTTAAAGATGTTATCTGATTTGTCTTTTAAACGAGAGATGTATATATGAATTTGTTTTTGTATTCTTTTTTAACAAGTAATTTGTAGTAGTAGCCTATTCTAGTGCATTTCTGTAAATTGTGTTTTCAATGCTTGAATTGTTGAAATATTTATGTTTTTAGAGCTTTTGCTTGGCTATCTCGTTCTTTTTACCGCAATGTATCGTTTGTGGTTTTCAGTTTCTTGTTCTGCTACAAGAATTTCTATGTTTTCTTTCTTTCTTTACTTTAGGCAATTACGTCTGTCGGAACAAAGAAAGGCGATCACTTTCTGGCTGATGTTAACACCCAGCTGAAGAATAAGAATGTCACAACTGATATTAAAGTGGACACCTACTCCAATGTAAGTATTTTTTTTCATCTGTTCTTTTGTTGATTTGTAGCTTATTTGATGTATAAGTTTGAGTGCTTGGTTACTTATTTGTTGACAAGTGAAATCTGATACTCTTTTTCTCTGTTAGATTTTCTTTGGTCCTCATCTTATTATTTTGGAGATTAGTTATATCTCATCCCCCTTTGCATTTGAACCTTGTATTACTGGAGCATTATGTACATTTTAGACATCTAATCTTTTCGGAGGGAATGCTGTTCTATAGAAGAATGTTCTTGGTTGAGTTTGTAGTTCTTCATTTTTACCCTTATATTCCTTTGATATGGAATTTATATGATTGTCATCTTTTACTAGCTCTTTCGGACATTAGTTGTACTATAGTGTATGTTTATCAAGCTCTCTACCACCATAACGGTTGATCAACCTGCACCCGGCCTAAAGGTGATCTTCAACTTCAGAGTCCCTGATCAGAGGTCTGGCAAGGTACGCATTATGCTTTCAAATTTCACTTTGTTTTATCTTTCGAGCTCGAGAGCATGTCAGAACTGAATCTTGCATGTATACTGTATCCATGTTATTTTGAATGGTCATGATGCTGATTGACATGCTATTCTCTCTCTTTGTATACCAGGTTGAACTCCAGTATTTGCATGAATATGCTGGGATAAGCTTAAGCATTGGATTGACTGCAAACCCTATAGTTAACCTTTCAGGTGTGATTGGAACGAATGTTCTTGCGCTCGGTACTGATCTCCCGTTTGACACAGAGACTGGGAATTTCACCAAATGCAATGCTGGTTTGAGCTTCTCCAATGCGGATCTCATTGCTTCATTGACTCTGTATGTGATGTGATCTATGTGCTCGTCTTTAATTCACTATCATAGTATATGATCCCCATTCAATTCCTTGTTTATTTATGCAGGAACGAAAAGGGGGACTCTTTTAACGCATCCTACTATCATATCGTTAATCCCTTGACAAACATGGCTGTTGGTGCTGAGATGACCCATAGCTTCTGTACTAATGAGAGCACGATCACCATCGGTACACAACATGCATTAGATCCGTTGACCATGGTTAAGGCACGAGTGAACAACGCTGGCAAGGCGAGCGCTCTAATCCAGCATGGGTGGCGTCCGAAATCCCTCTTCACCATTTCCGGAGAAGTGGATACCAAGTCCATTGACAAGAGTGCCAAGGTAGGACTTGCTTTGGCACTCAAGCCTTGAAATTTATAAAGCTCAATTTGAAAGAGTGTATGGTAAAGCTTAGAATTTCGAAATGTAATATTTTGATACTGTTTTTTCATGGTGTCGCCATATGGACACTTTTTTAGCTGTAAAAATAAAAGGAAAATAGGGTTTTGAATTATGTTGACTGCTTTATGATATCATCCCTTTAACATAGATCATCTCTTGGGCGAATTTCAGTGCCTTTGTCATTAAATAATAAATAATAATGGTATTTGTCAACTAACTTTGATTGTCCAATAATTAAATCATTAAAATCTTATCATCATATTTGAATCATTCAATAAGATATTAAATTACAGGTCAAATCTTATTATTGGATTTTTTTAGCATTGATTTAATCATCATTCATCTAAACTAATTTAGCGATTTTTCTAATTACAAAGTGATTAAGAAATTAATTAATTGGTTTACTTGCGCGAATGACCCTATACATCATCACCGTCGTTGACTAACCTTCAGTCAAGATTTTTGTATCAAAATAACTCGAGTTTCTCCAAAATAACTCTTATCATATTTTTGGTTGAAGGGGTTTATTTTTAACAAAAACAACAAAGAACTCAAGGTAATCATAGAAATATATTTTTTTTGGTAACATACATGTCCGTCCTACGATCCATGTTCGGGGTGCTATGTTATCCCTCGTAACAATGTTGTTTTCAAGGTTTAAATTAACGTTTTTTCTTTGAGTATACAATGTATCTTACTAATATACCCAACACTTATAAATAATTATAGAAATATAATTTAAATATCTGATTTGATAAAAAAATAAATATTTAATTTAAAAGTATAGTTTGAGGTCGTCTTATTCAACTTTTTAAATTAAGAAAAAAAAACCCCACTAAAATTTAGAAGTGGAATCTGGCATAAAAAAAAAAATGAGTGGAAGACAAAGTGGAATAAATAGAGTAGGTAGGCTGGACAGTGTTAACCAAACTTTTGACTAATTATAGGGTTAGGGTTGGTTGGCAAATTAGGACTTCAGCTCTAGTAATCATACATACATACATGCATTCATATATATATATATACACACAATTTTTTCTGATGTTAAAGATGTTAACAAGACTAAGAAGAGATCCATTTGTACAACTGCAAATTAAAGACAAGGGCAATGAAGAGGGTAAACTGTGAGATCAAAGAGTGCAGCAGCACCACTCTCGAATCATCAACAGTCCAACTAACAAAGAACAGATGAAATAACATAATGGTTGTAGCACCTATCGACTGGCCTTCATCCACATGCCCGAATCCATTGCCGGCGTAGCTTTTCAGCCTCTATTCTCCAGTGTAATCTGAATATCCAGGATAAAGGTATAGGATCGCGATGAAGAACGAGAGCAAATAAATGAGAGGAGCTTCCTTAAGCACAGTCAACTGGCCATGATGCTGCATGTTCACTATGCCTCATTCACTTCTATTCGTTTAATTAAATAGGGGATATTGCAATCCGAAGAAGCGGATACCGGATAAGAACCAAATTCTAAGTATGAACATAGAGAAACTTTAACCTACTAACCTATGATTCTTTTGCTCTGGGCTTTGGTGATGGGTGAGGCTGGTGATATTGAGGAGCCTAATGATTGTTTGAAGCGGATAAGCTCCTCATAGGTTGTCCCTTCCTCACTACAAACCCGGCCTGTGCTCTGGTGCAGTTTTTAGCATGTACATTGGACCTAACACGACCGGATTGCATTGTTTGGAAATCAGAGGAAGAGCTTGCCATATCTTTAAGGTTTGGTAGTGGTTTTAGTGTTTCAACAACTTCACCCATCCGAGGTCTCGCTTTCGGATCACGACCAAGACATTGGGCAGCCAGCTGGGCAGCTTTTTGCGCACCTTTTATCGAAAAGTGGCCTTCAAGCCGAGGATCCAAGATTCGGAAGAACCTTCTCTTGTCTCCTAGATGCGGTCTTGCCCATTCCACAAGATTGTGCTCCCCATTAGGTCGGTTTTTGTCCATGGATCTTCGGCCGGTCAACATCTCAAGTAAAACTACCCCGAAGCTATATACATCACTCTTCGAACTCAAATGTCCTAAACCAAGAACACTATCAGACTTATATAACCACAAATCTAAATAAAAACTCAAACATATTCTCAATAAAATCACAACACACTGTTTGATTAATGCATATCAGAGGTGGACCATTTTCGAAAGGCAGAGCAGAAAGAAAGTTGGAGATAAAGGGGACTAATTCATCAAACATCATATCCGGAAATAAAACCATGATTCTAACACATACCGGTCATTACATATTCAGGTGCAGCATAGCCATATGTTCCCATAACTCGAGTAGAAACATGAGTTTTATCTCCTTCGGGACCATCTTTGGCCAGTCCAAAATCAGAGAGCTTGGCATTGTAATCCTGAAAAACGGTAACAGTTTTAGTACAATGAAAACATAAATTTGTAGAGGGAACTTAATGTCTTAGCTACATACTGCATCTAACAAGATATTAGACGTTTTAAAATCTCGATATATCACTGGTCTTTCTGCTTCTTCATGAAGAAAAGCGAGACCCTTAGCAGCACCGAGTGCAATTTTCATTCTGATAGACCAAGGAAGTGGCAAGGACCCTTCTGCGCAAAAAATGGTTGTAACAGAGAAAATTAAACATCAAACACGAAAATGCAAATGCATAAAGCACAATGATAACAGATATGAAAGTAAAAACCACACAAGTTGTATGATCCGGTACATAACTTAGATACCTCTAATTTGAGGTTCTTATACAAAATAAAAACGAAAAATCAAGTCAATTCTAACATAAGAATTTACTATAACCATATATGGATAACTTTTAATACGATAGCCAAAATCCAATTATGTGATGAAATCTTTTCGCCAAATGAATGTTCAAGCTTACTAGGAAGAAGCATACCTGTCGTAGGTAAAGAAAATAAAATAATAACAACATAAGAGGAAAACTTGAGGCGCCACTCAATATCTCTAAGCTAAATATTGAACACCCTAGAAACCATGTGTTTATTTAAGAAAGCTATCCGCATATGCATGGCTGAGCTACTTAAGTGTCGGAATACTTTGGTTAAAACCATGCTTAACGTATATCACGAAACAAAAGGTTGTTACGAACTTCAAAAGAGGTGGTTCTCTAAGCTTCCTCTCAGCATAAACTCGTATACCAGTAACCTGTGATCATCTTCAATGCAGTAACCAACCAATTTAACCAAATTGGGATGGAGGAGGTTACCAAGAAAATCCACTTCAGCCTGAAATACAATGGGAGACATGAAATTTACGATAGAAGATATTGCGAAAAAAAAATCATTCAGATGTCATACCAACCATTCTTTGTGACCCTGAAGTCCTTCGATGTTTAGCGTTTTGACAGCAACGGTAAGTCCAGTACCGGGTTTCACAGGAGCGGTTCCGTTTTCTTCGATCCAGCCTTTGAAGACACATCCAAACCCACCCTCACCAAGAAGACTCTAGGGTCTGAAATTTCGGGTTGCTAATTTAAGGTCAATAAATGTGAACTTTCGTAGCTGCAAAGCAACTTTCAGCTCCTCACTGTATTTTGGTGTGGACGGAGCAGTTTCTGCATTACTAGTTGTTGTAGAAGACACCGAAACAACTGGTCGATCTCTCATTTTCTCCTTCGTTTGTTTACTTTCGGCTGAATTTATACAAACAGTAAGGCAGTGAAATTAATGGTCATGTTCAGCAATTACAAAAAGAATATTAACACTATCAGATACCATTTCATATCGTATATATGCATTTACCACACAGTAAATGTTTTCAAAACTGTATCAAATCCCTCAAAAGGATTCATATCATTGGCTTTTCCAAAATAATAAAGGGTTAAAACCTAGTTGCTTTCAAGTTTCAACTAATCTCCTCATTCAGCAAAACTTACCATGTGACTAATGGAAAAGTAAAGCATACATATACATATACATATACATATAGCAAAAACTAACCTTCTGATCAATAAATTGCATATCTATATACCTTTAATTAAGATTGATACAAGAAGACAATCTCAGATGAATTTATACAACTAAAATACAAAAACTTTTCTCCTCACTGATAATTTAAACTTTAAAGATGTGTTCTTTAACACCAAAATACTTGGATATAATCTTAAATTTATATATTATCCATTTATATCAACACAAATGTTCTCAACATATGCTTATATATTCATTTTATGAAGGAATAAAAAGTAATTTTTAAGATTAAAAAATTTAAAAGGGAAGGGAAATCAGAAGATTACCATAAGGAGTACCTGTTCTTTCACTCATAGAGTTATCAACTCTTGATCTTGAAGACATGCAACTTCCCATAAACCTTAGTTTAACCCAGCACCCTGTTTCTTCTTCTTCACTTTCTCCATCTTTCTTCTTCCTTGGTGATTTTTCTCAACAAATCTTTCAGATTGATGACCAAACCCCGCCTTTCTAAAACCATCCAAATTCCCTTCAACAGAAAAGAAGTTTTTTTTTTCTCCAGCAAAGCAGGCAACTTTTAATCTTAAAAATCTAAACACAAGTGGTTTTAAGCAATCAAACACTTAAAAAGTAGATTTTTAGCTGTTAATCACTAAGACCCAGATTATGAAATTTTAGTCAAAAGGCAAATTTTGAGAGAGAGAGAGAGACAAATAAAGGATTGCGTTTGAGAGAGGGAGGGAAGTATTTCAACAAAGGGCAGATTGGGCAGCTTGGGCAAGAGAGAGAAACAGAGATACAAGTGTTAAACAATTTTTCTGTGGTGTTAAATACCAACAGTAATCTCAGCATATTCCATATCAACCTTTTTGTTTAAATAATAGTTTTGGGGTTATCTTACATCTTAGAAAACATTAAGAGACATGAAGGTCCAGTGAGAGAATGCCACGTTTGCATGTAGGTAGGTTTATAGTTTACCTGAAAAACACATATTTTTACTAGCAGACAAAGACAAGTATCGCTTTCAATGGTGTTTGCTGCCAAATTATGAGTGCTTCCATCGCCATTCGCCGGTTAGTGGAATTACAAATCAAAACTTAAAAATGGATTCCCTTTTCATCTTCTCATTGCCTTTTGCTTTACCACATTTCCTTTTCACATTATACTGTAAGTTGTTTTGTCCCAATTGATGTTCCACTGGACTTAATTCTCATAGTCAAACCAATTGTTTTCCATACATTTTTCACATAATCTGTATTTTCATCCTCCAAGCTCTAACTTTTTTTTTTCAATGAAGGAGGTCATAAATTATTTAAGAATACACTATATCAGATATAATTAGCTTTATGTTTAGTATCAACTATATCACTTGACTAAAAATCTATATTATTTTTTTAAATATCAATGCTTTAGTTTTATTAAAAGAAAAAAATCTAAAAATACAATGAAAGTTTACAACTCAGATAAACAAACTTGATCCAGACATATTCCTAAAAACACAAAAATTAAGGTCTTTAGATCATAAAAATGACCATACAAAGAAGGTAATAATCCTAACTCAAAGGCTTGAAACGAAAAAGATACAAATATCACCAAAGTTATACGATGAAAGGTAAAAACCAACGACAAACAACATTAAAAGATGCATATTACAATAATAAGGCACATTACAAGAACGATGATTGTGAGCTCGTATCCAAATTTAGTTTGAGGGTCCAAAATAGGAAGATTAACATGATAATCAAAAGAGCACCATCTTGATCAGTTGTAGCACGTTAAATCCAACCATGATAAAAAAAAATAAAAAAAGCGGTCAGTGACCGATTAAAAGAAGAAAAACGCGTTCAAAGATAGAGGATAGTACTAAAAAGTAGAGAAATCATGTCACAAGAACAGAGTTATTGAATTTAAAAACTAAAAAATAAAAAAATGAAACAAATAAAAAAAAGATTACCAACTATTGGCAAATTGCACCAAACCTGACGTCGCCGTCGGCCACGTAAAGAAAAAAAAGAAAAAAATTATAGATGCTAAAGAGAAAAAGAAAAAGTGCGGCTAGGGTAAAATAAAAAAATCTATACTATTTTAGTACTGAATTTTAGTTTAAGCTTTTATTATGCATGCAAAGTGTTAAGATCCATCTATGTTATCAATTTTAATGATCCAAATATATATTTTTAATTCAATTGAATTTAATTCTTAATTTCCAACTTATCAATTCAGGGGTTTCTACAACCATACCACTGCACATATTTCTTAGTGAAGTTTTTAACGAAGTCCAGCAAGCTTAACGTTATCCCAAGATCCATTAATAAGAGAAGCCTCAGTTTTTTTTTTATCAAATTTAAAACAGCACACCAAGTTCAAAGCTAAAACGAAAATGAATGTTAACGACAGTGACCGATTTGCAAACTTTTTTAATGACTAAAATCAAAATTTATGAAAATTGGATGACCAACTGTGTATTTTATCCATTAAAATTTGTAACAATTTAAAGGATTATCCCTTTCTAAGGACCCAACTCTCCCGACTTTGCCACTGTTTTAGGAAAAAATATTAGATAGGTGTGCTCACGACATTTATGGTCTATCCAATGAAAATTTTACATCTCATTTTTTAAGGTGAATCTTCACCTCTTTCCTACATATAATTAAAAAGTGGGTGGTTACTTGGAAGTTAAGCTGAAATGGATAGATGTTATTGGATGGACTATGGATGACGTAGTGAGCCGGGTCCATCTAATAATTTTTAGATTGCGGATAATATGAATTAGAAAAGATTAGGGTAAATTACCTATTTGGTCACCCAATTATGACTGTATTTCTGTTTTGGTCACCCAACTATTTTTTTGGGTAAAATCCTCATTAATGTTACATTTTAATTCTATTTTAGTCCCGGCCGTTAAAAAATTAACAAAAATAATAATGTGTCTTGGTATAATAATATTTTTAGTCTCCAAAACTTATATATTTATCAATTAAATTCTTATAAAAAATAATTCATTAAATATTTGGGTCAAACCCCAAATACCCATCTTTTTTCTTCCTCTTCAAATAATTCATGAAAGCTTAAAGAAAGGCTTTGTTGTGCAGTGATTACGCATGGACTAAACATATTATTTCTATGGTATTAATTTGTTGTATGATTTGGTAATTGATTGAATATGGCATGTTGCAACCATCCAAAATTATCAAACCCAAAGGTCTCCATTAACATGATCGCATCTAGGAATATTTATGCCACTTGCCACTATTATTGATTTGGCAGCACTAACACGCCCCCACCTAAATAGTCATAGTCGCCAAAATTAGAGAAATATTGTAGTTAGGAATAATTATTAGATAAATGGGGTTCATTGACTTATATTTTGTAATATATGGTAAAAGTTACAGTGAAGCATAGACTCGTCATTTGCATAAGGCTTTCTCGATTATTTTAATTTATTTTAGATGGTCACCTGCATATGGTGACGTGATGCATGCTGCAAGCATGGTAGCTCTTTCAGTTCACGTGAATGGCAACCTTTATTATTTTCATGGCTGTCTTGAATTATTAATAATTTTAAAAATATAAAATAATTGAAAACGCCGCTTGCAGATGGAGATTTTATGCTTCATTGTAGCTTTTGCCGTATATTATAAAATATAAGTCAATGAACCCCATTTTCCTAATAATTATTCATAGCTATAATATTTTCCTAATTTCGCCTAAATAGTCATGCACTATATTTTTTGGGTAAATTACGTAAATTATAACTGTATTTTACTCTTAAATTTATTTTAGCCACTAAATTTTTAAAACGTTCAATTTACCTGCTGCAGTTTAGACATTAAATATTTTTTGTCACTCCTCTATTAATTTTTTGACGATGTTCATTTACCGACGGACAAAGAAACTTCTTCAAAATTCAAATGGTGAAAAATTTCATCGACATGAGAGAAACAATGTAACACCCCCTTCCCGTATTTTTTACCAAACACGAGTCGTTGATGTTACAAAACAAAGTTTAAACAATTTTCTATTATCAAAACTTAAACTGGCAGCCTACACTGATCTCGAACACATTTTTTTATAATTTTTGATAGAGATCAAATATTCATTTCGTAAATTTTTAATCAAACTAATTCACTAAGCTTTTTAACCATATAAATTAATAACTCAAATTCATTATAAAAAAAATCACAAACTCGCGACACAGTGTAAAATTTCAAGAAATCTGCTGCCCTATTTTCATGACCTTTCATCGAATAAAAATTCATATCTTTTTGTATAGACCTCGAAATAAATTACCGTTTGTTTTAAAATAATCTAGACTCAATATGTAGTTCATACATATAAGATTTACCTTCTAATTTAATTTATAGAATTTATGGCAATTTTTCAAACTTACTGCCTAATGCAGATTTTTAAAGACTATTTTTATTTATTCCAATTGTAAGCTCATTAACTACTCATAAACCATTCTAACATACATAGTAAACATGATAAACCATAATTTAATTATAACATTACAAACCATAAGGTAATTAAAGTTTAAGTTATGCAAAGTTAGTAGGTTTATCTTTATACATGCCACTAAACAAAAACATCATATAAGATGTCAAAACATTACTAAGATAACTTGTAGTATGTCTTTGTTCTCAAGGTGATGCAAACACCGCTGCTTACGAACTGAAACGATCAACCTACGTGCGCATAGGCCAAACACACGCTAAGTACGAACTTAGTGAGGCATTATAAAGTTATCATAAAATCAGTAAGTAATTAACTTAAATAGATATTGCTTTATAGTAAGATTGAATAACATTAAAAATCAATTTATAAAAGTTCTTTTATATCATTAGCCCAAGAAATACGTGTAAAGAGAAACTAAGTATACGAGATCGTGTACTCCCAAAGTACTAGCCATTTCCCCTAAGGAGAAAGGCAAACATTACATTAATACGAGCTCATTGTGGTCTCGGAGCACTAGTCACTGAAGTGATGATAGTCCTAGACTACTAGATCCGAAGATCAATGCATTCCCAGAATGCTAGCCACTATGTGGCAAATGTAGCTACAATGTAGTCCCAGACTGCTAGTCTCTTATGGCATGCCATTATACTGTAACTCTCATGGTAATCTTGGGCAATAAAACAACACCATTACCATTCAATATATCATTATGTAGATGGTAAATAACTCATTATCAATAAATCAAAATAATAGAGCAGTTCATACTCTATTATACCATAAATCATTCTGTAACAATCATCAATATATGATAATAAAATTATCGTAAACAAAGCATAATAAGGCATATCATACCCTGTCATGTACAAAACCATCTCTTTTTGCCTGTGAAAATGTTATATTTCCCATAAAAATCAACATTATCAATTTGGTAAAGTTGTATAGGTTGACTTATCGCAAGTCTTCCTAAATACTTTTAAAACATATAAATGCACTCACCTTGTTGCCCGTACTAAATTTCACAAATTGTCAGAGTCTCAACCAAACCTTGATCCTTGACTTTTCCTTTTTGCTCAAATCAATCTCGACCTTCCTCGAACTCTACATTTACATCGATCATACTATAAAAAGAATCGAATGTATACATTAGTATACATTGATCAATTCGGCAATTACTATAGGAAATTACTATAGGAAATTCATAAAAATTCTTCAAATGCCAATTCGAAACAATAATACATCAATATTTCATTTAAACCTTCACCTTTTCACAATTTCCACATAAGTCCTCTATATTAGCTGAATTGCAATATAGTCCTCAATGATTATTTTCATCCTCCAAATGACATAATTAAGCATCAAGAATATCATTCTACTCATATCCATCACTAAAATAATGTTTACCATATTTCCCCCTAATTTCTTCAATTAATCGAATGGTCCCTAAACCATATTCCATGGATTTTTCATCACTTTAAGCATAAAAACAACACCACAACCTCATTTCCAACTTGAATAAACCTTTAAAACATGAAATTCCAACATGTCCTTCATCCATCCTAAACATCAATATCAACTTAGAAGCATGGAAACCATGAAAAACTTATACCAAATGGAAGAGAATTTCATGGAGAACAAATCTTTATTTCATGTCTTACTTCTAAAATCAACCAAATCAAGCCTAAAAATTGAAATGAAATATTCCTTACCTTGCTTGGAGAACTCACGACAGATAGGAGAAATTTGAGAGAAATTCTACACTTTTCTTTCTTTAATTCCATGCCAAATGGCATTATATAATTTTTATTTTAATAAAAAATCTGCTTAATAGTAAAATGACTATTTTATCCCTTAATTATAACCAATGACATGTTGACACATGTGCTTCTCACTTTTTCATAAGTATAGATTTTTTATAAGATGTATGCAAAATGACCATTTTGTCCTTAATGAATCAACATATCTTCAAAAATGACATTCATGCACTACACAAACTACTGTATTTAATCAAATCTAAATCAAACAAAACGATTCAGAACCACAGTGTCATATTCCTAGGGTCTTCCTAAAACTTTCATAAAATTTCCATAATATTCTGAATTCAAATAATCATCCGAACTAAAACTGAAACTTATCCTTTTTATAGCCTTTTCACACAAATCATGTACCAAAAATCTGATTCCCACCAAAATTCTTATATCGGGATAAACTATTTATTTATGGAGTATAAAATAATATATGGAAAAAATTCCTTGGTCCCTAAACTTTTCTAAGGTTTTCACTTTAATCGCCAAACTTTAAAAATTTATGTTTTAGTCATTGAACTAAAACCACCAACTTTTAATTCTTTACGTTTTGGTCACTAACTAAAATTGAGGTATTACAATTCTCTCCCCCTTAAAAAATTCATCCTCAAAATTTTTAAAACGTACCTGATTCAAAAAGATACATGTATTGCTTTTTCTTTGCTTCATTTATTTCCTAGGTGGCTTTCTCCACTTTATGGTTTCGCCAAAGAACTTTCACCAATGGAATGGTCTTGTTCCTCAATTCTTTAACTCTATGAGCAAGAATATTCATTGGTTCCTTCTCATAAGTTAAATCTGGCTGAATTTCAATATCCGTCGATGATATCACGTGAGAAAGATCTGATTGATATCTTCTAAGCATCGAAACATGGAACACATTGTGAATCTTACTTAACTCCGGAGGCAATGCTAATTGATAAGCCACTGGACCCACTTTCTTTAAAATTTCATAAGGGCCAATAAATCTCGGACTCAACTTCCCTTTACGTCTAAAGCATAACACCTTTTTCCAAGGTAAAACTTCAAGAATACTTTTTCACCAACCTCAAACTCTATATCTTTCCTCTTTAAATCCGCATAAGATTTCTGTCAGTCTGATACTTTCTTTAGGTTGTCTTGTATTATCTTAACATTGTCTTCTACATCTCGAACCAAATCAGGTCCTATCACTTTGCGATCTTCGAGCTCGAACCAATTCAAAGGTGTTCTGCATCGCCTACCATATAAGGCTTCATAAGGAGCCATCTTTATACTTTCTTGGCAACTTTTATTATAGGAAAATTTGGCGAGCGGCAAATACTTCTCCCACGAGCCTTCAAATTCGAGTACACAAGCTCTAAGCATATCTTCAAGAATCTGAATAATTCTTTCAGACTGGCCATCTGTCTGAGGATGGAAAGTAGTGCTAAAGTTTAATCGAGTCCCCAATGCCTTATGCAACGAACTCTAAAATCTTGAGGTAAACCTTAGATCTATCTGAAATAATAGATACAGGCACACCATGCAACCGTACGATCTCTTTAATGTAAAACTCTGCATATTTATCCATTGTATAATCCATCCGAATTGGGATAAAATGAGAAGACTTTGTTAATCTATCCACAACTACCCAAATAGAATATTTCTTGCTCAGAGTCATTGGTAAATCTGTTACAAAATCCATTGTGACGTTCTCCCATTTCCATTGTAGAATAGAAATTGGTTGTAACAATCTAGATGACACTTGATGCTCAGCTTTCACTTGTTGACATGTCAAGCATTTAGCTACAAACTCTGTCAATGTTTTTTTTATACTTGGCCATCAATATATACTTTTTAAATTCTGATACATCTTATTACCTCCCAGATACATTGCTTGGAGAACTCACGGTAGAGAGGAAAAATTGAAATGAAATTTTCCTTACCTTGCTTGGAGAACTCACAGCAGAGAGGAGAAATTTGAGAGAAATTCTACACTTTTCTTTCTTTAATTATATGCCAAATGGTATTATATAATTCTTTTTTAATAAAAATTTTCCTTAATAGTAAAATGACTATTTTATCCCTTAATTATAACCAATGACATGTTGACAAATGTGCTTTTCACTTTTTCATAAGTATAGATTTTTTATAAGATGTATGCAAAATGACCATTTTGTCCTTAATGAATCAACATATCTTCAAAAATGCCATTCATGCACTACACAAAATACTGTATTCAATCGAATCTAAATCAAACAAAATGATTCAGAACCGCAGTGTCATATTCCTAGGGTCTTCCTAAAACTTTCATAAAATTTCCATAATATTCTGAATTCAAATAATCATCCGAACTAAAATCGAAATTTATCTTTTTTATAGCCTTTTCACACAAATCATGTACCAAAAATCTGATTCCCACCAAAATTCTTATACCGGGATAAACTATTCATTTATGGAGTATAAAATAATATATGAGAAAATTTCCATTTTGATCCCTAAACTTTTCTCAGGTTTTCACTTTACTCACCAAAGTTTAAAAATTTACGTTTTAGTCATTAAACAAAAACCACCAACTTTTAGTTCTTTACGTTTTGTTCACTAACTAAATATTGAGGTATTACAAACAACATATTGTGAAACGAGTTCCATCCGGCGACGAAGGAGTAAAATCGACGAAAAAAAATCAAAAGATTTTTGACCGATTTACTTCTGAACACTTTCCAACAAAATAAATATTAAATTCAAACTCATGGGACAGAGACATGACTGATGTAATGTAGGACCGAACAACTATCATCTACAATTACTGGTAATTTAAGAGTGACAAAAAAATTCAATGTTTAAATATTAGTGACAACAAACGTTTAATGTCTAAACTTTAATGAGTAAATTGAACGTTTTGAAACTTCAGAAACTAAAATAGGTTTAAGAGTATAGCTCAATGATAATTTATGTAATTTACCTATTTTTAATAGTAATTATATAATAATACTTCCTTCGTTTCATTAATTGTGTCACGTGTTAACTTTTCACGAAATTAAAAAAAAAGTTGTATAGTATAAAATAATTAAAATAATAAATTTACGATTAACTTTTATTTTTTTGAAAAATTAAAAAAAAACATAGAAAAGTAAATTCGTGTTAAAAAAGTTGGTTAAATTTTTTTTAAGTGACAATTTTAAAATAGAAAATTAACAATTTTATTGGGACAGAAAAGTGACAATTTTGCTGGGACAAAAAGAGTATTACTTTTATATTTTTTCTTGAATTTTTTGACAGCGTACATACACCTTGCATTCATAGGTGTGCAATATGAATCTTCTAAGATAAATATTAAAGATAAAGATAAACTTTTTCACTTGAACCACATATTGTATTCAAAATCTAAAAATGTTTATTTGTCTAAAATGAAATTTACCATATATAATTATAGTTATTGTTCTTCATTTTGATCTATTAAATTCTTGCTGTCTGATAATCATATTATCCTTGTATCAAAATTAATCGAAGTAAAGCATAAAACATTAAATTCGCAACTTACACATAATACCAAAACTAATCACATATATAAACTTAATCCACGCAATAGACTATGCAAACTCTTGAATAATTATATATTTTTAATCCGACCCCATTATCTGGGGTGGAAGAAAGCATAATAGTAAAAGGCAAGAGTGAGTTGAGTCATTTCATGTTGAAATTTAAGAAAACAGAAACATCTAGGATGAACCCAACACCAGATTAGTTCATACAGATATTCTCAAATAAATAAAGCCCCTACAAGTTCAATTCATCTGCCATTGGAGAATGCTTCATAATAAACGTAACTTTGAAATTTAACAAAACTGAATCTGAGACATTCAACAAAGATGAACACAGAACAAGTTATTTAAATTCGACATAGCAATAACCCAAACACCATTGTAAGACACGACTAAAAAAAGTAGTATATGAGTACCAACATAGATTCATTCTCTCATGCTATCTTCACCGTCCTCTTGTTCGCTCAACTCAAGATCGGCAAGCAATTCTTCCAATGGAATGGAAGGAAGATCGTCCCCGTCCGACACGGATACCATTTCAGATGGCTGGTAATCTTTGTTGCGGTACAGTGATAAGTTGAACCTTAATTCAGGGTTCTCTTCCAGGTCTCTCAAGAACTCTTCGTACTCCGAGTCCATCTTCTGTTCGTTCGCTCTACCTCTAGATTCATCAACTTCCATATCAAGGGACTTGAGCTTCCATGGACGAGGCTTCCCACGTTTCTTCTGGCGTTTTTCTTCATAGCTCTTCTTTATCAAAATTGCCTCGGGAAGGACCAGTCCTTTATACTTATCCAGTTCGATATCATTACTGTTGGCCCCATAAAGGTCGTAGCCGAGAGCACGATCTCCTGGCTTTAGAATATGGCCTAGATGCGTTCTTATGTAAAACAACTTTCCATAATCACTTACACGAGCTACCTCAGCATCTGCAATTACATATTTGGAGCCCCCAACATTATATTCAGGAGATACGACTTCAATATTAAAGACATCATATTCCACCAGCTGCCTGCTACCTAGTAGAGACCTAAACGAGTGCCTCCAATACTGTTCAGTGTCCAAGAAACACTGCCTCAGAGTAGTAGGATCCAACAACGCAATGTTGTTGGTCACTTTTGTGCAGATTACAAGTGGACCAAGATTACCCAAACTTGTAGCCACTCTCGGAGGCAAACAAATCAAATCCTCACGGCAAATGGGGGATATTTCAACCGAGAACGTATACTTGTAATTGTAGCTATTACTCTTAGGATCATGAGAAACAAGCTGTTTGTCATGTCTACTCTTTGTAGGAGCAACCTTACCTAAAAATTCCACAAACTTCACTGCATGACTCCTGTTAGCGAAGAAAAAATCGATACCCTGATCCATTTGCTTGATTTTAATGGCATGGGCAGCCGCATCATGTTTCAGGATGAGCTGCTCTAAATAAAAGAAAGTCCGCCTGTGTGTAACACGCTGTCTGAGCTGCACAGAAGCCACCCACTGGTCGGGATTGGCCTGAATCCTCGTACAAGATTCGCACATGTGATCTTGCTGAACATACTCGACAAGATAAGATTGCTCCAAAATAGCTCCATTGAGAACCTCCTTCTGAACTTTCAGCTTGACCTTGAGTCTCTTAGAATGTGGTTCGGTCCAAATGAATTCAGCATTCACTAGCCTAACTTTCTTCAAATCAGTCTCCAATCGTTTCACACAAAATGTCAGGAGCTCCTTCGATTCCAACTGAGCTTTTATCCAAGTTCTAGGGGGCTGCAAGTAGCTATCACACTCGGGACAATGCATAATGGTCACATGCTTTCGTAAACCTTCCGTGATGTCAACTTCGGACCTCAAACATGTCACACACATGTTGGCAGGATTTGGTACCATTGAAATACCACATTTGCAACACAAGACCGTACCTCTCGTCTGAGGAACCACAAACATATTCGATGCCATGGCTACTGTTTCATAAAAGATATAATATTAAGTATATAACAGCTCAAAACAACATATATCAATGGCAGAATAAGAAAGATAAACAGCTCAAAAAAAGATAAACTAAGGGCAGAATAAGAAAGACAACCCTTTGATTTTCACAATCGTTAACAAAAAAAGGATGCGTTTTTCTTCTTCTTCTTCTTCTTGAAAAACCTAATAATTAACAAAATCCCTAATTTAGAACAAGAAAACCCGAGATTTACCATATTTTTCATTTAATCAAATAAATTGAATCGTAAGAACAATACCTCAAAGTTAACGTATTCAGAGTGTTATTTATATACATAAGAACAATAAGCCTGAAGAAATTGATCGAAAAAAAAAAACTTACCTTTATCACCGCCTAATGAACGCCGCTGATTTCCAGAATGAAAAGAAGACGAAAGGAAATGAGCTGAGAATTGCAAAACCCTATGATATAGAGCTACAGCTGAGGCGAAAGCCGGTTTGGTTTCTGTTTCATTTTGGGTAAAGTACACAAATAGTCACTCAACTATGAAAAATGATTATTTTAATCACTGATCTTTTAAAAGTTACAAAATGGTCATTACATTTGTTAAAATAATTACATTGTGCTCATTAAATTTATCAAACTATTACAAAATGATCATAAAATTTAATTAAATTGTTATAAAATAATCGTTAAATTAATTGAACTGTTACATTGATCTAAAATGGCCAGTGATTATTTTATAACAGTTCGATAAATATAATTATTTTATTAATTAAAAAATAGTGACCAAAATAATCATTTTTCATATTTTAGACCAAGTGAGATAACATTATAGACCAAAGTGGTTAGGGATTATAGTTTAGGTATCTAATTTGACAAAATATAGTTTAGGTATCTTATTAAAAAATGATGCAATTTGAGATCTATTAATTGGCATAGTGGTCATGGATGCTCATTCGCCTCACTTCTTTTGTGGGCTCAAATCTTGACATTTTTCTTGAGAATATTATTTCTATACGGCATAATAGAGAAAATATACAATTTAAAGTTTCCTATGTAATAAAGCTTATATTATTTATAATTTCTTACTTCTTATAGTTTATTTTTGTTTTAACTACAATTTCATAATTTATAATCATCCAATTAATATTGTTTTCTATAAATGAATGATACTATAAATTGAGCTCACACGTTCAAAATAAAATTATAAATTAAAAATAAAAAAGACGTGATAATAAAAAGGCCCTCAATGTTTGCTTTTTTTTTTTCAATTACGCACTAAATATTATTATGTCACGTCATAAAAATATTGACCGTTAGTTTATTGTCGATTGACCATCCAAAATAGCCTACTTAAAAAAATGAAACTTATAAAATTTAAATTACTAAAGAAAAATATTAAGGATGCAGTTGAAAGAAAATGACAAACGATGAGCATACTTATACCATTATGTCGTAACTATTCATAAAAAATGAGAGACAATTAGTGCATAAATTTTGAAAAGAGTGTACCTAATGGCATTTAGTGCACAAACCGGAAAGTGTTATTGCGTTTGCAAATATGTTTGTTTAACGTTCGCGAATATGTTAGTTTATATGTCCGCTAATATATTTGTTTATATGTTCTCTGAAATGGTGAAATTACACCACTAATCCTTAAGCTCCTTAGATTTCAGAGTTTGAACTCCAAAGTTCATCATGTGTTCAATTTAATCCATACTTTCGCCAATATTTAAAATGTAAAAATATAAAAAGATAAGGGAACCGAGTAAACGAACTTGTTCATGAACATAAACAAACCGAACATACCTCTACTCGTGTTCGTTCTTTTATTAAACGAACATAAAAATTGTTCATACTCGTTATTTTGCTTAATAAACGAACGTTATACGAACGTTAACGATTAATTTGTCGAACGCTTTGTTCATTTACACTCCTAACTTCATTCACCTTTTCTTCCCATGACTTGTGATGTTTACCACAAAGTTATATTTCCGGGTTGTATAAACGTCAAGAGTTACATCCATTTTGAAGGGAAGTTACAGACTGATTGTATCATGATACAAGTGGTGGTAAGAGAAATCAACTTTTAGAAAGATAAAAGAATTATAATAAAGACTTCTTATGAATTTGAAGGAAAGACTATAAGATCAAAATAAAATGTAGAGAAACATCTTTAGTTAAAAATGAAAAAGAAAACAAGTTATGTCCATTGGCTATTTTTTCATACTAGAAAAATATGTGATTCTTATGAATTTAAAAATGTGTTACAATATATTCAAAAGAACAAATAACATGAGATTTATTTAGGGGTGAGTGTTCGATCGAGTCGAGTCAAAAAATTTCAAGTTATTTAAGTTGACATGTCATATTTTACAACTCAAACTTTATTTGAATTTTTTATATTCGAGTCGAGTTTATGAAATTCGAGTCGAGTTTATAAAATTCGAGTCGAGTTCAAGTCGACTCGAGTTTTCGAGTTCCTATACAAATTTAATTGTAATTATTTATCATGTTATACTACAATTTGATTCTAATTTAAACGGCTTTCTTTAATCATATACGATATGCATATATATTTCTTCATATTTTTTCAATGCGCCATATATTTCTCCATACTTTTTTTATATTGGTATATATATATATACCAGAAAAAATTGAGGAGCTCGACTTGAACTTAAAAATCAATCAACTAATTACTAAAAATTTTGAGTTATTCGAATTTCTATTTTACAACTCAAACTTTATTTGAAATTTTTTCGAGTTAAGTCGAGTTTATGAAATTTCGAGTCGAGTCAAGACGGTTTGAGTTTTTTTGCCTAGAGTCAAGTTAGAAATTTTGGTTTTTTCGAGTTGAGTCGAATTTTGCTCACCCCTAGATTGATTAATTGGTCTAATAGTCAATGGATGTTTGTGTTGTCCCATCTTGTGTGGGTTCGAATCTTAACAATTACCTTTGAAATGTAAAATTTCTCCACTTGATAAAAAAAACAAATAACATATTTTAAAGTTAAGCATAAAAATGAATCCAACAAGTGGTCCCAGTGAAAAAGATGATGGTGTTCATCCTAAGAGACCCAGGTTCAAATCGCTTGTAATTACCGACTATTCAAAAAAAAGTTAAGCATGAAAATCAAAGAGAGACATAGCTCAAATGATAGAGCAGGAGAAATTGGCCCCAACCCAAATTTTTTTTATCTTTATTCTTATATATATATATAATTTAGATTATTTATGAATTTATTTTCGATTTTCAAACGTTTATGTTTTGTCCCAACTTCAAATTCTGACTCCGCCTCTATCATAGAGTGCTCGTTTTGCATACGAAAAGTATGGAAATTGATGATGGGATCTCCATATTGATTAAGTTGGGATGGTAACAAAAGATGACTACTTTTTTATTAAGAAGATATGTTTGGTTGAGGATCAATAAATCTTCCGAGCAAGCATATTTGGCCGATTAGCCGAGCTGCTCATCTTTATTTTCTCATATTCCCTTAAGTTATGGGTTCTAGACTTACTAAGAGCACCTTATTCTATTATATTTTGACTCAAATTCTAATTGGTAATTAAGTTGGGTTTTATTGTAATTCTAGTGGTTGAAGATTACTTGGTATTTAGATTTACTTTAATGAGTAAATATCTATTTTAGGTAGAGATCTTATTGAATAAGGTTTCTTGGTGACCAAGTTTTGGGTCTATAAATATAGACTAGGTTTAACCTTTTGAATTATGAGAGAACAAAAGATGAGAGAGGGAGGAATTACTCTGGAGAGATGTAACCACTTTTAGGTTCTCTACAACTATTGTGCCTACGTTGTAGAGATGGGTATTGTAGGGATGTTGGGAAGAGTGTTTTGGTTCCACCGGGTCATGGGATTTGTACACCCGGTTTTGGGATTATATGAGTTATCATGTATTTGTACTTTTCGGGTTCTCTACGTTATTAGTGGATTGTTCGTTTCTCTCATTTGTGGAGGTAGGTGTTGCACGTAATAAGTGCTACGCAAATGTGCAAGTATACACGTCGCAAGTTATAGTATAAAAGATATCGTCTCCACAGGGATTGGTGCCACTTCAAGAATCTAGTCTCTTGCACTGTAAAAAGTAAAAACACAAGTAAAGGATTATAGAAGTTTTAACTAATAACTAATCTAGAAAGCAATTAAGTAAATGAAAAGATGAGATCGAATGAGAGAGATAGGCCAGGTTATCGTGAGTTGAGGTGTGATAGCCGATTGGATCGTCTTGTAAAAAAGAGTGCACGGCAACTCGGTTGCCGTGGCAACTTACACAACGGGTTGCCTTGGCAACTAATCGATGGTTGCCGGGCGACTAGTTGGGCAACTACTTGGGCGTCGGGCAGCAACCTTCAAGGTTCAGTGAGCGTTCTTCAATGGTTTCTTCTTATCCCTAAGTCGAAACTCTAGCTACTTGTGCATGCCTTGATAATACATCCATGCGTGAATCAAGGGTGAACAACAACCAATCTTGCGCTCCTCTTAGCCGTTGAAATCCTTAACTTATTCCTAACCCGGATTAATCTTCACCATCATTGGATTGAATAAAGATCATATTCATTCGTTTCTTGAATCTAACTCTCCCGATATTAGATAAATAGATGAAATCACGAGATCCTCTCCCAATTCACTCGCAAACAAGAATAAGAACCAAGAATGAATAAACCTTGAAATAGAAAAGTACAAACTCTTATTACCTAAATAAAAACCAATAGTTTCTCACAACCACAAAACACAATAACCATAGCCAAGTAAATTTAGTTCATGGCTAGGTTCCAAAGAAACACAAGATAAACAATCCCTAGCATGAACCCAATCGAACAAGGAAGAAAAGCTGAAGCTTGTCGAAAATTCCCCTTTTCTTCCTCTCTTGGTCTTGTCGAAATTCCCTCTTGCTCTCTCTATGCATCTTGTCGAAATCTCCTTGATATTTATAGGGCTAGGCCAAAGTCCTTCTTTGAGGAGGAGTTTGAGTTGGAATTAAATTATCTTTAAAGAATATAATTCTTTATTATAATTTTATTCCTATTAGAACTTCTCGTATCTTCTTGGAATTTAATTCTTCTTTAATCTCTATATGGCAATCAAATTCCTTTGGGCTTGGGCCTTGCTCCATGTCATCTTGGGCTTGTAAAGTCATGAATTTCGACATCCCTATTGCATTTTCTCTTTGTCGACAATTGCCATGGCAACTGGCTCGGCGTCTCCTTCATGCATTGCCCTGGCAACTAGCTCGGCATATCCTTCATGCATTGCCCTGAAAACTAGCTCGGCATTGCTTTGGCGAGTGATCCTGCACATACACACACAAAGCACACCAAAGCAGCATCTTTTCCACAAAAACTACCAAGTTATGTGATCAAGCTCAACGATGGAAGGAAACATGGATTAATGCATGAATGGCTAACTATGCAACTAATATGAGCCTAAGTCTAACAATAATATGAGTAAAAAGGGTAAGAAAAATAGTACTTTTGAACACTTATCACACCCCCAAACTCGAACTATTGCTTGTCCTCAAGCAATGCAAACTCATAATTACCTGCCAAGACTTCAATTTTCACAAACTCAGCTTTGAACTTGATTTCAATTCTCTGAACCGGGGCACAAAGTATGATTGGCTTTTTATTTTTCAGAAAACTGAGGAATTACTTGGAATCAAACTATAATGCTTGTGAGTGTGTGCGGAGTTGTGTGCAAGTTGATTTTTCGGATTCTATGCAAACAATAGGTTTTCAAATTACTTCATTGGGTTCTTTTTAACATGTTTTAACTAGAGCCAGTGTTGGGCACCTCTAGTGTTTTGTTTTTAGTTTTCTTAAGTTAAATTAATCGACTAGAGCCGATTTCGGGCACCTCTAGTTTTAAATTTTTTTTAACGCCTCCTAGAGCCAGTTTCGGGCACCTCTAGTGATCAATTTTTTTAGCACATGCTAGAGCCAATTTCGGGCACCTCTAGCATTCATCCAATTTTTATTCTAATCCCCCAATTTGTTAATTATCGACCTAAGTTTACTAGAATTCCTTAAATCAATCAAACCACAACAGTGTTTCATCAAATTTAGCATCATAGTAAAATTCTAAGTTTTTCCATGGTTATCCTAGAATAAAAATTCTATCAATTAAGTGCTTTGGCAAAGTCATCATCGAATATTTATCAAATCTAAGCAATTCTTGTTCCAATTAAAGGCATGGCAAGCAATTTATGTATCCTAAATGTAATACTTAAGATGAATGTAACTAAACATGGTAACTACTAATAACAATCCCCCCCAAACTCGAGTGAGGCATTGTCCTCAATGCATGCATAAAAATAACGAAAAATAAAAATAAAAATACATACGAGGACTTACTCTGAGAGTTCGTCATCGTAGATGATTAGTTTCCTTCTAGTTGGCGTCTTGATTTTCTTGCTTGAACGCGATGGTTGTTTTCTTGTTGCCGGTGGTGGAATCGATCCTCGTACGGGGTTGTCCTCATCATCCTCTTCATCAATGTCAATGGCTTTTCGCTTGGAGGATTCAATTGGTGCGGTCTTTATTGGTTCAATGGAGGACTCGTCCGAATCTGAAAAATCAGAAAATGATTCCGTAGGAGTTGATTCGGGCATAGGTGTTTTACCTTTTGCTTTTGCAGTGGTTGCCGGGGTATCGTCAGGGTTGGTTGCCGTGGCGTCAGCTTCCTTGGTTGTCGGGGCAAGAATCTCGGCGGGAAAGATTGGGAACGGCGCACGATTGTCCGGGTACTTTTCTAGGATGACTTGGGTGATGGCATTGTTGTGCTCCTTCATGTACCGCATGAACATTAGTTTCCGATCTTCAATTTGCCTTAGGCGGCTTGCCAATGGGTGCAAAAGTGCTTCAAAGTGGCCCGGGATTAATGGCCGAGTTGCCCTGGCGTTAGGTGCTTGGGCATTAGGGATTGCCGCGGCGGCAGGAGTTGCCGTGGCAATTGGAGGCCTTGAAGAATCTCCCGGTGCCTCTCCCATTAGTTTTCGGATTAGTGCTTGATTCCAACCAGACTTGGTAGGGCCTTTTCATCGGTGGACTCACTCGGGACATGCATCTCCTTGCAAAGATTAGAAATTAAGCAAGGGAAGAAAAGATAACCCTTATCTTTTGAGCTGCATACAAAAATCTCATCACAAATAATTTTTCCAATGTTAATGATGCGATTATGTAAAATATAATGTATGAGCAAAAGACGTGGTATATCAACGGTAGTATTGTGTGTGGAGGGCATTCGAGAATTTTTAACAAACTTATTCCATAGTTTTGCCTCGGGTTTAAGCCGAAGGCGATTTACCGTGCCCTTGTATTTACCGTCGTTCCAATGAGTTCCCGGTTGAGTGAGTTCTTGAAGCACCTTGTCGAGTTGCTTGGGATTGATTTGGTCAAGGAAGGCTTGATGCTCGTCCTTCTCAATGTAAAGTCCGTAAAAGGTGTTGATGCTTTCGGGACTTATAAGTATGGCCTTGTCACGAACAAAAACATAAGGATTATTCGGGTTAGGTGAGTGAGCATAGAATTCTCTTACCCATGAGATGTTACCCGGTTCCGGTTGATGGCAAAAGATTTGCCACTTTTGATGTGCAATCCTCTTGAAGATGAATGGTTCAAGGCCGAAATCTTGATGAGTGTTGGAGTATTCAAAGCCTTGTTCTTTATGAATCTTCCGGCTTTCAAACTTGGATTGAAATCTTTCTTGAACCGCCGGTGTAGCAAACTTCTTGTATCTTGGTTCTTTGGAGGAACTTGGATGAACTAAAAGTTTAATCTTAGATGCCATGTATGATCTTGGTTGTGAGTAAAAACAAAGAAAAGAAAAGAAAAGAAACTAAAAAGTTGCAAGATAGAAAGTAGGAATAGGTTAAGGGTGATGGGTTTTATAGAAAAGATAGGTGGTTGGGTTTTGGGGGAAATCGGAAAAAAAGGTTTAGGGTTTGGTAGGAATTTTTGACAAAGGGGTTTTGGTTAGGATGAATTGGAGGCTTTATATAAGCCTTAGATTCAGCCCATTAGTTTCCTTGTTGAAGATGTTTTCCTACTTGGTTTAGAATTCCTTCTTTCTCTTGAACTTCATTTCCTACAATTCAAAAACAAATCAAATAAGGATTAAAATTAAAGATAAACTAATAAAGAAAATAAATAAAGATGTGTAATAGGATTCTTAGACTTGAATAAAAAAAATCTATCCTAAAACTACTAATAATCGGCAAAATAATAAAATAATAAAAAATAGAAAAAAATGAAAAATAAATAAAATAATTAAATAATCAACAAAAAACAAAAATAAAAATAAATAAAAATAAAAATAAAAATATCAAAAGGGAGAGCATGCTCATGCATCTCCTAAATTGACCACTTCCTTGTTACGTTCCACATGGGCACCATTGTAGTGCTTCAATCTTTGTCCATTAACTTTGAATTCATGGTTGTCAGAGATGGACTTGATTATCACAACACCATGGGAGAATGGTTTGACGACTTCAAATGGTCCCGACCATCTTGATTTCAGCTTTTCCGGGAAAAGTTTTAGCCGAGAATTGAATAGGAGAACTAGTTGCCCTGGCGTGAATTGCCGTGGCAATAGTTTCTTGTCGTGCCATCGCTTTGTTTTCTCCTTGTAGATTCGTGCATTGTTATAGGCGAGTGCACGGAATTCTTCTATCTCATTGAGATCCATCAAGCGCTTTTGTCCAGCACTTTCCCAATCCATATTCACGGTCTTGATTGCCCAGTACGCCTTGTGCTTGATTTCCACCGGTAGATGGCATGTTTTGCCATAGACAAGTCGGAAGGGGGGACATACCTAAGGGTGTTTTGAATGCAGTGCGATATGCCCAAAGTGCGTCATCTAGTCTTAATGACCATTCCTTCCTTGAGGGATTTACAACTTTCTCGAGTATTCCCTTCAACTCCCGGTTTGAAATTTCTGCTTGCCCGTTGGTTTGTGGGTGATATGCCGTGGCGATCTTGTGTGATATGCCGAAGCGTTGCAACATCTTGGCAATTAGTCTGTTGTCAAAATGCTTGCCCCCGTCACTGATAATTGCTCTCGACATCCCAAACCGTGTAAATATGTTTTTCTGCAAGAATCGTTGCACGGTCTTGGAATCGTCGTTGGGAACTGCAGCTGCCTCTACCCATTTAGACACATAGTCGGCGGCGAGTAAGATGTAGAGGTTGCCGAATGAAGATGGGAAAGGTCCCATAAAATCGATCCCCCATACATCAAATAGTTCCACCTCGATGATGTTCTGGAGTGGCATCTCATGTCGTCTAGAGATATTGCCTGTCCTCTGGCAACGATCACATTGCTTGTAAAAGTCTTGGGCATCTTTGTACAATGTTGGCCAATACAAACCGGATTGCAAGACTTTGGCCGCGGTACGAGTTCCTCCAAAATGTCCTCCATAGGGTGAAGAATGGCATTGCCGGAGTACATTCTGTTGCTCTTCTTCAGGGACACATCGGCGTATAACCTGATCTGCACATTGTTTAAACAAAAGAGGCTCGTCCCAAAAGTAATGCTTAGCATCATGGCAGAACTGCTTCTTCCCTTGGTGAGTAATGCCATAAGGAAAAATACCACAAACAAGGAAGTTAACTAAATCCGCGTACTAGGGTATTGCCGAGGCATGTGCCGCCGTGGCGACTGCTCCCAAGATTGCCGAGGCGTGCGCGTCAAAGACTGCTGCGGCGTCGAGAGTTGCCGAGGCGTGTGCATCCATAGTTGCCGAGGCGTCATGGGTTGCTGAGGCGTCAAGGGTTGCCGAGACGTTGAGGGTTGTCGAGGCAATTAGAATTTGTTCATCCGGGAATGCATCGCATATCTCTAGATCCGCGTCCTCCTCCCTATTGCGTTCCAAACATGATAAGTGATCGGCCACTTGATTTTCTGTTCCTTTCCTGTCCTTAATTTCAATATCAAATTCTTGTAAAAGTAATATCCAACGAATCAAACGAGGTTTAGCATCATTTTTAGCAAATAAGTATTTGATTGCCGAATGGTCCGTATGAACAATTACCTTTGTACCAATTAAATAGGATCAGAACTTGTCAAATGCGAAAACTACAGCTAGTAACTCTTTCTCCGTTGTTGTGTAATTCACTTGAGCACCATTAAGAGTTTTACTAGCGTAGTATATCACATGGAAGGTCTTACTGTGCGTTGGCCTAGATTTGCTCCTACCGCGAAATCACTTGCATCACACATGAGCTCAAAAGGTAGCGTCAAACTGGGTGGAACGACAATGGGTGCCGAGGTAAGTTTTTCTTTAGGGTTTCGAATGCTTGAGTGCAAGAATCATCAAAATCGAAGACTTTATCCTGTTCAAGCAGATTACACAAAGGTTTAGTGATTTTAGAAAAATTATGAATGAACCTCCTGTAAAAACTCGCATGTCAGAAAACTTGAATTCCTTTAACCGAATTTGGTGGGGTAATCTCTCGATCACATCCACCTTGGCTTTGTCTACTTCAATTCCCTTGGATGAAATCTTGTGGCGAGCACTATTCCTTCATCTACCATAAAGTGGCATTTCTCCCAATTGAGGACTAAATCCGTTTCTTCGCATCTTGCCAACACCCTCTCTAAATTGCCGAGACAGCCGTCGAAGTCATTACCAAAAACTGAAAAATCATCCATGAAGATCTCAAGGAAGTCTTGACCATGTCTCGAAAAGAGCGCCATCATGCATCTTTGGAAGGTTGCGGGCGTTACACAATCAAACGGCATCCGCCGGAAGGCATAAGTACCGTATGGGCATGTGAAGGTTGTCTTTTCTTGATCTTACGGTGCTATGGCAATCTGATTGTAACCTGAATAACCATCAAGAAAACAATAAAAGGGTTTACCGCAAGACGGTCAAGCATTTGATCAATAAAGGGTAATGGGAAGTGATCTTTCCTAGTGGCTTTGTTTAGCTTTCGATAGTCCATACAAACCCTCCCAACCGGTCACAGTCTGGTTGGGATAAGTTCATTATTTTCATTGCTTACCTTTGTTATACCTCCCTTTTCGGCGCACACATTGTACCGGACTTACCCACGCGTACTATCGGAGATAGGGTATATAATGCCCGGCGTCAAGCCACTTGATGATTTCTTTCATTACAACCCCTTTCATGGCATGATTCAGTCTCGTCTAGGCCTCAATTGAAGGTTTGTGATCATCTTCCAACAAGATCTTGTGCATGCACACCGCGGGCTAATTCCCTTCAAGTCGTGAGTTGTCCACCCTATTGCCTTTTTGTGTAGCTTCAACATCTTGATCAGCTTCTTTTTTCTCTCGGGCTGTAACTTAGAGGAAATAATTACAGGCAATGTATTATCGGTCCCTAAGTATACATATTTTAGTTGCTCGCAATTGTTTCAACTCAAGAATTGGTGGTTGTTCAATAGAGGGTTTTTCGAGCTTACCTTCCTTACCCGAGTAGTCCCGGTGGTTCAAAGTATGTACCTGGTCGATTGACTAGCCAATTTGCCTCTTACGGTTGTTCCTCATCGACCGGTTCTTCATACTCCTCATGTTCCTCGTGTTTGGCAATGTAGTTACCGAGGCAACTAAATTCCTCATCAGTTAAACTCTACCGTGGCATGAAGTAGTTGGCATTCTTCTGGATCATCGGCATGCCTTAGTGTTTGGAACACATTTAGTTTTACCTGCTGGTCATTCACCCTCATTGTGAGTTCTCCCTTTTCAACGTCAATCAAGGTTCTCCCTGTCGCTAGGAATGGTCTCCCGAGAATGATAGGTGCATGCTCATCTGCTTCACAATCCAAAACAATAAAGTCAGCGGGAAAAATAAATTTATCAACTTTTACCAGTATGTCCTCGATTTTTTCCTACGGATGCACATAGGATCATCGGCTAGCTGCAGCATAACTGTTGTAGGTCTTGCCTTCCCGATTCCTAGTTTCTGGAAAACCGATTTAGGCATCAAATTTATGCTAGCCCTTAGGTCGCATAGTGCTTTCCCGACATAATGATTTCCAATAGAACAGGGTATTGTGAAACTTCCGGGATCCTTCAACTTAGGTGGCATACGATTGTGCAACATTGCCATGCATCCCTCCGTCACGGCAACTATTTCAAACTCTCCTAGCCTTGTTCTTTTGGACACAATGTCTTTAAGGAACTTGGCATAGTTTGGCATTTGTTCAATTGCTTCCACCAATGGCAAGTTGATGTGGACTTGCTTTAGGATATCAAGAAACTTCTTGAATTGGTATTCTTGCTTTTGTCGCTTCAACCTTTGTGGGAATGGCGGTGGAAGTCGGATATCTTCGATCCTTTCATTGGTTTGAAACCTGATTGACGGCATTGCCGGGACATCTGGAGTTGCCGGGGCATTATCAACTGGGGTTGCCGAGGCATGCTTATCGCAATTTGCCATGGCATCGTCGGTTGCCGAGGCATGCTTATTGCCGGTTGCCGCGGCAATTCCTGGTTCAGCATCTGAGGCTTTGCCGCTAGGTTCGTCTTGATCTTTTTGTGGAGTTTTGTTTGACGAGCGGGTTTAAACCTCTCTAAGTTGTTGGCCACTTCTGGTGGTGATTACCTTACATTGCTCATGGCCAGTTCCTCTTGCGACTTCAGTATCGCTAGGTAAACCTCCTTGTGGTCTAGTGTTCAGATTTTGAGCAAACTGTCCGACTTGATTTTCCAATGATTTGATTCTTTGCCTCTTGGTTTTGCAATCTCATCTCGATCTGTTAATAAAAGCATCAGTTCTTTTTATGAAATTACTATTCTCAGCCATATAAGATTCAGTTTTCATCATAAAAGCATTTAGAGAATTTTCCAAAGAACTAGATGTCGTCGGTTGTTCTTTGCGGCATCATTCTTTGTGGCATATTTCTCTTTGGAATCCCGATGTTTGTGCATTTTGATTGTTCTGGTTTAGAGCATTGTTGGGATTACTCTACGAAAAATTCGGGTGCTTCTTCCAATTTGGATTGTATGTATTTGACATCATGTTGTTGCTCGATTGTAATTCCCCACATAGAATTTGGATTAGGATTCTGCATACATTGAGAAGAATTATGGTTATCACCACATAACTCACAAAAAGAATCCATTACCTTGACTTCATGTGTGTTGTTTGGTTTTTGCATGTTCGGACCATCTTGGTTAAAGCGCCAATTGTGCGAAATTGAATCGATGATCCTAGTTCATGTATTGTGGCAGCGTCTAACTCCTCCTCTTCTAGTGGATGGGAATTGATAATCATTCTTGGCCAGCCTGTTTAAGATTTGCATTGCTTCCTCCGCGACTTATCTAAGAGTATGCCGTTTGTCGAGGCATCTAGCATCATCCTTGTTCTTTGTATTCACGGCGTTGTAAAACATTGTTACTTGAGTCCACGGGAATCCGTAGAGGGAATTTGTGTAGAAGTTCTCTATATCGCTCCCAAGCCTCGTACATGGATTCATCATCGCACTGCCGAAAAGAAGTAATGTCGTTATGAAGCTTATCAGTCAAATTTGTAGGATTAAATCTAGCAAGGAAATCACGACAAATATCAGTCCAAGATGCTATGGATCCGGCGGGAATGCTATTCAGACCATGCTTTCGCCCTATCCCTCGGTGAATAGGGAATAATCTTAATCGTAGGACATCGGGGTGACTCCGTGTATCTTGAACGAGTTGCAAATCTCGAGGAAAGATTTCAGATGTTGTCGTGCATCTTGATTCTTTGAGCCGCCAAATTGACCTATTGTGTTGATCATATTAAACATTATCGGTTTCAATTCAAAGTGGTCGGCTTCAATTTCAGGTGCGACAACTCACGGGTTAAGTCCATCAAGATCTTCTTCAAGATAGTCTCGAATAGTTCATTTGGTGCAAGAATCACTCCTCCCTGCTCGAACATCTTGATTCATATTGCCGTCTTGATTTGCCATTGCTTCTCTTATCCTTCGTCTAAGTCTTTGTAAGGTTCGTTCGATTTACGGATCAAAGGGATATTACGGTGAAGTCGGTCTCATACTGGTCATATACCAATGCAAAACCAAAGTTTGTTAGCCCTTTGAATTTTAAACAAGAAAAATAAAAAGAAAGTGCAAGAAAGTAAAAACAAAGTCGCTATTGCCAATCCCCGGCAACGGCGCCAAAAACTTGTTGCGTGTAATAAGTGCTACGCAAATGTGCAAGTATACACGTCGCAAGTTATAGTATAAAAGATATCGTCTCCACAGGGATTGGTGTCACTTCAAGAATCTAGTCTCTTGCACTGTAAAAAGTAAAAACACAAGTAAAGGATTATAGAAGTTTTAACTAATAACTAATCTAGAAAGCAATTAAGTAAATGAAAAGATGAGATCGAATGAGAGAGATAGGCCAGGTTATCGTGAGTTGAGGTGTGCTAGCCGATTGGATCGTCTTGGTAAAAGAGTGCACGGGCAACTCAGTTGCCGTGGCAACTTGCACAACGGGGTTGCCTTGGCAACTAATCGATGGTTGCCTGGGCGACTAGTTGGGCAACTACTTGGGCGTCTGGGCTGCAACCTTCAAGGTTCGACAGAGCGTTCTTCAATGGTTTCTTCTTATCCCTAAGTCGAAACTCTAGCTACTTGTGCATGCCTTGATAATACATCCCTGCGTGAATCAAGGGTGAACAACAACCAATCTTGCGCTCCTCTTAGCCGTTGAAATCCTTAACTTATTCCTAAGCCAGATTAATCTTCACCATCATTGGATTGAATAAAGATCATATTCATTCGTTTCTTGAATCTAACTCTTCCGATATTAGATAAATAGATGAAATCACGAGATCCTCTCCCAATTCACTCGCAAACAAGAATAAGAACCAAGAATGAATAAACCTTGAAATAGAAAAGTGCAAACTCTTATTACCTAAACAAAAACCAATAGTTTCTCACAACCACAAAACACAATAACCATAGCCAAGTAAATTTAGTTCATGGCTAGGTTCCAAAGAAACACAAGATAAACAATCCCTAGCATGAACCCAATCGAACAAGGAAGAAAAGCTGAAGCTTGTCGAAAATTCCCCTTTTCTTCCTCTCTTGGTCTTGTCGAAATTCCCTCTTGCTCTCTCTATGCATCTTGTCGAAATCTCCTTGATATTTATAGGGCTAGGCCAAAGTCCTTCTTTGAGGAGGAGTTTGAGTTGGAATTAAATTATCTTTAAAGAATATAATTCTTTATTATAATTTTATTCCTATTAGAACTTCTCGTATCTTCTTGGAATTTAATTCTTCTTTAATCTCTGCATGGCAATCAAATTCCTTTGGGCTTGGGCCTTGCTCCATGTCATCTTGGGCTTGTAAAGTCATGAATTTCGACATCCCTATTGCATTTTCTCTTTGTCGACAATTGCCATGGCAACTGGCTCGACGTCTCCTTCATGCATTGCCCTGGCAACTAGCTCGGCATATCCTTCATGCATTGCCCTGGAAACTAGCTGGGCATTGCTTTGGCGAGTGATCCTGCACATACGCACACAAAGCACACCAAAGCAGCATCATGGTTGAAAAAACTACCAAGTTATGTGATCAAGCTCAACGATGGAAGGAAACATGGATTAATGCATAAATGGCTAACTATGCAACTAATATGAGCCTAAGTCTAACAATAATATGAGTAAAAAGGGTAAGAAAAATAGTACTTTTGAACACTTATCAGTAGGCTATGCTGAACCACGTTAAATATTGTCTCCTATGCATGTCTTGGTCTATGTCGTTATCGCTTTGGTTATTTTGCCGCATACCTAATTCCCAACAAATGGTATCATGAGCTATGGTTCGAGCTGAACGATTGTAAAGAAATTTTTGTTGCGGACTTTACGGTGCGATGTTGGAGACATGCCAAAGGAGTATTGCTGCAACGAGCTTTCAGTTGCAAGGGGAGTAGTTTTCAAAATTTAACGGTGCTTCAACGGATACTACGTAAGAATTTGAGTTGTTGAAGACTTGGCGGCGGTGCTTCAACGGATATTTGACTTACATAAAAAATTGAAGCTATTGAAGACCAATGCTCGAATAGAATTTGTGTCAAGGGGGAGATTTGTTATATTTTGACTCAAATTCTAATTGGTAATTAAGTTGAGTTTTATTGTAATTCTAGTGGTTGAAGATTACTTGGTAATTAGATTTACTTTAATGAGTAAATATCTATTTTAGGTAGAGATCTTATTGAACAAGGTTTCTTGGTGACCAAGTATTTGGGTCTATAAATATAGACTAGGTTTAACCTTTTGAATTATGAGAGAACAAGAGAAGGAGAGAGATGGAGAATTACTCTGGAGAGATGTAACCACTTTTAGGTTCTCTACAACTATTGTGCCTACGTTGTAGAAATGGATATTGTAGGGATGTTGGGAAGAGTGATTTGGTTCCATCGGTCATGAGATTTGTACACCCAGTTTTGGGATTACATGGGTCATCATGTATTTGTACTCTTCGGGTTCTGTACGTTATTAGTGGATTGTTCGTTTCTCTCGTCCATGGAGGTATGCTATGCTGAACCACGTTAAATCTTGTCTCATGTGCATGTCTTGGTCTATATCGTTATCGCTTTGGTTATTTTGCCGCATACCAAATTCTTAACATATTCATTTTTCTAGAGTCTCATTTTCCCCTCTCTAAATATAATTAAGATTTGTCAAAAAAAAAATAAATATTTTGTTATTGGATGTGTATTATATAGTTAATTTTGTATATTTTCCTTGAGTCACGCATTTATTACAACCTAATTTCGTGCTTAAATCCGGTGCTCCTAGCCTCGTTCACCGAGACTTTTTTACGATTCGTAGACATAACACCTGCTGCATTATTATATACAGTGTTCTCAGACTGCATATTTTCCTTTTGATCACGCGATCTCATCTTGCGTGACCTACTTTTTTTTTAACTCTTTATCTTCCAATCTTCTACTCATTTTTGTCGTTTCTTCACAGTTTAATGTGTAAATAAGTGATTAAATTATATATCTTATTAACTTTAGCTTAAATAGATGTCTAATATTTATACCATTAAAATTTAAAATGTCTAATCACTAAGGGCTGTTTAAAAAATATACTACCAATCAATGGTTGACACGTGATAATAAGTTTATTTTTTTAATTTTTTGAAATCCAAAATTTTTAATTTTCAAAAATCCTGAAATTCACTAAAAATTACAAAATATTCTCTAAATCTCTAAAATATCGCAAACCCCAAAGCACCATCGCTTCTGCCATCGGTCGCCGCTCCCGAGCCAACCTCTTCTATCGCCGGACCTAGCCGGTCATTTCCCTAACATGATATCATCGAAAATGACAAATGACCTGCCATCCGAACGTCAATTTTGCGTTCGCCATTCGACGTTCGCCTGTCACGCCCTTCGTCATTTTTGGTGACGCCATGTTGAGAGAAAAGACCGGCTAGGTCTGACGACTGAAGGGGTGAGCTCAGGGCGACAATTGTTGATGGAAGTAGTGATGATTTAGGGTTTGAGATTTGGGATATTTTATGGATTTGGGGACTGTTATGTAAAATTTGAAGAATTTCGAGATTTTCTAAAAAATTGAAAATTTTGGGTTAAAAATTTTTATTTTATTTTCTTCTATTTTGAAAAAATAAAATAAACATGCAACGTGTCATGTTTTGATTGGTTAATGATTTTTTTAACAGTTAACTACCAGACACCTAAAATAACGAAAATGAAAGATTAGGCACATATTTTTACTAAAAATATTTTAGGCACATAAAGTTAACAAGAGATATAGTTTGAGCACTTATTTTTATATTAAGTCTTTCTTCATCTTACTAAAAATATCCCAATTTTTGGCTAGTGACCAAAATGTAAATTTTGAAAGTTTTGTGGCTAAAGTATAAACTTTGGAAAAGTTTAGGAATCAAAGTGTAATTTTCAAAAGTTATGTATTTTAACCCCGTAAATGAATAGTTTATCCCAAAAAATGATGTTTTCGTGTTATCTGAATTTTTCGCACGGTGTTTGTAGGCTATAAAGCGATAAAGTTCGGAAAAAATATTCGAATAATCAGATCGAATCGAATATCTAGGATATTTTGAAGGATGATAAGGTAAGGTTAATTATGTCATTTTACATGTCTAAGATATTTTCTGTGTTGGAAGAATATGAACCCTTGGATTTAAGTTGATTTTCCATGTTAAATCCTAGCCATTGGATCAAAAGACAAGATTGGAATTTATGTATGTTTCAAGGGAAAAATTGGAAATTGATATAGTTCAAGGGCAAATTGGTAAACTATAGATTCAAGATTAAATATGGGCCATTGGATGAAGGACGATGACATGTGGTACATTATGGATTCATTGGAATTTGAGGCCAAAATGGTCATTTCACTATTTGGAGGATATTTTCAATATTTATGGATTTTAAAATGCCAAATGGCATTAATTAAAGGTAAAAGAAAATACAAGAATTTTCTCATCTTCCTTCTCCAACGTGGAGTTCCAAAAGGCCAATGTAAGAATGCTATTTTTAATTTTTCTCCATAAATGGCTTGGATTTAAGGTTTAGTTACGAAATGCAAAGTTGATCCTCTTTGAATTCTCTATCATTTGGTATAAAAATTTCATGGATTGGTTAAGCTATGCTCATGAAATTGAAAGATTAAAGTTTAGGGTTTATGAATATAAATTTACTTGTTGTTTGATTTTGAAGGATTAAGTGTTTAATTAGCTTTTCTAAGCTTGATTCAAGCTTGATTTCAAGTGTAAAGTAAAACCCCTAATTTTGGCAAGTTAGGGTTAATTTAGGGTTATTGGATTGAAGTTTAATTTGGAGTTTTCATGAAAGGAAAATGTTGGAATAATGTAATTGAAGGTTAATTTGAAGTGTTGGAATGGTTAAAGGATGTTAAAGATCAAATTGATGAATCTGACCAGAAATTTTAGTATGTGACAGTGAGTTCAGAAATTCACCATAAATTCTACAAAAATAATTAGAAATTGATCCTTATACCATTGTATTCATGGTTCAGTCTAGTTTCTTTTAAAACAAACGGTGACTGATTTCGATTTGTATATCAAAAGATATGAATTTTAAGTGATGAAAGGTCAGAAAATAGAGTACTAGTCTGCTCTGAAATTCAACACTACAATTGACTTTGAAAATTCGTCATAAATCGTACGAGTTGAATTTGGGTTATTAAATTATATGGTTGAAAAGCTTATTTAATCTAGTTTATTTCAGAACAAACAAGATTGAATTTCGAGTTGTAGATTATTTTATAGAAATAAATCTTTGAAGGTAGCAAGCTGGCAGAATATGGAATTTAAAACATTTTATATTTAAATGTTAGTTAGTAAACTTGAAAGAATTAATGGAAGTTCAAATTGGTCACTAAGGACCATAATGAGTTTTTGAACAGTACAAGAAAGAAAGGAAAATATATGGAAATTTTGTATTCAAATGATTTATTAGACAATATGTTTAAGGTTTTGTTAGATTTGAATCTAACAAATATTTTATTTTATTCACGTGATTAATGAAGTCAAGTTCGAATCAAAGAAGGTTCGAGGTACGATGAAAGAAAGAATCAAACTAGGACTTAGTGAGGCATTGTGTTAAGTGGCCAAGGCGAGTGCAATTGCATACATATCATGACACATTGATGTTTTATACATCATTGGGATGGCTTGCGATGAGCCTACCCAAAATTTATTGTCATTATATTTATGTCATGGAGCATATGATTGACATATTTTAAATGTCAAAAGTTGATTATAAATGCATGGATCACTAGTTATATATGATGTTATATTATGAATGTTATTTCGGGTATGAACTACCCAATGTTAAATTATGTTAATATACATTGCCATGGATGAAATAAATATGCAATATATGCCCAAGTATGTCGTTAAGGGACAGGGTATAGTTGGTATGCCATAGAGTCCAGCTGCACGCTGCATACTCGGTTTAGCACTATAGTGTATATAAAGGACACTTAATGCATATGGTGGGCACGACCTTATGTGTATTAGCACTTTAGTGCATATTTGACTCGTGTACCCAAGGTCCTCATAGGCTTATATTTGGGCTATGGTTTTGTAACACCCCCTACCCGGTCTAAAAAAAGGCTTAGAATGTGTTACTAAAATAAAACACGCATACTTTCTTGACAAACTTATCATCAACAACAAACCATGCCTTAAAAAAACAGGGCAAATTAAAACTTTTCAAATATTTAAAAAGATCTAACATCAATCCTTGATCCTGTATAAACATATATTTACACATTATAGATAACATTCATGGATCACTAATTCTTAACATACTCATAACTTCTATGTTCTTCAAATCACAAGGTTTATTACAACATTCCTACTAGTACATAAGGTCTCCTTTTTACTCCTACCCATTAATAATCTAACTTGATTTTGAGCTTGCATACTTCTATCATTTTAAAACGTATCAATTTATGTTTAAGATCATTCAAGTTAACAAAAGACCGTTGATTACCAGATTTTTATCTTTCATTCCTATTTTCCAAGATCATCAACTATGCCACATGTAACCCATCAATCATATATCTTTAACAACAAACACTCAAAGATAAACCAACCTAACTAATCTCGAAAACTTCCACCTAGCAAAACCGACTACAAATTTGTAGACATTCAACCAATTATCTTTTAGACTTAAACTAGTCAATTAACTACACCATTTTTATTCAAGATATAACACATGATATTATATCTAACAGCTTGCTACTCATAAAATATCATAGATCTATTAACCTAAACTCCTAAGGATATTTAAGAAATCACATTATCTCACCAAATATTAATTCATATAAGGCAAGCAACAACCAAGAAATGATTAAAGGCCATATACAGAACTCTGGATACTTATCAAGATTATTTACATATAAACCAAAATGGAGTCTAATGCATTATGCCACTTAATAACTATGTGCCACCGTCTAGGAGTTATAAAGACGTTAATTTGAATCGTACTCAAATCCTTGTGATCACGTCCAAGCTCATGGAAGACTAAAGACACCTTACCCTAAAATAAATTAAAAGTATAGACTAAGCATAAGCTTAGTAAGGTAGTTATAACAACTAAACATCATGAAATCATAATCTATCCCATCCACCGAAGTCCATTGTTTATACAAAGTTTTGAGTTTGGACAAGAGGTTAGTCATTTGGAGCAGAAAGTTCAATCCAGTACTAACTTATGTACTAAGGTACCCAAACAGAGTAATCACATAAAAACATGGCGTTTAAACCAAACCTTTACACTTTTTCACATGAAATTCGAACAAGCCTAAACATATACCTATAAGCACTCAATTCAAAGGTATGTATATAAGTATATATGTTCACATGGCATTAGCACAAAACATAGACATGTACACTCATGAATATTCAAACAATTTATAGGCATGGTTATATAAGATCTCGAACCAATCATATATATATATATGCACGGTGGATTTAATCACGATATAGGTATTTATACATATGATAATTCGAATAGAGAATATGCTCATTTACAAAAGTACTCAACAACTAAACATCATTACCCACATGAGATTTGAACAAGACATAAGCATTTATTCATTCCGAGTAACCATTTTTATGTAAACATCTTAACACAGTTTATTTAATCATATAAGGATATTCAAATGTCAATGAAATCCTATTACTTGTCATAGAAGTTATTTCTATAATTCATTTATTTTACTTATAAACTTTCTTGGATTCTTTGAACATATCCAATCCATACATATTTTACCTATTTCTGACTTATCAAACTCTTTATCAAACATCTATTTCCCATCACCTTAGTTATCCAATATTAAGTACCATAACTTAAGTTTCTTATTAAGATAGGCATCAAACATATCATATCTTGAACATGGATTACTTGATTCATAAGATATCAATCTCAACTTATCAAAGCATACAAGATTTATTTATTAAACTATCAAATAACTCATTTATTGAAAAATTACAAATTTATTCATTTTGATTATATCATAGCCTTGAGAATCAAGCAACAGACTAGGTACACGAATCCTCAACCAACTGTCGCCAAACAAAATGGTACTACAGTACCGGTCAATCCCTCATACTGTCGCCAAGTGACCACAAAACTTCCCTACTACTGTCGCCAAATAAGGACCGTAGTCCACCCCAAACACGAGCTCTATGGACTCTGTGGCATGCCAACTATACGTAAGACAGACTCGAGACCAAGGCTTTCAAATTTATTATCTTACATTAGAACAAAGTGAGCATAGCTCATTATCATAACTTATTATCAATAACTCATCACTCTTTTCTTTTCAATTTGGGTATATAAATATTCACCTCATGTGAACTTCTCATAATAGATGAGCATTGCTTCAAACTTTTATTATTATTGTGCCAACAAGGCTTATTTTATGGTGCATTACATTTGATCTAATTGCATCATTCGAATAATAGATGCATCAAGTGAAAATAGCTCTTTATTCATTCAATTCAAAGACGGACCCAACTTCAATTTTATATACTTACATAAATAAGTCTTATAACTTTCATATAATTCATGTATTATCACAAGTATAGTCTCAAAAATATCTTGCATCCAATGGTCATCATATTCAAACAATTATCAATCCTAATAATGATTTCTATCAAGCGTGTATCCTTCGAACTAATATATATATATATATATATATCACCTTCTTCAAACTCTTATTCATACATAGACATAACTATTATTAATCACATCAATGTTTCGGTTCGATATTATCGTATCAATGACAATATAAATAAAGTTCCTTAGACAAAATATCATATGAATAAACTTATTATTCTTTTCATTATATTCATATATTCCATGTATAAATTTTTACATTATCTCATTCCACTTGATCGATTAGTAGCATAGTAAATGTTTCTAACAAACATGTATCAAATATAGTTTTCCTTGTAACATATGAACAAGTTCAAATAATCAAGTGTTGCACATCACCCAAACTATTATTTAGGAACTTACCTCAAGTCCAAGCTTGCTTATGCTTAGTATAATTCAAGGAAAAATAATGAAATAGAATCAACAAGAAATGCTCGGGGAAGGTTTTAGCCTATCCCGAGACTTAAACTACACTCACAGTTGGTCCAAGCTAGTTTAGCTCTCAATTCGTAATCGCCCTTTAGTCCTCACTCCATCAATTCCTTCTTGGTCTAAATATAACAAAGTATACAATCATATATTAGAACAATCCTAACAATCATTCACTTGCAAAACAACTTCATTTCTCATATATACAATCATATGAAAACAAAACAACCCACTACTATTCTTACATATGCAAAACAGTCTAATACGCTTTTACATATATAGAACAATCCCCAATACATCGGTATATAATCATGTATTCACCAAACAGCCCATGACACTTATAAATATTCAAAAACAGTCTCTAATTTTAGTTTTTATAGAACAATCCAAACTCTTCTTTAAATGTACAAAACAGTCCAGCATATTCTTGTATATATATAAATATGCACAAAATAGTCTCATGTGCCTCTTATGTATCTAAAACAGTCCATTATTCCAGTATATTAAAACAGAACAGTCCTTAATTGGATTTATATGCATACTTATTTATCTCAAAGCAATCTCTATTATGCCTACATACATCCAAGACAATTTCCACATTCATAAATACTAAATTACATGTTCGAAACAATTCAGAATAGTCACTAATCTTATGCAAATCAATCCAGTTTTTTGAGTTGTAAAACAATCTCTTATTTGATCCTAAACTTCCAGCTTCGGTTTATGACTTCAATGAGACCCTACGGCTCAAAATGCCATCATAATTGATACATCCAAGCAAACAATTAATGTAGTTCGATTCATTCTAAAACAAGATACATTCCTAGCAACATTGGTAGGTCTCAACATCGAATCATTCTTTAATTCATGCCAAATATAAGACTCAATATAGATCAATGTAATCGATTTCCAGCTTCAACTCTAGCTACACATTTAATCAAAATTCACTCGAAAATTCAACCTATCTCAACACTCAAAATTGTTTCATCATGATCTAACAATTTACGCATGGAAGAATATCATCTTTTCAAACTCAATTTATTATATGTATATTCATAGAATTAAAGAGGAAGTTTCTTACCTTCAAGGATCAATCGATTAGATTTATTGAATGGTAAGACTCAAGATTGAAGCTAATTGTAAAGATTTTTCCATGGACATTCAAGCTCTCTCTTTGTCTCTCAACAATGGTTGCTCGGTTACATGAAGAAAGCAAATGAAAGAGAAAATAAATGGATAGATGAATTCTTTGTCTTAGCCGATCTTTCAACACTTGTTTTCCTCATGGATGACATGTGTACTAGCCCTTAATCTTCATTTAATTGTACATGTATTACTTAGAAATATCAAAGCATTTAATTTAATCCTTCTTACATTAGCTAGCATATTTTTCAAACTTCACATTTGGTCCATAATTATCTAATTGTTTATTCTAAAGACATTTTATACCAATTTGAGATAATCAAAATAGCAACTTACTTCTAGATCCTATCTTGGGATGTTACAGGTTTATTGGTTAATAAAAGATAAACAAGTGAATAAGCTTATGAGCTTTTGGAATAAATGGCAAGTATATTGGCAAGAAATTTATATCCGGTTTATATTATGTTAATATATGATTAACATGATGGTAATACATACCTAGTGATCATGATGCATTTATGCATATATGACATATATATTATGACAAATGAACATGCATGAAAGTTTGATGGCATTGGCATGTAGTAAATCATTACCAATGCAATATAAAGGTCAGTATATTGGCATATGGCATGTTATATATATATGCGGCCTTGAGGTTTAATAAGTCATGAAATTGAAGAAGCCTATTTAGTTGTTTTTAATCTTGACTATTGCCTCACTAAGTTCGTACTTAGCATGTGTTTGATTTTGCACATGTAAGTGGTTCAAGATATTGGAGTAAGCAAAGTGTTGCATCACGTTTAGAGAATTTCATCAAGCTACCACAGTAATGACATCTTACTTAAGGTTTTTGATTAATTTTAGTGGCATGTATAAATGAAATGAAATTGTCTATTTTGGTTCAAAGTCTATTATTTATTGAATAATCATTTTGTTATTTTTGAAAGGTAAAGAGAGTTCCAATTTTGTGTTTTAGTTTATTAGAAACAAAATTTTACCAATTTTTAAGAGTGAATTATTTTACAAAGTGTCATGTGACATCTCTGACTCGTATTCAGTGATGGATATAGGAAGAGGTGTTACATTTATTAGTATCAAAGCTACAGGTTTAGCCGGTTCTGGATCCAACTGAGCTTGTTGTTAGTCAGTAAGTGTATACATGCCACTAGAATGTCATTATTACTGTTTGGATGCTTGAGTGACTCGATGCAACTGCTTGTTGATTTGATTGTATAAAGTTATAGATGTCCGAAGTTGAGAGATTATGTTTAGCGATCAAATAGTTGGGTAAGAATGAGGCCCATAAAAGTAGAAACAAGGTTAGATATTAACCATTTTCCGCTCAATATGATGTTGAAGTGCTGGTGAAGTTAGAAATGCCTAGTTAAAATGAGGTTTATTATTTCGAACCCTATATATGATTTTAGAGGAAATTCAACCCCAAGTTCCTTAGACTTTTATTACTAGAGAGCTAGGAAGTCTTGAAGTGTTAGACTCCAAGTAGGATATTGATGGAAAACCAATGTCGATAAACTATTGGTTTAACAAATATAAAGATGATGTTAGAAGGGCTTCGTTGTGGTGATTAGGAAAATCTCGATATGATAGTAACTTATCCTTTGAGATATAGCACAAGGGTAAGTAAAATTTGTAAGAATTAATCGGTAGTAATTCAAAGAAATCGAATTTTTAGTAAGCTTAATGGAGTCGCCTCTTTATGAGTTGTGATTATGTTGGGCATTGAATGGTTATCTGTTTATTATGTAGTTATGAATTTTCGCTTGAAATGAATAATTTTGAAAGGAACAAGAAAGTTTGGAGATTGTAATGATGAGGGAAAAATTAGATTTTTCGGATCAATGTGATTCAACAGTATTTTTTTAGAAACTGCTAGCACAAGGATGTAAGAACTTTCTAGATTATGTTGTGAACATACAAGTATTCAAAGGTGAACATGGAAAGTATCCCAACTGTCAATGAATAACAAGATGTGTTCCCTTAGGAACTGCCAGGTTACCATATGATCTTGAAATGAAATTCGGGATTATAAAAGTTTGAAATTGCTTGATGAACCAAAAAGGTTCGGAACCTGTGGTGGATAAAACTCCTCAAGGATTATGATGTTGTGATTGGTTATTATCTTGGAAAGGCTAATATAGTAGCCAATGTACTTAGTTGGAAGACATTCTCTGCTTTAAGAGCATTGAATGTGCAACTATTTTTAAAAGAGGATGATATGTTAATTCCAAAACTTTATCTTAGACCTATTCGTTTAGGTCAGATTAAAGATTTTCAGTTGAAAGATGACGAATGTTTTCAGGGTTAGAACAAATTGAAAATGGTGAAAATAAAGACTTCAAAGTTAAGTTTGTCGGATGTTTGAGGAAAAATTTTATGTTCTTAATGATAATGAGTGGAAACTAGAACATCTTACTAAAGAACACTACAGTCCATTGACGATGCATCCAGAAGGAAATGAGATGTATCTAGATCTGAGGAGAAAATATTGATGGCCAAATATAAAAAGGACAGTAACTAAATCTATGGCTACATGCTTGGTAGGCTAGCAACTAGAAACAAAACATCAAGTACCATAAAAATGTGGTAACATATTTCCATTCCCCTAGTGGAAGTGGAAAAGAGTTACAATGAATTTCGTAACTACGTTATCAATGATACCGAGCAAAAATGATTCGATTTGGGTAATTGTGGATATATTGAATAAATTCGTAATGAATAAATATGTTGATCGATAAATTTAAAATATTGTAAAATTACATGATGTACCTATTTTCATTATGAGTGAGTAAGATCCTAGGTTATCTCTAGATTTTGGAGTTCCTTGCATAAGGCATTAGTGTCTCGACATAATTTTAACACTATTTTGCATCCATAGAATGACGAACGATCTGAAGGGTTAATTTAGATTTTGAATGATATGTATAGTTTTTATTTGATTAAGTTTGAAAGCTCATGAGAAAAGTATGTGCTACTAGATGAAATTTCTTACATTAACAATTATCAATTAAGTATAAAGATGGTGAAACACCCCTAAACTGGTAAAGGAAGAATATTGGATTTAGGAGCATTACAACCGAGCAATGACCATGATAACACAATAACAATGGGATATCTAATTCGACTATGAACCATACTATGTTCTAATCTAATTAATTAGCCAATCAACATGCTGTATTATTTCAAACAATATGTTAATTCATTCATACTTAAAACATAATCATACATTTAAGAACATCAACAATTTTTATGGCAACAACAAATCGTTAATAGTACAAAACATGAATGGTTATCTTAAGGTGATCGGTTGTGATTATGAGGGTAACCTAAACAACAAGCATTATGTAGATCCGTTTTAGCCTATATAATTCTAATCAAATACTCAAGACAATAGAAGTAATTTGAATATCCATACATGCCATTTTCCTTACTTCAAATAGACGCTTCAATAAGAACTTTATTCTAGTTTATACTTGAGGTTTTTACTTACCAAGTTGTTATGCTATCTACCGAATTAACACACAAGCTAACCTAAACCAACATCCTTTCGATCTTATATATATAGCATCATTCGAAGCATTAAGTGTCCCAAACAAGTACCTATATATAGTTCCATTCATAACATTAATCACATAGACTAAATATCAACCACTAAGCAAATACTTATAGATGTCATACTAATTTCAAATATTTACATACCAAACTGGACCTATATACAACCAATATGCGATACAAAACATGTTGCCACCATCCTAGAAGTTTTTAACAAAAGATGTGCCAAAACATAGAACCAAACATACATCAGTGTTTACTTGTGATCTAGTCAAGATCCCGATCTAACAAGCAATGCAAGCTTTATCCTGGAATAGAAGAAAGGAATGTATAAGTTTTCATTTAGTGAGGTAGTTTAAAGCAATATAGATATCAATCATTTAATTATTCCTTTCATTCATTTCATGTTCAAGTACAATGATGTTTTGAACAATACAATGGGAGGTACAGTAAAAGCATTCAAGACAAGTAATACAATTAGATGTAGTGATCAAGTCATCCTACTCAATCTTTTACTTATAGGCACAATTATCAACCATTCAATTTACAAAAGATCTCATACTATCAATTTGAAAACATATACAAATACAAGCTTCTTAATCCCTTTTAGCATGTTCCATATCCAAGAATAGTTGCATATAAATGTGTATATACCTTGTTATGCAAGTTAATTTAATACTTCTTTGAGTTCTTTGTCTCATACGAGAATTCATTTTAACATAGCCTTGTAATTCAAGTTACAACCTAGCTACACGAATCCCCAACCAACTTGTAACACCCATAACGTATACTCGTAGTTGAATATATATTATAGATGTAACCCTCTAAACCCGGCCCAGAAGATAAGGCCAAATCTAGGAAGTCACCATTAAAAAAAATTACCCTTAAGAAACCAGTTTCATTTATAAAACTGTAAAATAATTAAATACTTAGTATTTTGTCAAAACTAAGGCGTTGAAATAATAACCGAAAATTTCGTAATATAATCTGAATATCGAGTCTGAAAACGCATGCTAAAAATAATTAACCCCAAATCTAAAATTACATCAAATCCCAAAACTAGTAATTAAATAAATAAATAAATAAATAAATAAATTCAAGTCCATACTGGAAAATAGTAAAGCTGGAAAACACGAGATCCTCCGAGTACCAAGTCGCCTAAAGACCGAGTTATCTGTAAAAGAAACTATGGGGGAGTGAGCTATTAAGCCCAGTGTATCTCTAACTGCAACAATCATAAAACAAAGTTTCATAAAAATAACACAAGGTAAAAACATGTCATTACAAAACACAATGTATGAGATGATACTAATAAATAGTCACACTACCCAACTACTAATGCCAATCACAGTGGTGGCAGAGCCAACTGGTCACAGTGGAGGTAGTTCCCCTCACCCCTTATTTCTCCAATCACAGTATGGTCAAACGACTTCTTCCTCCGTACAACCCATCTCATGCATGATAAAATAATGTTTATAATCACATTGTTAACACAGTTGTACCGTACTAAAATACGTGGAACACAATTCGGATGTTCTGATAATCTCATAAAACACAATTCACAGTATGCATAGAATTTCAAATCTCAGTGAAATCTCAACTCAGAAAATAGTCATGCAAAGTTTTGTAAAACATTTCACAGAATATAGCACAGACAGAGAACACACCTCTAGCGGTCAAAGCTCTAACGTCGATGCTGAAGCCTCCCACGATCTGAACTAGCGCTAGGTCTAGCTAAGTTAGAACCTACGAGGTAGAGTTCTAAGTTAAATTCACCTTCTAAAATAAATATTACTATACCACCTAACTGAAACTATGCTAGAATATTTCTTGCAAAAGGTGCAGGGGCTGACTGAACAGGAGGAGGTAGTAAAACGTCGTCCTCGAAATCAAGTCGTCTAAAACACATAATGACTTATATCAGATCTCAAATTCTCAAAATTTATTAAATACAAAATAATTTATAACTAGCATGACAAGGCTTAAGGGTTTAAATTCGGGTCTGAACTGACTGTTCGATTTATAACCGGTTTGTTCAAATCAATTTACATGATCCTGTTATGGTTTAATTCATAAAGGGTCCCACTTCACTCCTAAGACCTAAAGGATTTGCCATGCAATTTGATCACTCTCTGCCCCACAATTGGCTCACGATTCAAAGCCATGAAATTAATAAATCACCAAGGCCATACACATGGCTCACGGTTTGGGCTCCCAACTTTCAGACCATCACATGTGTTATTTCAACATACCGCACAAGTACACGCGTGAATCAGCAGAAGGCCCTTGAGTTCTTAGATGACACAATGGCGGTTAACCTAACAGCGACAGCGATTCAAAGCCAAAATTAATGCATACACAGGTAAAGCACTAATAGCACACAACTCACGGAGAAGAAATCAACCAAAAGCGAAGGCTTACCTAACGTTGGTGATGGGAAAAGGGGACGACGATGAAGGAAATTAAAATGGTTCAAAAAGGTAACCATTCCGTTCTGTTTCATGCAATTGGAAGACGACAAGGGGAACTCGGTGGTTTAACTCACGCGTCAACGGAAAACACACCAAAGGTCGAAGTTCTCGACACGAGCAATGGCAAGAATTTGCCGGAGTTGATCGAAAATAAAGGTTGAAAGAAACTGAAGTGACGAACGAGATAGAAATTTTGGGTCAGGGTAACGCGGCTGCAGAGAATTAAAAGCAAAAGCACGATTCTTTCATTCATTTTTAGGGTTGAAAAGTGTGTATTTAACATACACAAGTGGGCAATTCACAAGATAAGGGTCACAAGGTTTACCCGAATTTTAAATCAATCCCTAAAGTTCTAACTTTGATAATCTAGTCACGTATCCAAACAAAATTCCAATAAAATCCCAAATTCACAATTAGGTTTTTCAATTTCTAATTCCCAATTTCTAGGGTTTCAAAATAGGAATTCCCAATTTAAATTAGGGTTTCCAATTTAATTTTGAGGGTGTTACAATAGATGTTACTTAAACATGATACTGAAAGTTTTTTTATCCCTATACGATTCATCGTCTAGCTGATTATTCAAACTATCATTATAATTCAATTTAATGCATCATATACTATCAGTAAGTAAATAGTTTACATGCCCACTAGAGATTGTCATAATTTAGAATGTCTTACTGATGTTCTGTAGATTGTAGCTTGAACAACATGTTTGACTCCTCTTTAAGTGCTCCAACTTGACCTACGTGTGAAACAATCACACGCTAAGTACGAACTTAGTGAGACAGTTAAACTTATTTATTTAAACATGAGTGATGTAATTATGCCATATAAAGTGCAATTTGTTTTCTCTATAGCATGGTAAGTATTTCACAATGTACATATATGTCATGTATCATATCTATCATATGAATCATGTATCATTTCTATCATGTAAATCATGTATCATCTTTATCATGTAAATCATATATCATGCTATCATATTCTCTACAATGTACATGCTTTCATCATGTAATTATTCGCATATTATATGCTTTATCATAGTTATGCTTTTATCATGCAATCATTTGTATATCATGTGCTCTATCATGGTCATGCTTTCATTATGCCATCATTTGCATAACATGTATTCTATCATGGTTATGCTTTCATTATGCAATCATTTGCATATCATGTCTTTCATGTAATCGCCTTGTGATCATACTGGCTGAAAAGTCCCTTTAAGACTCCATAGCCTTAATACTTCTAGCTGAAAAGTCCTTTAAGACTCCATAGCCTTAATACTTGAGTACGTACTCGAGGACGCTCTTCGCTCCTTATATTTGCACCTTTTTAGTGCTATCGACACCCAAGGTGTCTACTTGTTTCATTTTAATATTACCACTGTCCATGTAAACATAATGCATCATCATTTATGCAAGCAGTAGTTCGTACCTTGTACTCCGTCAAGCTTGCCAACTATACCATGGACTCTCATACACAATACTTGGGCATTTATTTCATTATCAATCAATCATCATAATCGATCATATACATAAACATTTCATATCTCATGCTTCATCATAAATGTTAATGGCAAACATAATTCATCATCATTTCTCAGTATAGCGATTCACATTACATATATATAATTTACCTATATTGCAATCATGCATTAGCTCAATATATATAGATAGTGCAATGCTATTTTTAAATTAAGGTCGACTATTCGCAAGTCTTCCTAATTACATTTTGAAACACATAAATGCACTCACTTGAGCCATGCAGCAGTTTACCTCACTAAGTCTTACTCGATCCTTTCCCTCATAACACCTCGAATCCTCTTTGATTCGTATTCGACTTCGTTAACCACAAGAATATAAATAAACATTTGTTAGATTCACTTCTAACAATATTTCAATTAAGCTATTTAATCATTCAACATAAAAATTTTCCATAAATTTCTTTCATTCCTTATACTGTTCAGAAACTCATTTTTGGTCTTTAATGACCATGTTGATCTTCAAATAATTCCTCCAAGCTTGCTAACCAACATTAGACACAAATTATCTCAATTTCCATTTTCTGTCAACTTGCACTACCATCAAAGATTTAGTTCTACAGGGCAGAATACATACTGAATCTTAATCTCTTTTATAACGTAGAAACTAGATTCGTTAATGGTTCTAATGGTATAAGCCACATAATTTAATAAAATCTACAAAAATTATGAAAATTCATCAGACTCCCGTTTACAGGGCTGTCTTGACCGAAACTGTTCTATAATTTTTCTGACCTTCATTTAATTAAAAATTAATATCTTTTAACTCGGAACTCGAAATCCGTTTCCGTTTTTTGGAAACGAAACTAGATTCGATAAGCTTTTCAACCATATAAACTAATAAGCCATATTCAATTTGTAAAATTTATGGCAAATTTTCAAAGTCGAATTTCTGTATTGAATTTCGGAACATACTGCTATTCTGATTTATGACCTTTCATCACTTAAAAATTCATATCTTTTGATATATGAATCGAAATCAATCACCGTTTGTTTTAAACAAAAATAGACAAATAAATCTTTACATCGATATAAAATTTACCATCCAACCATTTTTGTAGAATTTATGGTGAATTTTCAAACTTACTGCTAAATCTATTTTTCCTACACAACTTCCATAAATAACTTCAAACTTTATACTGATTTCTCCTTACTTTTCTATTTATCAATTTGGTCCCATTACTTGATTCAAACCACTAATGTATCACTTTATTCATCAAATGATCATTCAAAAATAATTCCCTCTAATTTTTCGTTCTTTCCAAAATAGTTACTAAAAATGCAAAGATAAGGATTCAAGCTTCTTAACTTTGCGAATTAGTCCTCAAATCAACATTACTATCTTAATTCCATCATTATAACTAAAATTAAGATTTAATCCTTCTCTAAAACCTCATTTCTGAATTAGTCACTTAACTTTGACAATTTGTCAAAATGGTCACTAATTCGATGCAACATCGGTTTAACATTCTAACTTCAATTTCACATCTCCAACTTAAATAATAACATAAATACACTTCAAAATCATAAAAATCAGATTCGGTCCTCTAGCTTTCAAAATTTCCAAAATGGTCCCTATACCTTTAACTTAGGGTTTTGCTTCCGAATAACATTTCAAGCTTATTAGATCATTAATTCAACATCACAAACCCTAAATCAAAATTGAATCCATAAACCCTAATTATCTTCATACAAACTAAAATACGTAGGGTTAAATCTCAACTCAATAACATGATTTTAACATTACACTAGCTTGATTTCAACTTGAATTTCATCATGAAATCATAAAATTCCAAAAGCCCCAAACTTTTTTCCATAAAGCCTAATTTCTTCTCAAGCAAAATTCTCATCAATCAAGCATGTTTTCCATGAATTATTTACACAAAAGATAGACTTGAAGAGTAGAACAACTTTGTAGTTGAAAATATTACCTGAAAATCAAGTTTCGGGACTTGAATCGAACTTGGAAAATTTTTCTCCATTTCCCCTTTATTTTCGAATAGACGAAGATAAAGTAATCCAGCTATATTTGATATCGAATCACTATTCTAGTTTGCTTTTCTACAGCTTTACTAGTCTTAGATTTTGCCTCCTCAAACACTTCTTGATCTAGTCACAACAATACACATGTGTCAAAATTCATTTCATTCATACAATGTCACACAAACTTGTATACATAAGTTTTATAGTACATGACACCTTTTCCCTTATGTTTTAACACTTCATTCTTTCAATCAAGGTCATACTTATATATATTAAAGCTTAATTTGCCAACTATTCAATCACATTGGTACATTTACACATCCAACCAAAACTGTCCAATTTATTAATATACACATTTGTACATACATGTGCCCTTAATCGACTTCTATTACAATCACATACATTCCAATCATCTAAACATACATTTATGCTTATGTAGACATTAAAGTAACCCATTTTACACTCTCACACACAAAAAGTCCCCAATTATAAAATATATCCCACCATACTTGTAAAAACAGTCCCTTTAATTACACACATATGCAGGGCAGTCCCTAAATCAAGAATTTCATTTATTTCTATAGCAAAACAGTCCTCTAGTGTTTGTAACATTGCCAAAACAGGCTCCAATTAATGTGTTTATTTAATTACCTAAAAATAGTCCTTAAGGTTTATATAATCACATTTTAATGCCCTGTTTTCATGTATATTCATTTATTGACTCGAAACAATCCTTATATATATATATATTAGCAATGTAGTCTCATTTCACTCATGTATACAAACAGATATATATAAGCTAAATCAGCCTCTCCAAATTTCTGCACTAACCAACAACCCTATTTCATATACACATATATATAAATGAAACAACCTGGTTCATTGGAACTTAATCAAACAATGATCTAATCTAATTTCATATGCATTCAAATACTCCAAAAACATTTAACCGTTCTAATATATAAACAACTATCTACAATCAATAACATGGATTCCATTCGAACATAGGAAATGAATGAAACAATACCTTCTCCTAGCTATTTCGATCATTCTCCCAAGCACGTGAACATAATTGTAAGACAAATTTAGTATTTAATCAAGCCCTCCCTAGATTTTCTTTCTCTCTAACTTAACCGGCTATGGAGGAATGGTGTAAGGAGGAAGATGATAGTTTCCTTTCTCTTTCTTTCCTTGCCGAGTTATCCATCCCAAATCCACCTTGCTTTGCTCTAATGTGTACAAGTGGACGGATCCCTCATGTAAAGAATGTTTACCTGCAATCCTCAAAGTTTTCTTATAGACTCACTTGAGTCCTTACAAAATAAGCCTTTTATTCCATTATGATTCAAATTTAATCTTACCGTTTATATTGTTTATTCCTTAATTATCTTAATTAAGTTGGATCATCTACAAATCAGAATAGGATAATTCTAGGTCCTATTTTGGGGTATTACAGATGGCTTCATCAAAAGTGTAGTATGAAAGGAGATTTTGACAAACATTTACGAATCGTGCTACAAGCCTTGTGGGAAAGGTAGTTGTATGTAAATTTACCCAAATGTGAATTTGATTAATTCAAGTTAAATCTCCAGGTCACATTGTCTCAATAAAGAGAATATGAGTATATCATAATAAAGTTAAGATGGTAGCACTAGTATTACTACAGTATGAAGTTAATAAGGATTCTATGTTATTTAATGATACATCCCACAATAGGTTGGGTGTGTATTGATGTAATAAGGCTAAAGTAATAGTTGATGTATTTAGCCAAAAGTTATCCTTTGCCTTATAAGCATTGAATGCGCAATTATCTTTGGAAAAAGATAGTGTATTGATTACACAGCTTCAGCTCAAGTATATATTGACAAATCTGATTAAAGATTTACAGATGAGAGATAAGATATGCCTGAAAAGAATTCAGTAAGGCAAAAAGGGAAAACTAAAGATTTTGATGTTAAGTCTAAAGAATGTTCATATTTCCAGGGGTAATTTATATCCCCGATGATGATGAATTAAAAAGAGAACTGAAAGGTGATTGGATCTGATTTAGTTCGGGATATGGAGAATAAAATAAGAATGGTTCGAATCAATCTTAGAAATACTTTAGAATGATGGAAATTATACGCTGATCTTGAAAGAAAACGATATTTAATATGAAGTTAAGGATAAAGTATTCCTTAAAAGTTTCACCTTGGAAAAAGGTGATATGGTTTGGACAAAAAGGGAAGCTGGGTCAGAGATTTATTTGACCATATAAGATTGTGAAAAGAGTTGGTCTGGTGGCTTATCAGCTAGCCTTACCTCCGGAAATGAACAAGATTCACAATGTATTTCATGTATCGATGCTCAAGAAATAACGATCAGATCCTTTGCATGTCATTAGAGGAAATAGAGACTCAGTCGAATTTGATTTATGAGAAAGAACCAATAAAGATTCTGGCACATGGAGTCAAGGAACTAAGGAATAAGATGATCTCGCTTGTTAAAGTTCTTTGGCGAAATCATGAAGTCGAAAAAAACGACACGGGTAAGAGAAAAAGATATGACAAAACAGTTTCCTCACCTTTTTGAACCAGGCACGTCTTGAAAATTCGAGGATGAATTTTCTTAAGGGGGGAGGACTGTAATATCCCAATTGTTGGCTAGTGATCAAAATGTAAATTTTGAAAGTTTTATGGCTAAAGTATAAACTATTGAAAAGTTCAGGGACCAAAGTGTAATTTTCAAAAGTTATGTATTTTAACCCCATAAATGAATAGTTTATCCCCAAAAATAAAGTTTTCACGTTATCCAGATTTTTTGTACGGAGTTTGTATTAATGGCTATAAAGCGTAAAGTTCAGAAAAATATTCAGATAATCGGATCGAATCGAATATCCAGGATATTTTGAAGGATGATAAGGCAAGGTTAATTATGTCATTTTACATGTCTAAGATATTTTCTTTGTGTTGGAAGAATATGAACCCTTGTATTTAATTTGATGTTCCATGTTAAATCCTAGCCATTGGATCAAAGGACAAGATTGGAATTTGAGTATGTTTCAAGGGCAAAATTGGAAATTGATATATTTCAAGGGCAAATTGGTAAACTAATAATTCAAGATTAAATTTGGGCCATTGGATGAAGGATGATGACATGTGGTACATTATGGATTCGTTGGATTTGAGGGCAAAATGGTCATTTCACTATTTGGAGGATATTTTTCAATATTTATGGATTTTAAAATGCCAAATGGCATTAATTAAAGGTAAAAGAAAATACAAGAATTTTCTCATCTTCCTTCTCCAACGTGGGTTCCAAGAGGCCAAGGTAAGAATGCTATTTTTGATCTTTCTCCCTAAATGGCTTAGATTTAGGGTTTAGTTATGAAATGCAAAGTTGATCCTCATTGAATTCTCTATCATTTGGTATAAAAATTTCATGGATTGGTTAAGCTATGCTCATGAAATTGAAGGATTAAAGTTTAGGGTTTATGGATATAAATTTGCTTGTTGTTTGATTTTGAAGGATTAAGTGTTTAATTAGCTTTTATAAGCTTGATTCAAGCTTGATTTCAAGTGTAAAGTAAAACCCTGAATTTTGGCAAGTTAGGGTTAATTTAGGGTTATTGGATTCAAGTTTAATTTGGAGTTTTCATGAAAGGAAAATGTTGGAATAATGTAATTGAAGGATAATTTGAAGTGTTGGAATGGTTAAAGAATGTTAAATATCAAATTTATGAATCTGCCTAGAAATTTTAGTATGTGACTGTGAGTTTGGAAATTCACCATAAATTCTACAAAAATAATTAGAAATTGATCCTTATACCATTGTATTCATGGTTCAGTCTAGTTTCTTTTAAAACAAACGATGACTGATTTCGATTTGTATATCAAAAGATGTGAATTTTAAGTGATGAAAGGTTAGAAACCAGAGTACCAGTCTGCTCCGAAATTCAGCACTGTAATTGACTTTGAAAATTCGTCATAAATCATACGAGTTGAATTTGAGCTATTAAATTATATGGTTGAAAAGCTTATCAAATCTAGTTTCTTTCAAAACAAATGGGATCGAATTCCAAGTTGTAGATTATTTTATAGAAATAAATCTTTGAAGGTAGCGCAAGCTGTCAGAAAATGGAACTTGAAACATTTTGTATTTAAATGTTAGTTAGCAAGCTCGGAAGAATTAATGGAAGTTCAAATTGGCCAGTAAGGACCATAATGAGTTTTTGAACAACACAAGGAAGAAAGGAAAACATTTAAAAATTTTATATTCGAATGATTATATTAGACAATATGTTTAAGGTATTGTTAGATTTGAATCTAACAAATATTTTATTTTATTCTTGTGATTAATGAAGTCAAGTTCGAATAAAAAAAGGTTCGAGGTACTATGAAAGAAAGGATCGAACTAAGACTTAGTGAGGCATTGTGTTAAGTGGCCAAGGCGAGTGCAATTGCATACATATCATGACACATTGATGTTTTATACATCATTGGGATAGCTTGCGATGAGCCTACCCAAAATTTATTATCATTATATTTATGTCATGGAGCATATGATTGACATATTTTAAATATGTCAAAAGTTGATTATAAATGCATGGATCACTAGTTTTATATGATGTTATTTCGAGTATGAACTGCCCAATGTTAAATTATGTTGATATACATTGCCATGGATGAAATAAATATGGAATATATTCCCAAGTATATCATTGAGGGACAGGGTATAGTTGGCATGCCATAGAGTCCAGCAGCACGCTGCATACTCGGTTTAGCACTATAGTGTATATAAAGGACACTTAGTGCATATGGTGGGCACGACCTTATGTGTATTAGCACTTCGGTGCATATTTGACTCGTATACCCAGGGTCCTCATATGCTTATATTCGAGCTATGGTTTATTGGTTAATAAAAGATAAACAAGCGAATAAGCTTACGAGCTTTTGGAATAAATGGCAAGTATATTGGTAAGAAATTTATATCCGGTTTATATTATGTTATATATGATTAACATGATGGTAATACATACCTAGTGATCATGATGCATTTATGCATATATGGCATTTTATGACAAATTGACAAGCATGAAAGTTTGATGGCATTGGTATGTAGTAAATCATTACCAATGCAATATAAAGGTTTTCGAATGCAGGATATCGATCCCCATACTTCTTGCATGCAAAGCGAGTGCTCTACCATTTGAGCTACATCCCTTACACTCTTTATTGGCATTTTTAACAAAAATATAAGTTATTTAACCATTTTGATTATGCCAAAACACATTTTCGAATTCATAAGAATCACATGTTTTCTTAGTATGATAATATAGGCAATGGACTTAACAAAATTTCTGGTTCAATTTTAACTAATATGATATTTCCACATTTTACTTTGATCTTGGAGGCTATCTTCTTCAAGAAAACATAATATGAAGTAAACATCAATGAAGTCTTTTTTTTTTCAACTGCTTTGTCTTTCTAAAAGTTGATTTCTCATACTACCTGTAACACCCCAAATAAATTAACTAAGGCTTAAAAAAATGAGATAAAAAGGGAGATAATGTTGCCATGGGGTGCTGAACCCATGACCTATGCTTTGTAAAACCAAGCCTTAACCATCTAAGCCAAGGTCAATCTTGATCTTTGTTTATACTGAGTAAATTTTAACCATTGTCTATTTAGTCCGAGCTAATAATAAATAAAATCTAACTCCTCACCTTCCAAAAATGAAGGCCTATTCGAACCTGAAAGGAAATTTCCAGATCTGAAATTCCCTCCCAAGCTTTTCATCTCCCCCACATCGACTCTCTTTTGATATCCATCATCGCCAAGCCGTGGTGTGTACCGCCACTGCCACCGCCACCGCCACTGTCCACTGCCAGCTGAGCTGCCGCTCTACCCTGGCCACCACTCACCCTGGTCACCCACCGTGTAACCCCCTCAACCCGGCCTAGCCGCATGACCGAGCCGAGCGAGCTACATTAGGTTTACCGAAATAAACCGAAAAGGAGAACTTGAAAAAACGCAACCATTTTTTCCTTTATCTTATCTAGATGCTGGTTATTACCCTACATGTACCAACTCAACCAGGTATCGAATTCATATCCAATTGGCCACATTATATGAATAAGGACCAAAATAAAAATCTATAAATCTATAAGGGTTAACTTGTAATTTGCTTTACCAATCTTCGATTAGTCATGTTACAAGCATACATGCCAAATTTCAACTTAAAATGATCATCCGAACTCATCCAATTGCATACATGACACCCAGGGACCAAATTGTAAATTCCATTATTTCGAAGGGCCAATTCCACAATTAAAGTTACCAATCCTCAATTAAACCAATTACATGTATACTGGTGAAATTTCGGGTCAAAATGATCATTCAAACTCATTTAATTACAAGTAAAACAATCAGAGACTAAAACAAGAGAAAACAAAAACCTTAAAACATACTTTTAACTAATTTAACCACTGACCGTATCGATACGCGGGTAAGTGTATCGATACACCTTAGCTTTCTCAAAATTCCAGATTCTAGTAGCTCAAAACCGTATCGATACACCTTCACGTGTATCGATACACTATGCCAGAAACTGTAGACCCGTATCAATACGGTCACCCGTGTACCGATACGCTAAGCCTGAAAATATGCTTACCCGTATCGATACGGTCACCCGTGTATCGATACGCTGTGCCTGGAAACACATACCTGTATCGATACGGGCACAAGTGTATCGATACGCCTTGACCTGTAATGTCAAAATTTGCTGGTTTTTAGCCTCATTTTGGAATTCCAACACTTAAGCATGCTTCTAACAATAAAATAACATCATCATTGGTCATTTACCATCAACTAACATAAACAAAACATCAAGGAACAATCATCATGCTTCAAAGGTAAACTATAGGCATGCTTCCTAATACTCAAGCAACCAAAGCATGAACCATATGCAAAATCCAACAAACCAAGCTTATTACAAGTCCAAAGCAACAATATAAACTTGCTCAAAAAGAGAAGTAACACTCAAACCCTCCCAACAACATTTAAGCCACATTGCCTTTATTACTACTTAAAACTCAACATACTTTGGTAATTCAAGTCTTGGAATTCCCTCCTTGCTTGCTAGGCCACTTGCACTCAATCAATCTGCATTGATGATAAAAGAGAGCGTAAGCAATCATTGCTTAGTGAGGATCGCTCGAGAATATAAAGCATCATCCAATGCAATTTAGAACCATTTCAAACCATCATGCCATTCTTTCAAAACATGCACTTAATCTTTATAAAATCAGCATATTAAACTATATGCAACATGTATCATGGATTCCACAGCATAATCCCATATGCAATTCCCTCTACTTAAGCTTTCGCAAGCATAACATCCCATATGCAAAGCTTAAGGAGTATAACACGTATAAATCACGTCATTCAAACCAATCCATCAACATGATACAATTTTAAACATTATATTGGCTTTAAGTGATCCATTTCAATATTCATCCTTTCCATAAATCATCATTAACATCAGATACACGGATTTCCTAAGAGATTTAGCAATCTCTTACATCTCAATGGCATGGAGTTGTGCAACATATGCACCACCTCTACACTACCAAGGCTAATCCTCCAACTTGGAGTACACACATTTGATGCATCAACCTCTATAGCTCATGGCTGGAGTAAAAGCCATCTAGGTGTTACCTCAACAACATTGGGGTTCACATGATCGGAGTAAGTACCTCTCGTACTACCTCTACAACCACGAGCGACTTATTATAGTGCACTTTAAATCCTATGGCCGGCCAATTATATCCGATAACATTTCCATAAAATTTTCAATTCATCACTTGCCAATACAATCCACTTTTATAAACATACCTCACTCTTTTCATATGCATCATTCAAATCATTTCATCATGCATTAAACTGTGCATAAGCCATGTTCATAAACATTCTTTAAAACCATGCATTACTTTCCAAATGCATTTAACATCATTTCATATCAATTTACAGCATTAAACCAGGCTTATTTCATGCATAAAACAGGAGGTAAACAATCATTTAACAAGTGCACCCATAAATTATTTGCCAACCAAAATCAAGAGAGAAATCCACTTTACTTACTTCCGAGTCTTAGACCAGCGTATCAAGCCTAGTCTAGACTCCCATTAAACCTTTTAAAATCTTTGAAAAGCTATTCTTATTCGTTTCACTCACCGACAAAGCAACACCTCTCTTGCCGATGCCAAATTAAGCTTCCGGCAACTCCTCAACACCAAGGTTCACTTCCGGATTAACTTCCCCTGTTTCAAACACATCAGAACAGAGGATCCAATGCATTATAATGTATCCAAACTCACAACAACCATCAATTAACCTTTATCTAAGTATAATCCCCCACAACACCACAACCTATAAATTGAAAACATCATCGATTCACCAAAAACCTCAACCCAGCCCACAAATACAAATTTCAACCTTCAAATAACATCAATTAACATCAAACCAACAACATAAAACAACCTTATACCTCCAGCAACCAATAATTAACCTCAACACCTCAAAAACTCTTAACTACCAATCTAAAAAACTAGAGATTCAATAGATTCCGGGATTCTATCATCAAAACTCACTTCATTATCATGTTAAACATCAAAATCAAGGTATAAACCAATCCTTAACTCAGCAAGAATAGATCACTACGAATTCCTTCAATTTTTCATTATAAACCATCAATTAAACCATAAATCCGAGTTTAATTAATCAAAACCCAATGAAAATCATATAAAATGGATCAAGAACTTAGGAATTTCAATAAAGAACCTTTTATTAGAGGAGAAGAATGAATCCTTACCTCCAATGCTGATTTCTCCCCTTAATTGCTTTATAAACCATGAAAATCAAGGTAGAAACAATAAGTATTTGATGTAAAAGCTTTAGAAATCAATTGGAAATCAAAAACTCTTTGAAATCCTAATTTTACCTAAAGAAATTGAAGCTGGAAATGTGTTTGGCTGAAGAGAATTTGAGAGAAAGAAGTTACATGACATTCTTTTAAAAAGCTTAATTGTGTTTAATTAATTCTCTCCACTATTTATACCTCTTAAAAACTTAATTGAAAATAGTTAATTAAAGGGAGAAATCTGATGAAACCCTTTTGGATTATTAGCTCCTTAAAATTTCAAAGTTTTGATCCATTTTCAAAACAGTCACTAAAAATAGTTTTGCAAATTTTGCGTTTTAGTCACTAACTCAAAATGTCCCATTTTCGAATTTCTTTTTCCAAAATTGTTTTCACCAAAATCATTTATATAATTAATAAAGATTTTAGAATATTTTCCCATATTTTTATCCCTTATAAAAATATTCAATCCAATTTAAATCGTGAATCCGACTCGAATCTCTAATTCCGATCCACTGGACCAACTAAACCATTCCCCAAACTCCTAGGCCCAAAATTAGGGCGTTACAACTCTCCCCCACTTAAGAAATTTCATCCTCGAAATTTACCTAGAGGAAAAAGATACGAAAATTGCTCTTTCATGTCCGACTTACTCTCCCATGTGGCCTCCTCAACTCCCTGATGCCGCCACAACACCTTAACAAGCTCTATCATCTTCCCACGTAGAGCCTTACTACTGGTATCAAGAATCTTTACCGGTTCCTCATCATAGGACAAATCTGACCTCAACTCAACATCCTCCACCAGTATAACGTGCGATGGATCAGATCGATATCTCCTCAACATCGAAACATGGAACATATTATGAATTTTCTCCAACTCAGGAGGGAACCTCAACCGGTATGCTACAGGACCCACACGTTCAATAACCTCGTATGGTCCAATGAACATCGGACTAAGCTTACCCTTACGTCCGAATCTCATCACCTTTTTCCATGGTGACACTTTCAAGAATACGCGATCACCCACCGCATATTCAACTTCCTTACGCTTCAGATCCGCGTAAGATTTCTGTCGATCCGCAGCCACTTTCAACCGGTAGCATACGAGCTTAACCTTCTCATCTGTGTCTTTCAATACATCTGGCAGGGTAAAATGCTTTTCCCCTACTTTAGCCCAACATAAGGGCGTACGACACCTCCGGCCATATAGCACCTCATAAGGTGCCATCTGTATACTCGTCTGATAATAGTTGTTGTAGGCAAACTCAACTAAAGGCAATTGCTTCTCCCAGGTTCCTTGGAACTCAATAATGCAACATCTCAGCATACCCCCCAAAACCTGAATAACCTGCTCAGATTACCTATCTGACTGAGGATGATACGCAATGCTAAAACTCATCCTCGAACCCAAAGCATGGTGCAGACTTCTCCAAAACCTTTCCGTAAACCTCGAATTCCTATCCGAAACAATGGATTTAGGTACACCATGAAAGTGCACAATCTCAACTATATACAAATCCTCCAGCTTTTCCAAGGTATACGTTGTACGCACTGGCAGGAAATGTGCACACTTTGTGAACAGGTCAACAATCACCCAAATAGAATCCCTTTTAGCCGATGTCAATGGCAAACCTGTTACAAAATCCACTGTTCCACTCTAAAATTTTCAGCGGTTGCAACAACCCGAATGTAAATTGAGCTCAGCCTTGACCCGCTGGCACACCATGCACTTGGAAACAAACTCAGCCACATCCTTTTTCAATCCAACCCAATAGTATACCTCCCTCAAATCACGATACATCTTAACACTACCAGGATTCATAGCAAAAGGACTAGAGTGTGCCTCCACCAAGATAGTGTGCCATAACTCCGAATCATTCGACACCACCATCCGACCCTTGAAACACAAAACTCCGTCATCATCAAAATGAAAATCTAACAGATTTCTATCCGCCATGTCCTTAACATGCCCAACCAATGAATCATCGTACGGTTGCTTAGTTTTAATCAACTGTGATAATGTAGGCTTAACTTACAACTCGGCTAACAAGCCCCCATCACGAGTTACACTCAACCGAGCAAACATAGCTCTCAACTCAACCATAGCTTTTCTACTCAAAGAATCTTCCACCATATTTGCTTTACCCGGATGGTACTCAATGGTCAAATCATAATCCTTAAGCAACTCCAACCATCTTCGCTGCCTAAGGTTCAACTCTTTCTGTGACATCAGATACTTTAGGCTCTTATGATCCTTAAAAACCACAGAATTCTCGCCATAGAGGTATTGTCGCCAAATTTTCAAAGCGAACACCACAGTCGCAAGCGCCAAATCATGAGTTGGGTAATTACGCTTATGAACTTTCAACTACTTCGATGCATAGGCCACAACCTTCTCGCCCTGCATTAGCACACAACCCAAACCAACATACGACGCATCGCTATAAACCACAAACTCTTTGCCAAATTCTAGTTGAATCAACATAGAAGCGTGTGTCAAAACCTCTTTCAACTTTTTAAAACCTTGCTGTTGCTTCTCCATCCACACAAAAGGAATTTTCTTTTGCAACAACTTGGTCAATATTGCTGCAATGCTCGAGAACCCCTCAATAAAATAACGATAATAACCAGCCAACCCAAGAAAGCTACGCACCTCTAATACAGACTTAGGTTGCTTCCAATTGAGAATAGCCTCAAATTTCTGTGGATCTACGAGAATACCCTCCGCGAAAAATACATGACCAAGGAACATCACCTCTTTAAGCCAAAACTCGCACTTGCTCAACTTAGCATATAACTGATTATCCTTCAGCACTTGCAACACTGTCCGCAAATACCGATCATGCTCTTCCTCGGTCCAAGAGTACACGAGGATATCATCTATGAACACTACCATGAACTAATAAAGGTACTCATAAAATGCTCGATTCATCATGTCCATAAATGTAGCCGGGGCATTTGTCAAACTGAAAGGCATAACCAAAAACTCATAATGCCCATACCTTGTGCGGAAGGTAGTCTTTGGCACATCTACATCCTTCACTTTCAACTGATAGTACCCAGACCTCAAATCTATCTTAGAGAACACCTAAGCACCCCTAAACTGATCAAACAAATCATCAATCTACGACAAGGGATATTTATTCTTAATCATCAACTTATTTAGTTACCGATAATCGATGCACATCCCCTTCGTGCTATCCTTCTTCTTCACAAATAACACCGGTGCACCCCATGGTGAAACACTTGATCTAATGAAACCTCGATCAAGCAGCTCTTGCAACTGCGTCCTCAACTCCTTCAATTCCTTCAGTGCCAGGCGATAAGAAACAATAGACACCGGAGCCGTATCAACATACATCTCGATTTTAAACTCTACCTCCATATCCGGTGGCAACCCCGATAACTTTTCAGGAATTTTTTTTGGAAAATCACAAACTGTACGGATGTCCTGCACACATACATCCTTAGATCTAGGATTTATAATATAGGCCAAATACGCGTAACATCCGAGTTTTAACATTCGACTTGTTTCCAAAGCTGAAAGAACATTGGCCAGGACCTTTGCATTCTCGCCAACCACCACAACTTCATAATCATCGGCAAGATGCAAGGATATCCATTTGGTTTAAAAATCCACCACCGCTCTATGCTCGGACTACTAGTGAATCCCCAAAATTCCATCAAGACCATGGAATGGCAACCCCATCAAATCCACGACAAACACATGATCTTGCACCATTAAAGGACACCTTCGATATAACTTCCTAACCACAATTGTTTCGCCCAAAGAACTAGTTACTCGAACACCAACATTCAAAATCTCAACAGGTATATCAAGTAACTATGCATGCTCACTCATAATATATGAATGGGTGGAACCAGAATCAACCAATGAAAACAACGACAAATATTGCAAAGTAAAGGTACCTGCAATCACATCGGCATCGTTGCGTCCCTCACGATGCACATACACCCTCGCAGGACCTCCACCCTTTGGCTGGATAGCAATAGTGTGTGCCACAGTCCTACGTCCACCATCTCTTGGGCTGGAAATGTCCTCGTCCATGCCCTTGACCTCTCGAGGCAACCACAACAGGTGCAGGAGCCTGCGCACCTCTAGCTAACATAAGGCAATCACGCCTCACATGATCAGTCGACCCACAACTCCAACAAGGACTAGCTGCAACTAGTGCAGGAACTGGACCAACTCGTCCTGCCTGTGGACAGTCGCATCTAACATGGTCTCGAGATCCACAACCCCATAAAACCCTATCTGACCTCCTGTAAACCCCAAAAAGTCTCTTCCCACATTAAGCATATTCAGGTATTCCACCTCTAGAACTCTACCCTAATTGACCTCTCCGCCCAAGCTCAGGTCGATGTCTCCTGTTCTGATGCCTCTTATATCGACCACCATTAATATTAGAATCAACGGCTCTATTACCATGACCAGATCCTCCAGCACAGGATGTCAAGCCCAAACTCTATTCAATATCCTTGGCTTTCGAAACCAACACATCAAAATCAACATACTCAGCAGCCAACATATATGTCTTAACCTCCTGAGTCAATCCATAATGGAAGCGGTCGCAACGGCTCCTCTCATCAGGCATCAACTCAGAAGCATACTGGCTCAACCTCACAAACTGTATCTCATGCTCAAATACCGACATATCCCCTATACCAAAGACATGAACTTGCGTTTCTTCTCATCTTGGTATCTAGCTTCGAGATACTTCTTCTTAAAGGCAGATTGGAAGGTTTCCCATATCACATTGTCAGCCTCCATACCCGCAATCACCATAGTCCATTAGCTATACGCATCTCCCTACAACAGAGATACAACACATCCTAGCTTACGGGTGTCAGAACAACCCATCTGATCCAATATACGATCTGTGCTGGCAAACCACTCTTTGAAAGCCTCAGGCATCAACCTTCTAAACTCGATGCCTCCTAGGCCACGTAAACGCTCTAAAGGTAATCCTGGATTAGCAATAGCAACCGGTGCTGGTGCAGGCACATGCACTCCAGCCATCGCGGCCTGGAACGCTCCCGTCATTACCTGTCTCAAAGGCGTCATATCACCCAACGCTGGCCCAGTCGGCATAAGTGGTACTTGTTCCACACCTGCAGGTGGATTCAACAGAGGAGGTGGCAACCCCTCAATAGGCATAACATTATCCCCACCCTCCCGCCTTCTCGCATTCGCATTAAAATGTAATTCTCTCCTCGGTGGCATCGTAAACAAAGAATCTATGGCATGATAATACGCCAAAACAAAAATGATTAGGCCTCTTCAAGCAAGAGTCCAAGACTTCCATTTCAAATAAAAATATCTTACATTAGTAGTAATAAGGCAATGTGTCCCAAATCAAACCCCAACATGGCATATAACACACAATCAATCACCGTGTATAGCAATCAACCCAATTCAATCAACATACATATCAAACAACTTCCCAACATGCATAAACCAACCTTAACCCACTCCCAACAATCATAACCTGGCTCTGATACCACCAACTGTAACCCCATCGACCCGGCCTAGCCATAAGACCTAACCGAGTGAGCTACATTAGGTTTACCGAAGTAAACTAAAAAGGAGAACTTGAAAAAATGCAACCATTTTTTCCTTTATCTTATCTAGATGCTGGTTATTACCCTACGTGTACATACAAACAACGAGTGGAAACCCAACTCAATCGGGCATCGAATTGATATCCAATAGGCCATATTATATGAATAGGGACCAAAATGTAAATCTGTAAGTCTATAAGGGTTAACTTGTAATTTGCTTTACCAATCTTTGATTAGTCAGGTTACAAGCATACATGCCAAATTTCAACTTAAAACGATCATCCGAACTCATCCAATTGCATACATGACACCCAGGGACCAAATTGTAAATTCCATTATTTTGAAGGGCCAATTTCACAGTTAAAGTTACCGATCCTCAATTAAACCAATTACATGCATACTGGTAAAATTTTGAGTCAAAATGATCATTCAAACTCATTCAATTGCAGGTAAAACAATCAGGGACTAAAATGGGAGAAAATAGAAACCTTAAAACATACTTTTAACTAGCTTAACCACTAACCATATCGATACGCGGGCAAGTGTATCGATACGCTTGAGCTTTCTCAAAATTCCAGATTCTAGTAGCTCAAAATCGTATCGATACACCTTCACGTGTATCGATACACTAAGCCTAAAACTATAGACCCGTATCGATATGGTCACCCGTGTACCGATACGCTAAGCCTGGAAATGTGCTTACCCGTATCGATACGGTTACCCGTGTATCGATACGCTGTGCTTGGAATCACTTACCTGTATCGATACGGGCAAAGGCGTATCAATACGCCCTGACCTGTAATATCAAAATTTGCTGTTTTTTAGCCCTGTTTTGGAATTCTAACAGTTAAGCATGCTTCTGACAATCAAATAACATCATCATTGGTCATTTACCATCAACTACCATAAACAAACATCAAGGAATAATCATCATGCTTCAAAGATAAACCATAGGCATGCTTCCTGTTGCGCGTAATAAGTGCTACGCAATTGTGCAAGTATACACGTCGCAAGTTATAGTATAAAAGATATCGTCTCCACAGGGATTGGTGCCACTTCAAGAATCTAATCTCTTGCACTGTAAAAAGTAAAAACACAAATAGAAGATTATAGGAGTTTAACTAATAACTAAACTAGAAAGCAATAAAGTAAAAGAACAAATGAGATCAAATAAGAGAGATAGGCCAGGTTATCATGAGTTGATGTGTGATAGCCGATTGGATCGTCTTGGTAAAAGAGTGCAAGGGCAACTCAGTTGCCGTGGCAACTTGCACAACGGGGTTGCCTTGGCAACTAATCGATGGTTGCCTGGGCTACTAGTTGGGCAACTACTTGGGCGTCTGGGCAACAACCTTCAAGGTTTGGCAGAGCGTTCTTTAATGGTTTCTTCTTATCCCTAAGTCGAAACTCTAGCTACTTGTGCATGCCTTGATAATACATCCCTACGTGAATCAAGGGTGAACAACAACCAATCTTGCGCTCCTCTTAGCCTTTGAAATCCTTAACTTATTCCTAAGCCAAATTAATCTTCACCATCAATAGATTGAATAAAGATCATATTCATTCGTTTCTTGAATCTAACTCTCCGGATATTAGATAAATAGATAAAGTTACGAGATCCTCTCCCAATTCACTCACAAACAAGAATAAGAACCAAGAATGAATAAACCTTGAATAGAAAAGTGCAAACTCTTATTACCTAAACAAAATCCAATAGTTTCTCACAATCACAAGACACAATAACCTTAGCCAAATAGATTTAGTTCATGGCTAGGTTCCAAAGAAACACAAGATAAAGAATCCCTAGCATGAGCCTAATTGAACAAGAAAGAAAAAGATGAAGAATGGATGGAGCTTTGTCGAAATCCTCCTTGCCCTTGATGTTGTCGAAAATTCTCTCTTGTCCCCCCTTTGGAGTTGACAGCTTGGTGATCTATTTATAGGGCTAGGTCAAAGTCCTCCTTTGAGGAGGAAGTTAAGTTGGAATTAAATTATCTTTAAAGAATATAATTCTTTATTATAATTATATTCCTTCTAGAACTTCTCTTATCTTCTTGGAATTTAATTCTTCTTTAACCTCTTCATGGAAATCAAACTCCTTTGGGATTTAGCTTTGCTCCACGTCATCTTGGGCTTGTCTAGTCATCAATTTTGACTACCATATCACCTTATTCTTTGTCGACAATTGCCCTAGCAACTGGCTCGGCGTCTCTTTCATGTATTGCCCTGGCAACTAGCTCAGTATCTCCTTCATGCATTGCGCTGGCAACTAGTTCTAGCCTTGCTTTGGCAAGTGATTCTGCACATACACACAAAACACACCAAAGCAACATCTTTTCCCACAAAAACTACCAAGTTATGTAATCAAGCTCAACGATGGAAGGAAACATGGATTAATGCATGAATGGCTAATTATGCAACTAATATGATCCTAAGTCTAACAATAATATGAGTAAAAAGGGTAAGAAAAATAGTACTTTTGAACACTTATCACACCCACAAACTCGAACTATTACTTGTCCTCAAGCAATGCAAACTAATAATTACCTGCCAAGACTTCAATTTTCACAAATTAGCTTTGAACTTGATTTCAATTCTCAGAACCGGGACACAAAGTGTGATTGGCTTTTCATTTTTCGAAAAACTTAGGAGTTACTCGGAATCAAACAATAATGCTTGTGTGTGTGTGCGGAGTTGTGTGCAAGTTGATTTTTTGGATTCTATGCAAACAAGAGGTTTTCAAATTACTTCATTGGGTTCTTTTTTAACATGTTTTAACTAGAGCCGGTTTTGAGCCCCTCTAGTGTTTTGTTTTTAGTTTCCTTAAGTTAATTAATTTATTCGACGAGAGCCAGTTTCGGGCACCTCTAGCGATCAATTTTTAGCACATACTAGAGCCGGTTTCGAGCACCTCTAGCGATTAATTTTTAGCACATACTAGAGCCAGTTTCGGGCACCTCTAGTGATCTATTTTTTAGCATATGCTAGAGCCAATTTCGGGCACCTCTAGCATTCATCCAATTTTTATTCTAATCCCCCAATTTTTTTAATTATCAACCTAAGTTTACTAGAATTCCTTAAATCAATCAAACCACAACAGTGTTTCATCAAATTTAGCATCATAGTAAAATTCTAAGTTTTTCTATGGTTATCCTAGAATAAAAATTCTATCAATTAAGTGCATTAGCAAAGTCATCATCGGATATTCATCAAATATAGGCAATTGTTGTTCCAACTAAAGGCATGGTAAGCAATTTATGTATCCTAAATGCAATACTTAAGATGAATGCAACTAAACATGGTAACTACTAATAACAACCCCCCAAACTCGAGTGAGGCATTATCCTCAATGCATACATAAAGAAAAATAAAAACAATGAAAAATAAAATACAAACGAGGAATTACTCCAAGAGTTCGTCGTCGTGGATGATTAGTTTCCTTTTGGTCGGTGTCTTGATTCTCTTGCTTGAACGCGATGGCTGTTTCCTTGTTGCCGATGGTGGAATCGATCCTCGTACGGGGTTGTCCTCATCGTCCTCTTCATCAATGTCATTGGCTTTTCGCTTGGAGGATTCAATTGGTGCGGTCTTTGTTGGTGAAATGGAGGACTCATCTGAATCTGAAAAATCAGACAATGATTCCGTACGAGTTGATTCGGCCATAGGTGCTTTACCTTTGGCTTTTGCAGTGGTTGCTGGGATGTCTTTAGCTTTGGTTGTCGTGGCATCTTCAGGGTTGGTTGCCGTGGCATCATCTGTTACGGTTGTCGTGGCGACTGCTTCATTGGTTGCTGGAGTAAGGTCTCGACAGGAAAGATTAGGAACGGCACGCGGCTGTTCGGGTACTTTTCTAGGATAACTTGGGTGATGGAATTGTTGTGCTTTTTCATGTACCGCATGAACATTAGTTGCCGGTCTTCAATTTGCCTTAGGTGGCTTACCAATGGTTGCAAGAGTGCTTCAAAGTGTCCCGGGGTTGATGGCCAAGTTGCCCGGGTGTTAGGTGCTTGGGCGGCAGGAGTTGCTGGGGCGGCAAGAGTTGCTGCGGCAATTGGAGGCCTTGAGGATTTTTTCGGTGCCTCTCCCATTAGCTTTCGGATTTGTGCTTGATTCCAACTGGACTTTGGTAGGGCCTTTTCATTGGTGGACTCATTTGGGACATGCATCTCCTTGCAAAGATTAGAAATCAAGCAAGGGAAGAAAAGAGAACCCTTATCTTTTGAGCTACATACAAAAATCTCATCACAAATAATTTTTCCAATGTTAATGATGCGATTATGCAAAATAGAATGTATGAGCAAAAGACATGGTATATTAACGATAGTATTGCGTGTGGTGGGCATTAAAGAAGTTTTAACAAACTTATTCCATAGTTTTGCCTCGGGTTTAAGCCGAAGGCGATTTACTGTGCCCTTGTATTTACCATCGTTCTGATGAGTTCCCGGTTGAGTGAGTTCTTGAAGTACCTTGTCGAGTTGCTTAGGCGTGATTTGATCAATAAAGGCTTGATGCTTGTCCTTCTCAATGTAAAGCCCATAAAAGGTGTTGATGTTTTCGGGGCTTATGAGTATGGCCTTGTCACGAACAAAAACTTAAGGATTATCCAGGTTAGGTGAGTGAGCATAGAATTCTCTTACCCATGAGATGTTACCCGGTTCCGATTGATGGCAAAAGATTTGCCACTTTTGATGTGCAATCCTCTCGAAGATGAATGGTTCAAGGCCGAAATCTTGATGAGAGTTGGAGTATTCAAAGCCTTGTTCTTCGTAAATCTTCCGGCTTTCAAACTTGGAGTGAAATCTTTATTGAACCACCGGTGTAGCAAACTTCTTGTATCTTGGTTCTTTGGAGGAACTTGGATGAACCAAAAATTTAATTTTGGATGCCATGGATGATCTTGGTTGTGAGTTTTGGAAAAACAAAGAAAAGAAAATAAAAGAAACTAAAGAGTTGCAAGATGAAAAGTAGGAATAGGTTTCTTGGAAGTTAAGGGTGATGGGTTATATAGAAAATATAGGTAGTAAATATGGTAGGTGGGATTAATTTTGGATAGAAAATAAAGGGGGTTTCGGTTTAGGGGAAGAGTGACGGCTAGGGGGTTTAATTAGGGTAAGTTGGAGGCTTTATATAAGCCTTAGATTCAACACCTTATTTTCCTTGTTGAAGATGTTTTCCTTCTTGGATCAAAATTCCTTTTTATCTTGAACTCTTTTCCTACAATTCAAAGACAAATCAAATAAGGATTAAAATTAAAGATAAACTAATAAAAGAAAATAAATAAAGATGTGCAAAGGGATTCTTAAACTTAAAAAGATAAAAAAAAGAAAATAAATCTATCCTAAAAATATAATAATAATCAGAAATAAAAATAAAAAAATAATTAGTTCAAAAATAAAAAAATAAAAAAATAATTGAAAATAATAAAAAAAAAATATCGAAAGGAGAGCATGCTCATGCATCTCCTAAGTTGACCACTTCTTTGTTACGTTCCACATGGGCACCATTGTAGTGCTTTAATCTTTGTCCATTAACTTTGAATTCATGTTTGTCAATGATGGACTTGATTATCACGGCACCATGGAAGAATGGTTTGACAACTTCGAATGGTCTCGACCATCTTGATTTCAGCTTTCTCGGGAAAAGTTTTAGCCGAGAATTGAATAAGAGAACTAGTTGCCCTGGCGTGAATTGCCGCGGCAATAGTTTCTTGTCATGCCATTGCTTTGTTTTCTCCTTGTAGATTCGTGCATTTTTATAGGCGAGTGCACGAAATTCTTCTATCTCGTTGAGGTCCAACAAACGCTTTTGTCCGGCACTTTCCCAATCCATATTCACGGTCTTGATTGCCCAATATGCCTTGTGTTCGATTTCCACTAGTAGATGGAATGTTTTGCCATAGACAAGTCGGAAGGGGGACATACCTAAGGCTGTTTTGAATGCAGTGCGATATGCCCAAAGTGCGTCATCTAGTCTTAATGACCAATCCTTCCCAGAGGGAATTACAACTTTCTCGAGTATACCTTTCAATTCCCGGTTGGAAATTTCTGCTTGCCCGTTGGTTTGTGGGTGATATGCTGTGGCAATCTTGTGTGATACGCCGAAGCGTTGCAACATCTTGGCAATAAGTCTGTTGTCAAAATGCTTGCCTTCGTCACTGATAATTGCTCTCGGTATCCCAAACTGTGTAAATATGTTTTTCTGCAAGAATCGTTGCACGGTCTTGGAATCTTTGTTGGGAACTGCAGCTGCCTCAACCCATTTAGACACGTAGTCGACGGAAAGTAGAATGTAGAGGTTGCCGAATGAAGAAGGGAAAGGTCCCATAAAATCGATCCCCCATACATCGAACAATTCCACCTCGATGATGTTTTGGAGCGGCATCTCATATCGTCTAGAGATATTGCCCGTCCTCTGCCAACGATCACATTGCTTGTAAAAGTCTTGGGCATCTTTGTACAATGTTGGCCAATACAAACCGGATTGCAATACTTTGGCCGCGGTACGAGTTCCTCCAAAATGTCCTCCATAGGGTGAAGAATGGCATTGCCAGAGTACATTTTGCTGCTCCTCTTCAAGGACACATCAGCGTATAACCTGATCTGCATATTGTTTAAACAAAAGAGGCTCGTCTCAAAATTAATGCTTAGCATTATGGCGGAACTGCTTCTTCCCTTGGTGAGTAAGACCATAAGGTAAAATACCACAAACAAGAAAATTAACTAAATCCGCGTACCAGGGTATTGTCGAGGCATGTGCTGTCGTGGCGACTGCTCCCAAAATTGCCAAGGCGTAAGCGTCAAGGGCTGCTGCAGCGTCGAGAGTTGCCGAGGCATGAACATCCCTGGTTGCCGAGGCGTGCGCGTCAAGGGCTGCTGCGGTGTTGAGGGTTGTCTAGGCGTGCGCGTATATGGTTACCGAGGTGTCGAGGGTTGCCGAAGCATGCACATCCATGGTTTCTGCGGCGTCAAGAGTTGCTGAGGCGTGCGCGTCCATGGTTGCCGAGGCAACTAAAAGTTGCTCATCCGGGAACGCGTCACATATCTCTAGATCCGTGTCCTCCTCCCTATTGTGTTCTAAACGTGATAAATGATCGGCCACTTGATTTTCTGTTCCTTTCCTGTCCTTAATTTCAATATCAAATTCTTGTAAAAGTAATATCCAACGAATCAAACGAGGTTTGGCATCCTTTTTAGCAAATAGATATTTGATTGCCGAATGGTCCGTATGAACAATTACCTTTGTACCAATCAAATAGGATCAGAACTTGTCAAATGCGAAAACTACAGCTAGTAACTCTTTCTCCATTGTTGTGTAATTCACTTGAGCACTATTAAGAGTTTTACTAGCGTAGTATATCACATGAAAGGTCTTACCTGTGTGTTGGCCTAGGACCGCTCCTATCGCAAAATCACTTGCATTACATATGAGCTCAAAAGGTAGCGTCCAATCTGGTGGAACGACAATAGGTGCCGAGGCAAGCTTTTCCTTTAGGGTTTCGAATGTTTGGGGTGCAAGAATCATCAAAATCGAAGACTTTATCCTGTTCAAGCAAATTGCACAAGGGTTTAGTGATTTTAGAAAAATTATAAATGAACCTTCTGTAAAAACCTGCATGTCCAAGAAAGCTTCGAATTCCTTTAACCGAACTTGGTGGGGGTAATCTCTCGATCACGTCCACCTTGGCTTTGTCTACTTCAATTCCCTTGGATGAAATCTTATGGCCGAGCACTATTCCTTCATCTACCATAAAATGGCACTTCTCCCAATTGAGGACTAAATCAGTTTCTTCACATATTGCCAACACCTTCTCTAAATTGCCAAGGCAGCTGTCGAAGTCATTACCAAAAATAGAAAAATCATCCATGAAGATCTCAAGGAAGTCTTCGATCATGTCTGAAAAGAGTGCCATCATTCATCTTTGGAAGGTTGCCGGGGTGTTACACAATCCGAACGGCATCATTCGGAAAGTATAAGTACCGTATAGGCATGTGAAGGTTGTCTTTTCTTGATCTTTTGGTGCTATGGCAATTTGATTGTAACCTGAATAACTATCAAGAAAATAATAAAAGGGTTTACCTGCAAGACGGTCAAGCATTTGATCAATAAAGGGTAATGGGAAGTGATATTTCCTAGTGGCTTTGTTTAGCTTTCGATAATCCATACAAACCCTCAAACCGGTCACAGTCCTAGTTGGAATGAGTTCATTATTTTCATTACTTACCACCGTTATGCCTCACTTTTTCGGTACACATTGTACCGAACTTACCCATGTACTATCAGAGATAGGGTATATAATGCCGACGTCAAGCCACTTGACAATTTCTTTCATTACAACCCCTTTCATGGCATGATTCAGTCTCTTCTGGGCCTCAATTGAAGGTTTGTGATCATCTTCCAACAAAATCTTGTGCATACATACTGCCGAGCTAATTCCCTTCAAGTCAGCAATTGTCCACCCTATTACCTTCTTGTGTAGCATCAACATTTTGATCAGCTTCTTTTCCTGCTCAGGCTGTAACTTAGAAGAAATAATTACAGGCAATGTATTATCGGTCCCTAACTATGCATTTTTTAGTTGCTCTGGCAACTATTTCTACTCAAGAATCGGTGGTTGTTCAATAGAGGGCTTTTCGAGCTTACCTTGCTTACCTGAGTAATCCAGTGGTTCAAAGTATGTACCTGGTCGATTGACTAGCCAATTTGCCTCTTCTTGTTGTTCCTCATCAATCAGTTCTTCATACTCCTCAGGTTCGTCTTGATCGGCAATGTAGTTGCCGAGGCAACTAAATTCCTCGTCGAAGTTAAACTCTGCTATGGCATGAAGAAGTTGGCATTCTTCTGGATCATCGGCATGCCTTAGTGTTTGGAACACATTTAGTTTAACTTGCTGGTCATTCACCCTCATTGTGAGTTCTCCCTTTTCAACATCGATCAAGGTTCTCCCTGTTGCTAGGAATGGTCTCCTGAGAATGATAGGTGCATGCTCATCTGCTTCACAATCCAAAACAATAAAATCAGCGAGAAAAATAAATTTATCAACTTTTACCAGTATGTCTTCGATTTTTCCCTCTGGATGCACATAGGATATGTTGGCTAGCTGTAGCATAACTGTTGTAGGTCTTGCCTTCCAGATTCCTAGTTTCTGGAAAACCGATTTAGGCATCAAGTTTATGCTAGCCCCAAGGTCGCATAATGCTTTCCCGACATAGTGGTTTCCAATGGAACAGGGTATTGTAAAACTTTCGGGATCCTTCAACTTGGGTGGCATACGATTGTGCAACATGTCCATGCATCCCTCTATTGCGGCAACTGTTTCAAACTCTCAAAGCCTTGTTCTCTTGGACACAATGTCTTTAAGAAACTTGGCATAGTTCGGCATTTGTTCAATTGCTTCCACCAATGGCAAGTTGATGTGGACTTGCTTTAGGATATCAAGAAACTTCTTGAATTGATATTCTTGCTTTTGTCGCTTCAACCTTTGTGGGAATGGTGGTGGAAGTCGGATATCTTCGATCCTTTCATTGGTTTGGAACCTGATTTACGGCATTACCGGGACAACTGGAGTTGCCGAGGCATTATCAACTGGGGTTGCCGAGGCTTGCTTATTGCCAGTTGCCGCGGCAATTCCTGGTTCAGCATATGAGGCTTCACCGCTAGGTTCGTCTTGATCTTTTAGTGGAGTTTTGTTTGATGAGCGGGCTTGAGCCTCTTTAAGTTGTTGGCCACTTCTAGTGGTGATCGCCTTACATTGCTCATGGCCAGTTCCTCTTGCGACTTCAGTATCGCTAGGTAAACCTCCTTGCGGTCTAGTATTCAGGTTTTGAGCAAATTGTCCGACTTGATTTTCCAATGATTTGATTGCCGCCTCTTGGTTTTGCAATCTCATCTCGGTCCTGTTAATAAAAGCATCAGTTCTTTTTATGAAGTTACTATTCTCAGCCACATAAGATTCAATTTTCATCATAAAAACATGTAGAGAATTTTCCAACGAACTAGATGTTGTCGGTTGTTGCTGCGGCAACTATTGCCGTGGCATATTCTGCTGGAATCCTGATGCTTGTGCATTATGATTGTTCTGGTTTAGAGCATTGTTGGGATTACTCCATGAAAAATTCGGGTGCTTCTTCCAAGCTGGATTGTATGTATTGGACATCACCTTGTTGTTTCGGTTGTAATTCCCCATATAGAAGCTGGATTCTGGATTCTGCATACATTCAGAAGAATCATGGTTACCACCACATAACTCACAAAAAGAATCCATTACCTTGACCTCATGTGTGTTGTTTGGTTTCTGCATGTTCTGGACCATCTTGGTTAAAGTGGCCAGTTGTGCCGAAATTGAGTCTGATGATCCTAGTTCATGTATTGTGGCTTGGCGTCTAACTCCTCCTCGTCTAGTAGAGGGGAATTGATAATCATTCTTGGCAAGCCTGTTTAGAAATTGCATTGCTTCCTCCGGTGACTTATCTAGGAGTATGCCATTTGTCGAGGCATCTAGCATCATCCTTGTTGGTGTATTCACGACGTTGTAAAACATTTTTACTTGTGTCCACACTGGGAATCCGTGTAGGGGGCATTTATGTAGAAGTTCTCTGTATCGCTCCCAAGCCTCGTACATGGATTCATCATCTGCCTGCCGAAAAGAAGTAATGTTGTTACGAATCTTATCAGTCAAATTTGTAGGATTAAATCGAGCAAGGAAATCACGACAAAGATTGGTCCAAGATCCTATTGATCCAGCAGGAATGCTATTCAACCATGCTTTCGCCTTATCCCTCAGTGAATAGGGGAATAATCTTAATCGTAAAACATCGGGGGTGACTCCGTGTATTTTGAATGAGTTGCAAATCTCGAGGAAAGATTTAAGATGTTGTCGTGCATCTTCAGTTGTTGAGCCGCCAAATTGACCAATTGTGTTGATCATATTAAACATCACCAGTTTCAACTCAAAGTGGTCGGCTTCAATTTCAGGTGTGACAACTCCTGGATTAAGTCCATCATGATCTTCTTCAAGATATTCTCGAATAGTTTTGTTTCGTGCAAGAATCACTCCTCCTCCTCCTGGTACATCTTGATTCATGTTGCAGTCTTGATTAGCCATTGCTACTCTTAACCTTCGTCTAAGTCTTTGTAAGGTTCGTTCGATTTCTGGATTAAAGGGATATTCTGGTATAATCGGTCTCGCCCTGGTCATATACCAATGCAAAACCAAAGTTTGTTAGCCCTTTGAATTTTAAACAAGAAAAATAAAAAGTGCAAGAAAATAAAAACAAAGTCGCTATTGCCAATCCCCGGCAACGGCGCCAAAAACTTGTTACGCGTAATAAGTGCTACGCAATCGCGCAAGTATACACGTCGCAAGTTATAGTATAAAAGATATCGTCTCCACAGAGATTGGTGCCACTTCAAGAATCTAATCTCTTGCATTGTAGAAAGTAAAAATACAAATAGAAGATTATAAGAGTTTAACTAATAACTAAACTAGAAAACAATAAAGTAAAAGAATAAATGAGATCAAATAAGAGAGATAGGCCAAGTTATCGTGAGTTGAGGTGTGATAGCCGATTGGATCGTCTTGGTAAAAGAGTGCAAGGGCAACTCAGTTGCCGTGGCAACTTCCACAATGGGGTTGCCTTGGCAACTAATCGATGGTTGCCTGGGCGACTAGTTGGGCAACTACTTGGGCGTCTGGGCAGCAACCTTCAAGGTTCGACAGAGCGTTCTTCAATGGTTTCTTCTTATCCCTAAGTCGAAACTCTAGCTACTTGTGCATGCCTTGATAATACATCCCTGCGTGAATCAAGGGTGAACAACAACCAATCTTGCTCTCCTCTTAGCCGTTGAAATCATTAACTTATTCCTAAGCCGGATTAATCTTCACCATCAATAGTTTGAATAAAGATCATATTCATTCGTTTCTTGAATCTAACTCGGCGTCTCCTTCATGTATTGCCCTGGCAACTAGCTCGACATCTCCTTCATGCATTGCCCTGGCAACTAGTTCTAGCCTTGCTTTGGCAAGTGATTCTGCACATACACACAAAACACAACACAACAACATCTTTTCCCACAAAAACTACCAAGTTATGTAATCAAGCTCAACGATGGAAGGAAACATGGATTAATGCATGAAAGGCTAATTATGCAACTAATATGAGCCTAAGTCTAACAATAATATGAGTAAAAAGGGTAAGAAAATAGTACTTTTGAACACTTATAACTTCCTAATACTCAAGCAACCAAAGCATGAACCATATGCAAAATCCAACAAACCAAGCTTATCACAAGTCCAAAGCAAAAATATAAACTTGCTCAAACAGAGAAGTAACACTCAAACCCTCCCAACAACATTTAAGCCACATTGCCTTTATTACTACTTAAAACTCAACATACTCTGGTAATTCAAGTCTTGGAATTCCCTTCTTGCTTGCTAGGCCACTTGCACTCAATCAATCTGCATTGATGATAAAAGAGAGCTTAAGCAATCATTCCTTAGTGAGGAATGCTCGAGAATATAGAACATCATCCAATGCAATTTAGAACCATTTCAAACCATCATGCCATTCTTTCAAAATATGCACTTAATATTTATAAAATCAGCATATTAAACTATATGCAACATGTATCATGGGTTCCACAGCATAATCCAATATGCAATTCCCTCTACTTAAGCTTTCGCAAGCATAACATCCCATATGCAAAGCTTAAGGAGTATAACACGTATAAATCACGTCATTCAAACCAATCCATCAACATGATACAATTTAAAACATTATATTGGCTTTCAAGTGATCCATTTCAATATTCATCCTTTCCATAAATCATCATTAACATCGGATACAAAGATTTCCTAAGAGATTTCGAAATCTCTTGCAGCTCAATGCCATGGAGTTGTGCAACACATGCACCACCTCTACACTACCAAGGAAAATTCTCCAACTTGGAGTACACACATTTGACACACCAACCTCTACAGCTCATGCCTGGAGTAAAATCCATCTAGGTGTTACCTCAACAACATTGGGGTTCACGTAATCGGAGTAAGTACCTCTTGTACTACCTCTACAACCACGGGCGACTTATTATAGTGCACTTTAAATCCTATGGCCGACCAATTATATCCGATAACATTTCCATAACATTTTCAATTCATCACTTGCAATATAATCCACTTTTATAAACATACCTCTCTATTTTCATATGCATCATTCAAATCATTTCATCATGCATTAAACCGTACATAAGCCATATTCATAAACATTCTTTAAAACCATGCATTACTTTCCAAATGCATCTAACATCATATCATATCAATTTCCAGCATTAAACCATGCTTATTTTATGCATAAAACATGAGGTAAACAATCATTTAACAAGTGCATCCGTAAATCTTTTGCCAACCGAAATCAAGAGATAAATCCTCTTTACTTACTTCTGAGTCTTAGACCAGCGTATCAAGCCTAGTCTAGACCCCCATTAAACTTTTTCAAATATTTGAAAACCCATTCTTATCCGTTTCACTCACCGACAAAGCAACGCCTCTCTTGTCAATGCCAAATTAAGCTTTCGGCAACTCCTCAATACCAAGGTTCCCTTCCGGATTAACTTCCCATGTTTCAAACACATCACAACAGAGGATCCAATGCATTATAATGCATCCAAACTCATATCAACCATCAATTAACATTTATCTAACTATAATCCCCCACAACGCCGCAACCTATAAACCGAAAACATTATCGATTCACCGAAAACCTCAACTCAGCCCACAACTACGAATCTCAACCTTCAAATAACATCAAAACAACATCATAAAACAACCTTATACCTCCAGCAACCAATAATTAACCTCAACACCTCAAAATGTCTTAACTACCAATCTAACAAACTAGAGATTCAATAGATTCCGGGATTCTATCATCAAAACTCACTTTATTATCATATTAAACATCAAAATCAAGGTATAAACCAATCCTTAACTCAGCAAAAATAGATCACTATGAATTTCTTCAATTTTCATCATAAACCATCAATTAAACCATAAATCTGAGTTTAATTAATCAAAACCCAATGAAAATCATATAAAATGGATCAAGAACTTAGGAATTTCAATAAAGAACCTTTCATTAGAGGAGAAGATCGAATACTTACCTCTAATGCAGATTTCTCCCCTCAATTGCTTTATAAACCATGAAAATCAAGGTAGAAACAATAAGTATTTGATGTGAAAGCTTTAGAAATCAATTGCAAATAAAAAACTCTTTGAAATCCTAATTTTACCTGAAGAAATTGAAGTTGGAAATGTGTTTGGCTAAAGAGAATTTGAGAGAAAGAAGTTACAAAGTTAGCTACGTGAAATTCTTTTAAAAAGCTTAATTGTGTCAAAGAGAAAGGGGTTAATTTTGAGGTAATGTCGTCATTACCCTTTGAAAAGTTGGTGACATTACCCTTTGAAAAATTGGCGACATTACCTTTATCGTGAGAAGTGTGTGATTTTTACGGATCATAAGAGCCTGAAGTATCTGATGTCGTAGAAGGATTTGAACCTTAGGCAGCGAAGATGGTTGAAGTTGCTTAAGGATTACGATTTGACCATTGAGTACCATCCAGGTAAAGCGAATGTGGTGGCAGATGCTTTGAGTAGAAAAGCTGTGGTTGAGTTGAGAGCTATGTTTGATCGGTTGAGTGTAACTCGTGATAAGGGCTTGTTAGCTGAGTTGCAAGTTAAGCCTACGTTATCACAGTTGATTAAAGCTAAGCAATCGTACGATAATTAATTGGTTGGGCATGTTAAGGACATAGCAGATGGAAATATGTCAGATTTTCATTTTAATGATGACGAAGTTTTGTGTTTCAAGGGTTGGATGGTGGTGCTGAATAATTCAGAGTTAAGGCACAATATCTTGGTGGAGGCACACTCTAGTCATTTTGCTATGCATCCTGGTAGTGTTAAGATGTATCATGATTTGAGGGAGGTATACTATTGGGTTGGGTTGAAAAAGGATGTGGCTGAGTTTGTTTCCAAGTGCATGGTGTGCCAGCGGGTCAAGGCTGAGCATCAATTTCCATCCGAGTTGTTGCAATCGCTAAAAATTCTTGAGTGGAAATGGGAGAGAATTACCATGAATTTTGTAACATGTTTGCCGTTGACACCGGCTAAAAAGGATTCTGTTTGGTGATTGTTGACGATTCATAAAGTGTGCACATTTCCTGCCAGTGCATACAACGTATACCTTGGACAAGCTGGCAGATTTGTATGTAGTTGAGATTGAGCGCTTGCATGGTGTTCCTAAATCTATTGTTTCGGATAGGGATCCGAGGTTTACGACAAGGTTTTGGAGAAATCTGCACCAGGCTTTGGGTTCGAGGTTGAGTTTTAGCACTGCGTATCATCCTCAGTCGGATGGGCAGTCTGAGTGGGTTATTCAGGTTTTGGAGGGTATACTGAGATGTTGCATTATTGAGTTCCAAGGAACCTGGGAGAAGCAATTGCCTTTAGTTGAGTTTGCCTTCAACAACAGTTATCAGACAAGTATATAGATGGCACCTTATGAGGCACTATATGGCCGAAGGTGTCGTACGCCCTTATGTTGGGCTGAGGCAGGGAAAAGCATGTTACCCTGTCGGATGTATTGAAAGAAACATATGAGAAGGTTAAGCTTGTATGTGACCGGTTGAAAGCGGCTGCGGACCGATAGAAATCTTATGCGGATCTGAAGTGTAAGGAAGTTGAATATGTGATAGGTGATCGCGTATTCTTGAAAGTGTTACCATGAAAAAAGGTGATGAGATTTAGACGTAGGGGTAAGCTTAGTCCGAGGTTCATTGGACCATACGAGGTTATTGAACGTGTGGGTCCTGTAGCATACCAGTTGAGGTTGCCTCCTAAGTTGGAGAAAATTTATAATGTGTTCCATGTTTCGATGTTGAGGAGATATCAATCTGATCCATCGCACGTTATGCTGGTGGAGGATGTTGAGTTGAGGTCAAATTTGTACTATGATGAGGAACCAGTAGAGATTCTTGATACCAGCAGTAAGGTTCTACGTGGGAAGATGATAGAGCTTGTTAAGGTATTGTGGTGGTATCGGGGAGTTAAGAAGGTCACATAGGAGAGTAAGTCGGACATGAAAGAGTAATTTTTGCATCTTTTTCCTCATGGTAAATTTTGAGGACGAAATTTCTTAAGTAGGGGAGAGTTGTAATGCCCCGATTTTGGGCCTAGTTGTTTGGGGAATGGTTTAGTCGGTCCGGTGGACCGGAATTAGAGACTCGAGTCAGATTCGAGATTTAAATTGGATTGAATATTTTTATAAGGGATAAAAATATGGGAAAATAGTCTAAAATCTTTATTAATTATATAAATTATTTTGGTGAAAACAATTTTGGAAAAAGAAATTCGAAATGGGACATTTTGAGATAGTGACTAAAACTCAAAGTTTGCAAAATTGTTTTTAGTGACTGTTTTGAAAATGGGTCAAAACTTTGAATCTTTAAGGAGCTAATAATCCAAAAAGGTTTCATCAGATTTCTCTCTTTAATTAAGTATTTTCAATTAAGTTTTTAAGAGGTATAAATAGTGGAGAGAATTAATTAAACACAATTAAGCTTTTTAAAAGAATTTCACGTAAATAACTTTGTAACTTCTTTCTCTCAAATTCTCTTCAGCCAAACACATTTCCAGCTTCAATTTCTTAAGGTAAAATTAGGATTTCAAAGAGTTTTTGATTTCCAATTGATTTCTAAAGCTTTTACATCAAATACTTATTATTTCTACCTTGATTTTCATGGTTTATAAAGCAATTAAGGGGAGAAATAGGCATTGGAGGTAAAAATTCATTCTTCTCCTCTAATGAAAGGTTCTTTATTGAAATTCCTAAGTTCTTGATCCATTTTATATGATTTTCATTGGGTTTTGATTAATTAAACTCAGATTTATGGTTTAATTGATGGTTTATGATGAAAAATTGAAGAAATTCATAGTGATCTATTTCTACTGAGTTAAGGATTGATTTATACCTTGATTTTGATGTTTAATATGATAATGAAGTGAGTTTTGATGATAGAATCCCGGAATCTATTGAATCTATAGTTTGTTAGATTGGTAGTTTAGAGATATTGAGGTGTTGAGGTTAATTATTGGTTGCTGGAGGTATAAGGTTGTTTTATGTTGCTGTTTTGTTGTTAATTGATGTTATTTGAAGGTTGAGATTCGTAGTTGTGGGCTGGGTTATTTTGGTGAATCGATGATGTTTTCGGTTTATAGGTTGTGTTGTTGTGGGGGATTATAGTTAGATAAATGTTAATTGATGGTTGCTGTGAGTTTGGATGCATTATAATGCATTGGATCATCTGTTGTGATGTGTTTGAAACAGGGGAAGTTAATCCGGAAGTGAACCTTGGTGTTGAGGAGTTGCCGGAAGCTTAATTTGGCATCGGCAAGAGAGGCGTTGCTTTGTCGGTGAGTGAAACGAATAAGAATGGCTTTTCAAAGATTTGAAAAGCTTTAATGGGAGTGTAGACTAGGCTTGATACGCTGGTCTAAGACTCAGAAGTAAGTAAAATGGATTTCTCTGTTCATTTCGGTTGGCAAATGATTTACGAATGCACTTGTTAAATGATTGCTTACCTCATGTTTTATGCATGAAATAAGCATGGTTTAATGCTGGAAATTGATATGAAATGATGTTAGATGCATTTGGAAAGTAATGCATGGTTTTAAAGAATGTTTATGAACATGGCATATGCACGGTTTAATGCATGATGAAATGATTTGAATGATGCATATGAAAACAGTGAGGTATGTTTATAAAAGTGGATTATATTGGCAAGTGATGAAATGAAAATGTTATGGAAATGTTATCGGATATAATTGGCCGGCAATAGGATTTAAAGTGCACTATAATAAGTCGTCTGTGGTTGTAGAGGTAGTACGAGAGGTACTTACTCCAATCATGTGAACCCCAATGTTGTTTAGGTAACACCTAGATGGCTTTTACTCCAGCCATGAGCTATATAGGTTGACGCATCAAATGTGTGTACTCCAAGTTGGAGGATTAGCCTTGGTAGTGTAGAGGTGGTGTATGTGTTGCACAACTCCATGCCATTGAGCTGCAAGAGATTGCAAAATCTCTTGGGAAATCCGTGTATCCGATGTTAATGATGATTTATGGAAAGGATCAATATTGAAATGGATCACTTAAAAGCCAATATAATGTCTTAAATTGTATCATGTTGATGGATTGGTTTGAATGACATGATTTATATGTGTTATACTCCTTAAGCTTTGCATATGTGATGTTATGCTTGGGAAAGCTTAAGTAGAGGGAATTGCATATTGGATTATGCTGTGGAATCCATGATACTTATTGCATATAGTTTAATATGCTGATTTTATAAAGATTAAGTGCATGTTTTGAAAGAATGGCATGATGGTTTGAAATGGTTCTAGATTGCATTGGATGATGTGTTATATTCTCGAGCGTTCCTCACTAAGCAATGATTGCTTACGCTCTCTTTTATCATCAATGCAAATTGATTGAGTGCAAGTGGATTTAAATTGCTTATGCTCTCATTGAGTCAACTCGTTGACTTTGACAAAAAAGTCAACTTTTTTGAAAATTGATATTTTATGTTTTTCAATGTTCTGAGTCCGTTTTTGAATTATGTTTTGTGAAATTCTAACCTAAAAGCCTTCAAATCTGACTTTGATCCCGAGCATGCTCATGTGTTTAAATTATCTAGTTTAAGGCTAAGTTAAGGACTGATTTTGAGGTATGTTTAATTGAAGGTATTCGCATTTCCTTGTAATCGAGATTTTAAGGGACGTCAAGTTCAAAAGTGATCGAAGGGAGTTTAAAGGGGCGACCGGTGTGGGTTAGAGTCGAGGTAATACTTTACTACCTCCTGCATGCTTTACAGTACATGTTGGTAAACTGGTTAATGCATGAATGAATATGATTGTTCACGTGTTTTTCGTTGATTATTTTTAAAGTTGTATTGATTTCAATAAAGGGAAGTAAATTGGTTAAGACCCGAATGGCTCGAATAAGAATTTGATGATCGGTAAGAAATCCAAGTTCATCGAATAATTGATAAAGTAATTAAACTCAAAACCTTCAATTTGGATTATTCTTGTTAAAAGATTGAATTTCTGAGATACTTGGTTATGAAATGACGAAAAAATCCTTGAGTATAAAAAGCATCCAAGATACCCTTATTAGTAGAAATGGTATAGGAACTCATGTTTGAACTAACAAAACTCTTGATTCAACTCGTTAAATTCTTGATCTGTTTGTACATTCCGGCCTCATGTTTCCAACCTTCAAGATTTCGAAATAGCTAGATTTCCATGATTATTGAATAAATGTATGAAAACAATTTTTCGAAAATATTCTGAATTACTGAATTGATCAAAATGATTGAAATACCCTCAAGTTTCGAAAAGACTTAAATATCTACATGACTCAGAATAAGTGAATGCTCTTGATAAATCCTGAAAGTACTAATAAAACCTTAATGATGGTGATACCCCTTAAGGTTGTGGAACATGACCCAAGTCGGTCATTCCTTATGCTATTGCAAGGTTGGAAAAATTCTGTTCAAATACCTGTTCGACTGTTTAGGGTACGTTCAATGTTGATTGTGAAGATAATCTATAACTATGCAATACAATCAATTATAAGAAATGACTAACCGTGAGGTGTCCCTGTTCGAATACTTGGAGAGTATTGTATTGTTCAGATCTATTTAGTTGGAATAGACTTGAAAGCCTGACATATCATTAAAAATCTTGAATATTACAAATCACCATTTTAACATTATTGGGTTAAAGTGCAAAATTTGCCTCTAACAGTCAAATGACAACAATGCCTTTATTGGCCAAAATGATTGGAACATTCTTGATATATCAAATATCTTAAATGATTCTAATCTATCAATTACCGAGTGCATGGTTGGAGCTGTTAGTACTGAGCCCTTTTTATTAGGGATCCCACTTCTGAAATCAATTCAAAATTGTCAGAAGATCAGTGTCCCATTTCTTGCGATCACCATGTGTTTTTAGAAAATGAATTGATCCATCTAGTGTGTTCCACGTGCACATGAATATTCTCTATGGTTTGAAATCAAGACGATGTCTCTGATTTGAAGCATGACTCCTATCCGTATGGAAATATACCCTTGTGTTTGATCTGAAAGCATGCTATCTGTTTTCTGATATACTGAAAATATATATGTCTGATTACTATTTTTACACTATTACTACTGACTACGTTAAACTAATTTTTCTTGGAACTATCTGGTATATGATAAGAAGTCTCTACAGGTTCAGCCCTGATCAAGTTGATAATTCCTTATGGGCCCAAGGTATCCCCTTGGGTATGTTCCTACACTTCGGCTAGTGTAATTCCATATGGAACTAAGGTAACCCCTTAGGTTGGCACCTACATCCAATTGACCTAGGTTTAAGACCTTGTGGACATAAGGCATCCCCTTAGGTTGGCTCCTATGCCTTATGGGCCTAGGGTAAGTCCTTATGGATGTAGTTCTAAGTAACTGAATATCGGTGTACGGTTGGTGGGTAGTTAGGTGCTTCAAATAAGACTTGTCTTCCTCATTTAAATCTACAATATTGAATAAATTATCAATGTTTGAAACTCTCTTTATGGTTCATATCCGCACTCAATGGAACACACTAAACTCCCTAGATCAACTTCCATAATCTATCTCTTTTTTGATTTTTCAGACTATAGATATCTTGTCTGGTACTCAAGAGATCAGATAAAAACAACCATATTACCTTCAAGTATATCGTTATTCGAATATCAATCCATAACTGGAACCTGTTACCTGGATCATCATGTTAGTATTGTTGCCTTGTCATGTACCTACTTGTAACTGCTGCATCATTTAGTAGTTCTGTATTACTAAGCTTTTATAAGCTCATGCTGTTATTTACTATTGCAGGTTATAAAGGATTGAACATGGTGCAGTTGTCGACATAAGTATGAGAGTTCTTTCAGAACTGCTTGTAAAGCACGATACCTGTGTAATTTGGGGGCATGTATGTTACGTCCTGTTTTATATTTGAGTCTGAAACTCATTTTATAACGTGTATTTATGAACACTGTCTTGTTAAATAAATAGATTCCAAACTTGCATTTTTAAATACAAAAATTGTTTTATGGTTTTAAATGGTTTGTCAATTTGTTTTATCAGAAATTTTAAGTCATGTTACTTCGGTGACCCAAATGTGACACCTCAGATTGGATTTGGCAACCTGTATCGATCTAGGTGTTACATTTTGTGGTATCAGAGCTTAGAGTTGAGTCTTTCTAGGTAGATCGACTGATCATCTATCATAGGGTATCTAGTGAAGTCATTCCCCTAGATTATAACCGTACTCTTCTAAGTCATAACTTAGATGTCGAATCCTTTTTATGTAATAAGTGTATCCAAATATTCTATCTGTTATGGCTCGATCTATGCAGGAAAGGAATGTTGTTAGCATATGTGTCTTGGATGTATGTGATGGTTTTGAAATTTGGATAAAATACCTAAAATGATTGATGCCATTGAAAATGTCGATTTGATTTAGATTGCAAATAAATGCTTGATTTTATAACACGATAGAGCATGACGTATCCTAGTAAGATTTCAAGTTGTACCTAATTTAGTCCTAGAAGTCCTAAAAAGCAAGTACAAGATTAAAAAATACTACCAAAGTGGATTGTGGAGCAAATAGTATACCTAAACTCGAACAAGGTGATTCTGCTACAATATCCTTTACTCTGTTACAACCTATTGAGTTTTTCTAGTGGAAGTGGGAAACGAGTCACTACGGTCTTTATTATTGGTTTGCAACTGACTTCTTCTAAAAGGATTTTGTTTGGGTGTTTGTTCACAAACTCACCAAGTCAGCTCATTCTATTCATGTTCACGTTAATTATTCTTTGGATAAGTTGGCTAAATTATATATTTTAGATATTGTTATATTCCATGGTGTAATCTTATCTATTATTTCTGATCGATATATGAAGTTCACTTTTCGATTCTAGCAAGCCTTGTAGGAGGCCTTGGGTATTTGTTTGAACTTCATTACAACTTTCCATCCTCAGATTGGTGGTCAATTTAAGAGAGTGTTTTAGATTCTAGAGAAAATGTTATGGGGTTGTGTGATTGACTTCCGTGGTAGTTGGAAAGACTTTTTGCCCTTGGCCGAGTTTGCTTATAATAACAGTTATCAGGCAAATAATCGTATGGCACCGTATGAGGCTCTTTATGATCTTAAATACCGCACTCTTATATATTGGATTGAGTTGTATGATAGAAAGACTTTGGGTCTAGATCTTGTTCGAGAGTTTGAGGAGATTGTCAGATTGATCTGTGAACGTCGGTGAGAGGCATTTGATAGATAGAAGTCTTATGCTGATCGAAGAAGGAAAGATATTGAGTTTAATGTTGGGGATCATATTTTTCTTAAGGCATCTTCATGGAAGAAAGTAATGAGATTTAGACGTAGGGTAAGCTGAGTCCTAGGTTTATTGAACTGTACTGCATTACGGAGAGAGTTGGTCCTATTGCTTATCAGTTTGAGTTGCCTTCTAAGCAGGTTCGTATTCTACAGGGAAATACCGGTACACCCCATGGTGCAGTGAAAAATTATCCAGCGAATTCTGCCAGCAATCCATGTACGAGGAACAAATTCAGGGAGAAAAGGGGATGAAATGTTTCCTCAATTAAATCTGATAACTGCAGGGACATAGTAGAATCTGATTCTTTCAATCAAGATGTCGAGTCCAAGTCGTCACAACAATGTTCCGAACTCTACGCAGTCCACCCAAATAAAATGAATAGTATTTTATTTCTCTAAATGCTAGAGAGGTTTTCATCAATAGGCATATATTTTGGCTGCTAGACCTTATGCCTTTATATAACATTAAAAAATCTAATCCTAATTAAATTCAGATTCATTAAATATACAATATATTTAACCAAATATAATTAAATATGTAAAATCTAATTCTACTTTAATTATGTTTCTTTAGGGATATTTCTATTTTAATAGTATTTGATAATTACAATAATTATCTAGTATTAGAATTTATACGACCGATATTATCTATAATTACAATAATTATAATAATTTCGATTTTAACTATTTTCGTGTACAACAAGTTTGCACACATGCTATTTAGTCGATATTTGTTCGTTTCAATCATAGGGTGTGACCCTTGTAAGTTCATGTAACGTTAGCAATAATATCTAGAACAATTATAACATTATAAGCAATAAATGGCATCTAGCAATACATCAATGCTACCTAAGTTACAAGAAGTCATGGTTTGACATAATCTCTTCGTGATTAACTCTTTTTCATGTATTATATCCTTTTGTCCTTTATATCTAGATTGGACACAAGTTATGGAATAGTCGCACTTGTATAATTCATCTAATATTTCTTGATATCTTCAGTAGACTACTATAAACGAATAACTATGATATCTCATATCAATTTATTCGAGCATGGCCATGCATTTCTAGTCTCACTCAATCAAGTGGCCTGTTATATTACTCATATCATGTAGGAGGGACAAATCCTATCTTGATCAACCATATCCCGCTACATAGATTATGTCATATCCAATATCAGTCTTTATAGTGTTGTCAGTTACGATACACGTTTGACTGTATCAAAATATGTCACTCACAATGTTGAAATCATGATGATCTCAAGTCTGAGGATCATACATGTAGTTATCACTATGAGCAATGTTGTGACTGTCACATAATAATCCAAAAGCATGCTCATAGTGGGTCAGTCTAGTATGTCGTTCTCTAACACATACTTATGTATTGATTTTGACATCTCTATGTCAATGACAACACTTTGTCATCAATCAACTATATATTAGTCTTAATGCATTATTGTTGTCAATTCCCACAATAATACTCGACTAAGGACATTTAAAAATAACCATATTATTCTAAGGACTTTATTATAATTCAGTTTATTTATTTATGCGCAGAATAATGATTGAGATAATAATAATGGCTTTATATTAATAAACATGATAAAATAAATGTCTTTCTATAATCTTATGATTGGTCTTTGGGCATACTCCAACATATTCATGATCTTTTTAATGTGTTTTTATTGAGGCAATACCACGCCGATTTGAGTTATGTTATTCAGATTGAGGATGTAAAACTAAGGCCATATATGTCTTACGATGAGGATCCCGTAAAGATTTTACATCATGACGAGAAAATTCTAAGGAGTAGATGCATCCTGATGGTTATGGTTCATTGGAGTAATCGTAACCCTGTAGAAGCTACCTGGGAGACTAGGGAATCAACGAGGGAGTAGTTCCCGTATCTATTTGACTTAGGTAAATTTTGAGGATGAAATTCTTTAGGGGGAGAGCTGTAACACCCAAAATAAATTAATTAAGACTTAAAAAAGTGAGATAAAAAAGGAGATATGCTGCCATGAGGTGTTGAATCCATGGCATATGCTTGGTAAACCCAAGCCATTTGAGCTAAGGTCATTCTTGATCTTTGTTTACACCGAGTAAATTTTAACCATTGCCTATTTAGTATGAGCCAATAATAAATAAAATCTGACTCTTCACCTACCGATAATGAATTCCCATTTAAACTTGGAAGGAAATTTCCAAATCTAAAATTTTTTCTCCAAGCTTTCTATCTCCCCTACGTCGGCTCTCCTTCGGTCTTCATCATCGCCCAATTGTGGCTTGCATTGCCGCTGCCACCACCAGTCGAGTAGTCGCTCCACCCCGGCCACAACCCCAGCCACCACTCGCCCTGGTCCCCCGTTGTTTACAATGGAAGTCAGTCTGAAGGTTCGTCAGAAACCTTTAGGTTCGTCATTAGCTTTTTCCATCATTTTCATCATTGTTCAGCATCATGGCGTGAAATTGAGCTCACCATCGTACTCAAGAAACTGAGGTGAGCAAAACCATGGTCGCCAATCACCAAACGGTCGCCGTTTAAATCTTTGTCAGAGATATGTCATTTTGGATCTCTTTTCCCCATTTTGGCAAGTTTGGTAAGGTTTCTGACTCGATTATGGTTTATGGGTATAATGGTTGAAATATGGAGTACATTTTCATTATTTTTTCAGTAAAAATGGGTCATTTGGGGTCACCGACATCATTTCCAGCGAGATCACGATGAGCCTAAGTTTGGGTAAGTGGGTCGGGTTGTATTCGACCCAAAATTGACATGTTTCTATCTGACCCAACTTGAACCGAGACAATTTGTCTGAGTCAACTCATCGAGTAAAATTATTGAGTCAACCCGTCTCAGTCAACTCGTTAACTTTGACCAAAAGTCAACTTTTCCAAAACCCTTTATTTTATGTTTTTCGGTGTTCCGAGTTCGTTTTTGAAGTATGTTTCATGAAATTCTAGCCTGAAAGCCTTTGAATCTAACTTTGAACATGAGCATGCTTAAGTGTTTAAATTATCTAGTTTAAAAGCAATGTAATTAAGTTAAGGACTGATTTTGATGTATGTTTAATTAAGGGTATTCACATTTTCTTGTATCCAAGATTTTAAGGGACGTTGAGTTCAAAAGTGATCGAAGGAAATTTAAAGGGGCGACCGATGTGGCTTGGAGTCAAGGTAATACTTTACTACCTCTTGCATGCTTTACAGTACTTGTTGGTAAATTGGTTAATGCATGAATGAATATGATTGTTCACGTGTTTATCGTTGATTATTTTTAAAGTTGTATTGATTTCAATAAAGGGAAGTAAATTGGTTAAGACCCGAATGGCTCGAATAAGAATTTGATGATCGGTAAAAAAATCCATGTTCAGTGAATAATTGATAAAGTAATTAAACTCAAAACCTTCAATTTGGATTATTCTTGTTAAAATATTGAATTTATGAGATACTTGGTTATGAAATGACGAAAAAACCATAAAGTATAAAAAGGGTCCAAGATACCACTGATAGTAGAAATGATCTGGGAACTCATGTTTGACCTGATAAAACTCCTAATACAACTCGTCAAATTCTTGATCTGTTTGGAAATTCTGGCCTCAGGTTTCCAACCTTGGAGATTTCGACGTAACTAGATTTCCCCGATTACTGAATAAGCATCTAAAAATATTTTTTTGGAACTATTCTAAATTACTGAACTGATCGAAATAATTGAAATACCCTCGAGTTTTGAAAAGCCTTAAATATGCACATGACTTGGAATAAGTGAATGCCCTTGATAAATCCTGAAAGTACTAATAAAACCTAAATGATTGTGATACCCCTTAGGGTTGTGGAACATGACCCAAGTTTGTCGGTAATTCTTGATGCTGTTGCAAGGCTGGAAAAATACCGCACGAATACCTGTTGGACTGTTCGGGGTACATTCAGTGTTGATTGTGAAGATAATATGTACAACTATGCAATACATTCGATTCTAAGAAATGAATACCCTTGAGGTATCCCTGTTCGAATACTTGGCGAGTATTGTATTGTTGGGATCTATTTAGTTAGAATGGACTTGAAAGCCTGACATGTTGTTAAAAATCTTGAATATTACAAATCATAGTTTTATCGTTATTGGGTTGAAGTACAAAATTTACCCATAACAGTCAAATAACAAAAATGCCCTTGTTGGCCAAAATGATTAGAACATTCCTGATATATCTGACATCCTGAATAATCCTAATGTATCAATTCCCGAGTGCCTGGTTGGAGTCGTTAGTATTGAACCCCTTTTATTAGGGATCTCGCTTCTGAAATCAATTCAAAATTGTCAGAAGATTAGTGTCCCCTTTCTTGCGATTGCTAAGTGCCTTTGAAAAATAAATTGATCTATATGGTGTGTTCCATGTGCACATGAATATTCTCTCTAGTTTGAAATCAAGATGGTTCCTCTGATTTGAAACATGACTCTTATCCGTCTGGCAAATACCCTTATGTCTGATATGACAACATGCTATCTGTTTTTTGAAATATATATATATCTGATTCCTATTTTTACACCATTACTACTGACTACATTAAACTAATTTTTCTTGGTACTATCTGGGATATGATAAGAAGTCTTCGCAGGTTCAGCCCTGATCAAGTTGGTAATTCCTTATGGGCCCAAGGTATTCCCTTGGGTAGGTTCCTATGCTTCAGCTATGGTAATTCCTTATGGACCTAAGGTAACCCCTTACATTGACACCTACATCTAATGGACCTAGGGTAAGACCTTATGGACCTAAGGCATCCCCTTAGGTTGGCTCCTACACCTTATGTACCCAGGTTAAGTCCTTATGGGTGCAGTTCTAGGAAACTGAATATCGGTATACGATCGGAGGGTAGTTACGTGCTTCAAATAAAACCTCCCTTCCTCACTTAAGTCTACCCCACTGAATAAAGTACCAATGTATAAAACTATCTTTATGGTTCCTATCCGCACTCAATGGAACACACTAAACTGCCTAGCTCAACTTTCGTAATCTATCTCTCTTCTGATTCTTCAGACTATATGTATCTTGTCTGGTAATTAGGAGATAAGATAAAAACAACCCTATTACCTCCAATTATATCATTATTCTAATTTCAATTCATAATTGGAACCTGTTGCATGGATCATCATGTTAGCATTATTTTCTTGCCATGTACTGCTTGTGCCTGCTGCATCATTTGGTAGTTCTGTATTACTGAACTTTTCTAAGCTCATGCTATTATTTACCATTGCAAGTAATAAAGGATTGAACATGGTGCAGTTATCGACATTAGTATGAGAGTTCCTTCAGCACTGCTTACAGAGTATGGTGCCTGTGTAAATAGGGGGCATATATATTTGAGTCTGAAACTCATTTTATAACGTGTATTTATGAACACTGTCTTGTTAAATGAATTGATTCTAAACTTGCATTTTTAAATACATAAATTGTTTTATGGTTTTAAATGGTTTGGCAATTTTTTATTAGAAATTTTAATGTGGGTCGCCTCAGTGACCCGAATGTGGCACCTCAAATTGGTTCAGGCAACCCGTATCGGTCTGGGTGTTACACTACCCCTTTTAGCATGATGTGATCAGTCTATGACATTCATTCAAATTGGATGTATCTCTTTAAATTTATACTAGTGAACGCCTAACACTATGGCAAACACCACAAAATTCATGGGAAGAAAGGTTATTGGGGTACTCGATTGTGGTCTGATTACCAGAATTTGGATCTTCGGTTTAGTGTGTTTGATGATAGGGTAAAACCTTTTAGTTTTTAACCTAGAAAGATAAAAATAAATAGATTATAATCTGATACACCCTTTCTAAATTTGTGCACTAATTTTGTCTCCCATTTCAGGAATAATTATGACATGAGGGTAAAAATGTCTTCGCCATTTGTAAATTTTTCCAATTGCTAATCAATGGTCTTTTTCAGATTTTTAATAGACGGTCAACTAAAGATCAACATTTTTTATGAAATGCCATGATAATGTTAAGTGTGCAATTTGAAAAAAGGCAAACTTTGGGGTTCATTTAATTGTTCGCCTTCTTCACTATTTATTTATATTTTGATATTGAATGTGTAATCTCATTTTATATTATTCTTTGTGCACAGAAAATCATGATGATTGGTTAATTATAAAATAAGAAAAATATTGTTAAAAAAAGAAGTATGTGATTATAAATAATATAATTCTTTTTAAAATAAGAAACTCTTAAACTATATCTCTTTTTTTTTTCTGAGTCAGATACCTAAATTATATATTGTCAAACCTCGTATGTAAACTATAATACATAACCAATTTGGGCCTCCATCGCTATCTTAGCCGTTTAGGGTGATGCGATGCTTCTAGAAAGCAGTACGTGGTAGTACGGGAAATCATAACATGGAAAAAGAATAAATTTCAATAAATAATTTAGAAAAAGATTAAAAACTTTCATAAAATATTTCAGAAATTTAAGAAGTTTTAAAATTTAGTTTACAAAAAAATTTGAATTACTAATTAAGTAATCAGTACATAAATATAATTAAATTTTTACTTATCTATTTAATTCCAATATCAATATGGAGATGTGGTTTATCACCCCGTACATCTTGCTTGCTAAGCGAGCACTATACCGTTTGAGCTACATCCCCATGTCTTGCTATATTTATTTGTTTGAAGCTAAGGAACAATGTTTTTATTTTATTGCAGCCCATTTTCAAGTTTATAAGAACCACGTATTTCTCTAAGATAGCGAGTGGTATTAACTTGTTTTCTTTTCATTTCTAATTAAAGATCTTTTTTCTAAATATTATTATGACATTTCAATCCCTCCTCTATCAAGCATAACCGATCTAATGTAAATATCAAAGAGGATATTATTCTACTTCTCTATCTCCCAAAAGTTGCTATCAGTTACAACCACATTTATCATGATATGATCTGTCCGTAATCTTCATTCAAAAGGTATATGTATTTTGACATTTATACTAACAAAAATGTAAACATGTTTCAAGCTTCACGAAAGCCATAGGAAGCCAGCTGAATGGGGTGTTCGACAATGGTTTAGCTACTCGAATTTGCATCTTCAATTCAATTTGAAAGTACATACTATGGCTCCGACTATTCTATGAAAAAGACAAGAGAAAAGGTAAAATAAATTAATTTCTTTTGTAGAAAAGTAGGTGATTGTTACAATGTAGAATCTTTCAAAATTATGCATTAATTTTGTCTCTCATTCTTTTAATTAATATTTAACATCACACAAGTATTTTTTAAAATAATAATAATAGCCTTAAATATTTAAATTTGTATTTAATTATTGTGTTTCACATACACAAACACCTATAATTCTACATGTTTTTATAATTTTTAAAAATTATATTAAAACTATAGAATTACCCAACGATAAAATACTTTTTGATTCACCACCTAACGTAGATGTTACCTTCTTTATCCCTTTTAATAAAAAAAATTGGCGTTGAAATAGTAAATTGGATCTATTTTCTTAACATGTTAGACAATATAGAGGTAGAGGGTATCAATCCCCGTACTTCTCGCATGCAAAGCGAGCGTTCTACCATTTGAGCTACATCCCCTACACTCTTTAATTTACATTTTTAAGCAAAATATAAGTTATTTAATCATTTTGATTATGCCGAAAAATATTTTTGAATTGGCAAAAAGCCAAAAAACTCCCCCAACATTTGACTGAATAATCACTTTAATGATAAACTTAATTGATGCTGGACGTGCTTTGTGGTGAACATACCCCCGCGATTTCATTGGCAAGGTTTGTGGCAGGCGTTTGACCGCCATGGGGTTGTTGTTGACGTGTTTATAGCCAATAAAACCGATTGTTATGGTCAACAATTCGATTTTGTTCGTATGGAAACAAGGCAAGATGAATTGAGAGTGATCGAGCGACTTGATGGATTTTTGCTTCAAGGGTCCAAGGTTAGAGTCTCGCTTGAATTGAAAGAGACAACATCCTCTTTTTGGTGGAAAAAGAATTATAAAGCCACACCAAATGGGTTAGGAAATGCGCCTGCAAGGGATCAAAAAGCAACTCAAAAAAGATTGTGCGTATTGTCGATGAGGACTACGATGAAATCCTCAAGAGATATATTGTAGGCTGGTCGGATCAACCGAAATAGATGGTAGAACTAGCGACTGAATTTCTTAAGAATGGTCTAGAGGGTTGCTCTTTAATGCGTTTGGCAGGGAAGATGTTCTTGATTATGTGTGACTCAAAGGAATCACGTCAGGAATTAATACAATGAAATTGTTTAGGGAGATGCTTCTCTAGAACTGAAATTTGGTCTCCTTTTGTTGAAATGGATTCTAGAAAGTTGTGGTTATCGGTTAGTGGGGTTCTGGTTCATGCTTGCTCACGTTCTTCATTTGAAAATATTGCAAAGGTATGAGGTACATTGGTTCGTATAGATGAAGATACACAAATTCCATCATCTTTTGAGCACTGTAGACTTCAAATTACAACTTGTTAACAAGAAAACATTGATGGAATTGTATACTTGGAGGTGGGTGGTTGTATTTTTCTGATTCGAGTCCAGGAAGTAGAGGCAGTTATTCGACACATGGAACATGAAGTTTTAGAGGTATCAACAGACTCGACGAGCATTGACCACCAGGAGTCCTATTTGCCTATTCAAAATAACTCCATTTCCATGTGGGACATTGCAAGTTCAACCAAGGGTGTTACAACTACAAAATCTCACGTGACTATTGTCCCTAAAACTGTGGAAAATCTTTTACCAAATCCAGAAATAGAGCCCCAATTTTTGGAAGTAAATCATCGAGAGGATCTGTGTGTGGTGGAATCTACTAAAAATCCTAAAATTGAGGCCTCATCTATGGAGGTAAATCGTCAAGAGGAGCTACGTATCGAGAAATCTATTGCAATTCAGGATAGCTAGTTGGCGGATGAACAAATTAGGATAGTTTCTTGAATTGTGGAGGATTTACGATCACAAGCTGATTTTTTATTGCACAATTTGCATTACCCCTCATCGTGCGATTCGTAATGATGAGAAACTAGTGAACCGAGCTGTTGAGAAAGGTGACATGAATGTAACAACTGAATATGTATTTTACAATGGTCTTGAACGTAAAGTGCGAAGCATGCAGGAGATAGTGTTGAGTGTTCTTTTCCCTAAAACACGTGAAGAAGCTGACCACAGAGTAAATAAGAAAGGAAGAGGCTGGCCACACAAGACAAGTTCAAAAGAACAAGGTGTAGCAAATGACTCATTTTCTGATTCCAATTTCATCACTTTGAAGTGGGCAATATTGAGGGAAGCAAATGAAACCATCGAATTGGACAGATTGGTGGGTGCAAACACTATGGGAAATAAGGATCAAATCGTGCAAGACATTTCTCGTCTTATCGAGCCTAGACAAAGGGACAATAGTGCTCACACTAACAAGTTAGTTGAATCCAAGGTGAGATTTCGAGAATGACGTGGAGACTAAATCGGAAGAGGAAGTGAGTCTACCGATGCGTTCAAATCAGATGGAAAAGGAGTCAAATGGTGACTTAACTAAGGTAAGAAATAATCATAATCATTTAGAACATTTAAGTTCCCATGAGAAGTTTAAGGAAGGTTAGTCAAAATCAAGGGATTGGAGTTAATGAAGGGATTTATTCTTACCATAATGATGGCATTTCAAATTATATAGGAAAGGAAGTTGTGGGGGATTTTTTTTTAATGTGAATTGTGGTGAAGATGGGAATAACATTATTTCGGAAGATTATCTTGAGAATATATGTGGAGAGCCCTCTTGAGAATTAATGGGGATTGACTGCGACGAATATGGAAATTGTTAGAGTTGTGATCCAAATTCTTTTGGAATTTGGTTTAAAGTTAGAATCCTTCTTTTAGTAGATCTTGTTTACTTTATATTAATTAAAGGTAGGAAACTCAGTTTGAGTAGAATTTGTTTCTATGCAAGTTTCCTCTGTAAACAAGGAACCTATCCCTATTAAAAGATACTACGGATTAGGGGTTTAGACAGAACATTATAAATCAACTGTAATCTCTTTCTCCATTATAGTGAAAGTTCTCATCCTCTGCCCGTGGGTTTTCCCTTTTGTGTTTTCCACATAAATTCTTGGTGTTATTTTTATTTTCTACGTTTGCGCTTATTTACTTGTCTCGTCATTATCGTCCCGGTAGTATAACAAATTGGTATCAGAGCTTTTAAGGTTAGTCAGGATAATGACGATTGTAAAGTATGAAATTCTATTGCTGGATTGCAACGTCAGGTTTTCGCTATGGCAGGTGAAGGTTTGAGATGTTCTTGTTCAGATAGATTTAGATGATGCATTAGATGTGTTTGATAATATGTCGAAAGAATGGTCAGATACAGAGAAGCGCCGCAAGGATAGGAAAGCTGCTTCCCAGATCCGTTTGCACTTATCAAATAGTATTTTACAAGATGTTCACAAAGAAAAGATAGCTGTCTACTTATGGGAAAAATTAGAACAAATTTGCATGAAGAAAACTTTGACCAGCAAGTTGCTCCTGAAGCAAAGCCTATACTCCCACAAGTTAGCAGAAGGTTCGTGTCTTGACGACCACCTAACTAATTTCAAGGAGATAATCTCAGATTTGGAAACGATGGAGGTAAAGTACAATGAGGAAGACTTATGTTTGATTTTACTTTGCTCATTGCCTGCTTCATATTCGTCTATTAGAAGCACCCTCCTACATAGCCGTGATACCCTTACTCTTGAAGAGGTATATGATAATTTGAATTCACATGACAAGGTGCAACATCTTACCAGCTCCGAGTTCCAAGAAGAGGGTCTCATGGTGCATGGATCGACTAGTTCAGACCGTGGAAGAAAAGATGATCGTAATTTCGACACTCAAAATAGAGGCAAGTCTAAGTCTTCAAATCGAGGTAAAATATGTTATTTCAGCAAAAAGAAAGGTCATATTAAATCTGAGTGTTACAAATTACAGAATAAGATAAAGAGGGAATCAGAGAATCAAATTCTAGTAAAGATGAAGCTGATATTGCAGATGAGTATAATGATGGTGAACTTTTAGTTACTTCTGGCCAAGACTGTATAGCGAGTAAGGAGTGGATTCTTGACTTTGGTAGTAGTTTTCAATTGAGTCCAAATCAGGATTGGTTTGCGACATATAAACCTATGTCTATAGGTGTTGTCTTGTTGGGAAATAATGTCTCTTGTAAAGCTGCAGGTATTGGCACAATCAAGATTAAGATGTTCGATGGGATTGTTCGAACACTTGGTAATGTGAGACATGTTCCAGATTTAAGAAGAACTTTAATTTTGTTAGGTACTCTGGATTCAAAAGGGTACTTCAATGAAGGTGGAGCTATGAAAATTTGCAAAGGCACTCTCATTGTGATGAAAGGGTATAAAAGAGCAACCAATTTTTATGTTCTGCAAGGTTCAACTATTTTAGATGATGCATCCGTTGTTTCTTCCTGCACGTCAAATGACGATGTTACTGGTGAAGGCGTCTTGACTGAATCAAGTAAAAGAAGATTTTGTGTTGAACATGACAACCGTAGGCATAATGGTTCTGGTAGGTAGAAAAGAGTTTGATTTCATGGGCATAACAAATTTGAAAAGAAGAATAAAGTTGAATTTCGTGGGTATAACAGATTTGAGAAGCTTAAGAGAGTTCGATTTGCTTCAAAGATAAATAACGAGAAAGGTAGTAGTGCCATTGATGATCGGGGTCGTGTTATATCTCATGGTGATATAGTTGTGAGAAAAGTTAGCACTAATATTGATCTTACCGACGTGAAGACTAAATTACCTTGTACATCCAAGCTTGAGCAAGGCTTAGATTCGGTCGGTGTTCATTGCTGAAGACTACCCCTTGAAGGTGTTTCGTGGAAGAGGTGGATATATTGTTTGACATGAATTTGTCTCAAGGAGGAGATTTGTTAGAGTTGTGATCCAAATTCTTTTGGGATTTGGTTTAAATTTAGAATCCTACTTTTAGTAGATCTTGTTTACTTTATATTAATTAAAGGTAGGAAACACAATTTGAGTATAATTTGTTTCTATGCAAGTTTCCTCTATAAATAAGAAATCTATCCCTATAAATAGATACTAGGGATTAGGGGTTTAGACAGAACATCATAAATCAGTTGTAATCTCTTTCTCCATCATAGTGAAAGTTCTCATCCTCTGCCTGTGGTTTTTCCCTTTTGGGTTTTCCACGTAAATTCTTGGTGTTAATTTTCTTTTATGCGTTTAAGCTTATTTACTTATCTCGTCATTATCGTCACGGTAGTATAACATAAGTAAATTTATGATATTAAGGAAAATGTAGGCGAAGTTAAATGCAAATTTATGATGGACCCCTATTTTGGCAAGTAAATAAATCACGAGAGGAAAATTGGATATCGGATATGAGGGTGAGAGAAATTGAGGAAAATAGAAACGGGTTAACGAAGTTTCTGCTTCAGACCGTAAGCGAGTGTGCATTTAATGCCACGTGTTGTGCTTCTTGGATGCATTGTGATGGTGTTTTTATTCTTGTTTTATGCTTTTTTGGTGTTGTTTTCAGTTTGAGCTATACTACCATCTGTACTTTTTTCCTCTGGCTAGGATTAGGGGTTTTTTAACGATGCACTCGGTAGTACTTCTTGCATGATTCTATATATAAATAAAAGCAAACTTTGCTAATAAAAAATAATACTATCTTTGTCCTCTACTTTTTTTGGAGCAATTTAGGTCTCAACTTTTCTTTTTGGGTCAAAATGGCCCCTCTGTGGATAAAAACTTTTAGTCAACTAACGGTATATGACTTGAAATAACGTGACAAACCTATATGGCAGTGCACGCTGACATGACAGTATCATATAGACAAATGTGTTGACTTAAAAAAATATTACATCAGTTAATAAATGATTTTATAAAATTATATAAAATATAAATGATTTTTTGCTGACTTATCATTTTGCCAAGTCGTTTTAAACTATTTACCATCAGTTTTCTAGCAATTTTCATCCGTAGAGGGATCATTTTGACCTAAAATGAAATGTTGAGGGTTGAATTGTTCCAAAAAAATAGGGGCCAATGTGACTATTTAGTCAAACATTGGGGGTATTTGTTTTAACTTTATGCCTTTCGAATTCATAAGAATCACATGTTTTCTTAGTATGATAATATAGGCAATGGACTTAACAAATTTTCTATTTCATTTTTAACTAAATATGATTTTTCTACATTTTACTTTGATCTCAGAGGCTCTCTTCCTCAAGAAAACACAATCTGAAGTAAACTTCAATGAAGTCTTTATTTTTCAAATTCTTTGTCCTTCTAAAAGCTTATTTCTCATACTACCCCTTATATCATGATGTGATCTGTTTGTGACATTCATTCAAATTGGATGTATCTCTTGAATTTTAAACTAGTGAAAGCCTAACCCTATGGCAAACACCACAAAATTCATGGGAAGAAAGGTTATTGGGGTACTCGATTGTGGTCTGATTACCTCAAATTGGATATTTGGTTTAGTGTGTTAGATGTTAGGGTTATGTGATGGATATGTTATGAAAATGGATATGTTATGAAAAAGACGTGGCAAATTGAAAATAATAATATTTTTTAGCAATGCCTGTCACACAGTCAAAAAAACCTTTTAGTGCTTAACCTAGAAAGATAAAAATAAATAGATTGTAATCTGATACACTCTTTCTAAATTTTTGCACTAATTTTTCTCCCATTTTTAAGGAACAATTATGATATGATGGTAAAAATGTCTTCGTCGTTTGTAAAATTTTCCAATTGCAACCTTATTTTTTTTCATAGGTAGTTTAAAGCCTAAAGTTTTTTTTATCAACTAGGTCTTGTTCAGATTGTCAATAGACGGTCAACTAAATATCAACATTTTTTATGAACTGGCATGATAATGTTAAGTGAGCAATTTGAAAAACATGCAAACTTTGGGTTCATTTTATTGTTCGCCTTCTTCACTGTTTATTTATATTTTGATATTGAATGTGTGATCTCATTTTATATTATTCTTTTTTCACTGAAAACCATGCTGATTGGTTAATTATAATATAAGAAAAATATAGTTAAAATAGAAAAAGTATGTGATTATAAATAATATGTATTTTTAAAGTAAAAACCCTTAAACTATACCTCTTTTTTTCCGAGTTAAATACCTAAATTATATATTATCAAACCTTATATGTAAACTATAATATATAACCACTTTGGGTATCCATCGCTATCTTAGCCATTTAGGGCAATGCGACGCTTTAGAAAGTAGTACGTGGTAGTACGAGAAACCTCAACATATTCAATAAATAATTCAACAAAATCTTAAAAATTTTCATAATATATTTGACAAATTTAAGAAGTTTTAAAATTTACTTTACATAAACATTTGAATTACTTATTAAGTAATCAATACATATATATAATTAATTTTGTTACTTTTCTGTTTAATTACAATGTCAATATGGAGATGGGGGTATCGATCCCTGTACCTCTCGCATGCTAAGCGAGCGCTCTCCCTTCTGAGCCCATGTTTTGCTATATTTATTTGTTTGATGCTAAGCTAAAATATTTTTATTTTATTGCAGCCCATTTTCAAGTTTATATGAACTACATATTTCTCTAAGATAGCGAGTGGTATTAAATTGTTTTCTTTTCATTTCTAATTAAAGATCATTTTTTCTGAATATTATTATGATCTTTCAATCCCTCCTTTCTCAAGCATAACTGATCATACGTAAATATCAAGGATGACATTATTCTACTTCTCTATCTCTCAAAAGCTATCACTTACCACCACATTTATCATGATATGATCCGCCCGTAACCTTCATTCAAAAGGCATATGTATTTTGACATTTACACTAACAAAAAATGTAGAAATGTTTCAAGCTTCAAAAAAGCCATGGGAAGCCAGCTGAATAGGGTGTTCGATAGTGGTTTTGCTACTCGAATTTGCATCTTCAGTTCAATGTGAAATTACGTACGATGGCCATGACTATTCTATGAAAAAAACAAGAGAAACCGTAAAATAAATTAATTTCTTTTGTAGGAAAGTACATGATTGTTTACATTGTTGAATCTTTCAAAATTATGCGTTACTTTTGTCTCTCATTCTTTTAATTAATATTTAACGTCACACAAGTATTTTTTTAATAATAATAATAATAATAAATAACCCTAAATATTTAAACTTTTATTTAATTAATGAGTTTCTCATACAAATTTTTAGCGTGTTTGATGACAGGGTTATATGATGGACATATTACGAAAAAGACGTGACAAAAAATGAAAATAATAATATTTTTTAGCATTGCCTATCACACATTAAAAAAACTTTTATTGTTTAACCTAGAAAGATAAAAATAAATAGATTGAAATCTAATACACTCTTTCTAAATTTATGCATTAATTTTGTCTCCCATTTTTAAGGAATAATTATGACATGATAATAAAAATGTCTTCGTCGTTTGTAAAATTTTCCAATTGCAACCTTAATTTTTTTCTTAGGTAGTTTAAACCCTAAAGTTTTTTTTTATGAACTAGGACTTTTCAGATTGTCAATTAACGGTCAACTAAAGATCAAAGTTTTTTATGAGCTGGCATGATACTGTTAAGTGTGCAATAGGAAAAACAGGCAAACTTTGGGGGTTCATTCTATTGTTCGCCTTCTTCATTGTTTATTTATATTTTGATATTGAATGTGTGATTGCATTTTATATTATTCTTTGTTCAGAAAAACCATGATGATTGGTAAAAATGTCTTCGCCGTTTGTAAAATTTTCCAATTGCAACCTTAATTTTTTTCTTAGGTAGTTTAAACCCTAAAGTTTTTTTTATGAACTAGGACTTTTGAGATTGTCAATTAACGGTCAACTAAAGATCAAAGTTTTTTATGAGCTGGCATGATACTGTTAAGTTTGCAATATGAAAAACAGGCAAACTTTGGGGTTCATTCTATTGTTCGCCTTCTTCATTGTTTATTTATATTTTGATATTGAATGTGTGATCGCATTTTATATTATTCTTTGTTCAGAAAAACCATGATGATTGGTTAATTATAAAATAAGAAAAATATAGTTAAAATAGTAGAAATATGTGATTATAAACAATATAATTCTTTTTAAAATAAGAAACCCTTAAACTATATCTTTTTTTTTTCGAGTCAGATAACTAAATTATATATTATTAAACCTCATATGTAAGCTATAATATATATACAATTTGGGCCTCCATCTCTATCTTAGTCGTCTAGGGTGATGTGACACTTTCAGAAAGCATTACGTGGTAGTACGAGAAACCACAACATGGTAAAAGAATAAAAATTCAATAAATAATTCAAAAAAATCTTAAAAACTTTCATAATATTTTGAGAAATTTAGGAAGTTTTAAAATTTATTTTAAAGAAAATATTGAATTACTTATTAAGTAATCGATACATATATATAATTAATTTTGTTACTTATCTGTTTAATTCCAATGTCAATATGGAGATGCGGGGTATCGATCCTTGTACCTTTCGCATGCTATGTGAGCATTCTACCATTTGCGCTACATCCTCACGTTTTGCTATATTTATTTGTTTGAAGCTAAGATACAATATTTTTATTTTATTGCTGCCCATTTTCAAGATTATAAGAACCATATATTTCTCTAAGATAACAAGTGGCTTTAACTTGTTTTCTTTTCATTTCTAATTATAAACCATTTTTCTAAATATTATTATGATCTTTCAATCCCTAATTTCTCAAGCATAACCAATCTAATGTAAATATTAAAGAAGACATTATTCTACTTCTTTGTCTCTCAAAAGATGCTATCACTTACCACCACATTTATCATGACATGATCTGTCCGTAACCTTCATTCAAAAGGCATATTTATTTTGACATTTACACTAACAAAAATGTAAACATGTTTCAAGCTTCACAAAAGCCATTGGAAGCCAACTGAATGGGGTGTTCGATTGTAACGACCTGAATTTTTGAGTCAACGGGTTAGCATTGACCTGAGCCTTGGGCTTTGGGTTTTGAGTGTGTCATAATCTAGTTGGGCCTTGAAGCGTTAGTGTCAGGCTTAGTTTAGACCTAGTGTGGCATAGTGTGATTGATGAGGGACTGGGGATGTAATTTTTCCAACCCTCGACGGCCCATTTCCTTATCTTCTTTAGACAAAAGATACTCATTACACTAAAATCTCATCATCAACCTTTCAAAATTTCTCTCTTCCTTGCAAGAACTCTATAGAGAACTCAAGGTAAAGGTCTAAAATTTGCCTTCAATCTAGCCATCCAAGATTTTGGGTTTTAGATATGTTAATCCCCATATCGTGATCTACATTTTGATGTAAGAATGATTGGTAATGGTGGTAAGAAAAGGATATGGGTTTTAGTGGGGCTTTTGAGTGTTGGGTGTTCTAGGGCGGATTCATGTTGTAAGTTCATTAGAATCTCGTTTCTAAGCTTTTCAGAGTGTAACAAATTCGTTTTTACACTTGTTGTTTAGCTAAGGAAGTTAGGGAGCCATCCAACACCTAAGACAAAGAGAAAAAGTGAAGTGGAGCTTGAGGGATAAGGATTCCAGGATTTTGAGCAAGGTTTGTACATCTCTGACTCCAATATGCTTCATGTTTTTCATAAATGTGGTTACTTTGTATTGTTTAAGCTTTTGGGTGTTAAAAGCTAGGATATGGATGCTAATGGTGAAACACGGATTTTTGTGTTAAAACCTAGTAAAAGTGGTAGTAAAACATTCTAATAATCTTCCATGAGAGGTAGGATCGAGTTGAGGGGTTAAGGTTTTGTTTTGGTGGCTTGGGAAGTAATTTCTTGAGCCTAGGAAGCCATTTTTGGGCTTCGGTATCGGTACATGAGGAGTCGTAACGATACCCTGTGTTTTGTGGGATGAACATAAGCAAAATTTAAAGAGAGTATCGATACAGCTCGAGCCATATTGATACCCCTGTTCCATTGAAATTCCAGTAGCTAAAGACCATATTGGTACGATTGGAGGCGTATCGATACTAGGAGAGTATCGGTACATGGTTATTGTGTACCAGTACAGGGTCAACGATCAACCCCTGTCTTTAAAGCTGTGTATCGGTACACATAGGTTGGGTATTAGTACCAAAGAGGCGTATCAGTATGAATTGTTGGGTATCGATACCCACTAGGCAATTTGCCCCAAAATGTTGATTTTCGCTTGAAAGGCTAAAAAATTATACCGTTCGATCCAATAAACCCCTAATGGCTTGAAATGAGTTACAAGACTATGAAACTAAGAAAATTTCTATATAATTGAGCATAAAACTTAAGAACTCGGTAATTACCTTGTGTGACTTATGTGTTGATAGCAACCATAGTATGGAATGGTCATGTAATGATGTAGTGTGCCATGTGGGCACTTGATTGTTATGAGATCTGGATACCCGAGAGATTTTTACTTTAGTAATATTACTTCCTTTTTGTGCACTTGATGTCTAGGTGATCTCGAGTGATGTGCACTACTCGATGGCTAGGTGATTCTGAGTATGCGTTGTTCTCCCTATCTGAAGCCTAGGTGATCCCGAATAGATGATCCTTTCATAGCTGATGCCTAAGTGATTCTGGGCATGTAAAGAGGGTAAGTAATCAATGTTTAAGTGATCCTAAGTTTACGTATGGCTAGCCTGATGTCTAGGTGATTCCAAGCTAAGCAGGTTTGTCTCCTTATGGGGGAAAATATATGTTTTGCTTACTTATTCATGCTATATGCTCACTACTTACCTTGCATGCTTACCTTTATGAGTATCATGAAGCTTTGTAGAGTAGACATGTACCAGTGAGCTTTGTTAGCTCATCGTGCGGGTGCGTTGTTTTTCCGTGCGTAGGTTAACAAGTCACTCTTGTAGGGAAATGCATGTACACCCCATGACGCAACGAAAAAATTATCCGGTGAATTCCACCAGTGATCCATGTATGAGAAACAAATTTGGCTTGAAAAAGGATGAAACATTACCTTAATTAATTTTGATAATCGCAGGGACGTAGGAGAATCCTATTATTTCAGCACATGTCGAATCCTAGTCGTCACAACAGTGTTTCGACCTCTACGCAGTCTACCCTAATGAAACGAACAATGTTTAACTTCTCTAACTATTAGAGATGTTTTTAGCAGTAGCCATATCTTTGGCTGCTAGCATTAAAACCCTAATCCTAATTAAATTCAAATTTATTAAATATATAATATATTTAACCGAATATAATTAAATATGTAGAATCTAATTCCACTTCAATTATGTTTCTTTAGGGATATATATATTTTAATAATGTTTGTTAATTACAATAATTATCTAGTATTAAAATATATGTAAACAAAATTATATAATTACAATAATTATAATAAATTCGGTTTTTAGTAAAATCAAATATATATATAATATACATAAATATTTATTTTAACTAATTTCGTGTGCAACAAGTTTTTACAAATGCTATCTAGTCGATATATGTCCGTTGTAATCATAGGGTGTGACCCTTGTAGGTTCGTGTAACATTAGAGTAATTAATATCCAGAACAATTCTAATATTACAAGAAATGAGTGGCATCTAGCTAAGTTTTAATAATGTTCGTGTAACATCATTGCTACCTAAGTTGCAGAAAGTCGTGGTTCGACATAACCTCTTCGTGATTAACTCTTTTCATGTATTACATCCTTTTTTCCTTATATCTAGGTCGGACACAAGTCATGGAATAGTCACACTTGTATAGTCCATCTAACATTTCTTGATATCTTGAGTAGACTATTATAAACGAATAACTATGGTATCTCATATCAATTTATTCGAGCATGGCCATGCATTTCTAGTCTCACTCAATCAAGTGGCCTATGATATTACTCCTATTTTGTAGGAGGGACAAATCTTATCTTGATCAACCGTATATCACTACATAGATTGTGACATATCCAATATTAGTCTTTATAGTGTAGTCAGTTACGACACATGTTTGACTGTATCAAAATATGTCACACAAAATATTGAAATAATGATGATCATAAGTCTGAGGATCATACATGTAGTTATCACTATGAGCAATGTTGTGACTGTCACATAATAATCTAAGAAACATGCTCATAACTTGTCAGTCCAATATGTCGTTCTGTAGCACATATGTATTGATTTTAACATCTCCATGTCAATGACAACACTTTGTCATTAATCAATTACATATTAGTCTTAATGTATTATTGTTGTCCACGCCCACAATAATACTCGACTAAGGACATTTAAGAATAACCATATTATTCTAAGGACTTTATTATAATCTAGTTTCTTTATAAATGCACAGAATAATGACTGAAATAATAATAATGACTTTATATTAATAAACAAGAAAGATAAGTATGTGTTTTACAGTCATCTTATGATTGGTCTTTGGGCACACTTTAACAATCTCCCACTAGCACTAAGACCAATCACTCATATATATAATACCAAGAGACTTAGTGTGATGACTATGCTTCTGCTGTGTCAGAGGCTTTGTCAGTGGATCGGAGATATTATCATCCGTTGGTACTCTACATATTTTCACATCCCCTCGATTAATGATTTCTTGAATGAGGTGATAACGCCTAAGTATGTGTTTGGATCTGTTGAGATAATATTTTGATATAACAAATGAAAATTGTTTTAAGTGTTTTTGACTTGTTCAAATATGTTTTAAACATTCCAAAATGTCAAAAATTGCATGTCCGTACCGATACGGTTAATCTCGTACCGATACAACCTTTGTTTTTCACAAACTATTTTTCCATTAGCCAAATAGCGTATCGATACGGACTTGTCCATACCGATACAGTGGTCCCATACTGATACGATGTATTGCATACTGATACCCAATTAACGGTCTGCAACAGATAGTTTGATTTAAATATAGGTACCGATACGGGGGTTACGCATACCGATACCCACTGGCTAAAATAGACTCTAACAGCTGGACAATGTTCCCAACGGCTCTAAATCACCCCTAACTGCTAGTAAAGGCCACAAACCCATTCCAGTCAGTAAAAGGAAGGCTGGAGCACTTGAAGAAGAAGAGAGAACACATCCAAGCTTAATGTTCAAGAGAAATTGAGTTTAAGTCTTTATCTTCTTTATTTTTCTTGTAAATATTTGTAGAGAGTGATTTTATTTTTTTTATCCTTCACTCTTTCTTGTGAGCTCAATTGTGTAAACACCCACCTTGTGAGCTATTTAGCTTACCAAACAAACCTTGTAAGAGGGAGAGGTTCTAGTTTAGCCTAAGGAAAAACTAGAGTGGTTCTATCTTAGCCATTGAAAAGATAGGGTTGTAAAGGTTTCCTCTTAAGCCTGTAAAAGGGGAAGAATTCTTAGTGAATTGGAAAATCCTTAGTGGTGTGCTAAGGTAGTGGATGTAGTCTCGGTTGGGTAGTCGAACCACTCTAAATCAGCGTGCAAATTGTCTATTAATTTTTGGTTTAGCCAATTCATTCGAGAAACAACTTTCAACCTTCTTGACGGTTATTCAGAAGATCATTCGAGCATACTACAAGCCCATCAATTGGTATCAGAGACTCATCTCTATTGAAGGACAAACATCCGGGACTAAAGATCATTTGCTCAAAGTCCATCGATCAAGAAAAATGGCAAGATTTGAAGAAGACCGCTCTATGTCGTGTCCTCTGCTCTTCAAAGGAGAAGCATACTTCCAATGGAACAATGTCATGAAGTATTTAATCAAATCTGTCGATTTTGAGGTTTGGGATGTCATTGATGATGGTTACTTGGAAGCTCCTAAGAAGAAGAAGAAGCAAAAGAGTGCAAATGACATGAAGGCAAAGCTAAACGCTAAGGCCATGCACACTCTTCTTTTTGGCCTCAATGAAGATGTTTCCAAGAAGGCCTCCACATGCAAAAATGCCAAGGAAATATGAGAGAAGTTTGAGAAACTCTATGGCAACAAGAAGGGAGTGAAAAAGGATGATGTTTCATCTTGTTCAAACCTCATCTCAATCCCTAAGGTGGATGGTATTTTGGCTCTCAATGAGCCCAAGGTATCTTCTAACTCTAATGATTCAAACTCTTATTCATTTGATGAGTTGCAAGATGCTTTCAATGAATTATTTTTGGAATTTGAGACCATGAATTCCAAATTTAAGAAAATGATTTATAAACTTGAATTTGAAAACGATTTTCTTTTGAAAACAAAGTTGGATTTTGAAAACCAAAATGAAAATTTGAAAAATGATTTAGAGTTTTCATAAACAAGAAATAGAGTTTTAGAAAAAGAAAATCTTGATTTAAAAGTTAAGTTTAAAAGCTTAACAAAAGAAAAAGAAATTATTTTTAATAATTCATCTTGTCACATAACGGCAAAATGCTCACATTGCCATTATCATGGTCATTCTTTACATACTTGTCCTATAAAGAAAAGAAAAACTTATAGGTTTAGACAAGTACAGGTTCCTATAGGAACTAGGGGTGTGAATTATTCGGTTTTAACCGAATTAACCGACCGAACCGAATTTTTTTTGGTTAATTTGGTCGGTTAATTTTAGGTAAGTTCTGATAAGGGTTAATTTTTTTTTGAAAATTCGGTTATCGGTTAATTCAGTTCGAAATCAGTTAATTAATCGAATTAACCGAATTAACCAAAATTATTATATATTAAATATTATATATATTACATATATTTTTTTTTGGTCATTGAACTTTTAAAAATTATAAAATGATCATTAAATTTTTTGATATATTATAAAATGTTCATTAAACTTTTATCAAATTAGTATAAAATGAAAGTTCAGTGACTAAAAAGGTTATTTTACCATAATTTGTGACCAATTGTGTAATTTACCCAAAATTTTATAATAAATTTTGGTTAAATCAAAAACTGACCGAATTAACTGAAATAGTTTCGGTTCGGTTAATTCGGTTAAGGCTAATTTGGTTCGGTTAACGGTTAAAGTTCTAAAAATTTCGGTTAATTTGGTTATGGTTAATTCGGTTCGGCCACCGACCGAATTAACCGAATGCACACCCCTAATAGGAGCTAGATACATTAAAATTAATGTAAATGGATCGAAAGCAATTTGGATACCAAAATCTAAATAAATGTCTCTTGTAGGTGTGTTGGAGCAATGAAAAGAAATGCAAAGACATGGAAATGCTCCATTCACACAAGTGAAGAAAATGGGTAACCTCTAAGGTCAATGCTTTTAATTTTATATTTTTGGTTATCTATTTTTGATTGATTAATGTTCATGCCTTTATGTTTTTATTTATTTATTTTCAATATCTAAATAGCATGACATTACTTGAGTGCTTTATGCGTACGAGTCTAATGGTTTCATTCATATGTTTGCGTAAATTTTTTTTAGTATCGGATACATTGAATTTCAAGTGTTTTTAAATGGATTTAATTCAATATTGAAATTCAATTCTTTTAAGTGTCAAGCATTTGAACCAAATTTATTAAAATGTAATGCTTTGATTAAGGTGGGGCTTTGATTTTTTTAAATATCTTATTTCCATTGTTATTTTACACCAACAATTGGTATGTTTATCAATTGGTACTTCAATTTTCAACATTTGGTGCTTTGAACTTAATGAGATTGCAAACTTTGTTTTGAAATTATTTTAGACATAACAAAAAGGGGGAAAGATAGGTTTGAAAAATTCAATTTCAAAAAGAAAAAGGGGGAGTCTTAAATATTTTTCACAACTATTCACTTTTTCTAAAATTATTTTCCTAAGGGGGAGCAATCTCAAAAACAAATTTTCAAATGTTTTGTTATATCAAAAAGGGGAAGATTGTTGAGATAATATTTTGATATAACAATTGAAAATTGATTCAAGTGTTTTTGACTTGTTCAAATATGTTTTAAACATTCCAAAATGTCAAAAATTGCATGCCCGTACCGATACGGTTAAGCCTGTACAGATACAACCTTTGTTTTCCCCAAACTGATTTTTCTAGTAGCCAAATAGCATACCGATATAGACTTGTCTATACCAATACGAGTGGTCCCATACTGATATGGTGTATCGCATACCGATACCTAGTTAACGGTCTACAATGACTAGTTTTGATTTAAATGCAGGTACTGATACGAGGGTTAAGCATACCGATACCCACTGCCTGAAACAGAATCAACGGCTAGAAAATGTCCTTAACGGCTCCAAATCATGCCTAACGGATAATAACAGCCACAAACTCATTCCAATCAATAAAGAAAGGCTGAAACACTTGAAGAAGAAGAAGAGAGAACACATCCAAGATTAATGTTAAAGAGAATTTGAGTTTAAGTCTTTATCTTCTTCATTTCTCTTGTAAATATTTGTAAAGAGTGGTTTTGTTGTTTTTATCCTTCACTCTTTCTTATGAGCTCAATTGTGTAAACACCCACCTTGCGAGGTATTTAGTTTACCAAACAAACATTGTAAAAGGGAGAGGTTCTAGGTTAGCCTAAGGAAAAACTAAAGTGGTTCTATCCTAGCCGTTGAAAAGATAGGGTTGTAAAGGTTTCCTCTTGAGCCTGTAAAAAAGGAAGAATTCTTAGTGAATTGGAAAATCCTTAGTGGTGTGCTAAGGTAGTGGATGTAGACTCAGTTGGGTGGTCGAACCACTCTAAATCATCGTGCAAATTGTCTATAAATTTTTGGTTTAGCCAATTTATTCAAGAAAAAACTTTCAACCACATTGACGGTTATTCAGAAGATCGATTCTAGTGTACTACGAGCCCATCAAGGTCACTGGTGAGATCTGGGTTCTTTTGCTTGTGCAATGGCTCCGTTTTTGTCACAACATAGATCTATAGCATTTGAAATGCTAGGCATAACCCCTAGTTCAGATATGAACTTCTTGATCCAAACAACCTATTTTACGACACCACTTGCTGCAATATACTCAGCTTCTATTGTAGAATCTGCTACTTTATCTGGCTTTGTACTTTTCCAGCTTACTGCACCTCCATTAAGGCAAAACACATAACCCGATTGCGATCGAGAATCATCCTTATCAGTTTGGAAGCTTGCATCAGTATAACATTTTATACTTAGCTTTTCCTCACCTTCATACATAAGGTCTGTATCCTTAGTTCTTTTCAAGTACTTAAGGATTTTTTACTGCAACCCAATAACCTTTATCGGGATCTACTTGGTACCTACTTGTCACACTTAATGTATATGATACATCTGGACGTGTACATAGCATGACATACATGATAGATCCAATGGCTGAAGCATATGGAATCTTACTCATGCGCTCTCTTTCTTGAGGCGTTGAAGGGCACATTTCCTTCGAGAGTAAATCACATGTCTCATAGGTAAGAATCCTCTTTTAGATTCCTCCATACTGAATCTTTTTAGTACTTTATCTATGTATGTATTTTGACTTAGTCCTAGGAGTCATCTCGATCAATCTCTATAAATCTTGACTCCTAATATGTAGGTTGCTTCACCCAAGTCTTTCATAGAAAAGCATTTTCCTAACCAAGTCTTTACAGAATGTAAGGTAGGTATGTCATTTCCTATTATTAGTGTGTCATCCACATACAATACCAAGAATATGACAGTGCTCCTATTAGTTTTTTGGAAAACACATAGCTTATCTTTGTTTTTGATAAAACCAAATTCTTTGATTGCATCATTAAAACGAAGATTCCAACTTTGAGAAGCTTGCTTCAATCCATAAATGGATCTTTGTAACTTGCATACTTTTTGGGCATCTTTTGGATCAACAAAACCCTCAGGTTGTGTCATGTACACATCCTCATCTAAATTTCCATTAAGGAAAGCGGTTTTGATATCCATTTGTCAGATTTCATAATCATAAAATGCAACTATCCCAAGCAATATCCGGATGGATTTAAATGTAGCAAAATGGGAAAAAGTTTCATCATAGTCTATACCATGAATCTGGCGAAAACCCTTAGAGACCAAGCTCCTTTTGTATGTTTGTACATTGCCGTCCATGTCGGTCTTCTTTTTGAAAACCCATTTGCACCCTATGGGCTTAACCTCTTTAGGTGGGTTAACCAAAGTACACACTTGGTTTTTTGACATGGAATTCATCTCGAATTTCATGGCTTCTAGCCATTTCACAGAGTCTTGGCTCGCCACTGCTTCCTGATAAGTCCTAGACTCATCTTGGTCCATGAGGAGAACATCACCATTCAATATAATGAGAAATCCATATCTCCCAGGGGCATTGCGTTCTCTTATAGACCTCCATAGTGGTTATGTTTCAAAAACTGTTGGATGTTCCTCAACCATTTGTGGAACTTGTTGTTGTTCAATCTCGGTTTAGTGATCTGTGGTTGATCTTGAATTTCCTTAAGTACAATATTTCTCCCACTTTCTTTTTTGAAAATAAATTCTCTTTATAGGAAGACTCATGTTCGAGCAACAAACACTTTGTTCTCAGATGGATTGAAGAAATAATATCCTTTAGTTTCTTTAGGATATCCCACAAAATTACACTTATGAGATTTGAGTTCGAGTTTTGTAGATATTTGATATTTAACATAAACTTCGCATCCCTAAATTTTCATAAAAGACATACTAGGACGCTTTCCAACCCATATCTCATACGGTGTTTTTTGAACCAATTTAGACGGAACACAATTTAGTGTGAAAGCAACTGTTTCTAGCGCATGTCCCCCAAAACAAATTGGAAGATCAACACGACTCATCATTGACTTAACCATGTCTAACAATGTTCAATTTCTCATTTCAGAGACTCCATTATGTTGTGGAGTACTAGGAGGTGTAAGTTGTGAGACAATCTCACATTCTTTAAGAAGGTCATCAAACTCTAAGCTTAAGTATTCTCCTCCTCGATCTGATCGAAAAGCTTTAATACTTTTTCCTAGTTGGTTTTGTACTTCATTCTTAAATTCCTTGAACTTTTCAAGGGCTTCAGATTTATGATGCATTAGTTAAATGTACACATATCTATTGAAGTCGTCAGTGAAAGTAATGAAGTATTGAAATCCTCCTCTGGCATGTGTATTCATGGGTCCACATACATCACTATGTATTAGGCCTAATAAATCATTTGCTCGCTCGTTTTTACCCTTAAAAGGAGATTTGGTCATTTTCCCAGTAAGCAAGGCTCACATATATCAAGTTGCTCGAAAATGAAAGAATCCAAAAATCCATCTTTATGGAGGATTTTTGAAAGGTATTTTTATGGAGTTTTGATATGCGTTTCTCACTTATATGATCCAAGCTAAAATGCAAAAGATAAGTTTGGTTAGTCATTTGTTTTTGATCTTTTCCTATTTATGTTGTATATAGAATTGTCTTGATCCAATTTATAGAGGCAATTTATCAAATGTGCCACACCATAAAAAACATTATTGAGATAAAATGAATAACTATTATTCTTAATAATAATCTCAAATCCAATCTTGTCCAAACAAGAAATTGAAATAATGTTTTTAGTCAAACCAGGTACGAAATAACAATCCTCTAAATCTAAATCAAGTCCAGTAGGTAATGACAAAGTATATGTCCCTATAGCTAATGCAACATGTCATGGGCCGCGAGCCAAGGTTCGATTCATTGGCACCACAGGGTGCACACCAGGGTTCCCAAGAGGTTCTGATAGAGATTTTGGGCCCAAAGAGACCACCAGACTTAGCCCGATCCGTGAGAGATTCTAGAAGGCTTATCTATCCACTTTGACCTATGTAAACTTGCCGTGTATACATAGGATTTGTTACCATAGATAGAAGGGAATATTCCTAGAATTGTACCATTATGGTTGGTGGGCTTCGATCATAGCCGCCGATGTAAATTTGTATAGACTGTTGGATTAGGGGGAACTCAACTATAAATAGAGGCCTCCCCCTCCTCATTTCATGTATCCAAGTTTCCAAGGAATAAAGGCATTTAATCTAAATTCTCTGAGTGTTCTTGTGTTCTTTTCTTTGTTCTTGAGTGTTTTTTTGAAGTTCTTCTTCGCTCATCTCGTTTGATCTGATTCCGCGTAGAACGCTTTGTGTTTGTCGGTGCTTGGGAAGCTTGATCTTCTGAGAGGGTTGAAAGGCTTACTTAGGTGTTTTTCTTGAGTCACATCTCCTAAGGCCACATGGTGGGCTAGTTGGAACTCTAGCCACGTGACAGTTGGTATCAGGGCCTTGTTCGAGCGACGTGAGCTAGTTCGAGGCACGAAGCATCGAGTTGAGATGGGACCAAAGAAGGGAGAGAATGTTGCTATGAGCCATAAGGGTGTGGAGACCCAAGCCAACAAAGGAAGCTGAGCAAACTCGAGGGACAAGTTGTCGGCGCTCGAGGAGAGGGTCACCAGGCTTGAGGGATTTGTGAAGGATTCTGTAGAGTGACTCGACGTAGTGGATACACGGCTCAAGGAGCTGGATGACCAGGGTGATCAGTTAGAGGGAAAGAGAGATGCTCTTGAAGCCATGCTGAAGGCCTTGAGGGTGGAAATGGTGGATTTGAAGGCAGAAGTGATGGTTTATCAGACTGCCATGCGGAACGGTGTGTTAACCACGACAACACCTAGACCAATGAAGGAAATTTCAAAGCCAAAAGAGTTCAAGGGGAACCAGTCGGCGAAAGATGTTGAGAAATTCATTTGGTGCATGGAGCAATACTTTTGGGCAATGAGCATCACAAATGATGCCGAGAAGTAAATATTGCTGTTGTTTACTTGACTGACGTTGCTTTGTTGTGGTGGCGACGTAGGTGCCTTGATGAGAATAGTGGGGCACAGGCGTTGGAACCTGGGTGGAGTTCCAAGCGGAGTTCAAGTAGCAGTTTTGCCCGAGTAACACGGAGAGAGAAGCCAGGACCAAGTTTAGGAGGCTTCGACACGAGGGATCCATTGCGGATTACATTCAGGAGTTTAGTGAGCTACAACTCCTTATCCCTGGCTTGTGTGAGAAGGATGCGCTTTTCACGTTTATGGATGGATTGAAGCCATAGGCCATGACCGAGTTAGAGCGGAGAGATATGCAGGAACTTTCCAAAGCCCTAGCCATTGCGGAGTCCTTGACCGAGTATAGTGCTTACAAGTCCATGGAGTCCAAGTCTTCCAAGCCCCGTGGCAAGGGCAATGGTGGGAGAGACGAGGACGAGTCTGGAGATAGCAGCGATGATGGCAATGAGAGGCCATCGACCAAGCCCAACCGGTATGCGAAACCAGATGATTGAAAGGATCCAAGATCCATAAGGTGCTGCCATTGTGATGGTCCACACATAGTGAAAGACTGTCCCAAGAAAAGGAGCCGCCTAGATGCCATTGTCCATGAGAACGACGAGTCAGATGGAGAACCTGGTAGAGTTGGTGCAATCGCCAGCGTCAATAGAGGGAAGCTCGGGGTAGAAAAAGTACATCAAAAGAGTTACCGATGTAAGGGGTCACATTTAGCTCGAGAGTGCCCGGATCGAGTCAAGAAGTCCAAGGAAGATGAGCCTAAGAGTGATGAGGCTGCGAAGCTTGGTTTGATGATCTTGAATTCTGCCAAGGCGAGGAAGGGCCAGAAGTAGAAAGGGTTGATGTTTGTCGACATCAACGTGGCAGGACGATCGAAGAGTGCTTTGGTGGACACCGGGGCAAGCGATTTGTTCATGTCCAAGAAGGCTGCTAAGAAGCTTGCTCTTAAAGTTGTGGATTCAACCGGTAAGATCAAGGCTGTGAATTCAAGGGAAGTTCAAGTTGTGGGAACAGTGCGGAAGATTGAGTTGCAGATTGGGGATTGGAAGGCCAAGGAGGATTTCAAGGTAATCGAGTTAGATGACTTTGATTTATTTTGGGACTAAACTTCTTTGGCCGTATTGAAGCTCTCATCATTTCGTTTGCTGACGTCGTGTGCATTTTGGATCTGAGACAATGGTGCGTTGTGCCTGTGTGTCAAGACAATGGGCGAGGAACCAAGAAGCTGACAGCCATTCAGCTTGTCGAAGATGCTCCAAGTCAAGGAGACATCGAGTTGGAGGCGACAGTTGGAGACACTACCTTGGATGGGCGAGAGTTGCCCGAGGCAGTTGGCGTGAAGGCCGTCGAGGAGCCACCCATAAGCGTGGTGGTCGAGGCATCGAACTTCAATGGGAGAGAAGTGTCGATGGGTTTTGCATTGCTGAGGAGCAGTGGGGCGTCAAACTTCAGGGATGAAGGATTGATGCATAGAGTAAATGCCAGGAAAATGAGTGAGGTACATCTTGAACACACTAATAGTGTTTTATAGTTTGATTTGCCAGATTTGTTGGGTGTAGGGTGCAGAAAACCTAACCCATCAGATGGAGTTGCCAAGACATGGTGCGACCGAAGAAACCTTTCAGAGTTCTGAGGGTTCGTTCGGTGTTCAACGTGAAGGCGTCCAAGTTTGTGCACAAGGATCGGGAGAGTCCAGATCGGGGCAAGTCAGAACTGGTAGGAAAGAGTTCCTATGATCAAGATGTGCCTGGGACGGGTAATTTGGCATGGCAGTGCGAGCCAAGGCGAGCAGTCCTTATGGGGGACAACCAAATTAGAGTCCGGTGCTATTTATGGGGAGAGCGGTCCTTATGGGGGGACAATCAAGCCAAATTCTGAGTTGGGAGCAAGCCAAGGTGCGCAAGAGGAAGCTCCAGGATCGATCTCAGCTTTGTTCGAGAGGCGCGACAAGGGAGTCGCCAAGTTTGGTGGGGGAGAATGTCACGGACCGCGAGCCAAGGTCAAAGTCATTGGCACCACAGGGTGCACACCTGGGTTCCCAAGAGGTTCTGATAGAGATTTTGGGCCCAAAGAGACCACCAGACTTAGCCCGATCCGTGAGAGATTCTAGAAGGCTTATCCATCCACTTTGACCTATGTAAACTTGCCTTGTATACATAGGATTTGTTACCATAGATAGAAGGGAATATTCCCAGAATTGTACCATTTTGTTTGGTGGGCTTCGATCATAGCCGTCGATGTAAATTTGTATAGACCGTCGGATTAGGGGGAACTCAACTATAAATAGAGTCCTCCCCCTCCTCATTTCATGTATCCAAGTTTCCAAGGAATAAAGGCATTTACTCTAAATCCTCTGAGTGTTCTTGTGTTCTTTTCTTTGTTCTTGAACATTTTTTTGAAGTTCTTCTTCGCTCATCTCGTTTTTTCCGATTCCGTGTAGAACGCTTTGCATTTGTCAATGCTTGGGAAGTTTGATCTTTCGAGAGGGTTGAAAAGGCTTACTTAGGTGTTTGTCTTGAGTCACATCACCTAAGGCCGTACAATGGGCTAGTTGGAACTCTAGCCACGTGACAAACAACTCTTGCTCTATTTCCCACTCGTAGGTCCATATATCATTTAGCCAATTTTCTACTCCTTTTTAGTCCCCATACAGAAGTACAAATGTGAGAAGCACAACCGATATCTAATGCCCAAGAAGTAGATATTGATATATTAATATTGTAATGCCTCGGTTTTGGGCCTAGTAGTTTAAAGGCTAGTTAGACGGTCCAGTGGATCGGGTTAGTGATTCGAGTCAGATTCGGGAATAAATATTTTTGAGTAAGATAAAAATATAGAAAAATGGTTAAAAATGATATTTAAATATATGAAAAGTATTGGTGAAATCAATTTTTAAAAATTGGACTTGGAAGGGTGACATTTTGGTTGGTGACCAAAATGTAAATTTTGAAAACTAATTTTAAAAGGTGATTAAATTGTAAAGGATCAAATTCTTAGAATCCTTAAGGAGCTATTTTACCAACTTTTGGCTGGTGGTTTCTCCCTTCAATTAAAACTTTTAACACGTGTTTTAAGTATTAATTAAAAGGGATTTTATAATAAAAAGGTAGTTATTGGTTTTAAAGAGATTTGACGTAAACTTTTCTCTTAACTTTTCTCTCAACTTCTATTCGGCCAAACACTCTTGTTTTCATCAAATTCCAGAGGTAAGAGATATATTTTCACAGATTCTTGATTTATAATTGATTCTTTATCTTTGATTTACAAAACCTTATTGAAATCTTGTGTGTTTCAAGCTTTAATCAATCAATTGAAGGAGAAATCACACAATAGAGGTAAGGTTCGTTCTTCTCCTCTATTGATGGTTCTTTATTGATATTCCCAAGTGTTTGATCCTTGATTTATGATTTATAATATGATTTTATGTTTTGTGATGATTAATTGATTTTATTGGGTTTAATTGATGAAATTGTGGAAGATCCGTATTGGATCTGTTTTCCAGTGTTGAAGATTGATGTTAAACATGCTTTGGATGTTTTATAATATTGATAAGTTGTTTTTAACATTGGAATCCAGAATCTCTATGAATCCCTAATTATTTAGGTTATTAGATTTGTGTTTTTGAGGTGTTGTGGTGGTTGTTTGGTTGTTGGGGATATAAGGATGAAGTAATCCTGTTTTTGAGTGTTAATTGATGTTTATGGAAGTGTTATATTGATAGATTGTGGCTGGGTTGTGTTTGGAAAGAGTTAGATGATGATTTCGATTGTTGTGGTTGGGTAATTATGAAAGGATTGTTGAGTCTTGCAAGGAATTGTTGTTGCAGTGTTTGAATGCATTGAGATGCATTAATCTTCTATTTTAATGTGGTTAAAATAGGGGAGGTTGATCCGGAAGCGATTGGTGAAGCTTTGGAGGCTTCAGGCGCATGAATTCGCATCGGAAAATTGAGGTTTCGCGTATCGGTGAGTGAGAACATGGATTCCAATTTTGGAATGATTTAAAGGTCGTTTATGGGAGTTTAAACTGAGCTTGAAACGTTAGTTTAAACTCAAAAGTAAGTATAATATGGTTTCCACTCTCGGTCGCGCTTTTATAAAATGGTTTATGCACTTGTTTTGATTTATATTGTACCTTTTGTTTAAGTATGTTTTAAAGTATATGAGATACTGTTTTGATCATTAAATGATGATGGATGCATGTGGTAAGTGATCCATGTAAGTATATGGTTTATACTTGAGTTTTAAGCATGTTTTGTTGCTTGAAAATGGTTTGGTTTAATGCTTGTAAAAACAATGAGGTAAATGGTAAATGGTGAATTATATTAGCAAGTGATGTGGTTTAAACATTGTTATCGGATATAGTTGGCCGACCATAGGATTAATAGTGCACTATAATAAGTCACATTGGATGTTGAGGGGTTTTGATTTGGTGTATCGAAAAATCCATCCAAGTACCCTAACGATTGAGGGGTTATATGGTACCGGAAACTCCTGTTAGTGGGTTATACATCTACCGATGAGTGGTGTTGAGGGGTTTATACGGTGTACCGAATACTCCACCACGGGTGTCACAACGGTGGAGGGGTTTATGTGTACCGAAAACTCCTGTGTGTGAACCTTGTGTTGCCGATGAGAATGTATGAAGTGTTGGGAGAACACTTGTTGAATCGTGTATCCGATGAACTATTTTGGTAATGAAACTTGGTTAATGATCACTTGTAAGCCAATATAATTGTTGATGTATCATGTAATGGTTTATGTTGTATAGTGTGATTTATACATGTTTTCTCTTTAAGCTTTGCATATGGTTTGTTATGCATGGGAATGCTTAAATTGAGGTTGAACAATGGGATTTGCTGGCGGTTAATGATACATGTTGCATATGGTTTAATATGTTGGTTTTAAAAGTGTTAAGTGCATGGTTTTCAAGGCATGATAATGTTTTATGTGATGATTTAAAAGATAATTGAAATGAGATTTCAATGTGTTGTTAAGGAATGGTTTTAAAAGCATTGATGGTGTGACGTTTTTGAGTACTCCTCACTAAGACTAGTGTGCTTACGCTATTTTTGTCCATCAATGCAGAGAATTAAAGGTTTAGAAGGCAGCGGGAAGTAAGGGATCACAAAAGACTTGGTATCAAAAATATGTTTTTGGATTAGACTATAAGTAATAAGGGCAATGGGGTTTTCGTTGTTGTTTTGGGAGGTGTTTTGCTAAACTCCCTGGTTGAGCAATGTTGTTTTGCTGCTCTTGGTTTGAAAATAGCCATTTTGGATTGTTTGTAGTGATGGTTTGAGATTTCGTGCTTTGCTTGGCTTGTTTTCCAGGAAGCATGCATTTAGATTTACATTTGAAGTATGATGCCATGAATTGTTGATGAATCTATACTGCCTTGATGAGGTTTGATCCTTGAATGTGTTGAATGTATGCTAGAAGCATGTTAGGGTGTTTTGGTATCCTTGAAAGCATGTTAAACCAGTAAAAAGGACATTTTAGGTCCAAGTGTACCGGTACACGTGTCATTGTTTCGGTACGGGCGAGCCAATCCAGGCTTAGCGTATCAGAACGCGGGTATGTGTTTCGATACGGTCTTAGGCCATTTGTGGCCAGTGTTTCGCTACGCGGACTGAGCGTATCGGAACAAATAAGTCTTATCAGGCATGGCGTTTCGGTACACGAGGGACCATTTTGGTACGGGGTATGTGTTTTAGGCAGCGCGAATCGATATGCGAGGGCGTACTGAAACGAGTTTTGTCTACTAGAATTTGGGGTTTTTGAAATAGCAATATCGTACCGATACGCGTGTAAGTATACCGATATGGTTAGCCGTTAATTCAGTTATGTGGATGTTTTGAAGTTTTGTTTTCTTACGTTTTAGTCCCTAAATGTTGTGGATGCAATTGAATGAGTATGGATGATCGTTTTGATTTGAGTTCCGACATGTATGCATGAAATTGGATCAATTAAAGGTTGGTAACATAAAAAGGGGTTGAGTCCTTGTAGTTTTGTGAAATTGTAATTTGGTCCCTGAATTACGATTGTACTCAATTGGATGTCAATTCGATGCCCGATTGAGATGGGTTTTCACCAGTGGTCAGTATGAACACATAGGATAATAATTTGCATCTAGATAAGATAAAAGGAAAAAGAGTCGCATTTCGAGTTCTTCTTCACGGTTTACTTCGATAAACCTAATGTAGCTCGCTCGGATCTATCTTGCGACTAGGCTGGGTCAGGGGGTTACATTTGGTGGAATGAGTGTCAGGTTTGCGATAATTGGGAGTTGGTATGGTTGTTATGACGTTGTTAATTTTAGTTTGTGTTTACTATGCACGGTGATTGTAATATGCACGGTGATTGCTTTATGCTATATTGGGGGGAAATTTGGGAAACCCATTACCTTATTATTTTAGTATGACATGTTTTGGTTTTGAAATGGAAGTCTTGGATCCTTGCTTGAAGCTGGCCTAACTAATTTTGTTTTTGAATGATTATCATTCCTTAGATATATTTTTAGTACGATAGGACTAAGGAGAGAGTTGCAATTTGGTACGATTGTTGCTGCTGTTGGGCATGGAAATAAGGAGGATGTTGTACCTCCTGTGGGGTTGCCGCCGCCCCCACCTAATCCACCTGTAGTAGTGGAGCAAGTACCACCTGAGCCAGCTGGGCCAAGGATGGGTGACCTGGTGTCGTTCATTCAGGCCATGATCGGTGCATTCCAGGCAGCAATTGCGGGTGTTCATGTACCGGTACCAGTGGTTGGGCAGACGAGTTTTTTGTTAGAGCGTCTTTGTAGTCTGGGCAGAGTTGAGTTTCTTGGTCGAGCTCCAAAGTTTTTTGAGGATTGGTTGGCTAGTACAGAGAGGATACTAGGTCAGATGGGTTGTACAGATACCCATAAGTTAGGTTGTGTTATGTCCCTGTTGCAGGGGATGCCTACAACTGGTGGACCACTGTGACAGTTGGAATGGTACCTGAGGATGTAACCTGGGAGTTCTTTTATGAAGCTTTTTAGAAAAAGGTATTTGGGGGTCCAATATTTGGTTGAAAAGAAGAGAGGGTTATGGCTTTAGTGCAGGGCAGTATGTCTGTTTCTCTGAGTATGAGGTGCAGTTTGTGAGGTTTATCCGGTATGCACCTGAGTTGGTTCCTGACTAGCGTAAGCGATGTGATCGTTTCTGCTATGGGCTGGTGCATGAGGTTAAGACATACATGCTTGTTGTTGATTATACGGATTTTGTCGTGTTGGTTACACAAGCCAAGGGTATCGAGCAGAACCTTGGTCTAGCTTCTGGGTCTCGAGGCTTTATCTCTAGTAAGAGAGTGGAAGACTCTAGCTTTGGTAGTGGTCAGGCCAAGAGACACCGTGATAGGAGGTATCGCCCTGATCAGAGATGCGGTGGAGGTGTTGTTGGGCGTGGAGCGCAGGGGCAGGGTACCCAGGTTAGCTCTGTATAATCCTTGTTGGGTTTGTGGATCGCTTGATCATTTGAGGCCAGACTGTCCACATTTGACCAGAGAAGGTTATACACTTGTGGCTGTTGTGGCTAATGCTTGTTGGAGTTGTGGGTCTGGCGACCATTTGCAGCGTGATTGTCCTTTGCTGGCTGGAGGTGGGCAGGGTGTTGCACCTATTGTTGCTTCGTAAAGAGGTCGTGGTCGTGGTTGGGGTCAGTTTCAGCACAGGGATGGTGGCCAGAGGACTGTGGCTCATACAGTTGCTATCCAGCATGACGGAGGTGGACCGACTAGAGTGTATACGCACCGTGAGGGTCGCAATAACTCTGATGTGATTGCAGGTATATTCACTTTACAGTCTTTGCCGTTGTATTCATTGGTTGATTCTGGTTCTACCCATTCATACATCTTGAGTGAGCATGCAAAGTTGCTTGATATACCTGTTGAAACTCTTAATGCGGGTGTTAGAGTGACTAGTTTTCTCGGAGAGACAGTCGTGGTTAGGAAGTTGTATCGTAGATGTCTGCTGATGGTTTAGGGTTATGTGTTTGTTGTGGATTTGATGGAATTGCCATTCCATGATTTTGATGTGATTCTGGGAATGGATTAGTCGACCGAGCATAGGGCTGTGGCAGATTTTGGACCAAACAGATATTCCTGAAGTTGTCTGATGATGTAATATCCCAATTTTTGGCTAGTGGCCAAAATGTAAATTTTGAAAGTTTTATGACTAAAGTATAAACTTTGGAAAAGTTCAGGGACCAAAGTGTATTTTTCAAAAGTTGTGTATTTTAACCCCGTAAATGAATATTTTACCCCCAAGAATGACGTTTCCATGTCTAAGATATTTTCTTTGTGTTGGAAGAATATGAACCCTTGGATTTAAGTTGATTTTCCATATTAAATATAAGTCGTTGGATGAAAAATGGCAAGATCGCAATTTTGGAAAATTTAAGGGCAAAGTTGGTAACTACTAACTGAAGATTAAATCTAGGCCATTGGATGAAGGATGATGACAAGTGGTACATTATGGATTCATTGGATTTGAGGGCAAAATGTTTATTTCACTATTTGGAAGATTTTCGATAATTATCAGAATAATAGACTAAGTTAGGAAAATTTAGTCTAAGTCCTTAAGAAAGGAATTTTTTATGAGATAATAGTACTTATTTTCTGAATATGGAAATATAGAATTTTCGGAATAGATCCGATAGCTCGATAAAGGCAAAATCGTAGTAGAAGTATTTAATGAATATCGAGAAATCAGATTGAATAGAAAATTTCAGAGGATGTTCCATAAGCCATGGAAAATTATAAAATGATATTTATGGAATAATGGCTGGTTGATAAGGAACTAATTTAGTTAGATTATAATGAAATGGCAATTTTGAAACAAACTAGTAAATAAAGACTAATTAGAGGGCAAATTGGTCATTTGGTAAGGATGGCAATTTTGAAATATTTTTTGAAATGTTAAGGACGTTTTTGGAAGATGAAATATACATGGATTTAATCTTGGCCCTTGATTTTAGATGAGATTAAATTAGCCATTGGATTTAAATGCTAAATTGGTAATTTCAGTATTTAAATGAATTTAAAATTCATTTAATAGTTACAAGTGTAAAATAATAGTTAAAAGATGAACAAATGTTCATATTTTTCCAGCCATGTACCGTGGGAGCTAGAGGAAAGAAGAAAAAAATTTTCCAAGCTCGATTTAAGCCCTGAATCTCGATTTTTAGGTAATCTTTCGAATTACAAAGTTGTTCTACTCTTCGAGCTCTAGCTTTTGATGTAAATAATATATAGAATACTTGCTTGGTTGATGATATTTGATATGAGGAAGAAATTAGGGTTATGTGAATTTTGGGAATTTTGAAGATTTAAGAAACTATGTTTGATTTTATGTTGTTTCCATGCTTGGGACTAAATTGGATTGATGTCTAAAGTTAAGGGACTATTTCGTACAGCATTTAAAGGTTAGGGGATGGTGTTTAAATCAAAATTTTTAAGAGTATTTATAGATTTGATGATAGTTGAAGCTTGAGTTTGATGTTTGGAGGTTGAAAATCTAGTTATTTTAACTAGTGACTAAATCAGTAATTTGGAAATCTTTATGGACCTATTTTGTTTGATTGATTAATATTAGGGACTGATGTTGTTTCATATTTAATAAGTTGTTATTGATTACATAAGGTTTTGCTAAGCATGAAATTGAAGTTGGAATGCTAAAATTGGTGTTATCTTGATTAGGGGCCATCTTAGCATTTTGTTAAATTGTAAGAACCAATTCGGCATGATGGAAATTGAAAAGGATCAGTTCTTATTTTTGAGTATAATGATGTGTTTGATGAATTAACAGTGATTGGAGGATTAATTGCAAAGTTAGGAAGCTTGATTCGTTGGATTGTATTTAGTGACCAATTCGACAATGTGAGAAAATGTAAGGACCAGCGTGTAACAATATGGAAATCAGGGTATTTGTGTGTTATAAATGTGGTTAAATGCTGCAAATTACATTCGAATCAAAATGAATTCGAGTTTAGGGACCAAAATGCCATTTTGGCAAAATCAGATATTTAGGGACTAGAGTGTACAAAAGTTGTAAGTGAAGAATTTATGATGAATGTTATTAGGTAAAAATTCTATTGGTGATAAATATATTGAAAATGCCATTGAAATGGAAAAGATTTTCATTTTAGTCCCTAAACCTTTAAGTGAATGAAAATCGAATAGAATACTCGAATTATGGAATTTGAGACATTTTGTATTTAAATGTTACTTAGCAAGCTCAGAAGAATTATCGGAAGTTCAAATTGGTCACTAAGGACCATAATGAGTTTTTGAACAATACAAGGAAGAAAGGAAAAATATTTGGAAATTTTATATTCGAATAATTATATTAGACAACATGTTTAAGGTATTGTTAGATTTGAATCTAACAAATATTTTATTTTATTCATGTGATTAATGAAGACAAGTCCGAATCAAAGAAGGTTCGAGGTTCTACTTAGTGAGGCATTGTGTTAAGTGGCCAAGGTGAGTGCAATGCATACATAACATGATACATGGATATTTTATACATCATTAGGAAGACTCGCGATGAGTCTACCTTGTTTATTTTGGCATGATATTTATATCATAATCATATATTTGACATGTTCTAAATATGTCAAAAGTTGAATATAAATGCATGGATCACTAGTTATATATGATGTTATATTATGAATGTTATTTTGGGTATGAACTGCCCAATGTTGAATTTTGTTGATATACATTGCCATGGATGAAATAAATATGGAAAATATGCCCAAGTAAGTCATTGAGGGACAGGGTATAGTTGGCATGCCATAGAGTCTAGCGGTTTAGCACTTTGTGCGGGCACTATAGTGTATATAAAAGACACTTAGTGCATATGGTTAGCATGACCTTATGTGCAAATATAGACGACCTTATGTCTATTATGGTTAGCGTACTCAGGGTTTATTTTGGGCTATAATTTATTGGATAATAAATGGTAAACATGTTAGAGAGTATATGAACTCTTAGATTAAATGGCAAGTATATTGGTAAGAAATTTATATCCGGTTTGTATTATGTTAATATATGATTAACATGATGGTAATACATATCTAGTGATCATGATGCATATATGGCATATTATGACAAATTGACAAATATAAAAGTTTGATGGCATTGGCATGTAGTAAATCATTACCAATGCAATAGAAAGGTTAGAATATTGGCATATGGCATGTTATATATATATGCAGCCTTGAGGTTTAATAAGTCATGAAATTGAATAAGCCTATTTAGTTGTTTTTAATTTTGATTATTGTCTCACTAAGTTCGTACTTAGCGTGTGTTTGATTGTGCACACGTAGGTAAATCAAGATGAGAGTGAGAAGAACATTGCATCAATATTGGAAAGCTCAACATATAATCACAGTAATGACATCCTAATTGAGGTTTGATTATTATAGTGGCATGTATACTTGCTAAACCTATTTAAGTTGTGATTGACCTTTAAAGTTCATTATGGTTTCATGATAATTGGTATTTCTGGAAAGATTCAAAGTTAAGAGTAACCTCAAGTGATGAGTTGCATGCTAAGATAATTGAGAGCATGTATGTTTTATAATAGTCAATTGTTCCTTATAAGCATACATAACATTTGAAGACATTTGGGAATTGAATTAGTATGAATTAGAAATATAAAAATACAAGAATGTGCATTTTGGGACAAGGTGTACCAGTACTCAAGATTTAGGTTCAAATTATCAAAAAATGAATTTTGTTTTAAATATCATTAATATTTAAGGATAGTAAAGCTGTGACATTCTTGATTCGCATTCGTCGCATGGATACGAAAATGGGTGTTGCATTTATTGGTATCAGAGCTACAAGTTTAGCCGGTTCTGGAGTTAAACGAAGTATGGTAAAGGTCAAAAGTTTATACATGCCACTAGGATTTCAGAATTACTGATGATTTTACTTGTTTGAATGTATGCAGTTGCTTACTTCATTATGATAATAATGTTAAATTCCAATGTGTGAGGGAAAAGAATCGTGTCAGGTGTTTAGGCTAGTGGATCAATAAGAGATTCACGAGCATAATAAGGTTAATTATAATATTCTACCCTCAGCTTAGCATGGTGCACAGGCACCAGTGTAACACCCCCTACCTGGTTTAGAAAATAGACCGGCTTAGGACGTGTTACCAAATAAACATACATACTTTCTTGATAAACTTAATGCAAATAGCTAATCATGCCCTCAAAAGACAGGGTAATTTAAAACTTTTTAAATGTTTCAAAGATTAACTTAATCTTCCAATCATGTACAAACATGTATTTTCATACCAAAAACTATAATCACCAATCACAAGTTCTTAGTATGCCTCTATTCATTTTAAGGCATATCGATCTATGATCAAGATTGTTCAAGTTAACAATTAACCATTGATTAATGATCTTTAACTTTACATGTTGTATTATTTAAAATCAAAATTTATCATCCAAGAATACTATCTAAGTATCACATATCACATTCAAACATGTAACTATAGCAACAATTATTCGAACATCATGTCTGACATAGCTTAACCAACAAGCAACTATTAAATCAACATATCTAACATGACTTAACCAATAAGCAATCAATCGAACAACATATCTAACATAGCTTGACTAGTCATATCTAGATACATATAACTATCACATAGAAATACCACATACTTATCCACTAACACGTCCAAGCTTCCTCCTTTCAATACTTGATTCAACCGAGCCCTTGATTCCAACTTTTCCTTGTACTTTGACCTTACTTCCAGCTTCTTCTTCCAATCTTTATCTCAAATAATCAAAATACATCCATTAATATACATGCCCTTCATCACCCATTAACTCAATAAACTTGACCAACGTTGTCATTCAAGCATTAGCTATACATATACTAGTCATTTCTTAATTCCATTTCCAAGATAAGTCATTATTTCTAACTTTTAGCAACTTGAGCTATCATTAAAGAATTATTTCTCCAGAATAGAATATACACTGGAATTTAAAGCTCTTTACATCCTTACAAACTAGATTTAACCACGGATTTAAGGTATAACACAATTTAGCAAGTTCTATAACAATTAGGAGAATTTTTGGAAGTTTCAAAACATAAACTGTCCAAAGCAGAATCTGCCTCTAGAATTTATGCACTACATTCACTTAAAATTTTTAACTTTTGATTTAGAGCTCAAAATCAATAACTGTTTGTTGGAGATTAAACTAGACTCACACATGATTCTACAAACATAAAATTCATCCCAAAACTCAAAGTATTCAATTTTCTATAAATTTCTAAACTTACTGCCAGAACAGAACTTTTCTGGGCAGATTACATTTGGCCTTTGTTCAATAAAATATCTTAGACTCAATTCAGCCAGTAATATTTCAATGTCCTTATCATGCATGCATTCATGAATCAAAGCAATTATTTTATTGAATTCCAGCAAGCTTTCCTCCATGCATTCATCTAATAAATCAACTATAACAACAATTTCCACAATAATTTCATAGCTCAATATGAGATTACCTCATGTTATATTTGCTCCCACAAAATTTTGCTTCATTCTTCACCAAATCTTCTTGAATTTAAGCTCAACAATGCAGGTCACCTATGGTGTTCTTCTCCCTTTCTCAAATTCGACCATGGAGATAGCAAGGATGAAGAAGACTTCCAAATTGTTTTCTCTTTCTTTCATTTACATGGCCGGCTATACACTCTCCTTTGCCATGTGTGAATTAACCTTGCCACGTGTATTCCACTATCACTTATTGGTCTAATTACACATGCAATTTATTGTTTTACTTTTGTTTCAATTCGATCCTTTGTTCTCAACTTTAAACTTCTTGCATTTTAGTCCTTCAAGACTAGTTACATCTCCAATCATACCATTCTCACATCTTACAATTTAATCCTTAATAATTCAAGTCACATACTAATAAACCTCTCCATACTCATATATGCTCCTTTATACTCCTTGAAATATAATTACTTTACTCATCTAATAATTGATTTTCAGGTTAATTAACCCTTTTTTTCTCAATCCCATTGACTTACTTATTCAATTGACTCTAATTGAATCTTTAGCAATTCAAAGATAACATTATCAAGCATGTGATCACTTTGTAAAACTCCTAGCCTGGTTTTATGGGTATTACAATTCTCTTCCTCTTAAAAGAAAATTGTCCTCAAATTTCCACAGAATTTGATTCAGAGGTTTCTTACCTAAAAAGAAAAGGGATTCTTTCCCTAGTTCCTGAAGAATGATCTTTCCTTATAAGAATCTACCTGATATAATTGCTTACTTAGCCATCTGCATTTGGAAGATTTTGTTATTCTCGATTCATCCTTATACTACTTCTTTCGATGGAGGAGCCAAATGGGATCTCATTATTCGGGTACAAAAATGCTTTAGATATTCCTACTAACTATTAGCACATAAAAGGGCTATTATCAGACACAGATCACAAGCACTTATCATATTTAACTCCTAGGTGGCACATATAACAAATGATGATGCAACAAATTCTGGTTTAGTCCGAGAATCGGCTAAACATAAGCTCTGATACCAAACTGTAACACCCCTACCTTGTTTAGAAAATAAACCAGCTTAGGACATGTTACCAAACAAACATACATACTTTCTTGATAAACTTAATGCAAACAACTAATCATGCCCTCAAAAGACAGGGTAATTTAAAACTTTTTAAATGTTTCAAAGATCTAACTTAATCTTCCAATTATCTACAAACATGTATTTTCATACCATAAACTATAATCACCAATCACAAGTTCTTAGTATACCTCTATTCATTTTAAGACATCGATCTATGATCAAGATTGTTCAAGTTAACAATTAACCATTGATTAATGATCTTTAAGATTACATGTTGTATTATTTAAAATAAAAACTTATCATCCAAGAATATTATCTAAGCATCACATATCACATTCAAACATGTAGCCATAGCAGCAACTATTCGAACATCATGTCTGGCATAGCTTAACCAACATGCAGCTATTAAATCAACATATCTAACAAGACTTAACCAATAAGCAATCAATCGAACAACATATCTAACATAGCTTGATTAGTCATATCTAGATACATATACCTACCACATGTTACCAATTATTTATCTTAACCGACAATTAAAAATATGAAATACATTAGTTTTCTATGGTTTAACCCATGATAATATATATTAGATTGTAATACACATGGCATCAAAGGGGTCTATCAAATTCAGACTCTTATAGATATTAAGCAACCACTCAATCTGTCTAACTAATAAATCACATAAAGCAAGCAACAACCAAGGAATAATTAAAGGCCCGTTACAAAACTTTGAATATTTATCAAACTTATATACATATATAGCCAAAATGAAATCTAAATGCATTATGCAACTTAACAACTATGTGCCACCATCTAGGAGTTCTTTAAGGAAATTCAAGACATACAAACTTAACTTCCAGTGATCTTGCCCAGTCTCATAGCTAACCAAAAAATGAACTTAACCTGAAAGACAGTAGTAACACCCCAATTTCCCCCAAATTAAAAAACCTAACTAGAGTAAATCCCTAATTTTTGGGAATTTAAAAATTGAATTTCAAGGACCAATTTATGAAGTTCAAAACTTGGGTGACCTCTGTGCAATGCGGGTTATAGTGTGGGCCTTTAGTGTGTATTTTACCCTTTTAGTTAGGGTATTTAAACCTATTTTATCAGGTTGTAAAACCCTTATCCTCATTCTTGGAATCCTAGCTGCACCCCACATTAGAAATTCTCTAAAAAATTAACCCTTTCCTCCCTTACTCATCCGGTGAAGTTTTGGCGTGCCTCTAAATGCCTTCCGTTCACCGATCTAAGACTGTCAACTTGTTTCCCTCTCCGTCGCGATCAAGACCTACCCCTTACCCTCTGTTCTTGCTAGGCGTTGGCGGCCGAACCACCTTGGGTCCGTTTGAAGTCTTTTCACCGCCGTCCCTTACGCCTTTTAGGTATTCGTTTGGGTAAGCTTTGGAATAGGTTTTATTGGTGCATTTTGTGTGTTCTATGAATCCTGGGTTTGTTGGTTTTAGTCGACATGTGACATAGGGGCCATCAGAGTTTGGCCGTCAATAATCGCACCGTCAAAGGGATTAGGAACCCTAAACCAGGCTGCAATCGCGATGCTGTGTTGGCCGCCGCCGCCAAGGGTCTGTAAACCCTAGGTTACCAGATACCATGTTAGGGGATGCAAAGAGGTTGTCACGTTCGGGCCTATGAGTGAGAGTGTTTGGGTAGCAATTTGAGCTTTTCCAAGGGGGATTGTAGAGAGCCCAGGAGTGTGGGTGGGTGTTGTGTGAGTTTTGGGCTAGGTCTTGAGCAGAACCGAACCAGCAAGCTAATCAGGCTCGAACTGACCGATCAAGCCGAATTGGCTCTGACCTAGACTAAAGCAATGAACTGAACTAGATGGGTAGCCCTACCCGTTGACTAACCCGACTCGTGATCATTGACCTAACCCGTTGACCGGCCCGATCTGTTAACCGTTGACTAGCTAATGTCAGCATTTACTTTTTGGTTGATGTCAGCGTTGACTTTTTGGTTGACGTCAGTGTTATCTTTTTGGCTGACGTCAACGTTGACTTTTTGATGACATTAGAGTTGAATTTTTGCGACCTAAGTTGACTTTACATTTTGCGACGTTCTGATTCTAAATTTGAACCTGAAAGACTGTTTTACCAAATTTGAACCTGAAAGACCGTTTTGCTATCTATAATTAATTATAGTCAGTATTTTGAGAATTTTGAATATTGAATTCTGATCGAATATTATTGTGTTCAGGTGACATTGACTCAGAGCCTTGTAATCTTCTTCCTCCTCCATTTGTTCGACCTCCTTCTATGCAGCCAGTGAGTTCTGCACATGAGTATGGTTTTGTATAGTGGTTATGTTCGTGTGGCATAGTAGTAGGGTATGATTATGTTTTGTTGACCTCGTAGGTGTTGACTCTGTCTGACCGAATACTAGAGCTGAGCGTGGGAGATGTTACTATCGATGTTGAGTTATTAGCTACCTAAGGTGTGTATTCTTGTACTATATCTTTTATGTGCTCTATGTTATGTGTGCATGTTGTATATGTGATTGACTGGATGATTTGTGAATTATGGTATGTTTTGTATGATTATATGTCACGCATCAGATATCAGAATTGGACTAAAATAATATCAGACATATATCGTACGCACTCAGATTAAATAATAGATCGAATATACTCTTAGATCCAGAAAATATAAATTGGAACATGTCATATCATTTAGGTTGGGAAATTGTACGGGGAAGTTCAGTGGGTTCACCCTTCGGGCTGAATTCTGCTTCGAATTAGTGGTTCAACCTTTGGGTCGTTCCACTTCGGATGGTAACGATGTAGTTAGAGTGGTTCTAGGGAACCTCACTCTTCGGACGGTGCATGGAGATGGGTGCATGACATTACATTTTATGTCATAGATTGTATACATATGTATATTGAGATGACTGCTGAACTATGCTTGTTGTTCGGATTTCTGTTTTGTGTTTTTATCTACACTTTCGAGACACATTGAGCTTTATAGCTTACTCTCCCTTAGTTTCTCTTTCAGATTCTCAGGCTTAGGCGTACGGTACTTGGAGGATTTCATTTCATTGGACTATATCTTTTTATTCAGTATGATTATTTGGACATTGAATTTTATACATTGATATTATTTTGGATGTTTTTGTATTTGGGACTTGGGACGTTATTATTATTATTTTGAGACTTAATGGTTTATCATGCATTATTTGAATTTCTTCCGGATTTTATAATAACTTTTGGAAATTCTGCTAAACGACTATGTTTTATTCAAATAATATAATTATGTGGTTTCGATCTTTCAAAATTAAGTTGAAATATTGAATTATAAAACCTAATAACTTTTCTTGAAGGACAAGATTTTCAAACTTAACTTCCAAGTTCTGACTTAAGAAATTAGGTCAAATTTAGGAGGTTATATTTAGTGGTATTAGAGCCTTGGTTCAACCCTCAGACTGTGTGGTTCAAATAAAATTTTTAATCCTAAAATGATTTTGCATGCATATTAAATATTTTTAGGCAAAACAGAAATTTCTATAAATATAATATTTTAAAGATTATGTTATTTTGAATTGGAACTCTAAGTACCGACTCTAACTTAGGATTATCTTCTTTTTGATAGACTACTATGCCACCTCGTAGGAGTTCTAGATTAGCGACCGGATGTGGTCGTGGCCGAGGTCGTGGCTGAGGTTGTTCTACTGCTATTGAGGGTGATGCCTCACCTCCTACGGATCTGCCGTAGGATCAGAATGAGGTACACGATACTGATGGAGAGGAACAACTCGAGGATCAAAAAGGAGCTCAGAATACAACACTTGGTCAACAGACGCAAAGTGTTGATCTACGTGATTCTGAGGACAGTGAGACAATGGGCATAGATTCTATTATAGTGCAGAGGGAGTTACTTCGTTACCTCTGCCAGTTTGAGGAAACCTATTTCTACCGAGTTCTTAGCTGTTGGATGACCATGTTTGATGGCAAGTTGGGTACAAACCTGGCTGATGTAGAGTATTGGCTGAAGAAACTTTAGCTTTTGTTTGTTGAGATGGAATACTCCGCTAATCAGAAATTGAGAGCTGTTGTATCATTATTGCAGGGTGAGGCCCAGAACTGATGGGAAGCAAAGGAAAAAGTTGTTCCAGCCAGTCAGATTTCATGGGAGTTCTTCAGACTGTCATTTCAGGACCGGTATATTGGGCCTGAATATCTAGCTAAGTGCTGAGACGACTTTATGAATCTGGAGAAAAAGGATAAGAGTTTTAATGACTATGAGATAGAGTTTTTGAGGCTTCTCCAGTATGTTCCGGGGTTGGTTACTATAGAGAAAGAGAAGTGTGGCTGGTTTTTGAGAGGGCTGCGTTTTTCTATCAAGACTAGGGTTGCTTTACATCAGGATAAGGAGTATGAGGAGATCACCCGACGTGCCAGAACTACTGAGCGGATAGAATTAATGAAGAAACAATAGGAGTCTTAGGGTACTGATAGGGCTAGGACGCAATCGACCGCATCATTTCAGCACAGTTAGGGGAATCAGTCTAGGAAGAGGACTAGAGATGAGTACGACCATCAGAGTTACTCCAGAGCTAGACTAGTGATGTCTACTGTTCTGACTACTAGTTTTGGAGGTTCGTCTAATTCTCGTGGGGTGCCACAATGTTCTTTTTACAAGAAATAGCATCCAGGCGAGTGTAGGAGGCAGTTTGGGGCGTGTTTCTGATGCGGTTCTTTTGAGCATCTTTTTAAAGATTGTCCGGTGGCACCTTCATCTGTATATGTTCTGAGTCAGTCACATGCATATGTTCAGACTCCTAGTAGAGGGAGAGGTCATGGTAGATCAGCTGTTTCAGGTACTGCTAGTAGGGGTAGGCTTGCTCAGAGTAGAGGGTTATTTGGTTCAAGGGTGAGACAGTCAGGGTTGGTTTATGCTACCAGGAGGCATTAGGATCGAGATGAGCCAGACATTATTGTTAGTACCTTTTCTATTCACTCTATCGTTTTTTTTGCACTGTTGGATAATGGTTCTACACATTTGTATATTGCAAGTTTTGTATTTGGGGGTCTTGAAATTCCTGTTGAGGATGTTGCTAATGCTGTTATCGTACACAGTTTGGTAGGTATCCCTGTTGTGGTTTCTAAGGTGTATAAGAATTTTTCGCTTGAGATTCAAGGGGAAATCTTTCTAGCTAACCTGATGGAGTTACCCTTTGGCGAGTTCGACCTAATTCTTGGCATTGATTGGTTGTCTGCCCACTGAGTCAACCTGGATTGTGAGAAGAAAAGAGCAACTCTAAAAACTTTTGATGACTAGAAGGTAGTTCTTTTTGGAGAACGTCAAGTTTTCTATCTAATATAGTATCGGCTCTCAAAGATGAGAAGATGATCAAAAAGGGGTTCATTGCCTACCTTGCTTACATTCTTGATCCGAGACAGTCTGACTCTGGGATGGAAAAGATCCAGGTTGTGAGAGACTTTCCCGATATATTCCCAGAATAATTGCCTGGTGTTCTGCCAAAGCGAGATGAGATTGAGTTTGGCATTGAAGTTTATCCGGGCACAACTCCTGTATGTATGGCACCTTACCGGATGGCACTGAAGGAGCTTAAAGAATTGAAGGTACAATTGCAAGAACTGCTAGACAGGGGATTTATCCGACCAGTGTTTCTCCGTGGGGAGCCTTTATTCTTTTTATTAAGAAGAAGAATGGGACACTTCGGCTATGCATCGATTATCGGAAGCTGAACAAGCTGACAATCAAGAACAAATATCCCCTTCCTCGTATTGATGATCTCTTCGATCAGTTCTGAGGAGCTACGGTGTTCTCTAAGATAGACCTGAGATCTGGTTACTACCAGCTCAAGGTTAAGGATTCTAATGTTTTCGAAACAACTTTTCAGACACGTTACGGTTAGTACGAGTTCCTTGTGATGCCCTTTGGGTTGACTAACGCTCATGCGGCCTTCATGGATATGATGAATAGAGTGTTTCAACCCTATCTCAACCAGTTTGTGGTGGTCTTTATTGATGATATTCTTGTTTATTCTAAATATGAGGTATAGCAAGAGAAACATCTCTGGATCGTTTTGCAAACTCTGAGGGAGAAGCAGCTTTATGCAAAATTTAGTAAGTGTGAATTCTAGCTGTCAGAGGTGGTGTTTTTAGGGTATATCATTTCTGCTGAGGGTATTCGGGGTTGATTCGAGGAAGATCAAGGCTATCATGAGTTAGAAGCAACCCAAGAATGTTCATGAGTTTTGAAGTTTCTTGGGTTTAGCTGGCTATTATCAGAGGTTTGTTGAGGGTTTCTCGATCATCGCAGCTTCATTGATTAAGCTTCTGAGAAAGAATGTTCCCTTTGTCTGGTTTGAGGCTCAGTAGACTAGTTTTGAGAAGCTTAAGACCGTGTTGACTGAAGCACCGGTCCTAATCCAGCCAGAGCCTAGGAAGGCTTACACCGTATACAGTGATGCTTATCACATTGGATTATGATGTGTCTTGATGCAGGATAGTAAGGTAGTAGCCTATGCGCGCTGTCAACTAAAATTGCATGAGTGCAACTACCCTACCCACGACCTAGAGCTTGCTGCCATGATCTTTGCTCTCAAGATCTGGAGACACTATCTTTATGGAGATAAGTGTTATGTCTTCACAGACCATAAGATTCTAAAGTATCTCCTCACTCAGAAGGAGTTGAACCAGAGACAACGTCGTTGGTTAGAGCTCCTTAAAGACTATGACTGTGAAAATTGAGTATCATCCAAGTAAGGGCAATGTTGTTGCCGATGCATTGAGTCGTAATGCCATTTCAGAATTGAGATCCTTGTTTGCTCATATGAGTTTGTATGAGGATGGTAGCCTTTTGGCAGAACTTTGGGTTATTCCTACGTTGATTTCAGATATTCGAGCTGAGCAGTCTAGTGATCCGTTCTTGATGCACCGTATAAGAGAGGTTGAAGAAGGTACATCTCAGGATTTCTCTATTGACCAGGATGGTGTACTGTGTTTCTGAGGTCGGTATTACATTCTGAGGAATTCTGGCTTAAAGCAGGTTATCCTTCATAAAGCTCATAACAGTCCCTACTCTATGCATCCTGGTGGAGACAAGATGTATAAGAATCTTCGTGAGAGATACTGGTGGAAGGGCCTGAAGAGGGATGTTGTTGGGTTTGTGTCGAAGTGTTTGACTTTTCAGAAGGTAAAAGCAGAGCATCAGCGTCTGTCTGGGTTACTTTAGTACATTGAGATTCCTTAGTGGAAATGGGAGCGTGTGACGATAGACTTTGTTAGTGGTCTTCCTTTGACTCCCTCAAAGAAAGACTCTACCTGGGTTATTGTTGATCGGTTGACTACGTCTGCACACTTCATTCCTGTTTAGGTTAACTATTCTTTGAGTAGGTTGGCTTAGCTCTACATCTCGGAGATTATTAGACTTCATGGGGTACCATTGTCTATCATTTCTGATCGGAACCCAAGGTTCATAGCGAAGTTCTAGAGGTTGCTTCACACTACTTTGGGTACTCGATTAAACTTTAGCATTGTTTATCATCCGTAGACTGATGGCCAGTCTAAGCGGGTAATCCAGATCCTTGAGGATATGTTGAGGGGTTGTGTTGTGGATTACAGAGTCAGTTGGGAGGATTTCTTACTGCTTGCGGAGTTCACCTTCAATAATAGCTGCCAAGCTAGTATCAGGATGGCACCGTATGAGGCTCTGTATGGGCGTAAGTATCGTACACCTATTGGTTGGACCGAGCTTAATGAGTACAAATTGTTGGTACCAGATATTGTTCATGAGGCTGAGCAGACTTTAAGATTGATTCGGGATTGGCTTAAGGCTGCTTTTGACAGACATAAGTCTTATGCCGATTTGAGACGTTGAGATATTGAGTATGAGGTTGGAGATGAGGTCTTCTTGAAAGTATCTCCGTGGAGGAAGGTACTTTGTTTCGGTTGGAAAGGCAAGCTAAGTCCTCGTTTTATTGGCCCTTATCGGATTATTCGTCGGATTGGACCAGTTGCCTATCAGCTTGAGTTACCACCTAAGCTTAATCGTGTTCATGACGTCTTCTATGTCTCAGTGTTGAGACGCTATCGTGCTGGTCTGTCTCACATTATTCCTGTAGAGGAGATTAAGATTCGTCCCGACTTGCGTTTTGAGGAGGAGCCAGTTGAGATTCTTGCTTAGGACAAGAAGGTTCTCCGAAGGAAGACCATTAAGATGGTCAAGGTCTTGTGGCGAAATCGTTGTCATGATGAGGCTACATGGGAACCCAAGGCCGTTGTCAAAGCTCAGTACCCATATCTTTTTGATCCAGGTAAATTTCGAGGCCGAAATTTCTTTTAAGGAGGGGAGAGTTGTAACACCTCAATTTCCCCCAAATTAAAAAAACCTAACTAGAGTAAATCCTTAAATTTTAGGAATTTAAAAATTGAATTCTTAATTGAATTTCAAGGACCAATTTGTGATGTTCAGAACTTGGGTGACCTCTGTGCAATGCGGGTAATAGTGTGGGCCTTTAGGGTGTATTTTACCCTTCTACTTAGGTTATTTAAACCTATTTTATCAGGTTGTAAAACCCTCAGCCTCATTCTTGGAACCCTGGCCGCACCCCACATCAGAAATTCTCTGAAAAATTAACCCTTTCCTCCCTTACTCATCCGGTGAAGTTTCGATGAGCCACTAAACGCCATCCGTTCGCCGATCTGAGACCGTCAACTTGCTTCCCTCTCCATCACAATCAAAACCCACCCCTTACCCATCTGTTCTTGCTCAGCGTTGGCAGCCGAACCACCTTGGGTCTGTTCGAAGTCTTTGTGCCGCCGTCCCTTACGGCTTCTAGGTATTTGTTCGGGTAAGCTTTGGAATGGGTTTGTTGGTTTTAGTCAGAATGTGACACAGGGGCCATCGGAGTTTGCCTGTCAATGGCCGTACTGTCAAAGGGATTGGGAACCCTAAACCAATCTAATGCAGTAATGCTATGTTGGCTGCCGCTGCCAAGGGTCTGTAAACCCTAGGTTACCAGATGCCATTTTAGGGGATGCAAAGGGGTTGTCACGTTCGGGCCTTTGGGTGAGAGTGTTTGGGTAGCAATTTGGGCTTTTCCAAGGGGGTTGTAGAGAGTCCAGGAGTGTAGGTGGGTGTTGTGTGAGTTTTAGGCTGGGTCTTGAGTTGAACCGAAGCAGCAAGCTAACCAGGCTCGAACCTACCGATCAAGCCGAATTGGCTCTGACCTAGACAGAAGCAGTGAATCGAACCATATGGGTAGCCCGACCCATTGACTAACCTGACCCGTGACTTACGACCCGACCCGTTATTGGCTGACGTCAGTGTTGACTTTTTGGCTGACATCAATATTGACATTTTGGTTGACGCCAGTGTTGACTTATTGGATGACACTAGTGTTGACTTTTTGATGACATCAATGATGACTTTTTGCGACCCAAGTTGACTTTATGTTTTGCGACATTCTGATTCCAAATTCGCTGTCTGTTTTCCCAAATTTGAACCCGAAAGACCGTTTTGCTATCTACAATTAATTATAGTCAGCATTTTGAGAATTTTGAATATTAGATTCTGATCGATTATTATTGTGTTCAGGTAACATTGACTCGGAGCCTGATAATCTTTCTCCTCCTCCACCTGTTCGACCTCCTTCTGCGTAGCCTACGAGTTCTGCACGTGAGTATGGTTTCGTTTAGTGGTTATGTTAGTGTGGCATAATAGTAGGGTATAATTATGTTTTGTTGACCTCGTAGGTGTTGACTTTGTCCGACCGAATACTAGAGCTGAGTGTGGGAGACGTCACTCTCGAAGTTGAGTTATTAGCTGCCTAAGGTGTGTCTCTTCTTGTGCTATATCTTTTCTGTGCTCTATGTTATGTGTGCATGTTATATATGTGATTGACTGGATGATCTGTGAATTATGGTACGTTTTGTATGATGGTATGTCATGCATACTAAAATAATGTCGGACATATATTGTATGCACTTGAATTAAATTAATATATCAAATATACTATCAGATTCGAAAAATATAAATCGGAACATGTCATATCATTTGGGTTGGGAAATTGTACGGGGAAGTTCAGTGGGTTCACCCTTCGGGCTAAATTCTGCTTCGGATCAGTGGTTCCACCTTCGGGTCGTTCCATTTCGGATGGTGACGATGTAGTTAGAGTGGTTCTAGGGAACCTTACTCTTCGAACGGTGTATGGAGATGGGTGCATGACATTACGTTTTATGTCTTAGATTGTATGCATATGTATATTGAGATGACTGTTGAACTATGCTTGTTGTTCGGATTTCTGTTTTGCGTTTTTATCTGCACTTTAGAGACACACCGAGCTTTATAGCTTACTCCCCCTTAGTTCCTCTTTTAGATTCTCAGGATTAGGCGTACGGTACTTGGAGGATTTATTTCATCAGACTATATCTTTTTATTCAATATGATTATTCGAACATTGAATTTTATACATTGATATTATTTTGGATGTTTTTGTATTTGGGACTTGGGATGTTATTATTATTATTTTGAGACTTAATGGTTTATCATGTATTATTTGAATTTCTTTCGAATTTTATAATAACTTTTGGAAATTCTGCTAAACGACTATGTTTTATTTAAATGATATAATTCTGTGGTTTCGCTCTTTTAAAATTAAGTTGAAATTTCGAATTATGAAACCTAATAATATTTCTTGAGGGACAAGATTTTCAAACTTAACTTCCAAGTTTTGACTTAAGAAATTAGGTCAAATTTAGGAGGTTACAACAGTGAAAAGATAAATATAAGTATGATTACTTAGTGAGGTAGCTTAATGCACCTAGAGCATAGAAACAAAACATATCCTTTCACTTAAATCTTTTACTCATGCACATAAAGTCTAAGCTTGGACAAGAAGTTAACCATTCTAGGTCAAGACATTTAATCAATAAATTACACTTTACAAGGGTGATTCGAATTTATGAATATTCAACAAATCATAAGCATTTGAGGTTCAAGCTATTCAAACATGTAGCATTTTGCCAATCTTATCTAATCAGACGAAGAACATATAATAAGCTAAGATTCACTTTACTTGTTAAGCAAGTCATTATCAATTCATAATTTAACTTATAAACTTTCTTGGTTTATTTTATCATAGTCTTGTGATTCAAGCAACCTATTCCACTTATACGTCTTTTGATTAAATCATCCATATTATCTTTAATTCATGAGTATACATTTTGTAGTTTAAAAAATAGTCCCCAACTTTCTACTATAATCAAAACTGTCCAAATATACATGTATACATATAAACATATCAAAACAGTCCACTAAACATATGTATAAAATTATTCATTTCAAAACAGTCCAATACTTCATTTCTATCAAAACAGCCCAAAAAACATATGTATACAATTATATACTTCAAAACAGTCCAAACATATTCATTTATATCCAAAACAGTCCAATTGACATGTATACACATTTATACATTACAAAAACAGTCCAAGTATATTTATTTGTGTCCAAAAAGTCCAATTATATTCATTTATATCCAAAACAGTCCAATTGACATGTATACACATTTATACATTGCAAAACAGTCAAATTATATTCATTTATATCCAAAACAGTCCCATTGACATGTATGCACATTTATACATTGCAAAACAGTCCAATTATATTCATTTATATCCGAAACAGTCCAATTGACATGTATACGCATTTATACATTGCAAAAAACAGTCCAAGTATATTTATTTGTGTCCAAAACAGTCCAATTGACATGTATACACATTTATACATTGTAAAAACAGTCCAAGTATATTTATTTGTGTCCAAAACAGTCCAATTGACATGTATACACATTTATACATTGCAAAACAGTCCTTAATTCATATATACTTATTTACATACTCCAAATAGTCCACGAATGTTTTTATCCATGCCTAATCAATCCATTATGCTTGCATACATATTTACATGCATCAAAACAGTCCCCAAATTCATTTATTTACATATAGAACAGCCCTTAATCATATAAATTTCCACATACATCTTTAAAATAGTCCATTAATGTTCTTAAGTAAGCAAAGCAGTCCATAACACATTTTTTTATCCATCATAGAGTCTCATATACATGTTAATATTCATATAATTTATCAAGAATAACATATATTATAAACATGATTTTACTTATCAAATAAGCTATCATACATAACATATTGTAAACATGTGTTACTTGTCTCATAAGTTATCACTTTAATTCATTAGTTGGTTTCATTAAGAAGTTTTAGCAGAGCCTTGAAACCAAGCATCAGCCTGGGTACTTGAATCCCCAACCAACTGTCGGCAACAGAAAGGTACTCATAGTATCGGTCAATCCCTCCTACTGTCGCCAAGTGACGACAACACTTCCCTCCTACTATCGCCAAATAAGGACCGTAGTGCACCCAAAACATAAGCTCTATGGACTCTATGGCATGCCAACTACCTAAGACTGACTTGCGGCCAAGGATTTTCACAAGTTCTTATCTTATCATAATCAAGATTGAGCTTAGCTCCATGTTCTTGTAATCATGTATCTTATTATCATAGCGGAAATCAGAATGAGCATGGCTCCTTATCAAAAGATCAGACAACATATCTTTTGTGAATTAGATATGAGCATAACTCCAAGGTATCTTATCAAAAGAGTATATCTTATTACATCATAAGGTGGTATAGTTCGAATTCATGTACTTTTAGCAAAATTTAGATCATACCATGTCAAGCATGTATTCAATTCCTTCATGATTCAAATTTCATATTCAGATTCTTAATCAATTGATAACTCAGCATATGTTTCATAACATCTCAAATATACTCAATCACATATAGCTTTCATAGCATATCAAACATACTCAATCACATATAGCCTTCATGGCATATAAAATATACACAATCACATATAGAACTCAACATATGCTTCATAACATCTCAAATATACTCAATCACATATAGCTTTCATGGCATATCAAACATACTCAATCACATATAGCCTTCATGGCACATCAAATATGCACAGTCACATAAATTTCACCGCATATCAAATATACACAATCACATATAGCTTCCAAAGCATATCAAAATACTCGATCACATATAGCTTTTAATTTTTATACTTACCTTGGCATCCAAGCTTATTCATACGGGCGATTTTTAACCAATAAGTAATCAAATTAAACAAAACAAATAGAATTAATCATGGTAGTTTTAATCTACCCCGAGACTTTAAACTACACTCACCTTATATCCCGAAGTTACGGGATATCCTAATCCACTAACACGTCCAAGCTTCCTCCATTCAATACTTGATTCAACCGAGCCCTTGGTTCCAAATTTTCCTTCTACTTTGACCTTACTTATAGCTTCTTCTTCAAATATTTAGCTCAAATAATCAAAATAAATCCATTAATATACATTCCCTTCATCACACATTAACTCAATAAACTTGACCAATGTTGTCATTCAAGCATTAGCTATACATATACTAGTCATTTCTTAATTCCATTTTCAAGATAAGTCTTTATTTCTAACTTTTAGCAACTTGAGCTATCATTAAAGAACTGTTTCTCCAGAACATAATATACAATGGAATTTAAAGCTCTTTACATCCTTACAAACTAGATTTAACCACGGTTTTAACGGTATAAGCCTCACAATTTAGCAAGTTCTATAACAATTAGGAGAATTTTTGGAAGTTTCAAAATAGAAACTGTCCAAAGCAGAATCTGCATCCAGAATTTCTGCAGTACCTTCACTTAAAATTCATAACTTTTGATTTGGAGCTCAAAATAAATCATCGTTTATTGGAAATTAAACTAGACTCACACATGATTCTACACACATAAATTCATCCCAAAACTCAAAGAATTCAATTTTCTATGGATTTCTTAACTTACTGCCAGAACATAACTTTTCTGGGCAGATTACACTTGGTCTTTGTTTAAAACTAACTTAAGTGCTCCAAACTCACACTAATAGCAATAACTTCGACTCAATTCAACCAGCAATATTTCAATGTCCTTATCATGCAGGCATTCATGAATCAAAGCAATTAATTTATTGAATTTCAGCAAGCTATCCTCCATGCATTCATCTAATAAACTCAACTCTAACAACAATTTCCACAATAATTTCATAGGTCAATATGAGATTACCTCATGTTAGACTTCCTCCCACAAAATTTTGCTTCATTCTTCACCAAATCTTCTTGAAATTAAGCTTAACAATGTATGCCTCCTAAGGTGTTCTTCTCCCTTTCTCAAATTCGGCCATGGAGATAGCAAGGGTGAAAAAAACATCCAAATTGTTTTCTCTTTCTTTCATTTACATGGTCGGCTCTACACTCTCCTTTGCCATGTGTGAATTAACCTTGCCATATGTATTCCACTATCACTTATTGGTCTAATTACACATGCAATTTATTGTTTTACTCTTGTTTCAATTTGATCCTTTGTTGTCAACTTTAAACTTCTTGCATTTTAGTCCTTCAAGACTAGTTACATCTCCAATCATACCATTCTCACATCTTACAATTTAATCTTTAATAATTCAAGTCACATACTAATTAACCTCTTCATACTCATATATGCTCCTTCATACTCCTTGAAATATAATTACTTTACTCATCTGCTAATTGATTTTCAGTTTAATTAACCCATTCTTTCTCAATCCCATTGACTTACTTATTCAACTGACTCGAATTGAATCTTTAGCAATTCAAAGATAACATTATCAAGCATGTGATCACTCTGTAAAACTCCTAGCCTGGTTTTAGGGGTAATACAATTCTCTTCCCCTTAAAAGAAATTCGTCCTCGAATTTCCACAGAATTTGATTCAGAGGTTTCTTATCTAACAAGAATAGGGATTCTTTCCCTAATTCCTGAAGATTAATCTTTCCTTATAATAATCTACCTGATATAATTGCTTACTTAGCCATCGGCATTCGGAAGATTTTGTTATTCTCGATTCATCCTTATACTACTTCCTTCAATAGAGGAGCCAACCGGGATCTCATTATTCCATTGCAAAAAAGCTTCAGACCTTCCTACTAACTATTAGCACATAAGAGGGCTTTTATCAGACACATATCACAAGCACTTATCATATTTAACTCCTAGATGGCACATATAACAAATGATGATGCAACAAATTCTGGTTTAGTCCGAGAATCGGCTAAACCTAAGCTCTGATACCAAACTGTAACACCCCCTACCCGGTTTAGAAAATAAACAGGCTTAGGATGTGTTACCAAACAAACATACATATTTCTTGATAAACTTAATGCAAACAGCTAATCATGCCCTCAAAAGAAAAGGGCAATTTAAAACTTTTTAAATGTTTCAAAGATCTAACTTAATCTTCCAATCATGTATTTTCATACCATAAACTATAATCACCAATCACAAGTTCTTAGTATGCCTTTATTCATTTTAAGACATATCAATCTATGATCACGATTGTTCAAGTTAACAATTAACCATTGATTAATGATCTTTAAGTTTACATGCTGTATTATTTAAAATCAAAACTTATCATCCAAGAATACTATCTAAGCATCACATATCACATTCAAACATGTAGCCATAGCAACAAGTATTTGAACATCATGTCTGGCATAACTTAACCAACAAGCAACTATTAAATCAACATATCTAACACGACTTCATCAATAAGCAATCAATCGAATAACATATCTAACATAGCTTGACATGTCATATCCAGATACATATACCTATCACATAACAATACCATATACTTATCCATTGTCATGTTACCAATTATTTATCTTAACCGACAATTAAACATATGTACTACATTACTTTTCTAAGGTTTAACCCATGATAATACATGTTAGATTGCAATACACATGCCATCAAAGTGGTCTATCAATTCAGACTCTTACAGATATTAAGCAACCACTCAATCTGGCTAACTAATAAATCATATAAAGCAAGCAACAACCAAGGAATTGACATGTATACACATTTATACATTGCAAATCAGTCAAATTATACTCATTTCAAAATAGTCAACAACTTTCTATTATAATCAAAACTGTCCAAATATACCTGTATACATATAAACATATCAAAACAGTCCACTAAACATATGTATAAAATTGTTCATTTCAAAACAGTCCAATACTTGTTAATTTCTATCTAAACAGTCCACAAAACATATGTATACAATTATACACTTCAAAACAGTCCAAACATATTCATTTATATCCAAATCAGTACAATAGACATGTATACACATTTATACATTACAAAAACAGTCCAAGTATATTTATTTGTGTCCAAAAAAGTCCAATTATATTCATTTATATCCAAAACAGTCCAATTGACATGTATACATTGCAAATCAGTCAAATTATATTCATTTATATCGAAAACAGTCCAATTGACATGTATACACATTTATACATTGCAAAACAGTGAAATTATATTCATTTATATCCAAAACAGTCCCATTGACATGTATACACATTTATACATTGCAAAAACAGTCCAAGTATATTTATTTGTGTCCAAAACATTCCAATTGACATGTATACACATTTATACATTGCAAAAACAGTCCAAGTATATTTATTTTTGTCCAAAACAGTCCAATTGACATGTATACACATTTATACATTGCAAAACAATCCTTAATTCATATATACTTATTTACATACTCCAAACAGTCCACGAATGTTCTTATCCATGCCTAATCAATCCATTATGCTTACATACATATTTACATGCATCAAAACAGTCACCAAATTCATTTATTTACATATAGAACAGTCCTTAATCATATAAATTTCCACATACATCTTTAAAATAGTCCATTAATGTTCTTAACTAAGCAAAGCAGTCCATAACACATTTTTTTATCCATCATAGAGTCTCATATACATGTTAATATTCATATAATTTATCAAGCATAACATATATTATAAACATGATTTTACTTATCAACTAAGCTATCATACGTAACATATTGTAAACATGTAACATCACAATTTTTGGCTAGTGACCAAAATGTAAAATTTGAAAGTTTAGGGGTTAAAGTGTAAAATTTGGAAAAGTTTAGGGACCAAAGTGTAATTTTCAAAAGTTATGTATTTAACCTCGTAAATGAATAGTTCACCCCCAAGAGTGACATTTCCATGCTACCCGAATTTTCGTACTGAGTTTGTATTAATGGCTATAAAGCGATAAAGTTAAAAAATTTGGAAATCGTAGTAGGATCGAATTGGAATTTTAAAGACAGGTCCAAAATTTATGGAAAAGTTATAAAATACTATTTTATGAGTATTTTATTGTATTTGGTTGGATTCCAACTAGACTCAGTTAGATTTTTACAAGAATGGCAAACTAGTAAATAAAAAATAGTTGGTGGGCAAGTTGGTCATTTGGCAAGGATGGCAATTTTGAAATATTTGAAGTTACAAGGGTTATTTTTGGAAGAAGAAATTGATGATTTAAATCTTTTCCAGCCCAAAAACATGAGAGCTAGGGAAAGAAAGAGAAAAATTTCCCAAGCTCGATTCAAGCCCCGAAACTCAGTTTTCAAGTAATCTCTTCAACTACAAAGTTGCTCTACTCTTCAAGCTCTATCTTTTGATATCAATAATTCATGGAATCCGTGCTTGATTGATGAGAATTTACATGAGAAAAGAATAAGGGTTTATGAACAAAATTGGGGCTTTTGAGATTTTATGATTCCATGGTTGAATTCAAGTTGAAAACAAGCTAGTATGATGTTAAAATCATGTTTTTGAGTTAGGATTTAAACTCTACATATTTTGATTATTATGAAGATGATTAGGGTTTATGGGTTTAAGTTTAATTTAGGTTTTGTGATGTTGGAATAATAATCTAGTAAGCTTGATTTGTTGTTTGGAAGAAAAACCCTAAGTTAAAATTATAGGGACCAATTCGGCAAACTTCAAAGTTAAGGGACCAAATCTGAATTTCATGAAATTGGGGTGTATTTATGTAATTAATGATGTTGGAGATGTGAAATTGATGTTAGAATGCTAAACCGATGTTGAATTAAATTAGGGACCATTTTGACAATTTGTCAAAGTTAAGTGACCATTTGGCAAAGAAAGAAAATTAGAGGGAATTATTTTGAATAATTATTTGATGAAGGAGACGATGAATTGATGGTTTGAAGCAAGTGATGGGACTAAATTGACAAGTGGAAAAATAAGAAGATGTTAGTATAAATTAGAAGTTTATTATGGAAAGCTATGTAGAAGATTGATATCTGCCAGTGACTATGAAAATTCACCATAAATTTTATAAAAATGGTTAGATGGTGAATTTTATACCGTTGTAAAGATGTATTCGTCTAGTTTTGTGTCCAAAAAATGGAAATTGATTTCAAGTTCCGAGTTAAAAGATATGAATTTTTAATCGAATGAAGGTCAGAAAATTTACAGAGCAGTTTTGGGTCTGGACAGTCTGTGACGGGAGTTTGAATAATTTTCATAATTTTTGTAGATTTTATTAATTTATTTGAATTATATCGTTATAATTTTTATCAAATCTAGTTTCTCCAGTATAAATTAAATTAAGATCCGGTATGTATTCTGCCCGATGTAAGTAAATCTTTGAAGGTAGCGCAAGTTGCCAGAAAATAGAAATTGATACTTTGAAGTTCAGAATGATCATTAAGGACCCAAAATGAGTTTCTGAACAGTACAAGGAAGAAAGGAAAAATATTTGGAAATTTTATATTCGAATGATTATGTTAAGACAACATGTTTATGGTGATGTTAGATTTGAATCTAACAAATATTTTATCTTATTCATGTGATAAATGAAGTCAAGTCCGAATCAAAGAAGGTTCGAGGTTCTATAAAGGAAAGGATCGAGTAGAATTTAGTGATGTTTGCTAATAAATGGCTCAGGTGAGTGCATACATGTTTTTGCATGTTATATTATTTTAATGATTTTAAAGATTATGGTATAATTTTATGTTTACAAATGCTTTATACCATGAAAAGTTGATGAACATATTGGAGTATGAACTGCTCCACTATGAAGATATTTTACATGATGTGAAATGTATATGTGGTATTTGTTACTTGTAATATTGCAAGAATTGTTTTAAAGTTGTCTTGGAAGTATAATATTGAGAATGACAATTATGATGCTTTATAGTGTCGAAATCCAACCTTTGAGTTGGCAGTTATGACGATACCTTATGGTGTTGAAATCCAACCTTTGAGTTGGCAGTTATGACGATACCTTATGGTGTCGAAATCCAACCTATGAGTTGGCAGTTACGATGCTTTATAGTGTTGAAATCCAACCTTTTGAGTTGGCAGTTATGACGATACCCTATGGTGTCGAGATCCAACCTTTTGAGTTGAAAGTTACGATCCTTATAAAGAAGAATAGTACTTTTATAGTACAGATATGAGTTTACAAGATGAATATATGCTTTTAAAGTATAAAGTTTACAGTATGTTTTTATGCATAGACATTTATGCATAACATATTACAAGTTTAAAAGGATATCATGCTTTTAATAGTATTATGCACTGTAAAGTATTTTATATATGTTCTTATCTTATGCCTCACTAAGTTCATACTTAGCGTGTGAAGATTTTGCACACGTAGGTAAATCAAGATGAAAGTGAGAAGAGCATTGGATCAATATTGGAAAGTTCAATAGGTAATCACAGTAATGACATCCTAATTAAGGATTGATTTTTGTAGTGGCATGTATACTTGCTAAACCTGCTTGAGTTGTGTTTGGTCTTTAAAGTTCGTTATGAGTTCATGATAATTGGCGTTTCTGGAAAGATTCAAGGTTAAGAATAACCTTAGGCGATGAGTTGACTGCTAAGATAGTTGATTTATGATTTGAAGCTCATATAAATAAGTTATGTCGGTTTTAAATAAAGTTAAGCGTGCTTGGGCTGTAGAAATTTTAGGATGGGTGACCGTGAAGAAGTTTTATGAAAGTTTTAAATTACCCTGGTCTTTGAATAAAGAAGTCATAACATTTTCGACTCGTATCCGGTGTAAGGATACGGGAAGGGGTGTTACAAAACATGTGTTACTTGTCTCATAAGTTATCACTTTAATTCATTAGTTGGTTTCATTAAGAAGTTTTATCAGAGCCTTGAAACCAAGCATCAGCCTAGGTACTTGAATCCCCAACCAACTATCGCCAACAGAAAGGTACTCATAGTACCGGTCAATCCCTCCTAGTGTCGCCAATTAATCACAACACTTCCCTCCTACTGTTGCCAAATAATGACAGTAGTCCACCCCAAAACATGAGCTCTATGGACTCTATGACATGACAACTATACCTAAGACTAACTTGAGACCAAGGCTTTTCACAAGTTCTTATCTTATCGTAATCAAGATTGAACTGAGCTCCATGTTCACGTAATCATGTATCTTATTATCATAGCAGAAATCATAATGAGCATAGCTCCTTATCAAAATACCAGACAACATATCCTATGTGAATCAGATATGAGCATAACTACAAGGTATCTTATCAAAAGAGTATATCTTATTACATCATAAGGTGGTATAGTTCGAATTCATGTACTTTTAGCAAAATTTAGATCAAACCATGTCAAGCATGTATTCAATTCCTTCATGATTCAAATTTCATGTTCGGATTCTTAATGAATTGACAACTCAGCATATGTTTCATAACATCTCAAATATACTCAATCACATATAGCTTTCATGCATATCAAACATACTCAATCACATATAGCCTTCATGGCATATCAAATATACACAATCACATATAGAACTCAGCATATGCTTTATAACATCTCAAATATACTCAATCACATATAGCTTTCATGGCATATCAAACATACTCAATCACATATAGCCTTCATGGCATATCAAATATACACAATCACATATAGCTTTCATGGCATATCAAATATACACAATCATATATAGCTTCCAAAGCATATCAAACATACTCGATCACATATAGCTTTTAATTTTTATACTTACCTTGGCATCCAAGCTTATTCATATAGGCAATTTTTAACTAATAAGTAATCAAATTAAACAAAAAAAAATCAAGGTAGTTTTAATCTACCCCGGGAAAGTTATGGGATATCCTAATCCACTAACACGTCGAAGCTTCCTCCATTCAATACTTGATTCAACCGAGCCCTTGATTCCAAATTTTCCTTCTACTTTGACCTTACTTCCAGCTTCTTCTTCCAATCTTTAGCTCAAATAATTAAAATACATCCATTAATATACATGTCCTTCATCACACATTAACTCAATAAACATGACCAATGTTGTCATTCAAGCATTTGCTATACATATACTAGTCATTTCTTAATTCCATTTTCAAGATAAGTCCTTATTTCTAACTTTTAGCAACTTGAGCTATCACTAAAAGAATTTTTTCTCCAGAATAGAATATACACTGGAATTTAAAGCTATTTACATCCTTACAAACTAGATTTAACCACGGTTTTAACGGTACTATAACAATTAGGAGAATTTTTGGAAGTTTCAAAACGGAAACTGTCCAAAGTAGAATCTGCCTCCAGAATTTCTGCACTACCTTCACTTAAAAATTCATAACTTTTGATTTAGAGTTCAAAATCAATCACCATTTGTTGGATATTAAACTAGGCTCAACATGATTCTACACACATAAATTCATCCCAAGACTCAAAGTATTCAATTTTCTATGAATTTCTAAACTTACTGCCAGAACAGAACTTTTCTAGACAGATTACATTTGGTCTTTGTTTAAGACTAACTTAAGTGCTCCTAACTCACACTAATAGCAATATCTTAGACTCAATTCAACCAGCAATCTTTCAATGTCCTTATCATGCATGCTTTCATGAATCAAAGCAATTATTTTATTGAATTGCAGCAAGCTTTCCTCCATGCATTCATCAAATAAACTCAACCATAACAACAATTTCCACAATAATTTCATAGCTCAAGATGAGATTACCTCATGTTAGACTTCCTCCCATAAAATTTTGCTTCATTCTTCACCAAATCTTCTTGAATTTAAGCTCAACAATGCAAGCCTCCTATGGTGTTCTTCTCCCTTTCTCAAATTCGGCCATGGAGATAGCAAGGATGAAGAAGACTTCCAAATTGTTTTCTCTTTCATTCATTTACATGGCCGGCTATACACTCTCCTTTGCCAAGTGTGAATTAACCTTGCCACATGTATTCCACTATCACTTATTGGTTTAATTACACATGCACTTTATTGTTTTACTCTTGTTTCAATTTGATCCTTTGTTCTCAACTTTAAACTTCTTGCATTTTAGTCCTTCAAGACTAGTTACATCTCCAATCATACCATTCTCACATCTTACAATTTAATCCTTAATAATTCAAGTCACATACTAATTAACCTCTTCATACTCATATATGCTCCTTCATACTCCTTGAAATATAATTACTTTACTCATATGCTAATTGATTTTTAGCTTAATTAACCATTTTTTTCTCAATCCCATTGACTTACTTATTCAATTGACTCGAATTGAATCTTTAGCAATTCCAAGATAACATCATCAAGCATGTGATCACTTTGTAAAACTCCTAGCCTGGTTTTAGGGGTATTACAATTCTCTTCCCCTTAAAAGAAATTCGTCCTCGAATTTCCACAGAATTTGATTTTGAGGTTTTTTATCTATCAAAAATAGGGATTCTTTCCCTAATTCCTGAAGAATGATCTTTCCTTATAATAATCTACCTGATATAATTGCTTACTTAGGCATCGGCATTCGGGAGATTTTGCTATTCTTGGTTCATCCTTATACTACTTCCTTAAATAGAGGAGCCAACCAGGATCTCATTATTCTGGTGCAAAAATGCTTCAGACATTCCTACTAACTATTGGCACATAAGATGGCTTTTATCAGACACAGATCACAAGCACTTATCATATTTAACTCCTAGGTAGCACATATAACAAATGATGATGCAACAAATTCCGATTTAGTCTGAGAATCGGCTAAACCTAAGCTCTGATACCAAACAGTAACACCCCCTACCCGATTTAGAAAATAAACCAGCTTAGGACGTGTTACCAAACAAACATACATACTTTCTTGATAAACTTAATGCAAACAGCTAATCATGCCCTCAAAAGACAGGGTAATTTAAAACTTTTTAAATGTTTCAATGATCTAACTTAATCTTCCAATCATGTACAAACATGTATTTTCATACCAAAAACTATAATCACCAATCACAAGTTCTTAGTATGCCTCTATTCATTTTAAGGCATATAGATCTATGATCAAGATTGTTCAAGTTAACAATTAACCATTGATTAATGATCTTTAAGTTTACGTGTTGTATTATTTAAAATCAAAACTTATCATCCAAGAATACTATCTAAGCATCACATATCACATTCAAACATGTAGCCATAGCAACAAGTATTCGAACATCATGTATGGCATAACTTAACCAGCAAGCAACTATTAAATCAACATATCTAACACGACTTAACCAATAAGCTATCAATCGAACAACATATCTAACATAGCTTGACTAGTCATATCTAGATACATATACCTATCACATAGCAATACCATATACTTATCCATTGTCATGTTACCAATTATTTATCTTAATCGACAATTAAAAATATGAACTACATTACTTTTCTAAGGTTTAACCCATGATAATATATATTAGATTGCAATACACATGCCATCAAAGTGGTCTATCAAATTTAGACTCTTACAAATATTAAGCAACCACTCAATCTGGCTAACTAATAAATCATATAAAGCAAGCAACAACCAAGGAATAATTAAAGGCCCATTACAAAACTTTGAATATTTATCAAACTTATATACATATATAGCCAAAATGAAATCTAAATGCATTATGCAACTTAACAACTATGTGCCACCATCTAGGAGTTCTTTAAGGAAATTCAAGACATACAATCTTGACTTCCAGTGATCTTGCCCAGTCTCATAGCTAACCAAAAAATGAACTTAACCTGAAAGACAAGACAGTGAAAGGATATATATAAGTACGATTACTTAGTGAGGTAGATTAAAGCATCTACAACATAGAAACAAAACATATCCTTTCACTTAAATCTTTTACTCATGCATATAAAGTCTAAGCTTGGACAAGAAGTTAACCATTCTAGGTTAAGACATTTAATCAAGAAATTACACTTATACAAGGGTGATTCGAATTTATGATTGTTCAACAAATCATAAGTTCATGCCATTCAAACATGTAGCATTTTGCCAATCTTATCTAATCAGACAAAGAACATAAAATAAGCTAAGATTCACTTTACTTGTTAAACAAGTCATTTTCAATTCATAATTTAACTTATAAACTTTCTTGGTTTATTTTATCATAGTCTTGTGATTCAAGCAACCTATTCCACAAATAGAATTAATCAAGGCAGATTTAATCTACCCCGGGACTTTAAACTACACTCACCTTATATCCCGAAGTTACGAGATATCCTGATCCACTAACACGTCCAAGCTTCCTCAATTCAATACTTGATTCAACTTAGCCCTTGATTCCAAATTTTCCTTCTACTTTGACATTACTTACAGCTTCTTCTTCCAATCTTTAGCTCAAATAATCAAAATACATCCATTAATATGCATGCCCTTCATCACACATTAACTCAATAAACTTGACCAATGTTGTCATTCAAGCATTAGTCATTTCTAAATTTTGTTTTCAAGATAAGTCATTATTTCTAACTTTTAGCAACTTGAGCTATCATTAAAAGAACAGTTTCTCCAGAACAGAATATACACTGGAATTTAAAGCTCTTTACATCCTTACCAACTAGATTTAACCACGGTTTCAACGGTATAAGCCTCACAATTTAGCAAGTACCATAACAATTAGGAGAATTTTTGGAAGTTTCAAAATAGAAACTGCCCAAAGCAGAATCTGCCTCCAGAATTTTTGCACTACCTTCACTTAAAAATTTATAACTTTTGATTTAGAGCTCAAAATCAATCACCGTTTGTTGGAGATTAAAATAGACCCACACATGATTCTACACATAAAATTCATCCCAAAACTCAAAGTATTTAATTTTCCATGAATTTCTAAACTTACTTCTAGAACAAAACTTTTCTGGGCAGATTACATTTGGTCTTTGTTTAAGACTAACTTAAGTGCTCCGAACTCACACTAATAGCAATATCTTAGACTCAATTCAACCAGAAATCTTTCAATGTCCTTATCATGCATGCATTCATGAATCAAAGCAATTATTTTATTGAATTCCAGCATGCTTTCCTCCATGCATTCATCTAATAAACTCAACTCTAACAACAATTTCCACAATAATTTCATAGCTCAAGATGAGATTAACTCATGTCAGACTTCCTCCCACAACATTTTGCTTCATCTTCACCAAATATTCTTGAATTTAAGCCCAACAATGCAAGCCTCATATGGTGTTCTTCTCCCTTTCTCAAATTCGGCCATGGAGATAGCAAGGATGAAGAAGACTTCCAAATTGTTTTCTCTTTCTTTCATTTACATGGCCGGCTATACACTCTCCTTTTCCATGTGTGAATTAACCTTGCCACATGTATTCCACTATCACTTATTGGTCTAATTACACATGCAATTTATTGTTTTACTATTGTTTCAATTTGATCCTTTGTTCTCAACTTTAAACTTGTTGCATTTTAGTCCTTCAAGACTAGTTACATCTCCAATCATACCATTCTCACATCTTACAATTTAATCCTTAATAATTCAAGTCACATACTAATTAACCTCTTCATACTCATATATTCTTCTTCATACTCCTTGAAATATAATTACTTTACTCATATGCTAATTGATTTTCAGCTTTATTAACCCTTTCTTTCTCAATCCCATTGACTTACTTATTCACTTGACTCAAATTGAATCTTTAGCAATTCAAAGATAACATTATCAAGCATATGATCACTTTGTAAAACTCCTAGCCCAGTTTTAAGGGTATTATAACCAGAGTAACATGATATGCATGTTCTGGATTAAGAGCTTTTCTTCCAGACATTAGATGCGATCATGAATCAGCCTGCTTAGGCACCGATTGCAAAAGAATTGAGAGTTCTGGCACACTAGATTTTCAGAGAGATATTAATGGAGATCCTATGATTGTTTATCTATGGTTTAATGATATAAAAGTTTTGTTGAAGGAACTATGTATTGATGATCAGAAGAGACTCGAAGAAGAAGTATCATCTCATATGAAATTATTAGACCCGTATTTGATAAAGTAATGTTACGGTACATACTCAAAAGTCTATTAACTAGAAGTTCTTTCTTTGAGAGTTCCGTAACAAAGTTTATCCTAGAGATGCAACGGAGTTTCTCGCATCTTAATTAGGGCAATTGAATTATTTATGGGTATGAGTGCTAGTTTAATAAATAGTGAAACATTATTTATTTCACCACTTCTAAAAAGTGGTGAGGATTCCCGACAAAGATATCAAACTAAATTTATTACATAGTTCCGCTAAGAGATCAGGACAAGGAAAATTAAGAACTATCTGACATTTATAATTAACGTTGGAGATTCAAGAAAACCACAAAACTAATCATGTGAGTGTTGTGATAATTGGCATGCATGAGCATGCAGAGTTTTTATTGGAATTTGTTACGAATGTGAAAATTATTTAATTTATGCCATGGATACCGAGCATCAAGGGTAAGGTGGGAGAGTATTCCTATTATTTGTCAATTTTAAATAGGTTTCCCAAGAGGAGCTCTCAGGGTTGACGCTTAATCGAGAGGCTAAGTTTAGGATTGGATTTAATCCAATATTAGACCTATATCGATTGCACTCAACCAAATGATTCTTACTAGATTGAGAAAGCTAAAGACCTAGTTGCAAGAGTCATTAGATTGAGGTTTTATACGACCCAGTATATCACCTTAGGAAGCTCCAGTGATGTTAGTCAAAAGAAGCAGTAATATTCCTCTAAGATTAAATTACGATTATATTATTACCGGTAGAATAAGATTTGATAGTAGCACTAGTATTAGTGTAGTGTGAATATAGTAAGGATTCTACCTTATTCAATAATACGTCTCATAATAGGTTGGAATGTGTATTGATGTAATAAGGCTAAAGTAGTAGATTCTTTGGCTTATAAGCTTTAAATGCCCAATTACCTTTGGTAGAAAATAGTATATTGATTACATAGCTTCAGCTCAAATCTACTTTGACAAATCTAATCAAAGATTTACAGATGAAAGATAAGATATGTCTGGCAAGAATTCAGTAAGGTGAAAAGGAAAAATTAAAGATTTCGATGTTAAGTCTAAAGGATGTTCATATTATCAAGGGGTAATTTATATCCCCGATGATAATGAGTTAGAAAGAGAACTAAGAGGTGATTGAATTTGATTTATTTTAGGATGCAAAAAATAAAGTAAGAAATGTTCGAAGCAATCTAGAATTGCTTTAGAATGATGGATAGTATTTGCTGATTTTGAAAGAAAAAATATTTAATATGAAGTTAAGGATAAAGTATTCCGTAAAGGTTTCACCTTGGAAGAAGGTGTTATGGTTTGGACGAAAAGGGAAGATGAGTTCGAGATTTATTGGGCCATATAAGATTGTGAAAAGAGTTGGTCCGGTGGCTTATTAGCTAGCCTTACCTCCAAAAATGGACAAGATTCACAATATATTTCATGTATCGATGCTCAAGAAGTATCGATCAGATCCTTTACATATCATTACCCAAAAGGAATAGAGATTCAATCAGATTTGATTTACGAGGAAGAATCGGTAAAGATACTAGCACATGGAGTCAAAGAACTAAGGAATAAGATGATCTCGCTTGTTAAAGTTCTTTGGCGAAATCATGAAGTTAAAAAAGCGATCTGGGAAAGAGAAAAAGATATGAGAAAACAATTTCCTCATTGTTTTCGAATCAGGTGTGTGTTGAAAATTCGAGGATGAATTTTCTTAAGGGGAAGAATTGTAATATCCCAATTTTTGGCTAGTGGCCAAAATGTAAATTTTGAAAGTTTTGTGGCTGAAGTATAAACTTTGGAAAAGTTTAGGGACCAAAGTGTATTTTTCAAAAGTTATGTATTTTAACCCCGTAAATGAATAGTTTACCCCCAAGAATGACGTTTCCATGTTATCCGGATTTTTCGTACGGAGTTTGTATTAATGGCTATAAAGCGATAAAGTTCAGAAAAATATTCAGATAATCGAATCGAATCGAATATCTAGGAAATTTTGAAGGATGATAAGGCAAGGTTAATTATATCATTTTACATGTCTAAGATATTTTCTTTGTGTTGGAGGAATATGAACCCTTGGATTTAAGTTGATTTTCCATATCAAATATGAGCCGTTGGATGAAAAAAACAAGATCATAATTTTAGAAAATTTTAAGGGAAAAGTTGGTAACTACTAACTGAATATTAAATCTAGGCCATTGGATGAAGGATGATGACATGTGGTACATTATGGATTCATTGGATTTGAGGGCAAAATGGTTATTTCACTATTTGGAGGATTTTCGATAAATATCAGAATAATAGACGGAGTTAGGAAAATTCAGTCTATGTCCTTAAGAAAGGATTTTTTATGAGATAATAGTATTTATTTTCCGACTATGGAAATATAGAATTTTTAGAATAGATCTGATAGCTCGGTAAAGGTAAAATCGTAGTAGAAGTATTTAGTGAATATCAAATTGAATTGAAAATTTCAGAGGATGTTCCATAAGACATGGAAAATCATAAAATGATATTTAAGGAATAGTGGCAGGTTGAGAATGAACAAATTTAGTTAGATTATAATGGAATGGCAATTTTGAAACAAACTAGTAAATAAAGACTAGTTTGAGGGCAAATTGGTCATTTGGTAAGGATGGCAATTTTGAAATATTTTTTGAAATGTCGAGGACGTTTTTGGAAGATGAAATATACATGATTTTAATATTGGCCCTTGATTTTAGATGAGATTAAATTAGCCATTGGATTTAAAGGCTAAATTGGTAATTTCACTATTTAAATGAATTTAAAATTCATTTAATAGTTACAAGTGTAAAATAATAGTTAAAAGATGAACAAATGTTCATCTTTTTCCAGCCATGTAGCGTGGGAGCTAGAGGAAAGAAGAAAAAAATTCCAAGCTCGATTTAAGCCTTGAATCTTAGTTTTAGGTAATCTTTCGAACTACAAAGTTGTTCTACTCTTCAAGCTCTATCTTTTGATGTAAATAATTCATAGAATACTTGCTTGGTTGATGAGATTTTATATGAGGAAGAAATTAGGGTTATGTGAATTTTGGGAATTTTGAAGATTTAAGAAACTATGTTTGATTTTATGTTGTTTCGATGCTTGGGACTAAATTGGATTGATGTATAAAGTTAAGGGACTATTTTGTCCAGCATTTAAAGGTTAGGGGATGGTGTTTAAATCTAAATTTTTAAGATTATTTATAGATTTGATGATAATTGAAGCTTGAATTTGATGTTTGGAGGTTGAAAATCTAGTTATTTCAACTAGTGACTATATCAGCAATTTGGAAATCTTTAAGGACCTATTTGGTTTGATTGATTAATATTAGGGACTGATGTTGTTTATTATTTAATAAGTTTTTATTGATTATATAAGGTTTTGCTAATCATGAAATTGAAGTTGGAATGCTAAAATTGGTGTTATCTTGATTAGGGGCCATTTTAGCAATTTGTTAAATTGTAAAAACCAATTCGACATGATGGAAATTGAAAAGAATCATTTCTGATTTTTGAGTATAATGATGAGTTTGATGAATTAACAGTGATTGGAGGCTTAATTGCAAAGTTTGGAAGCTTGAATCCTTGGATTGTATTTAGTGACCAATTCGCAATGTGAGAAAATGTAAGGACCAACGTGTAACAATCTGGAAATTAGGGTATTTGTGTGTTAGAAATGTGGTTAAATGTAACACCCCAAACCCGAATTAGGAGTAAACCGAATTAGGAAGTGTTAAGGAACGGACATTTAAACAAACGTATAGTATTGAAATCAAGATATGACGACTTAGCACTTCACAAATAAATATACAAACAAAATTTAGGGTAATTTAAAACCCTTTATGGATTGAATAAAATTTCAATTTTAAGTCACATGCCAACAATATTTATACATATAAGCAAAGACGTTTCGATTACCAGTCTATAACTTGCTTTTATAGTTTAAATACTTCAGACCATAAGTTTATTACTATCAAACATAAAATTATGATGAACATTGAGACATCATATATATATATATATATAACATGGCTTATTCAACGAGTAGACATTTGAGACATTAAGACTATTTACAAGGATCAAGATAAATAGATGCATAATTCAATTTTAGACAAACACATATAACCTTTGTATAGTATGATAAAAAACGGAAGTCATTGTCATCTATTGTTTACTTATTCTAACCATTAGACTAGCCTTATTAACTATTTTACATTTACTTAAGGTTTAACTCAATAATTTATGTATTTGAAATTAAAACATACATATCATCAAAATGATAATCAACATAAGAGTCTTACAGATATATAATTAACATATCATATTCGATACACAACAAACTCTAGTTATTAACATAACAACTATTTTGTTTGTAACTTTTAATCGTATTCAAGTTATACACATCCTATCAAGACATTCCAGATCTCAATTCATTAAAGCATCATAATTTACGTGATTTCTAAGATGGTTAATCATTCAAATATCTCACTAACACTCAACTAACAAGAAAGAACTAGAACTTGCTAGCTAACCAATCATATACAGCAAGCCATCACCAAGAAAATAATAAAGGCCCATTACAAACTTGCATACTCATTAGGCTTATATACATGATAAGCCATGAAAGGGATCTAATTACTCAATGCATGCCTGTAATCACTCATTTTCACTTGTAAATATATTAATATTGCATGTATATCTATTATGTTACTAATATAAGGTGATGTGTGCATGTATAAGCTATGTATACGTATTAAGGGGTGTATGTATGTCGCGTATGTATCTAGAGTATAAGCGTATTTGATTAATATATAGATGTTATGTTAATTATATGTATGATTATACGTATACTAGAATATTATATTAATTAATGATTGTATAATATAAGTATATATTTTCGTATGTACATGTATTGCTGTTATAATTATACTATTATTATTATTGGGCTAACAAAATGAAAAAAATTAAATATATTAAACCCAAATAAAAATTTACAGTCCAATTACAAATCCAATTACAAGGCCCGGTTGGCCCAAATCTGAATCTTATCTAATTACAATGTGTGGGGATCGTGGGCGTTGGATCAGGATCGATCCAACGGCCACGATGCAATGGAAGTCAAAAATATTCGCCAGCGTGCTCCACACGTATGGACCGTTCGAGTGCCACGCGCGCGTGTGTGGTCCACGACGGACGCTTTAACATCCCACGCGCGTAAGATCCACGAGTTTCGACTCTCGATCGCGGAGCTCCACGTGGCAAAATCTGAAGCCGTCTCATCGAATCGAGGCTTCATCCGGGCCGATCGTTCTTCAAGCCATCTCGACCGTTAGATCGATTCGATCTAACGCCCGAAGAACGTGTCCGCCACCGGGCAGAGTGTCCATACCGCCACCGCGCCGATATTCAGAATATGCCCAAGACAACAAGCAAAAATGTCAGTTCAGATCTGAAAAAGAAGATGCAACTTGCAACAAACACAGAGTAATATATATGAAACGGAGTTTTTGTAACGGGGAAAGAAAAAAGAAAGGAAGGAGGTAAAAAAAGAGAGAACGAAGATCTTGTAATACAAAGAAAAAAAACCCTGAAAGTTGTAAGCTTCAAAGATAATCAAAAGACAGTCCAGTGGTAAATTTTTGTCTCTTTTTCTTACTTGTTTCTTTACATGCATATACGAAATAGAATAAAAAAAATAGAAACAAAAAAGGAAGTAGTCTTACCGGCGTTGTCTGTGGGTCTTCCCTCCCTCGGTGATAAGCCTTTCGGCTTCTACAAGCCAGATCTGGTGAACTAAAGGGAGGAGAAGACCCTTTGTAGTTGTGTTTTGGTCTAAAAAATATTTTTTTGAGGTTCGTATTTCCTAGATCTATGACAAATAGGGGCGTATTCTCTGAATCCAACCATGGATTCATGTTGAGGACGAAAAGAAGGTTATTTTGGTGTATTTTGGGAGCCTATCGGCGCCGGTTAGCGGCGGCCGGCGGCGGAGAACACGGCGGCCGACCGCCGGATTCTGGGTTTCGTAAGAACAGACGAGAGGAAAACGAAGAACATATTCTTACAAAAACCAGAAAATGAAACAAATGGCCAAAATTTTGATTTCGGCCTAAAAAGAGGGTTTATATAGGTGTTTTTATTTTGCTAAATGGGTAAATTACACACTTAATCCCACCGCGTTTTCGATATTTTCATTTTTGTCTTGCCGCATGGTATAATCACAATCCCAGTCCCCCTGATATTTCAAAAGGTTACAATTTCTTCCCTAAATTACACCGAATCAGTCTCTGAATGGTAAAATTACGTCCTCAACCATCCCGCGTTTTTGGATTTTTCACTTTGAGTCAGCCCCTTGGTCTAATTACAATTATGGTCCTTTTAGGTGTTGTTTGTTTCGTAATTTCGTCCCTAAATTACATATTTTTGTTCTTAAACTTCTGCCACTGACTTTCATTTTTCTTTCATTTCAGTCCTGTTTTCTTTGTAAATACTAATGTTTGTATTATAATCGTATATGTTGATGTATTCTATTATTTTATTTTTATTTTATGTCTCTCGTATATGACTAGTATTTTATGTTTACATATATGTGTATTAAGATTATAATGGTCATGCGTTTTTATTCGGTTATTCATATCAAGCATGTTATGTTTTAGTTGATTCGTACATGGCGTATTTTGTATTTTATATGTGTGTATTTCCTTGTTCTTTTAGGGTTACATGTTAGTGTATTTACCCTTTTTGTACGATATGCGGACCCGTATATGTTGAAATATGTTTTATTACCAGTATGCATGTCTTTTTGAAATATTTGTTCGTCTATATGTACTTATTCCTGCCTTGTTATTTTGACACATGATAGTTGTTTTTATCTATTATTTAGAATAATATGTATATATATACATGTTTTAGTCTAAAATATCATTCATGTTAAATTAGTATTCTGGTATGTCAATATTTATTATGTTTAAATATTTTGCCATGTTTTACGTTTTTGCCACTAAGATTGCATACCAAGATATAACTTGTTAATGCGGAGTCCTTTTATCCGAGCGTAAACGGGGCCAGTATCAAGCGTAGTGATAGTGGTTGGGCGTTTATTCTCGGGTAACGGGACCCTTAAAATATATTCGCAATTATGACCGAAATTTAAAATAATCGTCACTCTAATCCGGAAAATCCAATATTAATGAAGCGGTAATTATTAAAGTACCAATTTTTGGGCGGTGTGGGGGTGCTAATCCTTCCCCATCCGTAACCGACTCCCGAACCCTGTCTTTTTGAATCTCTGGTTTTATGGTGTCCGGCCTACCTAAGTGGCCGGTGGCGACTCTATTTTTATGAGGTTTTTGTAAACCCCATGGAATAAATATTTTATATCCAAACATCTTTCAAACACCTTTTGAAAAAGCCACGTTTTTTTTAGCGAGAAGGAACATCGCTACAGATGGCGACTCCGCTGGGGATATTTTTGTTTTTCAAAAACAAATGAGAGTCGAGCTTTTTCAAATAATTACCGCTTTACTAATATTGGAAGTTCCGGATTAAAGTGACTATTAAATTAACATTCGATCATAATTGCGCGTTTATTTTAACGCATTTAAAATATGGCATATAAACCCGTCTTTTTAAGTGGGGGGAAAACGCTAATGCTTTCGTGGAGATATCGTTCTCCCGTATGGGCCTAGCAAGTACCTTCGGGGCTCGAGTACCTTATGCTTTCGTAAGGATATCGTTCCTTCGTACGGGCATAAGCGAATGGGTCCCCCTGAATTGAACCCGGTTGAAAGGAGTCTATAATGGGTGATGATCGGGGGCCTTGCTACCCTTAGTAGGGGACAGCAAGGACAATTCGGGTACCTCCTAGAACCAAGACTGCATGTAGAGAATACATAGAAGCCTACCCATTTAGAGCCATGCGGATAACCTTAGGTTTTAGACGGGATAAATAGGGTTGTTTTTATTCTGTTTAATTTTGTCATTTTATTTATATATTTATCAACTTTATCTGGTACTGACTTGTTTTCTTTTCGGTTTTTGTTCTTTTTCTCATACATCATTGCATTTGCATCGCATAAAGGTACTGGATCAAGTGGTTTGCCTGATCAGAAAGTCTTTCACCATGGAAAAAAGTTGTCTTAGGAAAGAAGAGCTTAATTTGTCAGTCAGACATTGGTCAGAGGTCAGCCAGAAAATCCAAGGGGGACAGTCGTTTAACGAACGCGTAATAGTTGGATACACCTATGTGAGTCTCCGTAACGACTTGTGGGATCTTCAAAGCATTTGGGAAAGATGGGACCGAAGACTACAAGACTTATTTAGCGATAGTTATGGCGACATCGCGCAGCTATTATATGTTCGGATTAACCAGCCCCTACTCCGAGCTATATTTGATTCTGAATCCGGCTTTTTTGTCGCTTCACCTTCAATGGGCAGGACATGATGCCTACGGTAGAAGAGTACACTCGCTTTACTTAACCAGAAAAATATTCAGGGAAGATTGGATCTACGCGAAGCCTCCAAGGAATCAGAATTACAATCGCTAAACTCAAAACCTTTGCGGGAATGAGTGACGATTGGGTTAGTGGCCTCCTTCAAACCGAGGAGATAATACTGGTCTTTGCATGGGAAAGTATTCGGGGCATCATATCGACACATCCGCACGAGGCAAAGAAAATGGACTTATTCGCTTTAGGAATATATGGCTTGGTGATCTTTCCCAGTACTGGGAACATTGACATAGCCATCGGATTTGTTTGAGCGGGTGAAACGGAAAGCAAACCCGGTACCAGCAATCTTGGTCGAGACTTTCATTTCCTTAAACGCTAGCCGGAAACATGAAGAAGGACGTTTTCGAGGCCGCGCACAGCTATTACTAGTATGGATCCAGAGTCACATGTGGAAGACGCCGACGCGGGTCCTGCCGGGGATATCTTTCCAAGGTTTTTCGCCTTTACGAGAATACTTAGCAAAGGAATGGCGAGAAGATTTGAAAACAAAAATGTGGACCAGTTTCTTCAGGAACATTCAAGATGAAGACATAGCATGGAGGGTCCCATGGCTCGGTAAAGTTAATTATTTTCTATACAGTTATGGTGACTTCAACTGGCTGATGATGTTAGGATTACATGGAGGGTCCCATGGCTCAGTAAAGTTAATTCATTCCCAATACCGCCGGATTAAGCCAAACTGAATTTCTTTTCAAAGGAGAGTTCAAAGGAAAAATTCAGACCATCATGAGGGCCTGGGATCATTGTTATCGGATCAGGGTGGAAGGAGATACCGAGCACATGACTACCCCAGAGACACGATCTTTGGAGACGTTTGAGGGTTAATAATGTGATTCCTGAATCTGATCAAGGACCAACAGTGTCACTCGAAGAGCTTACAAGGGTGGTACCGTCCGAAGCCGATATCTTAAGGAGTGAACTCCAGGAAGTTAAAAAGAAAATGGACATCCAACAGACCCAACATGCGAGCGAGCTCTATAAAGCAAGCTTAGAAGTTGACGAGCAGGATGGGATCATTAGGCAACTGAAGAAATTAAATGCAGATTTGAGTGACAAGAATACTCTTTATCAAAAAGATGCCCTCCTATTATAGGCAAAAATACAAAAGGCGGCCGGAGTCAGTTCATAGCTGTGGAAAGAGAAAGAATGAACGGCATCCGTTTGGTGGAAGAAGAACGAGAAATCAACAAAAGAGCGATCGAGAAAGAGATTGAAAGCTACCGTTTGGCTATGGAGGAAGAAAAACGGTCCGCCAAGAAGGCCATTGATCAAGAGAGAGAAAGATTCAGACAAGAAATCAGCAAGGGAAAACAGGCTGTTCATCATGAGAGAGAAAGTGTCGCCGTATGGAAAAGAAAATCCATGAGTAGTCGAAATAGACTGTTAGAGATGCAGAAACTGTACGATGACACTATTCAAAGTTTGGGGCAAAGCCAAAGTCAAAATGATGAATTAAAAGGAAAGGTAGCGGAAGTCGAACACTAACTTCGAATGTACTGCCACAGGAATAATTTCGCTGAGCTGCAAGAAAGAGAACGCGAAGTGGGTGTGTTACAAGCACGAATCGGGTCCCTCGAAGCAGTTGTGGAGGATTACAAGGAAAGAATTAATGTGTTCGAGGAAGCTGCAACCGGAGGGGACACCTATTGGCAGAAGAGATTACGCGACGCTGCTCGAATGGTATAGGACAGAGACCAGTACTACGCAAACCTAATGGTGGATATACAACGAGTCGCCAGACATGTAAATGATTTAAATGTCGAGGCTGAGATACTCCGACCTTTTATAGCCCCGGGAATGGAAGAAGCTCCTAGGTTCCTCAAGCTGCTCAAGGCAATTGGAAAGTTAGGAGATAGAGCTAGAATCTATCTATATGACTCTGTGTTATAATTAGATCTTTTGTACTAGGGATCTTTACTTTGTAACACGAATTTTGTTGTAATCAAGACCCTTTAATTCTCGTGGAAGTAATTCAAAAGGGTGATTACCAATGAATCAAGATTTTGTCTGCATGCATTCTTGCATTTGCATCATAACATTCGCATCATTGTACATGCATTTATTTTTTGCAACCATATTAACAATATTGTGGCATTGTATGTAGTGTTAACCCGCAATCATTCATCACCTATACTTTACCCGGCTACAAAGAAAGCTCATGGAAGAAAGAATAATCAGTCTAGAAAGAGGGCAAAGAGAGCTCGAGACAAGGCTTGAAGAGGCCCAGAGAAGCCTTAGTGATCAGATTGCGCAGTCACAAACATCTATAGTATCTGACATAACTGCATTACTGGCAAAAAGTCTTGGAAAACGAATAGAAGGAGAAAATGTTCCAGAACCAGAAGGTACCCCGGCTCACTACAAGGTTCAACCAACTGCACCAAACCAGGCTAGGAAGGTGTATATTGACCCTGCAGGAATGTCTTCCAGCTTTCAAATAGGGGCTCATGAGACTCAACCCCTTGATACCGAAGCACTTTATGAAGAAGAAGTGTCGGACCTGAATATGGTCGAAAGAATTAGGAATGAGGTAGAGAAAAAATGGGAAGAAAGATTTCGCCTCATGGAAGAAAAATTTAAAGCGTTACAATCAAATGAAGAATCAGAAATGACGCTAGTGACCTAAGTCCGTGTCCGATCTTGTCTTGCCGCCAAAATTCAAAACGCCAGAGTTCGATAAATATGACGGAACCACATGTCCTTCTCGCACACATAACGATGTATTGTAGAAAAATGGCGCTTACCATAAAGATGAAAAGCTACCGATCCATTGTTTCCAGGATAGTCTAAATCGAGCGGCGTTACGTTGGTATACTCGGTTAAGCAAAGCGAATGTTAAAACATGGAAAGATCTGTCTAAAGCATTTATCGAGCAATACAAACATGTAATGTAGACATGATCCCTAGCAGAATTATGCTAGAAAATATGGGGCGTAAGTCAAATGAAAGCTTGCGACAATATGCCCAAAGGTGGAGAGAAGTGGCCGCCCAAATCCAGCCACCTATCCCAGAGCATGAAATCACGCCATTATTTGTCAATACTCGAAAGGGGCACTCTTGATCGCCTCATTAATAACACAACACAGTGTTTTGCCGACTTGATCAGATCGGGAGTCTCTTGAATTGGCAATTAAGAGCGCAGAATTGATGGTGGGGAAGGGTCTCAAAGTACAACAAGAGAAGTGAAGTAAACACCACCAGCACCTATACCGCCCAAGAACTTCACAGCCTCACAACCACAAGCACCAGTGGGAAAAACACAAAATTCGAATCAAAGAGATGAGAGAGTCACGTAAAAGAGAAAGAGAGGAGAACTTTCACTCCCTACCTGTTTGCATACGTAACTTTATTCCCGTTATATGAAGCGCACTGGTCCGCCATACATCGTTACTCCTGTCAATCCACCTTTCCCGCCTTGGTATAATCCAAGCGCGCATTGCGACTATCACGGCGGTACCCCTGGACATCCCACTGAGAATTGTCTTGCCTTCAAAAAGCTTGTACAGAACTTAATTGATTCTGGGATATTGAAGTTTGAAGAGCCGAGTGTAGCCAACAACCCGCTACCTAATCATGGGAGCAGAGGGGTAAACGTCATAGAAGAATGCTTTACCAGGAGGATAAAGGATGACGTGTCAGAAATCAAGTCTCCTTTACGGTGGGTATTTCAACAATTATGCATGGCTCGTGTGATCAACAAAGGCATGATAATAAGGCAGAAGGAATGTGGAAAGTATTGCGAATTCTATCAGACTGAAGGGCATGATATCCAAGAATGTGATGAGTTCAAGAAATTGGTGCAGAAGTTGATGAATGAAAAACAAATTGAATTCTTTGAGGACCCGTGGGGGGGAAGGGATCGACGCACACATGATAGATAGCCCCAAAACTAGATACGGGAAGGATAGACCTTTTATCATCTCTCCCAGGATAGGGAATGCAGGTGTCTCCCAAGGAGAAACCAGCAAGATAAATCCCAAGATCGTCATTTCAGCACCATCTCCATTCCCATTCAAAGACATGTGACAAATTCCCTGGAATTATGCCGCGAATGTGACCATGCCAGAAAAATCAGAACACGAACAGGTAAAAGAGCCTACGCTGGAAGACCAACAAAGCCAGAACGATGTGAACGTTGGTGAGGCAGGCCATTTCACAAGGAGCGGCCGATGTTATTCCTCCGAGGCTTTGAGAGCAGCTGAAAAAGATAGGGGGAAGAATACAACAGTTAGCCCTACGCAGATATTTGGAGAAGAACCTCCCAAAAGATAAATGAACCCAGAATCGAGGCCTGTGCCAAAGAATTTCTAAAGTTCTTGAGACATAGCGAGTACAAGCGTAGTGGAACAACTACGGAAACAACCGCCAGATCACAGTCTTTGGAATTACTCTTAAGTTCAGAGAAGCATCGGGAGACGCTATTGAAAGTGCTGAATCAAACTTTTGTGCCCCAAGACATTTCAGAATAAACCTGGACATGATAGTAGGGCATATTATCGCTTATAATCATATCACATTCAAGTGATGATGAGATCCCGAGGGAGGAATGGGGTCTACCAAAGCCCTCAACATCACTACCCATTGCAAAGGGTATGTATTACCAGCGCGATCGATCGACAACGGGTCAGCATTGAATGTCTTGCCTATGGTAACCCCGCAAAAATTGCCAATAGATGGTTCAGACCTAAAGCCTTGCTACAACTCGGTAAGAGCCTTTGATGGTACGCAAAAAGGAACAATGGGGAAAATTGAGGTGCCCCTATTGATCGGACCAACCGAATATGTGATCGATTTTGTGGTGATGGACATAAAACCATCTTACACCGCTTATTGGGAAGACCGTGGATCCACTCCGCAGAGTTGTCCCATCATCATTGCATCGTAAATTAAAATTTGTAGTTGAAGGCAAATTGGTCACCAGAGAAGCAGAGCATGAATTTGTTGCTTCCGTGACATCGACACCCCTACATTCAAAATGATGAAGATCTTTGCAGAATGCTCATTCCGAGCATTAGAACTAGTAAATGCCACATTCGTTTTAGAGGGAAGCCGGATCCCCTACCCAAGGTTATCTAATTGTACTAAGATGACCGTCGCAGTAAACTCGGGCCGAGGAGCCAAAATAGGAAAAGGGCTGGGAAAGAAATTACAAGGAAACCCGAGACCCAAGAATATGATAACCAAGAAGGATCGTTTTTGGTCTGGGTTATCAACCAAGTGTCCAACAAAAAAAAAGAGGAATATAAGAGGAAGGAGGAGCAAAGAAAAGCCAGATCTAAAGGAGAGGACATTCCGTGGAGGTCGATATCCTTTCCTAGTTTGAAAGCCACTTTGTCTCCGGAGGGTTCTACCAGCCAGTCAAGATATTGAGAGGCAATGAAGAAAAATGATGAACTTAACCAGAGGAAATGCTCAAGAAATCATTTGAGGGGATGTACATCAACATGATAGCTGAAAAGGACCGCGCGAAAGCAAAATGTTGACCAACATCCGCCCTTGCCATCCCGGGAAACACTTGATAACCGGAGCTGCATTGATCTACCTGTAGTTTTTAGGATAGATCGAGTAATGCTCGAATCAACCTTTTGTTTTTGCCCATAGACAATGGGGATCTCTTGTATGGGGCACCTATGTTAACTTTTTGATTGAAATGAAAATATCCCCACTTTCTTAAAAATGACCAAAGTCTCATTTATTCCATTCATGCATTCTTCATGTTCATTCCCTTCATGTAAAGCCGTCTCTTTCCCAATACAATTCATTCTCATTTAATGCAGGTCGCTCATGATTGACGATATGAATGATACCGATCCAATCTCGAGTAAATTTCGAATGCCCTGAGGTCTCAGAGGAAATTGAGGAAGGATATGATGAAATAGAAATTGAGGTCCCGAAAGAGTTAAAGAGAATGGTGGACGACGAAGAAAGGCAGATCATGCCCCACCAAGAAGAAACAGAAATTGTCAACTTGGGGATCAAGAAGCGAGAAAAGAATAAAAAATAGGAACGACGATTTCCTAAAAAACCAAGCATGAACCGATAGCCCTACTTCAGAATTCAAGGATGTCTTCGCCTGGACTTATCAAGATATGCCAGATTGAATACCGACATAGTGGTGCACAAATTGCCAACAAAATCGGAGTGCAAACCAAGACAAAGAAAAACTTCGGAGAATGAGGCGGATATGTTCTTAAAGGTCCGAGAAGAAGTGAAAAAGCAATTTGATGTTGGATTCTTGAGGTAGCCAAATACCCGAATGGGTTGCAAACATTGTACCAGTACCAAAGAAAGACGGAAAGTTCGTATGTGTGTAGATTATAGGGATCTCAATCGAGCTAGCCCAAAAGACAACTTCCCTTTGCCACATATTGACACGTTGGTTGACAACACCGCAGACATTCATGGTTTTCCTTCATGGACGGCTTCTCGTGGTACAAACCAGATAAAGATGGATCCTAACGACATGGAGAAAACCACATTCATAACCATGTGGGGCACTTTTTGTTATCAAGTGATGCCGCGTTTGGGCTAAAGAACGAACAGGGCAACATACCAAAGGGCAATGGTGACTCTTTTCCATGACATGATGCACAAAGAAATAGAAGTATACGTGGATGATATGATTGCCAAATCCCGAACAGAGGAAGAGCACCTACAGAACTTGAGGAAACTATTCCAAAGACTACGGAAGTACCAATTGAGGCTCAATCCTGCCAAGTGTACCTTCGCCGTTACTTCTGGAAAACTCTTAGGGTTCGTAGTAAGCAGAAGAGGCATTGAGATTGATCCGGATAAAGTGAAAGCCATCTAGGACCTTTCACCACCCCGCACGCAAAAGGAAGTCCGCGGTTTCCTGGGGAGGCTGAATTATATCTCTCGTTTCATTTCCCAATTAACCAATCAATGCGACCCGGTCTTCAGACTTCTTAGAAAGAATAATCCTGGCGTGTGGGATGAAGAATGTCAAAAAGCCCTAGAAAAGATAAAAAAGTACCTGACAAACGCTCCAATTTTAGTCGCACCAGTACCTGGTCGACCACTAATTCTCTACTTAACAGTCTTCGAGAGTTCAATGGGATGTGTACTGGGGCAACACGATGAGTCAAGAAAAAAAGAGCAAGCCATCTATTACCTAAGCAGGAAATTCAATGATTATAAACACGGTACCCGCCGCTTGGTCAGAAGCTATGTTGTGCTCTAGTTTGGGCTACAAGCTGCTCGACAAAGACATGTTGTACCATACTACCCGGTTGATATCCAAGCTAGACCCATTAAAGTTCTTAATGGAAGCGCCAGCACTAACGGGAAGGATGGCTCGATGGCGGATGCTATTATCCGAATTCGACATCGTATATGTTAATCGTAAAGTCTGTAAAGGGGAGCACCCGAGCGGATTTCTGGCTAGTCGTGTTTCGGATGACTATGAGACATTGAAATTTAGTTTCCCGCACGAAGACTTGATGTGCATTACAATCAAGAAGAGGTTTGGATGATAAGTCAAGGAAACTTTACTTGATGGAGCCTCCAATGCCCTCGGACATGGGATAGGGCAGTGCTAATTTCACCCGAGGACGTCTATTATCCTTTCACCAGTAGATTGGAATTTTTCTGCACAAACAATATAGCTGAATACGGCTTGCATCATGGGACTAAACTCAACCATCGAGAGAAAGGTTAAGAAACTTCTAGTGTTCGGAGATTCGTCTTTAGTCATTTACCAATTGCGCGGGGAGTGGGAAACCAGAGACCCGAAGTTGGTCAAATATCACGAATTGATACAAGAGCTCATCAAAGAGTTGGAAAAGGTCAGCTTCAATTACCCGCCCGAGAAGAGAAAAAATCGATGGCGATGCATTGGCAACCTTGGCATCCATGTTTAAAACAAACACCGGGGCAAAATGAAGCCCATTGAGATGCAGACATTTGAAAAGCCTGCTCATTGTTGTAATATACAGGAAGAGATTGACGGAAATCCATGGTACTATGACATCCTGCAATATGTCAAGCTTCAAAAGTATCCGTAAGGGGCAAACGACAATGACAGAAAAAAGCGCTCGTAAAAATGGCAACAAAATATGTCCTAGATGGGGAAATCCTATATAGGAGAAGTCATGATCAAACATTGCTGAGATGTGTGGATGCCCGGGAGGCGGAGGAAATCTTAGCTGAAGTACATGATGGGATACGTGGAACGATGCCAATGGGCTGTCTATAGCCCGGAAAATTATGAGATACGGATATTTCTGGTTGACCATGGAGGGAGATTGCATCGATTACGCCAGAAATGCCACAAATGCCAAATTTACGCCGACAAAATTCATACACCCCATCGCTTTTTTACATACCATGAATTCTCCGTGGCCTTTCGCAAGCATGGGGCATGGACGTCATCGGGCAGATCCATCCAAAGCTTCCAATGGGCATCGTTTCATTTTGGTCGCCATAGACTACTTCACTAAATGGGTAGAGGCAACGTCTTACGCCAATATCACCAGGACTACAGTTTGTAAGTTCTTAAAGAAGGAAATTATTTGTCGATACGGATTGCCAGAGAGGATCATCACCGACAACGCTTCCAATCTAAACAACAAAATGATGAAGGACGTGTGCACTCAATTCAAAATAACACACCATAATTCCACGGCCTATCGTCCTAAAATGAATGGAGCAGTGGAAGCGGCAAACAAAAATATAAAGAAGATCATAGCGAAGACTACGAATACCTACAAGGATTGGCATGAGAAGTTGCCTTTTGCCCTTTTCGCCTATAGGACGTCCATTCGCACATCAACAGGGGCAACACCCTACTCATTGGTGTATGGTACCGAAGCAGTACTCCCAATTGAGGTAGAGATTCCGTCTCTCCGAGTCTTAAACGAAGTAAAATTGGAAGAAGCCGAATGGGTGCAGGCCAGACTCGACCAACTAAATCTCATTGACGAAAAAAGACTAAAGGCCATTTGTCATGGTCAGATGTACCAAAAATGGATGGTGCAGGCTTACAACAAAAAGGTGCGCCCAAGAGAATTCAAAGAAAGGGATCTGGTACTCAAAAGAATCCTCCCTATCCAGTAAGATTCTCGAGGAAAATGGATGACCAACTGGGAAGGACCGTACGTCGTAAAAAAGGCCTTCTCAGGAGGAGCCCTGATCCTAACAGAAATGGACGGAGACGAGCTGAAAAATCCCGTAAATTCTGATGCCGACAAGAAATACTATCTCTAAAAAAAAAATTGGAGAGCTCAGGACGAAAACCCGAAACCGGGCGTCTTGAAGCAAAGGAAGGACTCGAGTTGAAAACCCGCGAAGGGCGGCTTGGGTAAATTGAAAAGTTGAATATCTGAAGAAAAGGGTATCCCCATGAACATCATGAAGAGAAGGTTTCAGGCAAGAAATTCTACACCGGTTGACAGGATCATGTATCATTCATATCGAGGATAATGAGAGATTTTGTATCTTCATGTGTGTTATACCTTTCTTTTTAAGATATCCCAAACCCTTAATCATAATAAAACCGTGTTTTGAGCATCCATTCCTAGCCTTCTTGTCAATTTCAGTCAAATAAGATAATATAGGCTTATAATGAAACAAGAGATTTCGAAGCATTACTATGATTTAACCTCGAAAATGCAGGTAATCAAAGAAAACGATGTTAACTCCGTCCTCTAGTTCCCTAATGGCTGTCGATAGGGAAGGCGGGGGAGCTTCAAACAACCTGGTAGGATAACCAATGGCACATGTCCTATCTATTCAAGAAAAGCGTACGAGATAACAAAAGAGATCTTTTGGGTGAAAACCAGAAGGGCACCCCTCTCAAAAAAAAATCTCTAAAGTGAAAACCTGAAAGGGCACTCTAGAATTCCAAGTCGGAATTGAAAAAAAGAGAAAGGTCGAGATGGTTGAACTTGGCGGTGAAGCGGGTATCGATGCCCGTAAGAAAGGAGAAAGCTTAACGTCAAGATCAAATAAGGACCAAAACAAGCCCACCAAGATATTGAATCTCATGCATCATGAATAGTCGACTTCACTAGGATTAGGAGCATGTCAATTCATTCATTTGTCATAGCATTTTGTTTTCATCTCGCATGTATCTCGCAGATCCAAAGAGACATCGAGGGTCATCACGATGTGAATCCCAAATGAGAACACAATGTTTTTACATAAAGGCACATGTTTTCAAGCTCTAGAGAGAGGTTCTATATAGGAAGAATCCTCCTCTCCGAGGCTTCAAAAGCTGAAAGCTCTATATAGGAAGGACTGACAGTTCCAAGGTGAAGACTAGCAGTTCTATATAGGAAGGACTCCCGGTCGAAGGAATTCACCCATGACACGCAAGATTATATAGGAAATCCTGCTGTGTCGAAAGCAAAGAGTTCTATATAGGAAGGGCTCCTAGCTTCAATGTCTTAGAGTGAAAGATTCTATATAGGAAGAATCCGTAACTCCAAGATTTCAAGATGCCGAAAAGTTCTATATAGGAAGGACTGACGGCTCCAAGGTGAAGACTCGCAGTTCTATATAGGAAGAACTCCCGGTCAAAGAAATTCACCTATGACACAGGGTTATATAGGAAACCTGTTGTGTCGATAGCAAAGAGTCTTATATAGGAAAGACTCCGAGCTTCATTGTCTTAGAGTGAAAGGTTCTATATAGGAAGAACCTGTAGCTCTGAGATTTCAGACGCCAAAAGTTCTATATAGGAAGGACTAACGGCTCCAGGATTTGAAGACTAGCAGTTCTATATAGGAGGAACTCCCAGTCGAAAGAATCCATCAGTGGCGCAAAAGGTTTTATATAGGAGAAACCAGCGTTGAAAGCAAAGAGTTCTATATAGGAAGGACTCCAAGCTTTATTGTGTCAAAGTGAAAGGAAGGACTCATAATTCGGGATGTCAGAGCGAAGGGTTCTATATAGGAAGAGCCTGTAGCTCCAAGATTGGAAGGTGACGAAGCTCTATATAGGAAGAACTTACGAGCCTGAAGATTCAGCCAAGGAAGAGTGAAGATGTCCAAAAGAATTCGTTTTTCCAAGGCTACAAACAGGGAAGTCTGATAAAATGAGTGCTTATGAATCTTTGCTTTGTTTCCCATTCCATGAGAACAAGCAAAGAGGGGCAACTGTAATCACTCATTTTCACTTGTAAATATATTAATATTGCATGTATATCTATTATGTTACTAATATAAGGTGATGTGTGCATGTATAAGCTATGTATACGTATTAAGGGGTGTATGTATGTCGCGTATGTATCTAGAGTATAAGCGTATTTGATTAATATATAGATGTTATGTTAATTATATGTATGATTATACGTATACTAGAATATTATATTAATTAATGATTGTATAATATAAGTATATATTTTCGTATGTACATGTATTGCTGTTATAATTATACTATTATTATTATTGGGCTGACAAAATGAAAAAATTAAATATATTAAACCCAAATAAAAATTTACAGTCCAATTACAAATCCAATTACAAGGCCCGGTTGGCCCAAATCTGAATCTTATCTAATTACAATGTGCAGGTAACTGTGGGTCGTTGGATCAGGATCTGATCCAACGGCCATGATGCAATGGAAGTCAAAAATATCTGCCAGGCGCGTGCTCCACACGTATGGACCGTTCGAGTGCCACGCGCGCGTGTGGTCCACGCACAGACGCTTTAACATCCCACGCGCGCGTAAGATCCACGTGTTCTGACTCCTCGACTGCGGAGCTCCACGTGGCAAAATCTGAAGCCGTCTCATCGAATCGAGGCTTCATCCAGGCTGATCGTTCTTCAAGCTATCTCGACCGTTAGATCAGATCTGATCTAACGGCCGAGAACGTGTCTGGCCACTGGCAGAGTGTCCACACCGCCACCGCGCCGATATTCAGAATATGCCCAAGACAACAAGAAAAAATGTCAGTTCAGATCTGAAAAAGAAGATGCAACTTGCAACAAACACAGAGTAATATATATGAAACGAGGTTTTTGTAACGGGGAAAGAAAAAAGAAAGGAAGGAGGTAAAAAAAAGAGAGAACGGAGATCTTGTAATACAAAGAAAAAAAACCCTGAAAGTTGTAAACTTCGAAGATAATCAAAAGACAGTCCAGTGGTAAATTTTTTGTCTCTTTTTCTTACTTTTTTCTTTACATGCATATACGAAATAGAATAAAAAAAAACAGAAACAAAAAAGGAAGTAGTCTTACCGGCGTTGTCTGTGGGTCTTCCCTCCCTCGGTGATAAGCCTTTCGGCTTCTACAAGCCAGATCTGGTGAACTAAAGGGAGGAGAAGACCCTTTGTAGTTGTGTTTTGGTCTAAAAAATATTTTTTTGAGGTTCGTATTTCCTAGATCTATGACAAATAGGGGCGTATTCTCTAAATCCAACCATGGATTCATGTTGAGGACGAAAAGAAGGTTATTTTGGTGTATTTTGGGACCCTACCGGCGTCGGTTAGCGGCGGCTGGCGGCGGAGAACACGGCGGCCGGCCGCCGGATTCTGGGTTTCGTAAGAACAGACGAGAGGAAAACGAAGAACATATTCTTACAAAAACCAGTAAATGAAACAAATGGCCAAAATTTTGATTTCGGCCTAAAAAGAGGGTTTATATAGGTGTTTTTATTTTGCTAAATGGGTAAATTACACACTTAATCCCACCGCGTTTTCGATATTTTCATTTTTGTCTTGCCGCATGGTATAATCACAATCCCAGTCCCCCTGATATTTCAAAAGGTTACAATTTCTTCCCTAAATTACACCGAATCAGTCTCTGAATGGTAAAATTACGTCCTCAACCATCCCGCGTTTTTGGATTTTTCACTTTGAGTCAGCCCCTTGGTCTAATTACAATTATGGTCCTTTTAGGTTTTGTTTGTTTCGCAATTTCGTCCCTAAATTACATATTTTTGTTCTTAAACTTCTGCCACTGACTTTCGTTTTTCTTTCATTTCAGTCCTGTTTTCTTTGTAAATACTAATGTTTGTATTATAATCGTATATGTTGATGTATTCTATTATTTTATTTTTATTTTATGTCTCTCGTATATGACTAGTATTTTATGTTTACATATATGTGTATTAAGATTATAATGGTCATGCGTTTTTATCCGGTTATTCATATCAAGCATGTTATGTTTTAGTTGATTCGTACATTGTGTATTTTGTATTTTATATGTGTGTATTTCCTTGTTCTTTTAGGGTTACATGTTAGTGTATTTACCCTTTTTGTACGATATGCGGACCCGTATATGTTGAAATATGTTTTATTACCAGTATGCATGTCTTTTTGAAATATTTGTTCGTCTATATGTACTTATTCCTGCCTTGTTATTTTGACACATGATAGTTGTTTTTATCTATTATTTAGAATAATATGTATATATATACATGTTTTAGTCTAAAATATCATTCATGTTAAATTAGTATTCTGGTATGTCAATATTTATTATGTTTAAATATTTTGCCATGTTTTACGTTTTTGCCACTAAGATTGCATATCAAGATATAACTTGTTAATGCGGAGTCCTTTTATCCGAGCGTAAACGGGGCCAGTATCAAGCGTAGTGATAGTGGTTGGGCGTTTATTCTCGGGTAACGGGACCCTTAAAATATATTCGCAATTATGACCGAAATTTAAAATAATCGTCACTCTAATCCGGAAAATCCAATATTAATAAAGCGGTAATTATTAAAGTACCAATTTTTGGGCGGTGTGGGGGTGCTAATCCTTCCCCATCCGTAACCGACTCCCGAACCCTGTCTTTTTGAATCTCTGGTTTTATGGTGTCCGGCCTACCTAAGTGGCCGGTGGAGACTCCATTTTTATGAGGTTTTTGTAAACCCCATGGAATAAATATTTTATATCCAAACATCTTTCAAACACCTTTCGAAAAAGCCACGTTTTTTTTAGCGAGAAGGAACATCGCTACAATGCCTAACCACTATGTGCCACCAACTAGGAGTACACTAAAGGATTACAAACATACATCCTGGTCCTTGTGATCTTGTCCAAGCTCAGAAAATACTATAAGCAAACTTGACCTGAAAAACATTTAAAAAGAATAGAGTAAGCATAGGCTTAATGAGGTAGCTTAACGTGGTTTTAAGAATTAAACCAATGATTTATCCTCTTATCATATTCTTTGATCTGAACAACATACTATGCTTGGACAAGAGATTAGGCCATATGGGTTAAATCACACAAACAAACACCTATGTAATGTATGGTGACCGAAACAGACCTGAACTACTTTACACGTATAATATTCCAACAAAGTACATACAAGTATACTTATTTACTCGAACAAGACATGTATATATTTATTTTAGGGCATTCGACATTACATGAACTTAAATATACATGTATTTTTAAACAAACGTATCCTTTCACCAATTTAATCATCAAATACAAAAGAAAGATGTTACTTGATTCAGTAGTTTATCTTATAAGCTTTCTTGGTTCCTTTTAAACTTAGTCCATTGCTTCACAAATTTTCTTGTTATACAAATTATCAATCACAGTTCACTATATTAAGAATTTATTAGCATATAAGACATTTGAACATAGCATATCATAATCATAAATCACTTAATACTCACAACATCACACATAGCAAATCAAAGTCATGGTTTCTTATCACACAAGATATCTAACATAGTATATTAGAAGCAGGCAATACTTATCGTATAAGCTATTCCATATAGAAATTCAGAATTAGATGATACTTGTCACACAAGCTATCTATCATAGCATATCATGAGTATGGTTATTTTCATATAAGCTATTAAACATAGCATTTCTTGAACATTGTTATTTTTCCCAAGTTATCAAACTAGCACTTCAATACGCAAGAATTAGCTTATAAAAAAATGCCAAACGTATCAAATCATATCTATGAAATACTTATATACACTCTAAACACTCCAATACATACTTGTTTACATACAAATCCGTCCCATTTTATGTACATACATATATTCGAAATGACTCTCTACATGCTTGAGCTTATGCAAAACAGTCCCTCAATTATTCATATACATTTAAACATTCAAAACAGAACATTATATACTTAAACTTATGCAAAACAATCCCTCAATTATTCATATACATTTAAACATTTAAAAAAGTCCATTATATACTTAAACTTATGCAAAACAGTCCCTCAATTATTCATATACATTTAAACATTTAAAACAGTCCATTATATGATTATTTTCATCAATTACCCTACAAACATGTGCATACATGTATATAAAAATTGTAAACATAATTCAAGACATGGTTATTTCTTATTAAAGTAGTACAATACATTTCGAATATTGTATACCATATACATATTTTATTGATCATAGAGAATTATCAGTATAGTATCTCATGTATAAAATACTCGAACCTAATATGATCCCTTAACTTAAAGAATACCAAAATTCCATTATAAATTTATTTATTATCATGCAAGTTATTAGATCAAGACAATTGTATAATTAAACATTCTAACAGCATATATATCTTTATCAAGAATTTGTACAAAAATTTACATAAGTGCTCGACAACTATATACCATTAACCACATATGATTTAAACAAAGCATATGTATTCATTCATTCTAAGAATCCATTGTTACACCAACATCTTACATAATTTATCTAACCATTTGAAGGTACTCAATTATCTCCGGAATCTTATTACTTGTTACATAAATTATTACAATAATTCATCGGTTTCACTTATAAACTTTCTTGGATTCTTATAGCAAAGCTTATCCACAAGTAAATTTTTTATATTCAACTTATCAAACACTTTATTAAACATTTATCTTCTGTCACATCAGTTATTTAATACTAGGTACCCTAACTTAGATTTCTTGTTATAAAAGACATCCAACATATCATATTTTGAACACAAATTATTTGTCTAATAGGATATCAATCCTAACTTAATAAAGCAGGGAATATTTTTTTCTCAATTTATCAAATAACTTATTTATTGGAATTTTAATTTCTTTCTTTTATCTTTAACATAGCCTTGAGAATCAAGCATCAGCCTAGGTACACGAATCCCCAACCAACTGTCGCCAAACAAATTGGTACCACAGCACTGGTCAATCCCTCCTACTGTCGCCAAGTGACTACAAAACTTCCCTCCTACTGTCGCCAAATAAGGACCGTAGTCCAGGACCGTAGTCTACCCCAAACACGAGCTCTATGGACTCTATGTCATGCCAACTATACCTATGACTGACTCGAACCCAAGGCTTTTCACATAATCTTATCTTATCAAGATCAAGGTTGAGCTTAATTCCTTATTCATATAGCCATGATCTTATCATATTCTTATTAGAAATGAGCATAGCTCCACATTCATATAATCACATAAGCAAAGCTTATGACTTATCATATCATATCAGAATCACAATTTGAGCATAACTTCATCATCATTGCATCAATCGAACACAGTGTATTGGTATTCACTTCAAGAACTTTTATAATCCATGTCTAGTTCTTATTTTAAGCATGTATCTTTATCAAATAATTACATAGCAAAGATTACTTATCGAGTACATTAAAGCACGGATTGATAACACTAAGAGCATAGCATCAAGTCAATCATTTCAATTCATAGAATACCTAACACGTAGGTACTTACCTCGAATCCAAGCTTAAACATAAAATGTAACTTAATTTAATGAAAAAGCATTGTAAAAGAAATCAATTAAGTATGCTCAGGATGGATTCAATCATATCCCGAGACTTTAAACTACACTCACTATTAACTCCGAGCTACTTATTGTTTCACGGATCCTGGCTCCTTTTATTTATCCACTGTTTGTCCCTCGTTAGCCCTTAGTCCTCCAATTCCTCTTGGTCTAAATGTAACAAAGGATATAATGGTGCATTAGCAAAGATTCTAATATTCATTCCTTTACACAACATTCAATTTTACCCGTATACTACCAATTCATATAGGCAGTCTATAATTGTAACATACTTGTTCAATTACATCATTACAAACCACCAAACATTCAAATATATATATATATATATATATATATATAAATCAGTTCACAACAATCAAAATTACTCCAATACGGTTTTAAACTTACAATTCAGTCCCTACACAGTCCTCAAAATAATTCCCTTATTTTTAAGCTATTCAAAGCAGTCCACATATTTTATTATTCATGTAAATTAGTCCCGATTTTGTATATAATCACACATTCACTCTTTTAGTCTAGTATGCTTTTAAGGTATACGAAAACAGTTCCTAACATACTTCTATCCTTTCAAATAGCTTCATTTCCATATTCATATATGTTTACATTTCCACTAAATAGCCCACTAACAATCATACTTCTCTTTATAATCACCAAGCAATTTACATGGTCAACCCAATCCAATATTATGGTTATGAAACAAGTTTACATTCACTTAAACAATTCTGCCCTGATTTCATTTGAATTCTTAAATACATTATCCAATGTCTTAATCCAAGCTACAAGTAAATCATCATTCAAGCATCAAAGCACACTTTATGATTTACTCATCAAATTCTCTACCATATACATGAATCTTAGACAACATTTAGACAACAATCAAGTTGGAAATTTTAAACAAAGATCAAGAAAGCTTATTACCATATTAATTCCAAGCAAAATCGGCCCTATACTAAGACCAATATGACTAGGTTGAAGAAAATTTCATGGAGTCTCAAAGCTCTCTCTCATTACCAAAGGGTTCGGCTATTTTGGGGAGGTTGAAGAAGATATTAGAAGGGTCTTACCATGTGGCCAAGACTCCCTTCTTCTTGCTTCTTCTCCAATTGACATGTGTGCATGTCCTTTAAAATTTATTTTATAACCATGCCAACATCCCGTTTTAATAGTCATACATTTCCACCCTTGCACACATGTACTCTCTATTTTATTTCTCTCATTTTAGTCCTAATTACTCGAATTTGTCACCTTAATTCTCACTAGGTTAGAATTAATTAAGAATCAAGAATCGAATATGGTTACATTATTCTAGGCTTAATTTTAGTATATTACATTAAATGCTGGAAATTACATTCGAATCAAAACAAATTCGAGTTTAGGGACCAAAATGGCATTTTGGAAAAATTAGGGATTTAGGGACTAGAATGTACAAAAGTTATAAGTGAAGAATTTATGATGAATGTTATTAGGTAAAAATTCTGTTGGTGATAAATATATTGAAAATGCCATTGAAATGCAAAAGATTTTCATTTTAATCCCTAAACCTTTGAATGACTGAAAATCGAATGGAATACTCGAATTACGGAATTTGAAACATTTTGTATTTAAGTGTTAGTTAGCAAGCTCAAAAGAATTATTGGAAGTTCAAATTGGTCACTAAGGACCATAATGAGTTTTTGAACAATACAAGGAAGAAAGGGAAAATATTTGGAAATTTTATATTCCAATGATTATATTAGACAACATGTTTAAGGTATTGTTAGATTTGAATCTAACAAATATTTTATTTTACTCATGTGATTAATGAAGACAAGTCTGAATCAAAGAAGGTTCGAGGTTCTATGAAAGAAAGGATTGAACTAGGACTTAGTGAGGCACTGTGTTAAGTGGCCAAGGTGAGTGCAATGCATACATAACATGATACATGGATGTTTTATACATCATTAGGAAGACTCACGATGAGTCTACCTTGTTTATTTTGGCATGATATTTATATCATAATCATATATTTGACATGTTCTAAATATGTCAAAAGTTGAATATAAATGCATGGATCACTAGTTATATGTGATGTTATATTATGAATGTTATTTCGGGTATGAACTGCCCAATGTTAAATTATGTTGATATACATTGCCATGAATGAAATAAATATGGAAAATATGCCCAAGTAAATCATTGAGGGACAGGTTATAGTTGGCATGCCATAGAGTCCAGCGGTTTAGCACTTTGTGGGGGCACTATAGTGTATATAAAAGGCACTTAGTGCATATGGTTAGCATGACCTTATGTGCTGATAAGGAAAAACTTATGTCTATTATGGTTAGCATGAACTTATGTGCAATTTTGACTCGCGTACTCAGGGTCCTCAAGGTTTATTTTGGGCTATAATTTATTGGATAATAAATGGTAAACATGTTAGGGAGTATACGAACTAAGTGCCTTTTATATTGGTAAGAAATCTATATCTGGTTTATATTATGTTTATGTATGATTAACATGATGGTAATACATATCTAGTGATCATGATGCATTTATGCATATATGGCATACTATGACAAATGGACAAATATAAAAGTTTGATGGCATTGGCGTGTAGTAAATCATTACCAATGCAATATAAAGGTTAGAATATTGGCATATGGCATGTTATATATATATGCAGCTGATAAGTGTTCAAAAGTACTATTTTTCTTACCCTTTTTACTCATATTATTGTTAGACTTAGGCTCATATTAGTTGCATAATTAGCCATTCATGCATTAATCCATGTTTCCTTCCATCGTTGAGCTTGATTACATAACTTGGTAGTTTTTGTGGGAAAAGATGCTGCTTTGGTGTGTTTTGTGTGTATATGCAGGATCACTTGCCAAAGCAAGGCTAGAGCTAGTTGCCAGGGCAATGCATGAAGGAGACGCTGAGCTAGTTGCCAGGGCAATACATGAAGGAGACGCCGAGCCAGTTGCCATGGCAATTGTCGACAAGAGCAAAGGTGATATGGTAGTCGAAATTGATGACTAGACAAGCCCAAGATGACGTGGAGCAAAGCCCAAACCCAAAGGAATTAGATTGCCATGCAGAGATTAAAGAAGAATTAAATTCCAAGAAGATAGGAGAAGTTCTAGTAGGAATACAATTATAATAAAGAATTATATTCTTTAAAGATAATTTAATTCCAACTTAACTTCCTCCTCAAAGAAGGACTTTGGCCTAGCCCTATAAATAGGAAGGAGATTTCGACAATCCATAGAGAGAAAGAGAGGGGAATTTCGACAAGCATCAAGGAGGGCAAGAGGAGAGAATTTTTGACAAGCATCTAGGGCAAGGAGGATTTCGACAAGCCTCCTCCTTCATCCTTTTCTTTCTTGTTTGATTGGATTCATGCTAGGGATTAATTATCTTGTGTTTCTTTGGAACCTAGCCATGAACTACATCTATTTGGCTATGGTTATTGTGTTTTGTGGTTGTGAGAACTTATTGGTTTTTGTTTAGGTAATAAGAGTTTGCACTTTTTTATTCAAGGTTTATTCATTCTTGGTTCTTATTCTTGTTTGCGAGTGAATTGGGAGAGGATCTCGTGATTTCATCTATTTATCTAATATCGGGAGAGTTAGATTCAAGAAACGAATGAATATGATCTTTATTCAATCTATTGATGGTGAAGATTAATCCGACTTAGGAATAAGTTAAGGATTTCAACGGCTAAGAGGAGCGCAAGATTGGTTGTTGTTCACCCTTGATTCACGTAGGGATGTATTATCAAGGCATGCACAAGTAGCTAGAGTTTCGACTTAGGGATAAGAAGAAACCATTGAAGAATGCTCTGTCGAACCTTGAAGGTTGCCGCCCAGACGCCCAAGTAGTTGCCCAGGCAACCATCGATTAGTTGCCAAGGCAACCCCGTTGTGCAAGTTGCCACGGCAACTGAGTTGCCCGTGCACTCTTTTACCAAGACGATCCAATCGGCTATCACACCTCAACTCACGATAACCTGGCCTATCTCTCTCTCATTTGATCTCATCTTTTCTTTTACTTTATTGCTTTCTAGTTTAGTTATTAGTTAAACTCCTATAATCCTTTATTTGTGTTTTTACTTTTTACAGTGCAAGAGACTAGATTCTTGAAGTGGCACCAATCCCTGTGGAGACGATATCTTTTATACTATAACTTGCAACGTGTATACTTGCACAATTGCGTAGCACTTTTTACGCGCAACAAGTTTTTGGCGCCGTTGCCGGGGATTGGCAATAGCGACTTTGTTTTTATTTTCTTGCATTTTCTTTTTACTTTTCTTGTTTAAAATTCAAAGGGCTAACAAACTTTGGTTTTGCATTGGTATATGACCAGGGCGAGACCAACTTCACCAGAATATCCCTTTGATCCAGAAATCGAACTAACCTTACAAAGACTTAGACGAAGGATAAGAGTAGCAATGGCTAATCGAGACGGCAATATGAATCAAGATATTCCAGCAGGAGGAGGAGTGATTTTTGCACGAAACAGAACTATTCGAGACTATCTTGAAGAAGATCTTGGGAGCGATATAGAGAACTTCTACACAAATGCCCTCTACACGGATTCCCGGTGTGGACTCAAGTAACAATGTTTTACAACGCCGTGAATACACCAACAAGGATGATGCTAGATGCCTCGGCAAACGGCATACTCCTAGATAAGTCGCCGGAGGAAACAATGCAAATTTTAAACAGGCTGGCCAAGAATGATTATCAATTTCCATCTACTAGAAGAGGAGGAGTTAGACGCCAAGCCACAATACATGAACTAGGATCATCAGATTCAATTTCGGCACAATTGGCCACTCTAACCAAGATGGTCCAGAACATGCAAAAACCAAACAACACACATGAAGTCAAGGTAATGGATTCTTTTTGTGAGTTATGTGGTGATAACCATAATTCTTCTGAATGTATACAGAATCCGGAATCCAGCTTCTATGTGGGGAATTACAATCAGAACAACAATGTGATGTCCAATACATACAATCCAGCTTGGAAGAAGCACCCAAATTTTTCATGGAGTAATCCCAACAATACTCTAAACCAGAACAATCAAAATGCACAAGCATCGGGATTCCAGTAGAATATGCCACGGCAACAGTTGCTGTAGCAACAACCGACAACATCTAGTTCTTTGGAAAATTCTCTAAATACTTTTATGATGAAAACTGAATCTTATATGGCTGAGAATAGTAATTTCATAAAAAGAACTGATGCTTTTATTAACAGGACTGAGATGAGATTGCAAAACCAAGAGGCGGCAATCAAATCATTGGAAAATCAAGTCGGACAGTTTGCTCAAAATCTGAATACTAGACCGCAAGGAGGTTTACCTAGCGATACAGAAGTCGCAAGAGGAACTGGCCATGAGCAATGTAAGGCGATCACCACTAGAAGTGGCCAACAACTTAGAGAGGTTCAAACCCGCTCGTCAAACAAAACTCCACAAAAAGATCAAGATGAACCTAGCGGCAAAGCCTCAAATGCTGAACCAGGAATTGCCGCGGCAACCGACAATAAGCATGCCTCGGCAACCGACGATAAAGACGCCTCGACAACTTGCGATAAGCATGCCTCGGTAACCCCAGTTGATAACGCCTCGGTAACTCCAATTGTCCCGGCAATGCCGTCAATCAAGTTTCAATCCAATGAAAGGATCGAAGATATCTGACTTCTACCACCATTCCCACAAAGGTTGAAGCGACAAAAGCAAGAATACCAATTCAAGAAGTTTCTTGATATCCTAAAGCAAGTCCACATCAACTTGCCATTGGTGGAAGCAATTGAACAAATGCCAAACTATACCAAGTTTCTTAAAGACATTGTGTCCAAGAGAACAAGGCTAGGAGAGTTTGAAACAGTTGCCGCAACAGAGGGATGCATGGCAATGTTGCACAATCGTATGCCACCCAAGTTGAAGGATCCCGGAAGTTTCACAATACCCTGTTCCATTGGAAATCACTATGTCGGGAAAGCATTATGCGACCTTGGGGCTAGCATAAACTTGATGCCTAAATCGATTTTCCAAAAACTAGGAATCGGGAAGGCAAGACCTACAACAGTTATGCTACAGCTAGCCGACAGATCCTATGTGCATCCAGAGGGAAAAATCGAGGACATACAGGTAAAAGTTGATAAATTTATTTTTCCCCCTGACTTTATTGTTTTGGATTGTGAAGCAGATGAGCATGCACCTATCATTCTCGGGAGACCATTCCTAGCAACAGGGAGAACCTTGATCGATGTTGAAAAGGGAGAACTCACAATGAGGGTGAATGACCAGCAAGTTAAACTAAATGTGTTCCAAACACTAAGGCATGCCGATGATCCAGAAGAATGCCAACTTCTTTATGCCACGACAGAGTTTAACTTCGACGAGGAATTTAGTTGCCTCGGCAACTACACTGCCGATCATGAGGAACCTAAGGAGTATGAAAAATCGATCGATGAAGAACAACAAGAAGAGGCAAATTGGCTAGTCAATCGACCATGTACATACTTTGAACCACTGGATTACTCAGGTAAGGAAGGTAAGCTCGAAAAACCCTCTATTGAACAACCACCAATTCTTGAGTTGAAACAATTGCCAGAGCAACTAAAATATGCATACTTAGGAACCGATAATACATTGCCTGTAATTATTTCTTCTAAGTTACAGCCTGAGCAGGAAAAGAAGTTGATCAAGATGTTGAAGCTACACAAAAAGGCAATAGGGTGGACAATTGCCGACTTGAAGGAAATTAGCCCAGCAGTGTGCATGCATAAGATTTTGTTGGAAGATGAACACAAACCTTCAATCAAGGCCCAGAGGAGACTGAATCATGCAATGAAAGGGGTTGTAATGAAAGAAATCATCAAGTGGCTTGACGCCGACATTATATATCCCATCTCTGATAGTACATGGGTAAGTCCGGTACAATGTGTTCTGAAAAAGGGAGGTATAACGGTGGTAAGTAATGAAAATAATGAACTCATTCCAACCAGGACTGTGACCGGTTGGAGGGTTTGTATGGATTATCGAAAGCTAAACAAAGTCACCAGGAAAGATCACTTCCCATTACCCTTTATTGATCAAATGCTTGACCGTCTTGCAGGTAAACCCTTTTGTTGTTTTCTTGATGGTTATTCAGGATACAATCAAATTGCAATAGCACCAAAAGATCAAGAAAAGACAACCTTCACATGCCCATACGGTACTTATGCCTTCCGAAGGATGCCGTTCGGATTGTGTAACGCCCCGACAACCTTCCAAAGATGCATGATGGCACTCTTTTCAGACATGGTCGAAGACTTCCTTGAGATCTTCATGGATGATTTTTCTGTTTTTGGTAATGACTTCGATAGCTGCCTCGGCAATTTAGAGAGGGTGTTGGCAAGATGTGAAGAAACTGATTTAGTCCTCAATTGGGAGAAGTGCCATTTTATGGTAGATGAAGGAATAGTGCTCGGCCACAAGATTTCATCCAAGGGAATTGAAGTAGACAAAGCCAAGGTGGACGTGATCGAGAGATTACCCCCACCAAGTTCGGTTAAAGGAATTCGAAGCTTTCCTGGACATGCAAGCTTTTACAAGAGGTTCATTCATAATTTTTCTAAAATCACTAAACCCTTGTGCAATTTGCTTGAACATGATAAGTCTTCAATTTTGATGATTCTTGCACCCAAGCATTTGAAACCCTAAAGGAAAAGCTTGCCTCGACACCCATTGTCGTTCCACCAGATTGGACGCTACCTTTTGAGCTCATGTGTGATGCAAGTGATTTCGCGGTAGGAGCAGTCCTAGGCCAACGCACAGGCAAGACCTTCCATGTGATATACTACGCTAGTAAAACTCTTAATAGTGCCCAAATGAATTACACAACAACGCAGAAAGAGTTACTAGCTGTAGTTTTCGCATTTGACAAGTTCCGATCCTATTTGATTGGTACAAAGGTAATTGTTCATACGGACCATTCGGCAATCAAATATCTATTTGCTAAAAATGATGCTAAACCTCGTTTGATTCGTTGGATATTACTTTTACAAGAATTTGATATTGAAATTAAGGACAAGAAAGGAACAGAAAATTAAGTGGACGACCACTTATCACGTTTAGAACGCAACAGGGAGGAGGAAACGGATCTAGAGATATGCGATGCATTCCCGGATGAACAAATTTTAGTTGCCTCGGCAACCATGGACGTGCATGCCTCGGCAACCCTCGACGCCTCGGCAACCATGGATGCACACGCCTCGGCAACTCTCGACGCCGCAGCAGCCCTTGACGAGCATGCCTCGGCAATTCTGGGAGCAGTCGCCACGGCAGCACATGCCTCGGCAATACCCTGGTACGCGGATTTAGTTAATTTCCTTGTTTGTGGTATTTTACCTTATGGCATTACTCACCAAGGGAAGAAGCGGTTCCGCCATGATGCTAAGCATTACTTTTGGGATGAGCCTCTTTTGTTTAAACAATGTACAGATCAGGTTATACGCCGATGTGTCCCTGAAGAAGAGCAACAAAATGTACTCCGCCAATGCCATTCTTCACCCTATGGAGGACATTTTGGAGGAGCTCGTACCGCGGCCAAAGTTTTGCAATCCGGTTTGTATTGGCCAACATTGTACAAAATGCCCAAGACTTTTACAAGCAATGTGATCGTTGCCAGAGGACGGGCAATATCTCTAGACGACATGAGATGCCGCTCCCGAATATCATCGAGGTGGAATTGTTCGATGTATGGGGGATCGATTTTATGGGACCTTTCCCATCTTCATTCGGCAACCTCTACATTCTACTTGCCGTCGACTACGTGTCTAAATGGGTTGAGGCAGCTGCAGTTCCCAACAATGATTCCAAGACCGTGCAACGATTCCTGTTGAAAAATATATTTACACGGTTTGGGATGCCGAGAGCAATTATCAATGACGAAGGCAAGCATTTTGACAACAGACTAATTGCCAAGATGTTGCAACACTTCGGCATATCACACAAGATCGCCACGGCATATCACCCACAAACCAACGGGAAAGCAGAAATTTCCAACCGAGAATTGAAGGGTATACTCGAGAAAGTTGTAAATCCCTCTAGGAAGGATTGGTCATTAAGACTAGATGACGCACTTTGGGCATATCGCACTACATTCAAAACACCCTTAGGTATGTCCCCCTTCCGACTTGTCTATGGCAAAACATGCCATCTACCGGTGGAAATCGAACACAAGGCATATTGGGCAATCAAGACCGTGAATATGGATTGGGAAAGTGCCGGACAAAAACGTTTGTTGGACCTCAATGAGATAGAAGAATTCCGTGCACTCGCCTATAACAATGCACGAATCTACAAGGAGAAAACAAAGCGGTGGCACGACAAGAAACTATTGCCACGGCAATTCATGCCAGGGCAACTAGTTCTCTTATTCAATTCTCGGCTAAAACTTTTCCCGGGAAAGCTGAAATCAAGATGGTCGGGACCATTTGAAGTTGTCAAACCATTCTTCCATGGTGCTGTGATAATCAAGTCCATCTCTGACAACCATGAATTCAAAGTTAGTGGACAAAGATTGAAGCACTACAATGGTGCCCATGTGGAACGTAACAAAGAAGTGGTTAACTTAGGAGATGCATGAGCAAGCTCTCCATTTGATATTTTATTTTATTTTATTTTAATTTTTTATTTTATCTTGTTTTTATTTTATTATTTTCGATTAATTATTTTTTTTCTTTCGAACTATATTTTTTTTATTATTTATTTTCTTTATTATTTCCGATTATTATATATATATATATTTTTAGGATAGATTTTTTTTATCCCTTTATACATCTTTATTTATTTTCTTTTATTAGTTTAATTTTAATCCTTATTTGATTTGTCTTTGAATTGTAGGAAAAAAGTTCAAGATAAAGAGGAATTCTAATCCAAAAAGGAAAACAACTTCAACAAGGAAACTAATGGGTTGAATCTAAGGCTTATATAAAGCCTCTAATTTACCCTAATCACAACCCCTTGTCGCCAACTTCTCCCTCACCCTAAACCCTTTTTCATTTTCCCCTAATCCCACCCACCTATCTTTTCTATAAAACCCATCACCCTTAACCTATTCCTACTTTCTATCTTGCAACTTTTTAGTTTCTTTTCTTTTCTTTGTTTTTACAAAACTCACAACCAAGATCATCCATGGCATCCAAGATTAAATTTTAAGTTCATCCAAGTTCCTCCAAAGAACCAAGATACAAGAAGTTTGCTACACCGGTGGTTCAAGAAAGATTTCAATCCAAGTTTGAAAGCCGGAAGATTCATGAAGAACAAGGCTTTGAATACTCCAACTCTCATCAAGATTTCGGCCTTGAACCATTCATCTTCGAGAGGATTGCACATCAAAAGTGGCAAATCTTTTGCCATCAACCGGAACCGGGTAACATCTCATGGGTAAGAGAATTCTATGCTCACTCACCTAACCCGGATAATCCTTATGTTTTTGTTCCTGACAAGGCCATACTCATAAGTCCCGAAAACGTCAACACCTTTTACGGGCTTTACATTGAGAAGGACGAGCATCAAGCCTTCGTTGAGCAAATCACTCTCATGCAACTCGACAAGGTGCTTCAAGAACTCACTCAACCGGGAACTCATTGGAACAACGGTAAATACAAGGGCACGGTAAATCGCCTTCGGCTTAAACCCGAGGCAAAACTATGGAATAAGTTTGTTAAAACTTCTTTAATGCCCACCACACACAATACTACCGTTGATATACCACGTCTTTTGCTCATACATTCTATTTTGCATAATCGCATCATTAACATTGGAAAAATTATTTGTGATGAGATTTTTGTATGCAGCTCAAAAGATAAGGGTTCTCTTTTCTTCCCTTGCTTAATTTCTAATCTTTGCAAGGAGATGCATGTCCCAAGTGAGTCCACCAATGAAAAGGCCCTACCCAAGTCTGGTTGGAATCAAGCACTAATCTGAAAGCTAATGGGAGAGGCACCGGGAGATTCTTTAAGGCCTCCAATTGCCACGGCAACTCCTGCCGCCTCGGCAATCCAAAATGCCCAAGCACCTAACGCCCGGGCAACTCGGCCATCAACCCCGGGACACTTTGAAGCACTTTTGCACCCATTGGCAAGCCATCTAAGGAAAATTGAAGACCGGCAACTAATGTTCATACGGTACATGAAGGAGCACAACAATGCCATCACCCAAGTCATCCTAGGAAAGTACCCGGACAATTGCGTGCCGTTCCCAATCTTTCCCGCCGAGATCCTTGCCACGGCAACTGCAACGGATGATGCCACGACAACCTACATCGTGCCTGCACAAGCTGACGCCACGGCAACAAACCCTGAAGATGCCACGGCAACCAAAGCTAAAGACATCCCGACAACCACTGAAAAAGCCAAAGGGAAAGCACCTATGCCCGAATCAACTCCTACGGAATCATTTTCTGATTTTTCAGATTCGGACGAGTCCTCCATTGCACCAATAAAGACCGCACCAATTGAATCCTCCAAGCGAAAAGCCAACGACTGATGAAGAGGATGATGAGGACAACCCCGTACGAGGATTGATTCCACCACCGACAACAAGAAAACAACCATCGCGTTCAAGCAAGAGAATCAAGACACGCCCAAAAGGAAACTAATCATCTACGATGACGAACTCTCGGAGTAAGTCCTCTTATGCATTTTATATTTTTCGTTAGTTTTATTTTTCTTTAAAGCATGCATTGAGGACAACGCCTCACTCGAGTTTGGGGGGATTGTTATTAGTAGTTACCATGTTTAGTTACATTCATCTTAAGTATTACATTTAGGATACATAAATTGCTTGCCATGCCTTTAATTGGAACAAGAATTGCTTTGATGAATATCCGATGATGACTTTGCCAATGCACTTAATTGATAGAATTTTTATTCTAGGATAACCATGAAAAAACTTAGAATTTTACTATGATGCTAAATCTGATGAAACACTGTCGTGGTTTGATTGATTTAAGGAATTCTAGTGAACTTAGGTTGATAATTAACAAATTGGGGGATTAGAATAAAAATTGGATGAATGCTAGAGGTGCCCGAAATTAGCTCTAGCATGTGCTAAATTTTTTTTTTATCACTAGAGGTGCCCGAAACTGGCTCTAGTATGTGTTAAAAAAAACATTGATCGCTAGAGGTGCCCGAAACCGGCTCTAGTCGAATAAATTAACTTAAGAAAACTAAAAACAAAACACTAGAGGTGCCCAAAACTGGCTCTAGTTAAAACATGTTAGAAATAACCCAATGAAGTGATTTGAAAACCTAATGTTTGCATAGAATCCGAAAAATCAACTTGCACACAACTCCGCACACACTCACAAGCATTATAGTTTGATTTTGAGTAACTCTGAAGTTTTCCGAAAAATAAAAAGGCAATCATACTTTGTGCCCTGGTTCAGAGAATTGAAATCAAGTTCAAAGCTAAGTTTGTGAAAATTGAAGTCTTGGCAGGTAATTATGAGTTTGCATTGCTTGAGGACAAGTAATAGTTCGAGTTTGGGGGTGTGATAAGTGTTCAAAAGTACTATTTTTCTTACCCTTTTTACTCATATATTGTTAGACTTAGGCTCATATTAGTTGCATAATTAGCCATTCATGCATTAATCCATGTTTCCTTCCATCGTTGAGCTTGATTACATAACTTGGTAGTTTTTGTGGGAAAAGATGCTGCTTTGGTGTGTTTTGTGTGTATATGCAGGATCACTTGCCAAAGCAAGGCTAGAGCTAGTTGCCAGGGTAATGCATGAAGGAGACGCCGAGCTAGTTGCCAGGGCAATACATGAAGGAGACACCGAGCCAGTTTCCATGGCAATTGTCGACAAGAGCGAAGGTGATATGGTAGTCGAAATTAGTGACTAGACAAGCCCAAGATGACGTGGAGCAAATCCCAAACCCAAAGGAATTTGATTGCCATGCAGAGATTAAAGAAGAATTAAATTCCAAGAAGATAGGAGAAGTTCTAGTAGGAATACAATTATAATAAAGAATTATATTCTTTAAAGATAATTTAATTCCAACTTAACTTCCTCCTCAAAGAAGGACTTTGGCCTAGCCCTATAAATAGGAAGGAGATTTCGACAATCCATAGAGAGAAAGAGAGGGGAATTTCGACAAGCATCAAGGAGGGCAAGAGGAGAGAATTTTCGACAAGCATCTAGGGCAAGGAGGATTTCGACAAGCCTCCTCCTTCAACCTTTTCTTTCTTGTTCGATTGGGTTCATGCTAGGGATTAATTATCTTGTGTTTCTTTGGAACCTAGCCATGAACTAAATCTATTTGGCTATGGTTATTGTGTTTTGTGGTTGTGAGAACTTATTGGTTTTTGTTTAGGTAATAAGAGTTTGCACTTTTCTATTCAAGGTTTATTCATTCTTGGTTCTTATTATTGTTTGCGAGTGAATTGGGAGAGGATCTCGTGATTTCATCTATTTATCTAATATCGGGAGAGTTAGATTCAATAAACAAATGAATATGATCTTTATTCAATCTATTGATGGTGAAGATTAATCCGGCTTAGGAATAAGTTAAGAATTTCAACGGCTAAGAGGAGCGCAAGATTGGTTGTTGTTCACCCTTGATTCACACAGGGATGTATTATCAAGGCATGCACAAGTAGCTAGAGTTTTGACTTAGGGATAAGAAGAAACCATTGAAGAATGCTCTACCGAACCTTGAAGGTTGCCGCCCAGACGCCCAAGTAGTTGCTCAACTAGTTGCCCAGGAAACCATCGATTAGTTGCCAAGGCAACCCCGTTGTGCAAGTTGCCATGGTAACTGAGTTGCCCATGCACTCTTTTACCAAGATGATCCAATCGGCTATCACACCTCAACTCACGATAACCTGGCCTATCTCTCTCTCATTTGATCTCATCTTTTCTTTTACTTTATTGCTTTCTAGTTTAGTTATTAGTTGAACTCCTATAATCCTTTATTTGTGTTTTTACTTTTTACAGTGCAAGAGACTAGATTCTTGAAGTGGCACCAATCCCTGTGGAGATGATATCTTTTATACTATAACTTGCAACGTGTATACTTGCACAATTGCGTAGCACTTATTACGCACAACATCAGCTTTGGGGTTTAATAAGTCATGAAATTGAATAAGCCTATTTAGTTGTTTTTAATTTTGATTATTGCCTCACTAAGTTTGTACTTAGCGTGTGTTTGATTGTGCACACGTATGTAAATCAAGATGAGAGTGACAAGAACATTGCATCAATATTGGAAAGCTCAACAGGTAATCACAGTAATGACATCTTAATTGAGGTTTAATTATTATAGTGGCATGTATACCTACTAAACCTATTTGAGTTGTAATTGGTCTTTAAAGTTCGTTATGGTTTCATGATAATTGGCATTTCTGGAAAGATTCAAAGTTAAGAGTAACCTCAAGCGATGAGTTGCATGCTAAGATAATTGAGAGCATGTATGTTTTATAATAGTCAATTGGTCCTTATAAGCATACATAACATTTGAAGACATTTTGGAATTGAATTATGATGAATTAGAAATATAAAATGCAAGAATGTGCATTTTGGGACAGGGTGTACCAGTACTCAAGAATTGGGTTCAAAATTATCAAAATTTGAATTTTGTTTCAAATATCATTAATATTTAAGGATAGTAAAGTTGTGACATTCTTGATTCGTATTTGTCGTATGGATACGAAAAGGGGTGTTACAGATGATTTTGAGGTGGTGGTTGTAGGAGAGAACATTAAGTTATTGTCTAATGTTGTTTCGGCTTTGGAAGCATGATGACTGATGGATTTTGGATGTCAGGTTTTCTTGGCCTATGTCATGAATCCTTGTTCGAACGAGTTGAGGGTGCAAGATATCCGTACGACATGCGAGTTTCTGGGTGTTTTTCTAGAAGAGTTACCGAGGTTACCGTCAGATCGAGAGGCAGAGTTCGACATTGAGGTTTATGCGAATACGACACCAGTGTCAATTGCTCTGTATCGCATGGCCCCAAAAGAGTTGAAGGATTTGAAAATGCAACTGCAAGATTTGTTGGATTGAGGGTTTGTTAGACCGAGTATTTTAGGGTGGGGTGCACCGGTGTTGTTTGTGAAAAAGAAGAATGGTACTTTGCAGATATGTATAGATTACCGACAACTTAACAAGTTGATGATAAAGAATAAGTATCCCTTGCCGAGGATTGATGATCTGTTTGATCAGTCTAGGGGTACTTTCGTGTTCTCTAAGATAAATTTGAGGTCTGGGCACTATCAGTTGAAGGTGAAGGATGTGGATGTGCCCAAAACAACTTTTCGTACAAGGTACGAGCATTATGAGTTTTTGGTGATGCCGTTTGGCTTGACCAATGCATCGGTTGCTTTCATGGACATGATGAATCAGATGTTCCATGAGTTTTTAGACCAGTTTGTGGTTGTATTTATCGATGATATTCTTGTGTACTCTCGTACCAAGGAGGATCATGATAGGCATTTACGGATTATGCTTCAGACATTGTTGGCTAATCGGCTTTATGCCAAGTTGAGCAAGTGTGAGTTCTGGCTTAGGGAGGTTGTTTTCCTCGGGCATGTGGTGTCGGCCAAGGGGATTCGTGTTTATTCGCACAAAATTGAGGCCGTAATGAGTTGGAAAGTGCCTATGTCTATGTCAGAGGTTCAGAGTTTCCTAGGGTTGGCCGGTTATTACCGTAGGTTTGTTGAAGGGCTCTCTAGTATAAATGCTCCTTTAACCAAGTTGTTACAAAAGAATATTCATTTTGAGTGGATGGAGGATAGGCATCGGCTTTTGAAAGGTTGAAGGAAGCTTTGACACGAGCTCCAGTCTTGGTTCAACCGGAATCAGGGAAATAGTTTTTTTGTCTATAGTGATGCATCCTATGTTGGGCTCGGTTGCATGTTGATGCAGGAAGGTAAGGTAGTTGCCTATGCATCTAGATAGTTGAAGGTGCATGAGCATAATTACGCTGCTTATGACCTTGAACTCGCCGTAGTTGTTTTTGCCTTGAAAATCTAGAGGCATTACCTTTATGGTGAGAAGTGTGTAGCTTTTAGGGATTATAAGAGTTTGAAGTATCTGATGTCGCGGAAGGAGTTAAATCTTAGGCAACGAAGATGGTTGGAGTTGTTTAAAGATTATGATTTGACCATTGATTATCATCCAGGTAAAGCTAATGTCATGGTTGATGCTTTGAGTAGGAAATATGTTGTTGAGTTGAAGGATATGTTCGCTAGGTTGAGCATGACACGTGATGGTGGGTTGTTGGCTGAGTTGCAAGTGAAACTGTCCTTGTCACAGTTGATTAAAGAGAAACAACCGTATGATGAGAGTTTGGTACCACATGTGAAGGATATCATGGATGGGAATCCTACGAATTTTCCTTTTAATGATGATGGGGTGTTGTGCTATAAGGGTCAGATTGAGGTGCCCGAAGATGAGGAGTTGAGGCGTATCATTCTGACCGAAGCGCATGCTAGTCCTTTTACGATGCATCCAGATAGTACTAAGATGTATCGGGGTTTGAAGAAAGAGTACTATTGGGTTGGTTTGAAGAAAGATGTTATTAATTTTGTGGCTCGATGCATGGTATGTCAGCGAGTAAAGGCTGAGCACCAGTTTCCTTCCGGGTTGTTACAACCGTTGAGGATACCATAATAAAAATGGGAAAGAATCACCATGGATTTTGTGTCTGGGTTGCCTTTGAAACTGACCAAAAAGGATTCCATTTGGGTGATCGTTGATCTGTTTACGAAGTGTGCGCATTTTGTGCTAGTGCATACGACATATACCTTGAATAGGTTGGCCAATCTTTACATATCTGAGATTGTGTGTTTGTACGGGTGCCCAAATTTATAATTTTAGATAGAGATCCGCGCTTTACAGCAAGGTTTTAGAGTGTTTGCATCATGCTCTAGGAATACGGCTGAATTTTAATACTTCATATCATCCTCAGACTGATGGACAGTCGGAGTCTGTGATTCAGGTCTTGGAAGATATGTTGAGGTGTTGTATCATTGAGTTCCAGGGAAATGGGAAAAACAGTTGCCTTTAGTGGAGTTTTCCTATAATAACAGTTATTAGGCTAGTATACAGATGGCACTATACGAGACTTTGTATGGTAGGAAGTGCCGTACACTGTTGTGTTGGGCTGAGGTTAGGGAAAAATATGTTTTGATGCCTGATGTATTGAAAAACACCAATGAAAAAGTGAAGCTGGTATGTAAGTGCTTGAGAGCCGTTTCGGATCGTATTAATCCTATGGGGATTTGAAGCGTAGGGATATTGAATATGTTATTGGTGATCGGGTGTTTTTCAAGGTATCACCATGGAAGAAGGTGATGCATTTTGGGCGGAAAGGGAAGCTTAGCCAGAGGTTTATTGGACTGTATGAGATTGTTAAGCGTGTGGGTCCAGTTTCTTATCGTTTGAGGTTACCTCTTGAGTCGGAGAAGATTCATGATATGTTCCATGTGTCGATGTTGTGAGGTTTTGGTCGAATCCCTCGCATGTTATGCCGATGGAGGATATTTAGTTGAGGTTGGATTTGTCTTACGATGAGGAACTGATAGAAATCCTTGACACCAACAGTAAGGTTCTATAATACCCGAATTTTGGCCTAGAAGTATATTATTGGTTCTATGGTTAATTAAGCATATTAGTATGTTAATTGATAGGTTCATTAAGTAATCTAGAACCTTTTTAAAAAGAAAGACTTGATAGTTTGCATGCTAAAGACATTTGGTCTTTACACATGTCAAGCAAAATTAGTGACATGTGAGAAAGGATTTCGGTGAAGTGGCAACATGGATGATAATCCTTTTCAACTCCTTCCTTTGGCCGGATCACTCTTGTGAGAGAAGGAGGGAAGAAGCTTGGCTATCAATAGAGGAAAGCTTCATGTTATGCTTCTTTTCCTTCGAGTTATGTTAATTTCTATATTCGAATAGCTGCATCTTGGAGGTAAGAACCTCCCTTCCAATTCATTATATATGGTTTGTAACTTGAATTTGTAAAGATGATGTTCAGTTGATACTAGGCCTAAGATGAGATAAATCCTTATGGTTATTTTTGAAAATTGATGAAATTATACATTGGAGGTATGCATTTAAATTACAAGAATTATGAGCATAATCGAATTATCATGTTAAGTGTTGTGTTGTTGAGAATGTTAGTTCATGTTTTCAAACCTTCCAAATGAAGCCTTTAGTAGAATTAGTATATCTTACAATTTTGTAACAAGGATATGAATGTTAAAAGCTACTTGATTATGTGTTAGAGTTGAGAAAACAAATTTGGATAGTTCGATCAGGATCTAATTGAAGTTGATGTTAAGATGCTCTATTTTAGAAACTCTAAAAATGATTTTGGTCATTAATTAAATGTGTAGGATGTGCTTAGGACATCTTTGTATTAATCATAAAGATTGATTTGCATTAGTTTAGGGGTTGTTCTAGACTGTTCTGAACATGTAATTGAGTAAATATGAAATTGAAACTGTTTTGAATGTATATGAGTATAATTGACCTGTTTTGTGTATATATGACCATTTTTGGATTGTTTTGAGTATGCATGTGTGTGTATTCAAATTTGGGAGTGTCTTATAAACAATCATGGACTATTCTATGGTTTAATAAATTGTTGGGAGAAACAGAAATTAGGGACTGCTTTGAGAGTTTATGAACGTAGTGGATTGTTTTGGACACACACACACACACAGATATATATATATATATATATGCATATTGGTGCAATATGACTATTTTACATATATGCTAACATTAGAGGACTATTTTGTTGTGCATATAGGTTTATATATGTGAATTGGACTGCTCCTAAAATGTGCATGTGTACATTAGGGACTCTTCGATGTAAATAAGAATGTATGCTAATGTATGTATTGATCTACATGTATATGGATGTAATGAAGACTATTTTGATGTTTGAAAGTATGTATGCATGTGATATACGTCTGTTACGTCATAAATGTAAACTTTTGCGGACTGCTTTTCATACGTATGAATAATTATGGACCGTTTTGTGTGAAATTATGTGCATACATGAGTAATTGAGTTGTTTTTGCAAATGAATTGCTATTAGGGAATGATTTAATATATGATTGTAATTCTTGTTAATTTAGATTAAGAAGGAATTGAAGGATTAAATGCTAGAAGTGGATCAAGTAGTAGTCAAACAAATAGGAGATCGTAATCCGGAAACAAAACTGACTCGGAGCGAACTGTGAGTGTAGTATATAAAATTGCAATTGCTTGAATTTGGTTTTATGCTCAAACTGAAATTTGTACATGTTTGATATATGATCCTTGCTATGCAAATATTTGATTTAGATATGTGATTGAATCTCGAATCATTCATAAATTATGTATACGATAGACATGATAAACAATAACTCGTGTCATTTGTTACTTTGATTATGAAGATATGTTCAGTTCCAATTCTAATATGAATACGATATGTTATTGAATCAGAAGAAAAATCTATTGAGAAATTTTACATAATTTGAATTCATGCCTTTTATGAAAAGGGAATAAACTTTATGATCCGATATTTTTGATAAGGAGCAATGCTCATCCGCATATGATATGATAAGATTATAAAATGTACATGATTATGTGAATATGGAGCTAAGCTCTAATTTATCTTATGGTTAGATAAGAATATGTGAAAAGCCTTGGTTTAAAGTCTGTCATAGGTATAGTTGGCGTGCCATAGAGTCCATAGAGCTCGTGTTTAGGGTGGACTACGGTCCTTAGAGGCGACAGTAGGAGGGATGTATGTTGGTCAGTTGACGATAGTAGGAGGGATTGACTGGTACTTTGATTACCATTTGTTTGGCGACAGTTGGTTGGGGATTCGTATGTTCTCAAGGCACCGTTAAAGATTAAATAAGATAATAAATTTCAATCCTAAAAAATAAACCATCTTGACAATTGATGAAATGGATAACACATGCCTTTTATACGTTATAAGTAATGTCTTATGTATCAAGTAACTCTTGAAAATGATATGTTATGTGTGATGGCTTACTTGCTGAGAAATTCTTGTTATGTTATATTTATGTAGATGAATTATGTGTCACGTAACTTATGTATTGATAAGCTATGGTAAAAAGAAACCAAATAAGTTTATAGTTAAATAAATGAATCATGGCAATGACTTATACAATAAGTAAAGTATATACATTGAATGTTGAATGTCCTATTTTGGTAAATAAATATATTTCCAATAAATGTGTTTATATGCTTGCGATTTGAGTATTGAATGTCCTGTTGAGTGAGTAAATATGTTTGGGATTGTGCTTACATACTTATGATTGATCAGAATGCTTAAATGGCCATGATTTGGTTAAATACATACTTGTGATTTACTTGAATACTAAAATGGTTATGATTTGTTTGAATACCTTAACACTTATATGATTGGTACTTTAATGATAAGTAAAGATGAAATAATGAAATTAGTGATTTAAATTGATAGATTAGGTTTGATATCTTAATTAATAAGTAATTCATGACCTTGATATGATATGTTTGATATCTTAATTAGTCCATGACCTTGATATGCTATGTTTGATATCTTAATTGATAGGTAATTTCATGACTTTGATATGCTATGTTGATATTTTAAGTGTTAAGCAACTTATGACGTGGTATATTATGTTTGATGACATGAGTTTTTAGTAACTTACGTATAGATAGACTAAGTTAAAGAGAAACCAAGAAAGTTTATAAGTGAAATTAATGAATTGTTATGATGTTTAGCATAATAAGTACTTATTATCTATTGATAATTAAGTATCCAGTTAAGTGAATCGATATGCTAGTTCGAATACTCATCTTTAATTGTAAATGCTTGTTCGAATACTCATGTATATATGTATAGGCTTTATTTGAAGCCTTTGTGTAAACTAATACGTATTAGACTGTTTTGGAAACATACATGTAGATACATGATTTAAGGGCTGTTTTGCATATAAATAAGTATGTATTGGACTGTTTTGGAAACATACATGTAGATACATGATTTAAGGGTTGTTTTGCATACAAATAAGTATGTATTGGACTGTTTTAGAAACATACATGTAGATACATGATTTAAGGGTTGTTTTGCATATAAATAAGTATGCATTGGAATTTTTGAAAGCATATAAGTTTTTCATGAACATAACCTGATTTGTTTGATGTCTTGTTTATCTAGTAACTTGCATGTTGAAATGTTAAGATGATAACTTATATGAGAAGAAATAAATGTTATGGAAGACCCTGTGTAAAAGCCTAACGAAAATTCATAAACTAAACCAATGTACCAATTTGGTTACTTGTTCATATGAGAACAATAATTTCTACTATGTCTGAAACCTTATAGTTATTATAACCTTTATGGGGTCAAATTGGTCATTGTATAGATCCGGTAAATTTATCATTAACACTATAATTGTGCTTTGAGAATAAGTGGTGTTGCATTTAGTTAAGCTTGCAACTTACCTTGCTCCACTACGTTCGAAGAACGTATAGAGTTACGAAATACAACTTTTGATTCATGCCTTTAGATATTTTAAACTACCTCACTAAGCAATTGCTTACTCTTGCTTCCTAACATTTCAGGGTAATCTTGCCTTCGATTATCTAGAGAGCTTGGACAAGATCACAAGGACCAGGATGTATGTTTGTAATCTTTTAGTGTACTCCTAGTTGGTGGCACATAGTGGTTAAGCATGCATTGAGCATTCAGATTTCTTTTATGGCTTATCATGTATACAAGCCTAGTAAGTATACAAGCTTGTAATGGGCCATTATTATTTTTTTGGTGATTTCTTGTTGTATATGATTTAATAGTTAGCAAGATTTAGTAGTTGCTTGTTAGTTAAGTTATGATAGTGATGCATTTGAATGTTTAATCATCTTAGAAATCACGTGAATTATGATGCTTTAATGGATTGAGATCATGAATGATTTGATAGGACACCCTATAACTTGAATAAGATTAAAAGTTATAAATAAAATAGTTTTTATATTAAAAACTAGTGATTGTTATGTTTTGAATATGATATATTGATTAATTATCTGTAAGACTCGTAAGTTGATTAATCATCTTGATGGTAGGTGTAACACCCCTAACCCTGGCATAAGAGTAAACCGAATTAGGAAGTGTTAAGGAACAAACATTTAAAAAAATGTGCAACCTTGAAACAAAGATACAACGACTTAGCACTTCACAATTAGTATACGAATAAATTTCAGGGTAATTTAAAACTTTTTATAAGTTTGAGAGTTATCAACTTTAAGTCACATGCCAACAAAATATACATATAATAAAAAAAGACGTTTGATTACCAAGCTATAACTTGCTCTTATAATTTTAAAACTTCAGACCATAAGTTTTTACTAATACTAATCATAAGTTCATGGTAGACGTTGGGACTTCATGTATATATATAACTTAGCTTAATCAACGAGTAAACATTCAAAACATTAAAGACTATTTAGTAAGAGTATTAACCATCTTTGATTACAAAGATCAAGATAACTAGATGCGTAATTCAAACTTAGACAGACACTTAAAACCTTAGTATAACATGATCGATATCAAAAGTCATTATCATCTAAACATTTACTTATTCTATCCATTAGACTATCCCTTTTAACTATACTAAATTTGCTCAAGGTTTAACTCCACAATTTACATATTTGAAATTACAACATACATATCATCAAATGATTAATTTAACTTAAGAGTCTGACAGATAAATATTCTACATATCACATTCTATTCACGAAAATCACTAGTTCATAACATGTCCTTATATTCTATGTATTTCAGATTTCAGGGTTTGTTAAAAAGGTTATCCATTAACACAAAAGATTCTTTACATAAATAAAGATTGTTTATTATTTAGCATACTTCTAACCTTTCTTAAAACGATGGATTAAGGTCTAAGATTATTCGATAAAACAGAAAACCAGATTAACAATCCTTAAGCTTCCAGTTTATCTCATTTACCTACAAAACTTGTTAAACATCACATGACATAATCAGCTATACATATAAATCCATAGAGACAAAACTTCAGGTAACATGCTTATCTTAGACTAACCATTAAACAATCATTCATTTAACATTTCCAACATACCAAGCCAACAAGAAATTATTTGAGTATCATAATCAGCATATTTAACCAATCAGATCTGAATTCATATATCTTTCAATAACCATACCATACTTATACCATAGCTATCAGACAATTTCTTATTTAACCAATAATCTAATTAAACTAGTTATATTAACATCTCGTGATCTATCACATGATAATACATGTATACTTATATATATATACCAGCTTACTTTCATATATCAATAAGGTGGTCCAGAAACCTAAAGCACGAGAAGATATTTAAGCAACCATACGGCATACTAACATTTATAATTCATAGGGCATGCAGCTAAGAATTAATTAAAGGCCCTTTACATCACTGGAAAACATAAAATAAACTTATATACAAAATATATCCAAAATGAAAGCCAAATGCACTATGCATTCTTATCAACTATGTGCCACCATCTAGGAGTTCTAAAGATATAAAATTAGATCATACTCGTCGGTTCTTGTGATCACGTCCAAGCTCAAGAAAAAATCGAAGACATAATTTTCCCTGAAAGGTAGTGAAGGAAATAAAGTAAGTTGTTTCTTAGTGAGGTAGCATTAAAGAAAAATAAATCATAAAACAATAATTGATCATTTCACCAACATTTATCAATCATATACATGATTCTAGGCTTGGACAAGAAGTTAACCACTTTAGAGTGAGACATTCGAACAAGTATACAACATACTTGATTGTTTGAACCAAGTACATACATATATGCATGGATGCTCAATAAATATACACATTTGTACATCTAGGTAATTTGAGTAAGCACATATACGTGGATGCTCAACAAGGTACATATTTATATACATGATAACCATCAAGACACATATGCATTTGTACACAGATGTAATCAATTAGGTATAAATACATAGATACTCAACAAGATACAATTTACATTTGTAGACATATGACACCGAATAGACATATATACATGGAACTCAACATAGTACATTCACATTGTACACACATATAATCGAATAGGCATAAGTACTTAGATACTCAACAAGACACATGTACATTTGTACACACATGTAATCAAATAGGCAAAGTACTTAGATACTCAACAAGACACATATACATTTGTATACACATGTAATCGAATAGGCATAAGTACTTAGATACTCAACATGACACATATACATTTGTACACACATGTAGTCGAATAGGCAGAAGTACTTAGATACTCAACAAGACACATATACATTTGTACACACATGTAATCAAATAGGAATAAGTACTTAGATACTCAACAAGACACATATACATTTGTTATACAAATCATTGCAATAGATCATTGATTCCATTTATACTTTTCAACATAATCCAAGGTATATTCATTTATATCAGTTTAGTCCATTGGTTATGTATACACATTATTACATTACAAAACAGTCCAGCATGTTTACATTTCACACAAAATAGCATAGCATATTTGTAATTAACATAGAACAGTCCAATATACTCGTTAATCACACAAACAATCCAACATATTTACATTTCACAAAATAGCATAGCATATTTGTTTATGTCATTGTATCTCATATATACATTACTCATCCAATGTAAATTATTAAGCATATCAAACAATAAGCATTAATTTCTCATCAATTAAGATATCATACATAACATATTAGAAACATGGGTTACTTGTCTCATAACACATTAAACATATCTTAGTCATAGCGCAACATAGGCATGATTTTTACTTATCAAAATAATTTATCATATAATAAAATCATGTATTCAAATTTCTTATTATTATAAGATATCAAATTTAGCATATCCTTGACTTATGTTTGTGTTTTAAAAGAATTGTTAAACATAGCATCTTAAGAGAATGTATACTTATCACTCATTTTATCATATATAATATTTCATAACATAGCTACTTGTCAGATAGTTACCAAACATAGTAACATATAACATAGGTACTTTTTACCTTATTCATCAAACATAGTGAATTGGTTTAACTTGTAATTTCAATATTTACTTTTTACATATTCTTTGGAGTCAAGTAAGGTTCTAAACTAAATCAAGGAACTAACCATTTGATTAGCCATATTCAAATGACACACAACTCTTTTCGTATTAAGTTACACAAAGATCATATATAAGTGATTGTTACTTAGTAAATAGAGTATCTAACATAGTATATCATTAGTGTAAGTTTGTTATCATGTAACTATCAAACACAATACATTAAGGTATGAATTTCTTATTTCATAAGTTATCAAAATGTACAATTAATTAAGTTTGCATGTATCATTGTTTTAAATTTAACATAGCCTTAAGAATTCAAGTTACAACCTAGGTACATGAATCCCCAACCAACTGTCGCCAAACAAAATGGTACTCGCAGTACCAGTCATTCTCTCATACTGCCGCCAAGTGACCACAATACTTCCCTCCTACTATCGCCAAATGAGGACCGTAGTCCAAGACCGTAGTCCACCCCAAAACTGAGCTCTATGGACTCTATGGCATGCCAACTATACCTAAGACCGACTCGAAACCAAGGCTTTCACATTTATTCAAGCTTATTAGGAACAGAGTTGAGCATAGCTCTTTATTCCAATAATCGAATTTCTTTCGCATTGCTTGACTTATCAAGCCTATGCACAACATAACTTTCATTTCAAGCATAGTTCCAAAATCCTTTAATCTATACAACATTTTATAGTTCTTGTTAGAAATAAACAATTTTTTTAGATTTATATGCTCACAAGCAAGGCTTATACATATCATATCAATCACCATTATTACTCTTTTCTTTTTTAAACATGTATTCACCACATGAAAATTTCACATAATTTATACCTCAATGCTGTTGGACCCCGAAAAAATAGGATAAGACCAGGCTCCAAAAAGACAACAATTGGATCAATCTCCAAAAAAATAGCAGATAAGATGGTGCCAAGATTGGTTGGCAGATTCATGCCAAGCTTGGATGCCAAGGCAGTGTCAGCAGTATGACGTCAGCCCTAACATGATCAGCTTATTACCTTATCAGCTTATCTGTTTATCACTTCAAATCTGGATAAGATGATCACTCATCTCATCCCTTGCGCATTTAAAATTTAAACTCAGGGGCTTATCCTATCCCTTCTTCGCATGCCTATTTAAAGAACGATCAAGCAAGCATTTAGAGGACTTGGAGAGGATTTTATTGACGATCGAAAGAGGAAGGCTGCGTGGTTCGACCAGCTAGACCGAGGTCTTGGAGCCATTGAAGGGCTGCATCGAGGGACCCCCTTCTTGCCCATTCTCTTTGTTTAATTATTTTTATTTTTTAATGATAATGTATTTTGAAAACATTTATGGTTTTTTGGTTAAATCCCTCACCGTGAACTAATTCAATAGTTGGTGGGGGATGTTTGTGTTGAACGTTGTTTTATGTTTTAGTTTTTAATAATGAATTTGCTTCGCATTATTTTATCTATTCGTCGTACTTTACTATTTCCTAAATACTATGCCAAGCAAGAGCTGGCACTGTTGGCCTATTGCTCCTCAATATCTTAACAGACTTGGAGTGGCAACGATTAATTTGTTGAATACTAAGGAGAGAAGCTTCGAGAGAAGTCGTTCAAGTAGATGAACTTACCTCGGGAGCGAAATCTACCCCTTAGGAGTATAGATTGGATCTTAATCAAATTGGTTTATTTAAAAGCATGCACTATAGAGGTATGGGGGTTTTTACATGATCAATTTAGGGCAATGACCATCGAGAGAGGCTTTGCTAATTTTGAATCTGCTCGGAAAACAATGCCAAGATAGTTTGTTATTAAAGGCTGGCACATGATGAATAGCGTGAAAACTAGGCATTCCCTACCAACGCTCATCATTCATTAAAGCACCTTCCTTGCCAACGTCTTTACTTTACTTTTATTTATTTTCTATTCAATTATTTTCAAAACCAACTTTAAATCAAACAATTTTTCCCTTAACAAGTAAACAATCAAAGCAGTTAAATTCCAAGTCAATCTCTGTCGGATCGATACTCAGCTTACTGCTGTATTACTTGAGGGTCGTGTATACTTGCACGCAAAAGACTCATCTTGGCACTGTTTATTACTTTTCCAATACATATCTTTTGCCCCAGAATTTATTGCTTTAATTTTTACTTGTTTTATTGTTTTCATTTTACTAACTTTGTTTTTTGTTTTGATCATTTTTTCTCTCTTTTTTAGGAAAGCTACAAAGAAGAGTATGGGCAGCCACATATGGTATGATGATGACTACATTTTTCCCACTTATGAATACCAATATCCAACTCCAAGAGCTATCCATGAGCAAAGAAAATATGAAAAGCATGAAGAGGATGCCTATACAACACCATTGGCACAAATTTCTAACTTGAAAAACATGATTACATCAATGCAAGTGCCTAAGAAGTTCAGCAAAAGGCATGCAACACTCATTGTTTGTTCATATTGCAGAGGATGCCATTTGTTTGACAATTGCCCCTTCAACCCTAATTCCTATTGCTATACGGGGCACTGTAACGTGAACAACCTTTCCTCCTACAACTTCAACCTAGGATGGAACCAGCAACAAAATATTTTTTGGAATAATCAAGACAATGATTATTATGCAGCTAACAACTTTGTTGCACCACCAAACTTCAAACAAATGCCATCCCAAGGTAGCATTCTTCATGAGAACTCAGCGACAGATCTTTATGGATCTAACAAATCGTTTTCCATGGTAGAATTACCTTCAAAACTGCCGAAGCACAACAATCCACCTCAAGAGCAAACAAATTACATTGGAAACACACATGAAGAAGACATGGATGCTATGAGAAGCTTGGAAGAACAAGTCAGGAGGCTTGCCAATATTGTGAATGGCATACCTCAAGAGAACGAGATAGAGCTTCTATCAAGGCAGCAGGAGGTGGCAAACGCTTAGGTTAATGGTAATAATCTGAAATCCATGGCAACGCTACATCAACAAGCAGGCAATTTTCTTCCTCCGTCTGTCCCTCAAGGAATTCAGAATCAACATTATGAGTATCGGGTTTTTCCTAACACATTTGAATCAATAGATTATACTAATGAAGATTATTCAACAATAGGTATATTGGACTTATTAGTGGTAATAGAGTATGAGGGACAATATTCTGAAGTTTGATGCAGGGTGGAAGGGCAATATTCTGAAGTTTCAAACCAAGAAGACGACGACAAGAAGCCAATTATTTTCCAAGAAGAGAACTCAGTGCCGGCAGGTGAACCCAAAGAAGTAGAGAATGAAGAGGCAGAGGCTGATGATGCCATACCACTATTTGATGCCATACCGCTATCTGATGCCAGACCTCCAGAAACTCTACCATGTGATAAGGATGATGCCATAAAACAACATTGCGATGGCAAAACAATTGAGCCACAGAGAAGATGAATTTTGGTAAAGGCTAATGCCATGAAGTGAGGTGTGCTCAAATGGCTTGTTGCTAGAAGGAAAAGTGGATGCAAATTGATTGAGAATGAAGAGCTGAAGCAAGAGAATTTGGCCGTGGCAATAATGCCAAAGATGGTACTGCCAGAAATTAAAGATTTACCTAAGAATGCTATGGCAAGTATGTAACCTATTGAGGATACATACACCTTGGCATCAAACGAAATAGAAGGACCACAGCTTAAGCACTACTGGGGTGCTAAATTCAATCAAAGATTTGATAGGCCTACAGGGAAGAGGTATTTTGGTTTTCTAAGGTGGTTATTCAAAACTCCCATGGCAAAACATTCTCCCTTGTTAAGCAATCTAGAGTTCGGCATACTCAAAGGTAAGCAATTCTTTGGCTTTCTATGTTGGTTATTCAAACAAAAGATTGCCACATACTGAAGCACTACCGGGAAAGAAATTAGAATAATGCCAAAAAGACCATTCTCATTGCAAAAATTCAGTAACTCATTTCCAACTTAGTTTGATCATTGTGAATAATTTAGGAGAATTATTTTTTTCAGTACTTAGGATATCTTAGTTTTAAATTTTTAGTTTTTCATTTTTTTTCTATTTTGAAATGTTCCTTTGAGTGAATGCAGGATTTTGTTGCCAAGCAAAATGCCAAGGCAAAGACTGGCATAGGGTGATTGAACAAAATGCGGAGAATGAATTTGTAGTAGAGGATGAACACACCAAGTTTGCAGAAGCCTTGGACGATGCCAAGAGGAAGATGATGTTGAAGGAACTTTGTGAACTTGTCACTAAGTGGGTTGTGTCATCAAAATGCCATCGGACGGTGAATCGGCTGACATTGAAAGACTGGCATTGTTACATTCAATCATCATGGGCCGCAAGATCAATATCGGCCGTATCATTATTGATAAAACTTATAAATGTGCCGGTAAGGATAATGGGAGTTTATGTTTCCTTTTATTGATTTCTAACATTTGCATGCAGCATAGCGTGCCAAAGTTTGATATAGATAAAGCTCAAGAGCTCAAGGGAGCGACGATCACTCTTGCCTTGTGGAGGTAACTCATTACCGAGGAGAAAGGCAAGGGAAAGGTTGTTGAGTCTGTGCCAAAGACTAGGATGCCAAAGGCAGCGACCAAGACTCCAATGCCATCTGGTTCATTGGCAATGCTTTCCTAGATATATCAATGCTAGGAGGTCATGCTCCAGAAATTAAAGAAAGCCAAGGAGCGAAACTTGATGCTTTGGCAGTATGTTCATGTCAGGGACCATTCCATGAAGAAAACATGTAAGGACATGTCTATCCACACACTGCCAGCATTTTTTGAGTTCCCTACAGACCTCCTTGCCAAGGATGACATGCCAGCCAAACCACACTCTGTCCACACGCTGACCCAGTCTGATGCCACCATTTTTTAAGAATTCTATGTCCATCTTGTGACCAAAGATTCACCATTCTTGATGATTAGAGGTACGTTTATGTTTTGATGAAGGATATATTAACACTATGTTTGATTTGGATGGTGCAGGGGTGAATATTTTGAGTATGCCAATTCGATGAATGCTGCCAAGAGAAAGAAGTTGCTGGCAGATTCGTGTGAGCCTGGCATGACATGGATAGTGTCATTGAAGGGCCACCGACCGATGAAATGATTGGCATTGAAACATCAACCAAGAGGATAGAATCAGTTTTTAAAGGCCAATATGATGCCTACAACCCACAATGAGACCATCTCTAAAGAAAAGGTTGATTTTATTGCACTCCATCATGATGGGGCGTAAAATTAATGTTGGCAAGCTCATCATCGATGAAACTTATAAATGTGCAGCAAGAGGTAATGACAGTTTGTTATTTTCTTTGTTAATTTCTAACATTTGCATGCTCCATGGTGTGCCAAAGCTTGATACAAATAAAGGTCAAAGGATCAAGGGAACAACAATCACAGCTGCTATTTGGAGAAATCTCACCGCTGCTGAGCCAAAAGACAAAGGCAAGGGGAAGGCAAAAGTGCCCACGCCAAAGCCAAAGGTGTCTAAGGCAGTGTCAGCCACAATGTCAGCCAGTTCATTGGCAGTGCTATCTCAAATTTACCTTGCCAAGAGATCATTCTCTGAAAGTTAGTGACAACCGAGGAACTCAAGGATAAGATAAGGCACTATACAAAGGAGAGAGATGCTATCATCAGGGAGGTTCTTGAATAAAATATCCCATGATTTTGCGACAGCATTTCCAGTTTTCCCTGCCGAGCCCTCTTCCAGTGAGGATGCCATGCCAGCCAATCTACATGAGAAGAAGTCTACGACGGGGAGTCCTCCTCTTCCTAAACTCTTTTACATGTCATTCCCTTGCATTTACAAGATCATGCATGTTATTTTTATGTTTTCTTGTATATATGTGTTGTTTTCATGCATTGAGGACAATGCACATCTTAGGTTTGGGGGTGTGCATTTGCTCACATTTATGCCATGCCATACATTTCATGTTTAAATTCTGTTGCCATGCCATCTAGGTCATTTATAATAGATGCATACCGAACCACTAAAAAGAAAACATTTTTTTGCCTCGGTTTAATTTTGAAGAATGTTAACATTTGTTATTCAAGTTTAGGGAATGCCATGCCAGCAAAATAGTTATGCTAGGTTTGCTTGGTAATTGATCTCTAGTTTAGGGAATTCAACTTACACTTAACATGTAGTATGTATCTAGTTCCTTAGCAAACTTAGACTTTTTGAAACTATGCTCAGATTTAAAAAAAATGATCGAATGATGCCAGGGTAAATGAAACTAATAAGGCAGCAATGTTCTGCCAAGGCAAGAAAAAAATAGAACTCTCCTCTACCTTAGGGATAATAAGCTACTTGGGGCTTCGTGGTTTGCTCTCTCTTAGATCTCAATTCCAAAACTTTAGGGTATGAGTTGAAGAGAAAGCCTAGTGATGTCTAGATTAAGGTGGGGATTCATTGTATGCTCCCTTTTATCTCTTACGATAAATAGTGTCACAAAGCAAGATTAAATTAATGCCAATAGAAACCCTTGGCAAAGAAAAAAAAGAAAAAAAAAAGAAGAGAATCTATTTTTAGGTAGTAAGATTGTCTAAGAGAGAGAAATGATACTTGATGCATATTGCCTACACATCGTGCACTCTTCATGAACTTAGACTAGAGTTATATTGCTGCACTTGAATTACTACCTGCTTGGCATTGTTGCACTGAGATACCCGAGGACAAAAATAGAGCCAAATTTTGTCTGCTAGCACTTGTTGGCATTCCAACCAAAATTTTGTCGAGGTAACATTTTCACAGTTTTTGTTTTTATTTGTTTGCTTTACTTGAGGAAGAGCAATGAGTTAGGTTTTGGGGTGTGTTACCTCTCCAAAAGTACTATTTTTAATGCCAATCTTACAATACTTTTGCTTGTTTTTAGGTACATTTAGTTGCATTGGGATGTTAAAACCATGCATTTGCATAAGGAGTTTAGAATTCTGTCTATGCCAGTGTGAAGGGCTGTTTTGTTGGCAATTTTGCAGGTTTGGCATAGTATTTGGCCAAAAAAAGCAACACATGAATGAATACCAGAGAGAATGCTGAGTGTTGTTGGCACAGATGGACCAGACAATGCCAAGCACCGGTTGGCAGAGAAGTGAATTTGATGCCATGCCAAAAAGATGTTGGACCCCGAAAATATAGGATAAGATCAGGCCCCGAAAAGATAGCAATTGGATCAATCTCCGAAAAAGTAGCGGATAAGATGGTGCCAAGATTGGTTAGCAGATTCATGCCAAGCTTGGATGCCAAGGCAGTGTCGGCAGTATGACATCAGCCCTAACCTGATTAGCTTATCACTTTATCAGCTTACCAGTTTATCACATCAAATCTGGATAAGATGATCACTCATCTTATCCCTTGCGTATTTAAAATTCAAACTCAAGGGCTTATCCTATCCCTTATTTACATGCCTATTTAAAGAATGATCAAGCAAACATTTAGGGGACTTAGAGAGGATTTCATTAACGATCGGAAGAGGAAGGCTGCGTGGTTCGACCAGCTAGACCGAGGGCTTGGAGCCATTGAAGGGTTGCATCGAGAAACCCCTTTCTTGCCCATTCTCTTCGTTTAGTTATTTTTATTTTTTAATGATGATGTATTTTGAAAACGTTTATGTTTTTCGGTTAAATCCCTCACCATGAACTAATTCAATAGTTGGTGGGGGATGTTTGCGTTGAACGCTATTTTATGTTTTAGTTTTTAATAATGAATCTGCTTCGGCATTGTTTTATCTATTCGACATACTTTACTATTTCCTAAATACTATGCCAAGCAAGAGCTGGCACTGTTGGCCTGTTGCTCCTCAATATCTTAACAAACTTGAGGTGGTAACGATTAATTTGTCGAATACTAAGGAGAGAAGCTTCGAGAGAAGTTGCTCAAGTAGATGGACTTACTTTGGGAGTGAAATCTACCCCTTAGGAGTATAGATTGGATCTTAATCAAATTGGTTTATTTAAAAGCATGCACTATAGAGATATAGAGTTTTTACATGATCAATTTAGGGCAATGACCATCGAGAGAGGCTTTGCTAATTTTGGATCTGCTCGGAAAACAATGCTAAGACAGGTTGTTGTTAAAGGCTGGCGCGACATGAATAGCGTGAAAACCAGACATTCCCTGCCAACACTCATCATTCATTGAAGCACCTTCCTTGCCAACGTCTTTACTTTACTTCTTTTTCTTTTCTATTCAATTATTTTCAAAACCAACTTTAAATCAAACAAACTTTCCCTTAACAAGTAAACAATCAAAGCAGTTAAATTCCAAGTCAATCTCTGTGGGACCGATACTCAGGTTACTGTTGTATTACTTGCAGACCGTGTATACTTGCACGCAAAAGACACATCTTGGCACTGTTTATTACTTTTCTAATTGTAATCACTCATTTTTATCTGGTCTGTAAATACATGTTAGTATAATTAATAGTATATTAGTGTTGCATGTATACATTGTATTATATTATATGTTTATGTGTGCATGTATATTATAAACTATGTATTTATACGTATTAAATACGGTGTATGTGTGTCGCGTATGCATCTATATTTAGTACGAGCGTTTTTGTTTTTACGGTTAATTATGTGTATGATTATATGTATGTATACTGGTATGTTATAATTAATGTTTGCATAGGTATATACGTATGTATTGTTGTATGTGTATTGTTGTTATAATTATAACTAATGTTATTATTATTGGGCTAATATAAGATGAAAATCCAAAAAAATATATTAAACCAAATAAATAAATTGCAGTCCAAGTCCAATTACAAATCTAATATTATTACATGGCCCGGTTGGCCCAAACCCTATTTAATTACAATTATTTTGTGTGCAGATGACTATGGGCCGTTGGATCAAGATCTGATCCAACGGCCACGATCCAGCCAAGATAAAATATCTGCCAGCCGCGTGCACTACACGTCTGGACCGTTCGAATGCCACGCGCGCGTGTGGTCCACGTGCAGACTCTTTGATATCCCACGCGCTCTGACCCCTCGACTGCTGAGCTCCACGTGGCACGATCTGGAGCCGTTTCACCAATCGAGGCTTCATCTGGGCCGTTCATCCTCCAAGCCAGCCCGACCGTTAGATCAGATTTGATCTAACGGCCGAGAACTCCTCTGGCCGAAGGCAGAACCCCCACACCGCCACCATGCTGCACCATGCAGATCTTCAACCACCGCGCTCAGACATGTCAAAAAGCAAGAAAAGAAATATGTCAGTTAGCAGTCCAGATCTGAAAGAAAATATTATATTACTTGTACCAAACCAAAGACAAATATATATGTACGAAAGAAACATTTTGTAAAAAAAACAACAAGTTGTAATCGAACGAGTTAAGTTATAATCGAAAAGAAAAATACAAAAAACAGTCTAGTGGTAAATACTCGTCTCCTTTCTTATTTTTTTTTTGCATGCATACACAAAAGGATACATAGTAAATAAAAAGAGAAAGTTGAGAGTCGTTACCATCGTCGTCGGTGGATCTCCCCTCACCAGTGATAAGCCTCTTCGGCTTTCCCAAGACGAACATGGTGAACAGAAAGGATTGGGAGACCCCTTTTTGGTTTCGTTTTGGGTTGAAAAAAATAGGTTTTTATGTTTCGTATTTTTTAGATCTAGGCTGTATAAAGGCTTTTTCTTCGAATCCAACTTCAGATTCGTGTCGAGGGTGAAGAAGGGTTCATTTTGGTGTGTTTTTTGGGGCTCGCCGGCGCCGGTTAGCAGCGGCCGGCTACGGAGAATACGACGGTCGGTCGCCGGATTCTGGGTTCGTCATGAAAGGTTGAGAGAAAATAAAGAATGAAGGTTATATTAAAACTGAAAAAAGGAAGAAAATTTGGTCCCGGCCTAAAAAGGGGGTTTTTATAGCTGTTATTATTTCGTGAAATGGGGAAATTACGTAATAAATCCCCCCGCTTTTTTGATATTTTCACTTCTGTCTCACCGCATGGTATATTTACAACTCTGGTCCCCCTTGTATTTCAAAATCTTGCAATCCAGTCCCTAAATTACACCGAATCAGTTTTTAAATGGTAAAATTACCCCTTTAACCATCCCGCTTTTTTTAAATTTTTCATTTCGGGTCTGCCCCTTGGTCCAATTACAGTTTTGATCCTTTTAGGTTCTGTCTATTTTGCATTTCCGTCCTTATATTACATATTATTGTCCTTTAATTTCTTCCACTGACTTTTATTTCTTTTCATTTCAGTCCTGTTTCCATGTAAATATTCATGTTCGTATTATAATCGTATATGTTGATGTAGTCTTTTGCCTTATTATATATCCATCGTATATGTCTTGTATTTTTATGTCTACATGTATATGTGTGTTAAGTTTATGATAGTTATGTATCTTTTTGTCCGGTTATTAGTATTAAGCATGTTATGTTCTAGTTGGTTCGTACACGGCATGTTTTGTATTTTTGTATGTATTGTATGTTCTCTTGACCTTTAGGTTATGTGTTATTGTGTCTTCTTTTTATGTATAATATATTGTTCCATATATGTTGAAATATATTTTATTTCTAATATGTATGTCTTCTTGAAATATATGTTCGTCTACACACGTGTTTATTCCTGCCTTGTTATTGTGACATGTTAAATTTGCTTTTATCTACTATTAAGCTCGTTATGTATATGTGTGTTTTAATTACGTATTTTATTTATGTTAGATTAGCATTCTGTTATGTGAATATTTACTGTCTTTAAATTATCTGCCATGTTTTATATTTTTGCCACTAAGATTGCATATCGAGATATAAATTGTTAATGCGGTGCACTTTTATCCGAGCGTAAACGGGGCCAGTATCATGCGTAGTGATAGTGGTTGGGCGTTTACTCTCGGATAACGGGGCCCTTAAAATTTACTGGCAATTATGACCGAATTTTAAAATGATCGTCACTTTAACCCAGAAAATTCAATATTAATAAAGCGGTAATTATGAAAGTACCAATTTTGGGCGGTGTGGGGGTGCTAATCCTTCCCCATCCGTAACCGACTCCCGAACCCAACAGTTTTTTGAATCTCTGGTTTTATGGTGTCCGGCCTACCTAAGTGGCCGGTGGCGACTCCATTTTTTTTAAAATGCGGTTTTTTTAAAACCCCACGGAATAAATATTTTATATCCAAAAAATCACAAACACCTTTCAAACATCCTTCGAAAATCCTCGTTTTTTAGCGATAAGAAAAGGACATCGCTACAGATGGCGACTCCGCTGGGGACAATTTTTTGTTTTTCAAAAATAAATGAGAGTCAAGCTTTTAAAATAATTACCGCTTTATTAATATTAGAAATTCCGGGTTAAAGTGACTATTAAATTAACATTCGGTTATAGTTGCGCGTTTATTTTAACGCATTTAAAATTTGGCATATAAACCCGTTTTTAAGTGGGGGGAAAACGCTAATGCTTTCGTGGAGATATCGTTCTCCCATGTAGGCCTAGCAAGTACCTTCGGGGCTCGAGTACCTTATGCTTTCGTAAGGATATCGTTCCTTCGTGCAGGCATAAGCGAATGGGTCCCCCTGAATTGAACCCGGTTGAAAGGAGCCTATAATGGGTGATGATCGGGGACCTTGCTACTCTTAGTAGAGGACAGCAAGGAAAATTCGGGTACCTCTTAGCACCAACACTGCATGTAGAGAACATAGAGAAACCCACCCCTTTAGAGCCATGCGGATAACCTTAGGTGTTTTAGACGGGATAAATAGGTTTCTTTGTTTTTGTTTGTTTACCTAATTTAATTTGTCCTTTTATTTGTGTATTTATTAATTCTATCCGGTACTGACTTGTTTCCTTTTTGGCTATTTTTTTCATGCATTATTACATTCGCATTACATAAAGGTACTGGATCAAGTGGTTTACCCGATCAGAAAGTCTTTCACCATGGAAAAAAGGTGTCTTAGAAAAGAGGAACTCAACTTGTCATTAGACATTGGTCGAAGTCAGCCAGAAGGCCCAAGGGTACAGTTTACCAAGTGAACGCGTGATAGCCGGGTACACCTATGTGAGTCTTCAACAGAACAACTTAGGGGATCTTCAAAGCATCTGGGAAGAATGGGACCAGAGATTACAAGATAGATTCCGTGATAGTTATGGTGACATTGCACAGTTGATGTACATCCGGGTCAACCAGCCCCTACTCCGAGCCATTTTTTAGTTCTGGAATCCTGCCTTTTGCTGCTTCACCTTCAATGGACAGGACATGATACCCACAGTAGAAGAATACACCGCTCTTCTTAATCATAAAAATGTTCAGGAAGATTGGATTTACGCAAAACCTCCGAGGAATCAGAATTACACTTCCAAGCTCAAAACCTTTACCGGAATGAGTGACGATTGGGTCAATGGCTTGATCCGACTTCGTGGAGATAGTATAGTATTTGCATGGGAAAACATTCGAGACATCCTACCTGCACATCCGGACGAGGAGAAAAAGTTAGACATGCTTGCCTTGGGAATATATGGATTGGTGATCTTCCCAAGAATTCTGGGAAACATTGATGTGGCCATTCTAGAATTGTTTGAGCGGATAAAACGGCGAGCAAACCCAGTACCAGCTATTTTGGCCGAGACCTTTATTTCTCTAAATGCCAGCCGGAAGCACGAAGAAGGGCGTTTTCGAGGATGCGCACAACTGTTACAGGTATGGATTCAGAGCCACATGTGGAAGACACCGACGAGGGTTCTGCCGGGAATATCCTTCCGAGATTTTTCTCCTTTACAGGAATACTTAACAAAAGAGTGGCGAGAGGACTTTAAAAAAAATGGGCCGGTTTCTTCAGGAATATCCAAGGCGAGGACATAGTATGGAGGGTCCCATGGCTAGGTAGAGTTAATCACTTTTTATATAGTTGTGGTTATTTCAATTGGCTGATGATGTTAGGACTACATGGAGGAATTGCTTGTGCCCCACTTCTGGTGTCCCGATAATTCGGATCGCGACAGTTCATTCCCAACACCACCGGGTTAAGCCGAACTGAATTTCTTTTTAAATGGGAGTTCAAAGAGAAAGTTCAGACTATCATGAGGGCTTGGGATCATTGTTACCGGATTAGGGTGGAAGGAGACACCGACTACATGACCACCCCAAACTACGATCTTTGGAGACGTTTGAGGGTAAATGATATGATTCCCGAATCTGATCAAGGACCAGCAGTGTCACTCGAAGAGCTTACAAGGGTGGTACCGTCTGAAGCTGATATCTTACGGAATGAACTCGAAGAAATTAAAAAGAAAATGGACATCCAACAGACTCAACATGCGAGCGAGCTCTATAAGGCAAGTTTAGAGGTTGACGAGCGGGACGAGATCATTAGGCAGTTGAAGAAATTAAATGCAGATTTGAGCGACAAGAACACTCTTTATCAAAAAGATGCCCTTCTGTTACAAGAAAAAATACAGAAGGCCGGCCGGAGTCAATTCATAGTTGTGGAAAGAGAAAGAATGAATGGCATCCGTTTGGTAGTAGAAGAACGAGAAATCAACAAGAGAGCAATCGAGAAAGAGATAGAAAGCTACCGTTTGGCTATGGAGGAAGAAAAACGGTCTGCCAAGAAGGCCATTGATAAAGAAAAAGAAAGGTTCAGGCAAGAAATCAACAAGGGAAATCAAGTTGTCCATCATGAGAGAGAAAGCGTCGCCGTATAGAAAAGAAAGTCCATGAGTAGCTGAAATAGACTGTTAGAGATGCAAAAACTGTACGATGACACTATTCAAAGTCTGGAGCAAAGCCAAAGTCAGAATGGCGAATTAAAAGGAAAGGTGGCAGAAGTTGAACACTCCCTTCGAATGTACTGCCAGAGAAAAAGCTTCGCTGAGCTGAAAGAAAGAGAGCGCGAAGTGGGCGTGTTACGAGCACGAATTAAGTCCCTCGAAGCAACTGTTGAGGATTACAAGGAAAGAATTAGTGTGTTCGAGGAGGCTGCAGCCGGAAAGGAGACCTATTGGCAAAAGAGATTGCGTGACGCTGCCCGGATGGTACAGGATAGGGACCAATATTACGCAAACCTGATGGTGGACATACAGCGAGTCGCCAGGCATGTGAATGATTTGGATGTCGAGGCTGAAACACTCCGACCTTTCATAGTCCCATAAATGGAAGAAGCTCCCAGGTTCCTCAAGCTGCTCAGGGCAATTGGAAAATTAGGAGATAGAGCTAGGGCTTATCTATAAGGCATTGTGTTGTATTTAGCTCTTTTGTATTAGGAATCTTCATTTTGTAATACGAACTCTGTTGTAATTTAGCCCCTTTAAATTTCGTGGAAGTAGTTCAAAAGGGTGATTACCAGCGGAATCAGTACCTTATCTGCATACATTCTTGCATTGCATCATGACATTCGCATCATTATACATGCATCTATTTTCTTGCAACCATATTAACATTATGAATATTGTGGCGTTGTGTGTAGTTAACCCGCAATCATTCATCACCCATACCTTACCCGGTTACAAAGAAAGCTCATGGAAGACAGGATAATCAGTCTAGAAAAAGGGCAAAAAGAGCTCGAGACAAGACTTGAAGAGGCCCAGAGAAGCCTCAGTGATCAGATTGCGCAGTCGCAAGCATCTATAGTATCCGACATAACTGTATTGTTGGCTAAGAGTCTTGGAAAAAGAGTGGAAGGAGAAACCGTTCAAGAACCAGGGAGTACCCCAGTTCACTACAAGGTTCAACCAACTGCACCGGATCCGGCTAGAAAGGTGTATATCGTCCCTGCAGGAATGTCATCTAGTTTTCAAATAGGGGCACCTAAAACTCAACCCCTCGATGCTGAAGCACTCTATGAAGAAGAAGTGCCGGACCTGAACATGGTTGAAAGGATCAGGACCGAGGTAGAGAAAAAGTGGGAGGAGAGGTTTCGCCTCATGGAGGAAAAATTTAGAGCGTTATAATCTAATGAAGAATCAAGAAATGACGCTAGCGACTTAAGTCTGGTGTCCGATCTTGTCCTACTGCCAAAATTTAAAACGCCAGAGTTCGACAAATACGATGGAACCACGTGTCCTTCCGCACACATAACAATGTACTGTCGAAAGATGGCGGCCTACCATAAGGACGAAAAGCTACTGATCCATTGTTTCCAGGACAGCCTAACTGGAGCGGCGTTACGGTGGTACACCCAGTTGAGCAAGGCAAATGTTAAGACATGGAAAGATCTGTCAAGAGCATTTACTGAGCAATATAAGCATGTAACAAATATGACCCCCAGTAGAATTATGTTGGAAAATATGGGGCAGAAGTCCAATGAAAGCCTGCGGCAATACGCCCAAAGGTGGCGGGAAGTGGCCGCCCAAATTTAGCCACCCATCCCGGAACATGAAATTACGCCGTTATTTGTTAATACTCTGAAGGGGGCACTCTTTGATCGCCTCATTAATAACACAACACAGTGCTTTGCTGACTTAATCAGGACTGGAGAGTCCCTTGAATTGGCAATTAAGAGTGGTAGAATTGATGGAGGGGAAGGGTCTCGGAAGTATAGCCAGAAAAATGAAGTAAACACCACTAGCACTTATACCACCCCGAAGAACTTCACAGTCTCACAGCCACAAGCACCTGTGGGAAAAACACAACACTCGAATCAAAGAGATGAGAGGATCCCCAGAAAAGAGAAAGAGAGAAGAACTTTCACTCCCCTACATGTTTCGTACTCAGAACTTTATTCCCAGTTGTATGAAGCAGATCTGGTCCGTCCATACATCGTTACTCCTGTCAATCCGCCCTTCCCTTCTTGGTATAATCCGAACGCACATTGCGACTATCACGGCGGTACCCTTGAACATCCCACCGAGAACTGCCTTGCTTTCAAAAAACTTGTGCAGAATTTAATCGATTCTGGGATATTGAAGTTTGAAGAACCGAATGTAGCCAATAACCCGCTGCCTAATCATGGGAGCAGAGGAGTAAATGTTATTGAAGAATACTTTACCAGGAGGATTAAGGATGATGTGTCAGAAATCAAATCTCCTTTACGGTGGGTATTTCAACAATTATGCATGGCTCGTGTGATCGACAAAGGCATGATAACAAGGCAGAAGGGATGTGGAGTGTATTGCGAATTCCACCAGACTGAAGGGCATGATATCCAAGAGTGTGATGAGTTTAAGAGATTGGTACAACAATTAATGAATGAAAAAAATAGAAATCTTTGAGGAGCCCATGGGAAAGAAAGGGTCAGACGTACATATGACAGATAGCCCCAAATCTAAATACGGGAAGGATAGACCTTTTATCATCTCTCCCAGGCCAGGGAATGCAGGTGCCTCCCAAGGAGAAACCAGCAAGATAAGTCCCAGGATCATCATTTCAGAACCATCCCCATTCCCATTCAAAGATATGCGGCAAACCCCTTGGAATTATACAGTAAATGTGACCACGCCAGAAAAACTAGAACATGGTCAGGTAAAAGAGCCTACGCTGAAAGACCAACAAAGCCAGAGCGATGTAAACGTTGGTGAGGCCAGCCATTTCACAAGGAGCGGCATATGTTATTCCTCCGAGGCTTTGAAAGCAGCTGAAAAAGATAAGGGGAAGAGTACAGCAGTTAGCCCTACGCAGATATTTGGAGAAGAACCTCCCCCAAAGATGAATGAGCCGGTAACTGAGACCAAGCCAAAGAATTTCTGAAGTTCTTGAGACATAGCGAGTACAACGTAGTGGAACAACTACGAAAGCAACCGGCCAGGATCACAGTACTGGAATTACTCTTGAGTTCAGAAAAACACCGGGAGACGCTATTAAAAGTGCTAAATCAAACTTTTGTACCCCATGACATTTCTGTGACAAATCTGGACATGATAGTGGGGCATATCACTGCCTATAATCATATAACGTTCAGTGATGATGAGATCCCTGAGGGAGGAATGGGGTCCACCAAAGCCCTTAACATCACTACCCACTGCAAAGGGTATGTAGTACCAGGCGTACTGATCGACAACGTGTCAGCATTGAATGTCTTGCCTATGGTGACCCTACAAAAACTGCCAATAGATGGTTCGCACCTAAAGCCCTGCCACAATTCGGTAAGAGCCTTCGATGGTACGCAAAGAGGAACAATGGGGAAAATTGAGGTGCCCCTATTGATCGGGCCAACTGAATATGTGATCGATTTTGTGGTGATGGACATAAAACCATCTTACAGCTGCTTGTTGGGAAGACCATGGATCCACTCCGTAGGAGTTGTCCCCTCATCATTACATCAGAAATTAAAATTTGTAGTCGAAGGTAAATTGGTCACAGTAGAGGCAGAGCAGGAAATTGTTGCTTATGTGACATCAGACGCCCCTTACATTCAAAATGATGAAGATGCTGCAGAATGCTCGTTCCGAGCATTGGAACTAGTGAATGCCACATTCGTTTCGGAGGGAAGTCGGATCCCCTACCCCAGGTTATCTAATTGTACCAAGATGACCGTCGCAGAAACTTTGGGCCGTGGAGCCAAAATAGGAAAGGGGCTGGGGAAGAAATTACAAGGAAACCTAAGAGCCAAGAATATGATAACCAAGAAGGATCATTTTGGGCTGGGTTACCAACCAAGTGTCCAACAGAGGAAAGAGGAATACAAGAGAAATGAAGAGCAAAGAAAAGCCAGATCTAAAGGAGAAGACATTCCGTGGAGACCAATGTCCTTTCCTAGTCTAAAAACCACTTTTGTTTCCGGAGGATTCTACCAGCCAGGTCAAGAGGTTGGAGAGGCAATGAAGGAAAATAACGTACTCAGCCAGGAGGAAATACTCAATGAATCATTTGAAGGGATGTACATCAACATGATAGTTGAAAAGGACCGAGGCAGCAAAATGTTGACCAACATCCGCCCCTGCCGTCCCGGGGAAACGCTCGATAACTGGAGTTGCATTGATCTACCTGTAGTTTTTATGAATAGATCAGAGTAATGCTCCGAATCAACCTTTTGTTTTTGCCCGTAAACAATGGGGATCTCTTGTATGGGGCACCTATGTTAACTTTTTGATTGAAATGAAAATATCCCCACTTTCCTAAAATGACCAAAGTTTCATTTATTTCATTCATGCATTCTTCATGTTCATTCCCTTCATATAAAGCCGTCTCTTTCCCAATACAATTCATTCTCATTTAATGCAGGTCGCTCATGATTGACGATATGAATGATACCGGATCCAATCCTGGAGTGAATTTTGAATGCCCTGAGGTCTTAGAGGGAATTGAGGAAGGATATTATGAGATAGAAAGTGAGGTCCCGGAAGAGTTAAAGAGAATGGTGGCCAACGAAGAAAGGCAGATCATGCCCCACCAAGAAGAAACAGAAATTGTAAACTTGGGGACTGAAGAAGAGAGAAAAGAAATAAAAGTAGGAACGACGATTTCCTCAAAAACCAAGCAGGAACTGATAACCCTACTTCAGGAATTCAAGGATGTCTTCGCCTGGACTTATCAAGATATGCCAGGGTTGAATACCGACATAGTGGTGCACAAATTGCCAACAAAATCGGAGTGCAAACCAATACAACAAAAACTTCGGAGAATGAGACCAGATATGTTGTTAAAGTCCGAGAGAAAGTGAAAAAGCAGTTTGATGCTGGATTCTTGGAGGTAGCCAAATACCCCGAATGGGTTGCAAACATTGTACCGGTACCAAAGAAAGATGGGAAAGTTCGTATGTGTGTAGATTATAGGGATCTGAACCGAGCCAGCCCTAAAGACAATTTCCCCTTACCATATATTGACACGCTGGTTGACAACACTGCAGGACACTCATGGTTTTCATTCATGGATGGCTTCTCAGGGTACAACCAGATAAAGATAGACCCTAACGACATGGAGAAAACTACGTTCATAACCATGTGGGGCACCTTTTGTTATCGGGTGATGCCATTTGGGCTAAAGAACGCAGGGGTAACATACCAAAGAGCAATTGTGACTCTTCTCCATGACATGATGCACAAAGAAATAGAAGTATACGTGGACGACATGATTGCCAAGTCCCGAACAGAGGAAGAACACCTACAGAACTTGAGAAAACTATTCCAAAGACTACAGAAGTACCAACTGAGGCTCAATCCTGCCAAGTGTACCTTCGTCGTTACTTCTGGAAAACTCCTAGGGTTCGTAGTAAGCAGAAGAAGGATAGAGATTGATCCAGATAAAGTGAAAGCCATCCAGGATCTCTCACCACCCCGCACTCAGAAGGAAGTTCGCGTTTTCTTGGGGAGGTTGAATTATATCTCTCGTTTCATTTCCCAATTAACCGACCAATGTGACCCGGTCTTCAGACTTCTTAGAAAGAATAATCCTGGTGTGTGGGATGAGGAATGTCAAAGAGCCCTAGAAAAGATCAAAAAGTACATGACAAATGCTCCAATTCTAGTCGCACCAGTACCAAATCGACCATTAATTCTCTACCTGATAGTTTTTGAGAACTCAATGGGATGCGTATTGGGGCAACACGATGAGTCAAGAAAAAGGGAGCAGGCCATCTACTACCTAAGCAGGAAATTCAATGATTGCGAAACGCGGTACCCGCCAGTGCAGAAGCTGTGTTGTGCTCTAGTTTGGGCTACTAAGCGGCTTAGACAGTATATGCTGTACCATACTACTTGGTTGATATCCAAGCTAGATCCATTGAAGTTCTTAATGGAAGCGCCAGCACTAACGGGAAAGATGGCCCGATGGCAGATGCTCTTATCCGAATTCGATATCGTATACGTTAACTAGAAAGCCGTAAAGGGGAGTGCCGTAGCAGATTTCCTAGCTAGTCGTGCTTCGGACGACTATGAGGCATTGAACTTTAATTTCCCAGACGAAGACTTGATGTGCATTACAACCGAAGAAGAGGTTTCAGATGATAAATCATGGAAGCTTTACTTTGATGGAGCCTCTAACGCCCTCGGACATGGGATAGGAGCAGTGCTAATTTCTCCTGAGGACGTCTATTATCCTTTCACCAGCAGATTAGAATTCTTCTGTACAAACAATATAGCTGAATACGAAGCTTGCGTTATGGGACTGAACTCAGCTATTGAGAGAAAGATTAAGGAACTTCGAGTATTCGGAGATTCATCCTTAGTAATTTACCAATTGCGCGGGGAGTGGGAAACCAGGGACCCGAAGTTGGTCAAATATTATGAATTGATTCAAGAGCTCACCAAAGAGTTTGAAAAGGTCAGCTTCAATTACCTGCCTCGAGAAGAAAATCAGATGGCAGACGCCTTGGCAACCTTGGCATCCATGTTCAAAACAAACACCGGGGCAGAAATGAAGCCCATTGAGATGCGGACGTTTGAAAGGCCTGCTCATTGTTGTAATGTACAGGAAGAGATTGATGGAAACCCATGGTACTATGACATCTTGCAATATGTCAAGCTTCGAAAGTATCCAGAAAGGGCAAACGACAATGACAGAAAGACACTCAGAAAAATGGCAACAAGATATGTCCTAGATGGGGAGATCCTATATAGGAGAAGTCATGATCAGACATTGCTGAGATGTGTGGATGCCCGGGAGGCGAAGGAGATTTTAGCTGAAGTACATGACGGGATTTGTGGAACGCACGCCAACGGGCTGTCTATAGCCCGGAAAATTATGAGATATGGTTATTTCTGGTTAACCATGGAGGGAGATTGCATCGATTACGCCAGGAAATGCCACAAATGCCAAATCTACGCTGACAAAATTCACGCACCCCCATCGCCTTTACACACCATGAATTCTCCGTGGCCTTTTGCGGCGTGGGGCATGGATGTCATCGGGCAGATCCATCCGAAAGCTTCCAATGGACACCGTTTCATTTTGGTTGCCATAGATTACTTCACTAAATGGGTAGAGGCAGCGTCTTACGCCAACATCACAAGGACTACAGTATGTAAGTTATTAAAGAAGGAGATTATTTGTCGATACGGATTGCCAGAAAGGGTCATCACCGACAACGCTTCCAATCTGAATAACAAAATGATGACGGACGTGTGCACTCAATTCAAGATAACGCACCATAATTCCACAGTCTATCGTCCTAAAATGAATGGAGCAGTGGAAACAGCAAACAAGAACATAAAGAAGATCATAGCAAAGACTACGGATACCTACATGGATTGGCATGAGAAGTTGTCGTTTGCCCTTTTCTCCTATAGGACGACCATTCGCACGTCAACGGGGGCAACACCCTACTTCTTGGTGTATGGTACCGAAGCAGTACTCCCCGTCGAGGTAGAGATCCCGTCTCTCCAGATATTAAATGAAGTAAAATTGGAAGAAGCCGAATGGGTACAGGCCAGACTCGACCAGCTAAATCTCATTGACGAAAAAAGACTAAAGGCCATTTGTCATAGTCAGATGTACCAAAAGCGGATGATGCAGACATACAACAAAAAAGTGCGCCCAAGAGAATTCAAAGAAGGGGATATGGTGCTCAAGAAAATCCTCCCTATCCAGAAAGATTCTCGAGGAAAGTGGATGCCCAACTGGGAAGGACCGTACATCGTAAAAAAGGCCTTAGGAGAAGCTTTGATCCTAACAGAAATGGATGGAGACGAGCTGAAAAACCCTGTAAATTCTGATGCCGATAAGAAATACTATCTTTGAAAAAAAAAGAGAAAAAATAAAAAATAAAAAATAAAAAAAAGAAAAAAAATGGAGAGCTCAGGGCGAAAACCCGAAACCGGGCGTCTTGAAGCAAAGGGAGGACCCGAGTTGAAAACCCGTAAAGGGCGGCTCGGGTAAATTGAAAAGTTGAATATCCGAAGAGAAGGGTATCCCCATGAACATCATGAAGAGGAGGCTTCCGGCAAAAAATTCTGCACCGGTTGACAGGATCATGTATCATTCATATCGAAGATAATGAGGGATCTTGTATTTCATACTTAACTTTTCTTCTTTCTCATGTGTGTCATACCTTTCTTTTTTAAGATGTCCCAAGCCCTTAATCGTAATAAAACCGTGTTTTTGAGCATCCATTCCTTGCCTTCTTGTTAATTTCAGTCAAATAAGTTAACATAAGCTTATAGTGAAATAAGAGATTTCGGAGCATTACTGTGATCTAACCTTAAAAATGTAGGTGATCAAAGAAAATGATGTTAACTCCGCCCTCTAGTTCCCTACATAATGGCTGTTGATAGGGAAGGCAGAAAGCTTCAAACAACCGGATAGGATGACCAATGGCGTATGTCCTGTCTATTCAAGGAAAGCATGCGAGATAATAAGAGAGATCTCTTGGGTGAAAACCCAGAAGGGCATCCCTAAAAAAAACTCTCTCTAAAGTGAAAACCCGAAAGGGCACTTTAGAATTCCAAGTCGTAAGTGGAGAAAAAGAAAGGTTGGAATGGTTGAACCTGACAGTGAAGCGGGGTATCGACGCCCGCGAGAAAGGAGAAAGTGAACAACGAGATCGAATAAGGACCAAAACAAGCCCACCAAGATATTGACACTCATGCATCATGAATAGTAAGACATCACTAGGATTAGGAGCATGTCAATTCATTTGTCATAGCATTTTGTTTTATCTCAGACAGGTATCTACGGATTCAAAGAGACATCGATGGCCATCGTGGTGTGAATCCCAAATGAGAAGACAGTGTTTTCACATACAAAAGGCATATGTTTCCAAGCTCCAGAGAGAGGTTCTATATAGGAAGAATCTTCCGCTCCGAGGCTTCAGAAGCTGAAAGTTCTATATAGGAAGGACTGACAGCTCCAGGGTGAAGACTAGCAATTCTATGTAGGAAGAACTCCCAGTCGAAGGAATTCACCCATGACACACAAGATTATATAGGAAATCCTGCTGTGTCGAAAGCGAAGAGTTCTATATAAGAAGGGCTCCGAGCTTCAATGTCTTAGAGTAAAAGATTCTATATAGGAAGAATCCGTAGCTCCAAGATTTCAGACGCCAAAAGTTCTATATAGGAAGGACCGACAACTCCAAGGTGAAGACTCGCAGTTCTATATAGGAAGAACTCCCAGTCGAAGGAATTCACCTATGACACACAAGGTTATATAGGAAACCTGTTGTGTTGAAAGCGAAGAGTCTTATATAGGAAAGGCTCCGAGCTTCACTGTCTTAGAGTGAAAGGTTCTATATAGGAAGAACCTGTAGCTCTGAGATTTCAGACGCCAAAAGTTCTATATAGAAAGGACTGATGGCTCCAGGGTTTGAAGACTAGCAGTTCTATATAGGAGGAACTCCCAGTCGGAAGAATCCATCAGCGGCGCAAAAGGTTTTATATAGGAGAAACCAGCTTTGAAGGCGAAGAGTTCTATATAGGAAGGACTCCAAGCTTTACTGTCGAGAAGTGAAAAGTTCTATATAGGAGGAACTCATAACTTGAGGCTTCAGAGCGAAGGGTTCTATATAGGAAGAGCCTGTAGCTCCAAGATCGGAAGGTGACGAAGCTCTATATAGGAAGAACTTACGAACCTGAAGATTCAGCTAAGGAAGAGCAGAGATTTCCAAAAGAACACGTGTTTCCAAAGCTACAAACAGGGAAGTTTGATCAAAATGAGTGCTTATGAAATCTTTGCTTTGTTCCCATTCCATGGGAACAAGCAAAGAGGGGCAACTGTAATCACTTATTTTTATCTGGTCTGTAAATACATGTTAGTATAATTAATAGTATATTAGTGTTGCATGTATACATTGTATTATATTATATGTTTATGTGTGCATGTATATTATAAACTATGTATGTATACGTATTAAATACGGTGTATGTGTGTCGCGTATGCACCTATATTTAGTACGAGCGTTTTTATTTTTACGGTTAATTATGTGTATGATTATATGTATGTATATTGGTATGTTATAATTAATGTTTGCATAGGTATATACGTATGCATTGTTGTATGTGTATTGCTGTATTAATTATAATTAATGTTATTATTATTGGGCTAATATAAGATGAAAATCCAAAAAAATATATTAAACCAAATAAATAAATTGCAGTCCAATTACAAATCTAATACTATTACAAGGCCCGGTTGGCCTAAACCCAAACCCTATTTAATTACAATTATTTTGTGTACAGATGACTATGGGCCGTTGGATCAAGATCTGATCCAACGACCACGATCTAGTGAAGACAAAATATCTGCCAGCCGCGTGCACTACACGTCTGGACCGTTCGAATGCCACGTGCGTGTGTGGTCCACGCGCAGACTCTTTGATATCCCACACGTGCGTGATCCCCACGCGCTCTGACCCCTCGACTGATGAGCTCCATGTGGCACGATATGGAGCTGTTTCACCAATCGAGGCTTCATCTGGGCCGTTCATCCTCCAAGCCAGCCTGACCGTTAGATCAGATCTGATCTAACGGCCGAGAACACCTCTGGCCAAAGGCAGAACCCCCACACCGCCACCATGCTGCACCATGCCGATCTTCAACCACCGCGCTCAGACATGTCAAAAAAGCAAGAAAAGAAATATGTCAGTTAGCAGTCCAGATCTGAAAGAAAATATTATATTACTTGTACCAAACCAAAGACATATATATATGTACGAAAGAAACATTTTGTAAAAAAAACAACAAGTTGTAATCGAACGAGTCAAGTTATAATCGAAAAGAACAAATACAAAAAAAAGTCCAGTGGTAAATACTCGTCTCCTTTCTTATTATTATTTTTCCATGCATACACAAAAGGATACATAGTAAATAAAAAGAGAAAGTTGAGAGTCGTTACCATCGTCTTCGGTGGATCTCCCCTCACCATTGATAAGCCTCTTTGGCTTTCCCAAGCCGAACATGGTGAACTGAAAGGAGTAGGAGACCCCTTTTTGGTTTCGTTTTGGGTTGAAAAAAATGGGTTTTTATGTTTCGTATTTTTTAGATCTAGGCTGTATAAAGGATTTTTCTTTGAATCCAACTTCGGATTCGTGTCGAGGGTGAAGAAGGGTTCATTTTGGTGTGTTTTTTGGGGCTCGCCGGCGCCGGTTAGCGGAGGCCAGCGGCGGAGAATATGGCGGTCGGCCGCCGGATTCTGGGTTCGTCATGAAAGGTTGAGAGAAAATGAAGAATGAAGGTTATATTAAAACTGAAAAAATGGAAGAAATGAAGAAAATTTGGTCCCGGCCTAAAAAGGGGGTTTTTATAGCTGTTATTATTTCGTGAAATAGGGAAATTATGTAATAAATCACCGTTTTTGATATTTTCACTTCTGTCTCGCCACATGGTATATTTACAACTTTGGTACCCCTTGTATTTCAAAATCTTGCAATCCAGTCCCTAAATTACACTGAATCAGTTTTTAAATGGTAAAATTACCCCTTTAACCATCATGCGTTTTTGAATTTTTCATTTCGGGTCTGCCCCTTGGTCCAATTACAGTTTTGATCCTTTTAGGTTCTGTCTATTTTGCATTTTCGTCCTTAAATTACATATTATTGTCCTTTAATTTCTGCCACTGACTTTTATTTCTTTTCATTTCAGTCCTGTTTCCATGTAAATATTCATGTTCGTATTATAATCGTATATGTTGATGTAGTCTTTTGCCTTATTATATATCCATCGTATATGTCTTGTATTTTTATGTCTACATGTATATGTGTGTTAAGTTTATGATAGTTATGTATCTTTTTGTCCGGTTATTCGTATTAAGCATGTTATGTTCTAGTTGGTTCGTACACGGCATGTTTTGTATTTTTGTATGTATTGTATGTTCTCTTGACCTTTAGGTTACGTGTTATTGTGTCTTCTTTTTATGTATAATATATTGTTCCATATATGTTGAAATATATTTTATTTCTAATATGTATGTCTTCTTGAAATATATGTTCGTTTACACACGTGTTTATTCCTGCCTTGTTATTGTGACATGTTAAATTTGCTTTTATCTACTATTAAGCTCGTTATGTATATGTGTGTTTTAATTACGTATTTTATTTATGCTAGATTAGCATTCTGTTATGTGAATATTTACTGTCTTTAAATTATCTGCCATGTTTTATATTTTTGCCACTAAGATTGCATATCGAGATATAAATTGTTAATGCGGTGCCCTTTTATCCGAGCGTAAACGGGGCCAGTATCAGGCGTAGTGATAGTGGTTGGGCGTTTACTCTCGGATAACGGGGCCCTTAAAATTTACTCGCAATTATGACAAAATTTTAAAATGATCGTCACTTTAACCCGAAAAATTCAATATTAATAAAGCGGTAATTATTAAAGTACCAATTTTTGGCGGTGTGGGGGTGCTAATCCTTCCCCCATCCGTAACCGACTCCCGAACCCAACAATTTTTTGAATCTCTGGTTTTATGGTGTCCGGCCTACCTAAGTGGCCGGTGGCGACTCCATTTTTTTTAAAATGCAGTTTTTTTTAAAACCCCACGGAATAAATATTTTATATCCAAAAAATCACAAACACCTTTCAAACATCCTTTGAAAATCCTCATTTTTTAGCGATAAGAAAAGGACATCGCTACACTAATACATATTTTTTGCCCCCTTTTGCCAGCATTCACTTAGAGAGTCTACAGGTATCATAATCAGGATTTCCATTACATATATCATGTTTAATTTACCTTATGAGCTTATTAACCATTTCACATACAAACTATTTGGCACATATATTGCTCACCTTCAAACATAGCATATAATAACTTACCTCCAATCCAAGCATATTATTTGCAAATATCTTAAACACCTTTGTAGTAACAATGAATATTAAAACAAGAAATGCTCGGGAAGGTTTTGAGTCCATCCCGAGACTTTAAACTACACTCACCTCTTATTCCGAAGTTACGGAATACTTGAATCCTTAATCTTATTTTTCTACTTATCTGAATCCTTTCTTAGCTCCTTCTTGGGCTAAATGTAACAAGAAGTATAATAATACATTAGAATAACTTTTTTAACAACATTCACTTATAAAACTGTTAAATTATTCATGTATCACATTAATATCACACAAATCAGTCCTCTATTCTTCATATCGATGCAAAACAGTCCCAAATGTTTATACTTTAACACAAATACATCACAAAACAGCCCACCAACTTTCCATACATGCTTATATGTGTCAAAACAGTCCTTAATATGTTCATGTGCATTCAAAGCAGTCCAATGCTTATACACTCGCATGTACATACCTAAAACAACACACTACATCTTTATGTATATATACAAAACAGAGCAATTATACTCTTGTACACATTTGTACACCAAAGCAGTCCAATATAGCTACAAAGAAATCCTAAAACAGTTTCATAACAGCCACTTTTTACTAAACTTCCTAAAACAGTCCAATATATATATATTTTTACATGTACAAATCAGCCCAAAAAAATACATATGTATACTTACATATACTCAAAACAGTCCCATGTTTGTTATATATATACAAAACGGCCCAGTATTTATGTGTATACATATATATGTACCAAACAGTCCAACACATACTCAATTACTTAAAAACGGTCCCTAAATACATATATTATTTTATAAACATATTCAAATGATCCATAATGTTTTCTCTTGCAAATTTATATAGATGGCAATCATATATTATTTTAAGCAAATTCTTAGCATCGTATTATGTTGCAAAATCACACAACATAGTGGTTAAGCATGTACAACACCCGAATGACACAAAGCTTCTTCAATAACATATAATCCAAATTCAAGGAATGTAACATACATATCTTACAAGTTACCCATATAATCCAATCTAATGCATGAATCAACAATCAAATTTAAGACATTTCTTAACATGAATTTGTCATTCACGTGTTAACAAAACATAGCATATAAAAGATTAACAACCAGCTTCCAATTCGAATTCAAAATCTATAAGAAGGGAAGAGTCTTCTTACGCTCTTCCTTAAGCCTATTGAAATATAGAGATCAAAATCTCTATTCACTGAAATGTAGCTTCCACTCTCCCTATTTGTCTCTAGAGATTTTTGGTTTTTTGGTTGAAAGGAGAAAGATGAAAATTCCAAACATTTGATTCATTTTCCTATGCTAATGTTGTGACTCATCTTTCTTGCTACACTTGCCGTCATCATCATCTTGCAAGTGTGCAAGTCCTTTAATTAATCCCAAATTAACATGAAAACTCCCATTGTTCCATTATGCCCAAATTAGTCCTTAAATAAAAAGGTCATCCATTTCTTCTTTATTCCTTTTTAGTCCACAATTACATAATTAATCTAATGCATGAAAATTTTATAGAAATTATCTGAACCATAGTATATTCCTAGGCCAAAATTTGGGATATTACAATTCCCCCCCCCCTAAAAATGAAATTAATCCTCGAATTTTCTATGGTGTGTAGATAAGGATAAGACTCTTATATAGTTGCTTTAGATTTTGAGAATTTCTCAATGAGGATAAATCATATAAAGGAATGTGTTGATTCAGAAACGGTAAAGACATATACAATATTTGAATACGATTCAATCGTACTCTTAAGGATATAAGCTTCGACACTAAGCTAACTTATCTTATCGAGGTCCTTGGTTGAACAAGCAAAGGAAGAACAAGAGGATTTTGGGAGTCTTGTGTCAAAAGGGAAACAATTTATTGAATGTTCTGTTACAAAGAGGAAACATTCTTACTACACAGGATAAATTGAAGGAGTTTCTTACTTCTTCTAATAACATTATGAGAATTCTGCTGTTCTTAGTTTATTCCTACTCTTCTTCCTCCATTAGAGGAATAAGTCGGGCTCTCAATGTCCCAACCTCAACACGTCTCATAGATTTCTAAAGAGCATTAATGCATGAAAGAGAGATTTTATCAGACGTAGATCACAAGGAATTATCAAATTTAACTCCTAGGTGGCACATAACTTATGATGATGCAACGAGTTCCAGTTTAGTCCGAGAATCGACTAAACCTAGGCTCTGATACCAAAATGTAACACCCTTAACCCGACTTAGGAGTAAACCAAATTAGGAAGTTTTAAGGAACAAACATTTAATCAAATGTGCAACCTTGAAACAAAGATACAACGACTTAGCACTTCACAATCAGTATACGAATAAATTTTAGGGTAATTAAAAACTTTTTATAAGTTTGAGAGTTATCAACTTTAAGTCACATGCCAACAAAATATACATATAATAAATAAAGATGTTTGATAACCAAGCTATAACTTGCTCTTATAATTTTAAAACTTCAGACCATAAGTTTTTACCAATACTAATCATAAGTTCATGGTAGATGTTGGGACTTCATGTATATATATAACTTAGCTTAACCAACGAGTAAACATTCGAAACATTAAAGACTATTTAGTAAGAGTATTAACCATTTTGATTACAAAGATCAAGATAATTAGATGCGTAATTCAAACTTAGACAGACACTTAAAACCTTAGTATAACATGATCGATATCAGAAGTCATTATCATCTAAACATTTACTTATTCTATCCATTAGACAAGCCCTTTTAAGTATACTACATTTGCTCAAGGTTTAACTCCACAATTTACATATTTGAAATTACAACATACATATCATCAAATGATTAATTTAACTTAAGAGTCTGACAGATAAATAATATACATATCACATTCAATTCACGAAAATCACTAGTTCATAACATTTCCTTATATTCTATGTATTTCAGATTTCAATGTTTGTTAAAAAGGTTATCCATTAACACAAAAGATTCTTTCCATAAATAAATATTGTTTATTATTTAGCATACTTCTAACCTTTCTTAAAACAATGGATTAAGGTCTAAGGTTATTCGATAAAATAGAAAACCAGATTAACAATGCTTAAGCTTCCAGTTTATCTCATTTACCTACAAAACTTGTTATCATGATTACTATATAAACATCACATGACATAATCAGCTATACATATAAATCCATAGAGACAAAACTTCAGGTAACATGCTTATCTTAGACTAACCATTGAACAACCATTCGTTTAACATGTCCAACATACCTAACCAACAAGAAATTCTTTGAGTATCATAATCATCATATTTAACCAATCAGATCTGAACGCATATATCTTTCAATAACCATACCATACTTATACCATAGCTATCAGACAATTTCTTATTTAACCAATAATCTAATTAAACTAGTTATATTAACATCTCAAGATTTATCACATGATAATAGATGTATACTTATATATATATATACTTGCTTACTTTCATATATCAATAAGGTGGTCCATAAACCTAAAGCACGGGAAGATATTTAAGCAACCATACGACATACTAACATTTATAATTCATAGGACAAGCAACTAATAATTAATTAAAGGCCCTTTACATCACCGAAAAACTTAAAATAAACTTATATACAAAATATATACAAAATGAAACCCAAATGCACTATGCATGCTTATCAACTATGTGCCACCATCTAGGAGTTCTAAAGATATAAAATCAGATCATACTCGTAGGTTCTTGAGATCACATCCAAGCTCAAGAGGAAGTCGAAGACATAATTTTCCCTGAAAGGTAGTGAAGAAAATAAAGTAAGCAGTTGCTTAGCGAGGTAGCATTAAAGCAAAATAAATCATAAAACAATAATTGATCCTTTCACCAAAATTTATGAATCATATACATGATTCTAGGCTTGGACAAGAAGTTAACCACTTTAGAGTGAGACATTCGAACAAGGATACAACATACTTGATTGTTTGAACCAAGTACATACATATATGCATGGATGCTCAACAAAACATACACATTTGTACATCTAGGTAACTCGAGTAAGCACATATACATGGATGCTCAACAAGGTACATATTTATATACCTGGATAACCAAGAAGACACATATGCATTTGTACACACATGTAATCGATTAGGTATAAATACATAGATACTCAATAAGATACAATTTACATTTGTAGACATATGACACCGAATAGACATATATACATGGAACTCAACATAGTACATACACATTGTACACACATGTAATCGAATAGGCATAAGTACTTAGATACTCAACAAGACACATATGCATTTGTACACATATGTAATCAAATAGGCATAAGTACTTAGATACTCAACAAGACACATATACATTTGTACACGCATGTAATCGAATAGGCATAAGTACTTAGATACTCAACAAGACACATATACATTTGTACACACATGTAATCGAATAGGCATAAGTACTTAGATACTCAACAAGACACATATACATTTGTACACACATGTAATCGAATATGCATAAGTACTTAGATACTCAACAAGACACATATACATTTGTTATACAAATCATTGATTCCATTTATACCTTTCAACGTAATCCAAGGTATATTCATTTATATCAATTTAGTCCATTGGTTATGTATACACATTATTACATCGCAAAATAGTCCAGCATGTTTACATTTCATACAAAATAGCATAGCATATTTGTAATTAACATAGAACAGTCCAATATACTCGTTAATCACACAAACAGTCCAGCATGTTTACATTTCACAAAAATAGCATAGCATAGCATAGCATATTTGTTTATGTCATAGTATCTCATAGATACATTACCCATCTAATGTAAATTATTAAGCATGTCAAATAATAAGAATGAATTTCTCATCAATTAAGATATCATACATAACATATTAGAAACATGGGTTACTTGTCTCATAACACATTAAACATATCTTAGTCATAGCGCAACATAGGCATGATTTTTACTTATCAAAATAATTTACCAGTTAATCAAATCATGTATTCAAATTTCTTATTATTATAAGATATCAAATTTAGCATATCCTTGACTTATGTTTGTGTTTTACAAGAATTATTAAACATAGCATCTTAAGAGAATATATACTTATCACTCATTTTATCATATATAATGTTTCATAACATAGCTACTTGTCAGATAGTTACCAGACATTGTAACATATAACATAGGTACTTTTTACCTTACTCATCAAACATAGTGAATTGGTTTAACTTGTAATTTCAATGTTTACTTTTTACATATTCTTAGGAGTCAAGTAAGGTTCTAAACCAAATCAAGGAACTAACCATTTGATTAGCCATATTCAAATGACACACAACTCTTTTCGTATTAAGTTACACAAAGATCATATATAAGTGATTGTTCCTTTGTAAATAGAGTATCTAACATAGTATATCATTAGTATAAGTTTATTATCATGTAACTATCAAACACAATACATTAAGGTATGAATTTCTTATTTCATAAGTTATCAAAATATATAATTAATTAAGTTTTCATGTATCATTATTTTAACTTTAACATAGCCTTGAGAATTCAAGTTACAACCTAGGTACACGAATCCTCAACCAACTGTCGCCAAACAAAATGGTACTCGCAGTATCGGTCAATCCCTCCTATTGTCGCCAAGTGACCACAATACTTCTCTCCTACTGTCGCCAAATAAGGACTGTAGTCCACCCCAAAATTGAGCTCTATACACTCTATGGCATGCCAACTATACCTAAGATTGACTCGAAACCAAGGCTTTCACATTTATCTGAGCTTATTAGGAACAAAGTTGAGCATAGCTCCTTATTCCGATAATCGGATATCTTTCACATTGCTTGAATTATCAAGCCTATACACAACATAACTTCCATTTTCCAAAATCCTTTAATCTATACAACATTTTATAGTTCTTGTTAGAAATAAACAAAACTTTCAGATTTATATATTCACAAGCAAGGCTTATACATATCATATCAATCACCATTATTACTCTTTTGTTTTTTAAATATGTATTCACCATATGAAAATTTCACATAATTTATACCTCAATGTTCGAAAGGTATCATAACCAGGATTTCCATTACATATATCATGTTTAATTTACCTTATGAGCATATTAACCATTTCACATACAAACTATTTGGCACATATGTTGCTCACCTTCAAACATAGCATATAATAACTTACCTCCAATCCAATCATATTACTTGCAAATATCCTAAACACCTTTGTAGTAACAATGAATATTAAAACAAGAAATCTCGGGAAGGTTTTGAGTCCATCCTGAGACTTTAAACTACACTCACCTCTTATTCCAAAGTTACGGAATACTTGAATCCTTAATCATATTTTTCTACTTATCTGAATCCTTTCTTAGCTCCTTCTTGATCAAAATGTAACAAGAAGTATAATAATACATTAGAATAATTTTTTTTAACAACATTCACTTATAAATCTGTTAAATTATTCATGTATAACATTAATATCACACAAATCAGTCCTCTATTCTTCATATCGATACAAAACAGTCCCAAATGTTTATACTTTAACACACATACATCACAAACCAGCCCACCAACTTTGCATACATGCTTATATGTGTCAAAATAGTCCTTAATATGTTCATGTGCATTCAAAGCAGTCCAATGCTTATATACTCGCATGTACATACCTAAAACAACACACTACATATTTATGTATATATACAAAACAGAGCAATTATACTCTTGTACACATTGGTACACCAAAGCAGTCCTATATAGCTACAAAGAAATCCTAAAACAGTTTCATAACAACCCCTTTTTACTAAATTTCCTAAAATAGTCCAATATATATTTTTACATGTACAAATCAGTCCAAAAACAAATACATATATACTTACATATACTCAAAATGGTCCCACGTTTACTTATATATATACAAAACGGTCCAGTATTCATGTGTATACATATATATGTACTAAACAATCCAATACATACTCAATTACTTAAAAACAGTCCCTAAATACATATATTCTTTTATAAACATATTCGAATGATTCATAATGTTTTCTCTTGCAAATTTATATACATGGAAATCATATATTATTTTAAACAAATTATTAGCATCTTATTATGTTGCAAGATCACACAACATAGTGGTTAAGCATGTTCAACACCCGAATGACACAAAGCTTCTTCAATAACATATAATCCAAATTCAAGGAAGGTAACATACATATCTTGCAAGTTACCCATATAATCCAATCTAATGCATGAATCAACAATCAAATTTAAGACATTTCTTAACATGAATTTGTCATTCACATATTAACAAAATATAACATATAAAAGATTAACAACCAGCTTCCAATTCAAATTCAATATCTATAAGAAAGGAAGACCTTCTTACCCTCTTCCTTAAACCTATTGGCATATAGAGATCAAAATCTCTATTCACTAAAATGAAGCTTCCACTCTCCCTCTTTGTCTCTGGTTCAATTTTTGGTTGAAAGTAGAAAGATGAAAATTCCAAACATTTGATTCATTTTCCTATGCTAATGTCGTGACTCATCTTTCTTGCTACACTTGCCTTCATTATCATCTTGCAAGTGTGCAAGTCCTTTAATTAATCCCAATTTAACATGCAAACTCCCATTGTTCCATTATGCCCGAATTAGTCCTTAAATAAAATGGTCATCCATTTCTTCTTTATTCCCATTTAGTCTACAATTACTTAATTAATCTAATGCATGAAAATTTTATAGAAATTATCTGAACCATAGTATATTCCTAGGCCAAAATTTGGGATATTACAATAGGAGTGCTGTAATTTCAAATAGGTAAATTATTGAGTTAAACCTTAAGTAAATGTAGTATAGTTAAAAAGGGCTAGTCTAATGGTTAGAATAAGTAAACGTTTACATGTCAATGACTTTCATTTTTGATCATGTTATACAAAGGTTACATGTGTCTATCTAAGATTGAATTACACATCTATTTATCTTGATCTTTGTAAATAAAGGTGGCTAATACTCTTGTAAATATTATTTAATGTCTCAAATGTTTACTTGTCGATTAAGCTATGTTATATATATGTATGATGTCCCATTGCTTACCATGATTTTATGTTTGGTAGTAATAAACGTTATGATCTTAAGTACTTAAACTATAAGAGCAAGCTATAGTCTGGTAATCGTAACGTCTTCGCTTATTATATGTATATTTTGTTGGCTTGTGGGTTAAAGTTGAAATCTTATCCAACTTATAAAAAGTTTGAAATTACCCTGAATTCTGTTTGTGTGCTTAATTATGAAGTGCTTAGTCGTCATATTTTTGTTTCAATGTTGTTTGTTTGTTTAAATGTTTGCTCCTTAACACTTCCTAATTCGGTTTACTCCTAAGTCGGGTTAGGGGTGTTATAGGTTCTGTGTGGCAAGACGATTTAGCTTGTTAAGGTGTTGTGGAGGCACCGCGGTGTTGAGGAGGCCACGTGGGAAAGCAAATCGGATATGTTGAAATAGTTTCCGCATCTGTTTACTTCAGGTAAATTTTGAGGACAAAATTTCTTAAGTATGGGAGAGTTGTAACGCCATGGTTTTGGGCCTAGTGGTTTAAAGGCTAGTTAGACGGTCTGGTAGACCGGGTTAGAGATTCGAGTCAGATTCAAGAATAAATATTTTTGAGTAAGATAAAAATATGGACAAATGGTTAAAAATCATATTTACATATATGAAAAATATTGGTGAAGTCAATTTTGGAAAATTTGATTTGGAAGGGTGACATTTTGGTTGGTGACCAAAATGTAATTTTTGAAAACTATTTTTAAAAGGTGACTAAATTGTAAAGGATCAAATTCTTAGAATCCTTAAGGAGCTATTTTACCAACTTTTGGCTGGTGGTTACTCTCTTCAATTAAGACTTTTAACATGTGTTTTAATTATTAATTAAAAGAGATTTTATAATAAAAATGTAGTTATTGGTTTTAAAGAGATTTGACGTAAACTTTTCTCTCCACTTCTATTCTGCCAAACACTTGTTTTCATCAAATTCTATAGGTGAGAGATCTATTTTCATGGATTTTTTTATTTATAATTGATTCTTTATCTTTGATTTACAGAAGCTCATTGAAATCTTGTGTTTTTCAAGCTTTAATCAATCAATTGAAGGAGAAATCACACAATAGAGGTAAGGTTCATTCTTATCCTCTATTGATGGTTCATTATTGATATTCCCAAGTCATTGATCCTTGATTTATGATTTATAATCTAATTTTATGTTTTTGTGATGAATTGATTTTATTGGGTTTAATTGATGACATTGTGGAAGATCTGTGTTGGATCTGTTTTCCAGTGTTGAGGATTGATTTTAAACATTTTTGGATGTTTTATAATGTTGATAAGTCGTTTTTAACATTGAAATCATGAATCTCTATGAATCCCTAATTATTTAGGTTATTAGATTTGTGTTTTTGAGGTGTTGTGGTGGTTGTTTAGTTGCTGGGAATATAAGGACGAAGTAATCCTATTTTTGAGTGTTAATTGATGTGTGTGGAAGTATTATATTGTGGCTGAGTTGTGTTTGGAAAGAGTTAGATGATGATTTCGGTTGTTGTGGTTGGGTAATTGTGAAAGGATTGTTGAGGTTTGCAAGGAATTGTTGTTACAGTGTTTGAATGCATTGATATGCATTAATCCTCTATTTTAATGTGGTTAAAATAGGAGAGGTTGATCTGGAAGCGATGAATGAAGCATTGGAGGCTTCGGATGCTTGAAGTCGCGTCGGCGAATTAAGGTTTCGCATATCGGTGAGTGAGAACGTGGATTCCAGTTTTGGAATGATTTAAAGGTGGTTTATGGGAGTTTAAACTGAGCTTGAAATGCTAGTTTAAACTCGAAAGTAAGTATAATGTGGTTTCCTCTCTCGGTCGTTCTTTTATGAAATTGTTTATGCACTTGTTTGGATTTACATTGTACCTACTGTTTAAGCATATTTTAAAGTATATGAGATACTATTGTGATCATGAGATGATGATGTATGCATGTGGTAAGTGATCCATGTAAGTATATGGTTTATACTTGAGTTTTAAGCATGTTTTGTTCCTTGGAAATGTTTTGGTTTAATGCTTGTAAAAACAGTGAGGTAAATGGTAAATGGTGAATTATATTGGCAAGTGATGTGGTTTAAAAATTGTTATCAGATATAGTTGGCCGGCCATAGGATTGATAGTGCACTATAATAAGTCGCCTTGGATGTTGAGGGGTTTTGATTTGGTGCACCGAAAACTCCATCCAAGTACCCTAATGGTTGAGGGGTTATATGGTACCGAAAACTCTCGTTAGTGGGTTATACATCTACCGATGAGTGGTGTTTAGGGGTTTATACAGTGTACTGAATACTCCACCACGGGTGTCACAAAGGTGGAGGGGTTTATGCGTACCAAAAACTCTTGTGTGTGAACCTTGTGTTACCGGTGAGAATGTATGAAGTGTTGGGAGAACACTTGTTGAATCCGTGTATCCAATGAACTATTTTGGTAAAGGAACTTGGTTAATGATCACTTGTAAGCCAATATAATTGTTGATGTATCATGTAATGGTTTATGTTGTATAGTGTGATGTATACATGTTTACTCTTTAATCTTTTCATATGGTTTGTTATGCATGAGAAGGATTAAATTGAGGTTGAGCAATGGGATTTGCTGGTGGTTAATGATACATGTTGCATATGGTTTAATATGCTGGTTTTAAAAGTGTTAAGTGCATGATTTTCAAGGCATGATAATGTTTCATGTGATAATTTAAAAGACGATTGAAATGAGACTTCAATGTGTTGTTAAGGAATGGTTTTAAATGCATTGATGGTGTGACGTTTTTGAATACTCCTCACCAAGCCTAGTGTGCTTACGCTCTTTTTCTCCAACAATGCAGAGAATTAAAGGTTCGGAAGGCAGCTGGAAGCAAGGGATCACAAAAGACCTGGTATCAAAAGTATGTTTTTGGATTAGACTATAAATAATAAGGGCAATGGGTTTCTGTTGTTTTGGGAGGTGTTTTGCTAAACTCTCTGGTTGAGTAATGTTGTTTTGCTACTCTTGGTTTGTAAATGGACATTTTGGTTTGTTTGTGGTGATGGTTTGAGATTTCGTACTTTGCTTGGCTTGTTTTCTACGAAGCATGCATTTAGATTTACATTTGAAGTATGATGCCATGAATTGTTGATGAATCTATATTGCCTTAATGAGGTTTGATCCTTGAATGTGTTGAATGTATGCTAGAAGCATGTTAGGGTGTTTTGGCATCCTTGAAAGCATGTTAAACCAGCAAAAGAGGACATTTCAGGTCCAAGCGTACTGATACGCGTGTCTCTATTTCGGTACGGGCAAGCTAATCCAGGCTTAGCATATCAGAATGTGGGCATGTGTCTTGATACGGTCTTAGGCCATTTTTGGCTAGTGTTTCGGTACACGGGTTGAGTGTATCGGAATGAATAAGTCTTATTAGGCATGGCGTTTCTGTACACCAGGGACCGTTTCGGTACGAGGTATGTGTTTTAGGCAAGGCGTACCGATATGCGGGGGCGTATCAAAATGGGTTTTGGCTACTAGAATTTAGGGGTTTTGAAATAGCAATACCAAACTGATACGCGTGTAAGTGTACCAATACAGTTAGCCGTTAATTTAGTTATTTGGATGTTTTGAAGTTCTGTTTTCTTACGTTTTAGTACCTGAATGTTGTGGATGCAATTGAATGAGTATGGATGATCGTTTTGATCTCAGTTCTGACATGTATGCATGAAATTGGATTAATTAAAGGTTGGTAACATAAAAGGGGTTAAGTCCTTGTAGTTTTGTGAGATTGCAATTTGGTCCCTAAATTGCGATTGCACTCAATTGGATGTCAATTCGATGCCCGATTGAGATGGGTTTTCACCGGTGGTCAATATGAACACATATGATAATAATTTGCATCTAGATAGGATAAAAGGAAAAAAAGGGTCGCGTTTCAAGTTCTTCTTCACGGTTTACTTCGGTAAACCTAATGTAGCTCGCTCGGTTCGGTCTTGCGACTAGGCCAGTTCGAGGGGGTTACAAATATCAGTAACATAAATACCTGATCCAGACTGTCCATTTTCTTTTTCTTTCTTGATATCCTTAAGATAGCCAAGACAGTTTCTCTTCCAATGTCCAACATTGTTGCAATGGAAAGACTTTCCTTCTTTTGTAACTCCTCCTTTGGGATTCAATGCAACCTTTCCTTTGTCGGGCTTTAGCTTTGCCTTGGTGTTGGTCTTTCCTTTTCTGTTATCCTTTCGGACAATCAGAATAGGCTTGCACCTAACCTTTTTCATATTGTTATTTGTTGTTCTTAACAGACAAAGTAACTGTGACAACGATTTGTTAATTTCATTTATATTGAAATTAAGAACAAACTGATTAAAACTATCTGGCAACGATTGTATGGTAACATCAATAGCCAATTCAACACATAGAGGGAAGCCCAATTTTTCTAGGGTCTAAATATACACTATCATTTTGAGAGCATGAGTTCCCACTGGAGTTCCCTCAACCATCTTGCATCGAAACAAAGCCTTGGAGGTCTCATATCTCTCTTGATAAGCTTGGCCCTCATATAATTCTTTGAGATTTTTAACCATCTCATAGGGAACCATGTCCTCATGTTTCTTCTGAAGCTCAGGTGTCATGGTCGCAAGCATCAAACACCCGACATCTACCATGTCATTTGAGTATTTCTTAAAAGCTTCCAATTCATCTTTGGAGGCATTATCTGCTGGTTTTTCAGGGATAGGTTCTTTGATGACTTGTAGTTTTCGTTCTTATTTGAGCACAATCCTCAAGTTATGATGCCAGTCAAGGAAGTTTAATCCATTCAATTTGTCCTTCTCAAGGACGGATCGCAATGATAACAAGTTTGAGTTAGCCATAACAAAACTACAACGATAGAATATGATTTATGAGTACGTTATATCATGTTTATAAATGCAAAATAACATCCTCGCTATTAATAACCCTCAAAAATTGAAAAACTTTTTATAAAGTATTTCTAGTGGGTAAGGATCCATATTTCATTTCATCCTAAATCAACTTTGGCTTTACTTCTATAACTCAATTATCTAGGAAAGCAACACTTGCTAATTACATCTCATATAACTCCTTGATTTGGTGAACAACTATTGTTCCTAATCATCACATGATTACCCAAAACATTAGCCTTAGGTTTCAATCTCATTAGGGTAACTTAGTTTAATCAATATTACAACTAGTGAATATCACTTGCTTATTCTTCACATTTAACCAAGATAGATATGAGTACTGCGCTTTAGCAGAACCTACATAGTATCGATCGAGGTTTTAATGAGGTCTAATATTAGATGGCTATTAATCAAATCTGGAGGGTTTTATTAAATTAATCTCACCATTCAACTATGATCTTATCAGTTACTATCATGATAATAAACATACATTGTATCACATACATGTAAAGTAGTAAATGTAAATGCAATAGTTATAGTCTGTAAAACTAAGGTGGCCCATCCCAAGCCAATGGGAGAACCAAAAATAAACTAAAGATGGAACTCACTTCTCAAGCATCTAATCCATTTTTTGATCGGCCCAACCTTCTGCTCCTTTGATCCATGCTTCTTGGTAAATATTACAATTTTAGAAACTCGTTTTACATACGAGGGAGTAATATGAGATGAGAATTACAATAGAAGAAAGAGAGGCATGACACGCAGGTCATGTTTATAAAATACAAAACCAAAGTATATGGGCTATTGGGCTGTAACCATGCATTTCAAACGCCATTCATAACAAACATAATAATGACATGATTTGTTATTAAGGTCTTACCAGATTGTTCCTACTTAGGGGTCAAGGGACAGAGCCCTTTACGGGGGTCCAGTTGCTCCGAAATGATCGGTGGGGGTGCCGCTGATCGGTCAACGGTAGAGAAATTTTTAAAAATTAGCATCTTAATTGTTGTGGAAAAACCTCACGATTTGATAACTTTTATCAACATTATTGCATTTTTCAGGATTTTAAAATCCATGAGGTTTTTCCTAGAACAACTATTGTTTCTCGCACGAAGTCTATAGACTAACCATTAGTTTAATATATAACCCACGTATGTTAACGCTTAACATCTAAAGCCCAAACATATCAGTAACTAACTCTTAGTCACTAGGAACAATCAATATGATTTAATCAGATTAGGCATGAACGATCTATAGCGCGAAAATATCATATATTTGTCAAAAGCCTAATAAACTCTAATCTAATAACATGCATCTCATACAATAGCATCATCCAAGTATTTAAGTCCGAACCTGTATCGTACAAGTGACTCTGATACCACTATACGGAAACGCCGATACACACCATGGCCCAGCGAAAAAATTATCCAGCGAATTCCACCAGTAATCCATGTACAATGAACGAATCCGATGTGAAAAAGGATGAAACATTACCTTAATTAAATCTAATAATCGTAGGGACGTAGGAGAATCCAATTCCTTCAGCACGATGTCGAATCCTAGTCGTCACAACAGCATTCTGACCTCTACGTAGTCCACCCCGAATGAAATTAAGAATATTTAACTTCTCTAACTATTAGAGAGGTTTTATCAATAGGCATATCTTTGGCTACTAGACCTTATGCCTTTATATAGCATTCAAAATCTTAATCCTAATTAAATTCAAATTTATTAAATATACAATATATTTAATCGAATATAATTAAATATGTAGAATCTAATTCAATTATGTTTCTTTAAGGATATATATTTTAATAGTGTTTGATAATTACAATAATTATCTAGTATTAAAATATATATAAATGAAATTATATAATTACAATAATTATAATAATTTTAATTTTTAGTAAAATCATATATATATATATATATTTAACTAATTTCGTGTACAACAAGTTTGTACAAATGCTATCTAGTCGACGTATGTTTGTTGCAATCATAGGGTGTGACCCTTGTAGGTTCGTATAACATTGGCAGTAATATCCAGAACAATTCTAATATTACAAGGAATGAATGGCATCTAGCAATACATCATTGCTACCTAAGTTACAGGAAGTTGTGGTTCGACATAACCTCTCCGTGATTAACTCTTTTCATGTATTACATCCTTTTGTTCTTATATCTAGATTGGACACAAGTCAAGGAATAGTAACACTTGTATAGTCCATCTAATATTTCTTGATATCTTGAGTAGACTATTATAAACGAATAACTATGATATTCATATCAATTTATTCGAGCATGGCCATGCATTTCTAGTCTCAGTTAATCAAGTGGCCTATGCTATTACTCTTATTATGTAGGAGGGACAAATCCTATCTTGATCAACCATATCTCACTACATAGATTGTGACATATCCATAGGGATGTGCATTTTACCCGACCCGATCGGGTTTCAACATGACCCGGCCCAATCGAGTTGGATTTTTAATGAAAAAATTAGGTTCGGGTCGGGTTCGGGTTTAGGGTGAAAAATATCCTACCCGACCCAAGACTAATTGTCTAATTTCCCCCTAAATTTTTAGGGACTATTATAATAATACCCCTCTTTATATTTTTTATAATTAGGTCCTTCAAATTAATTTTTTTCAATAGGTCAGGTTGGGTCGGGTTTAGTATGTTTATTTTTGAATTGGGTCAGTTTTTTAAAGAATATGTTTGGGTCGGGTGCGGGTTTAGGGTATTTATTTTCGAGTCAGGTTCGGGTGGGCAAAAAACTCGACCCGACCCGTGCCCGTGCCCATCTCTACATATCTAATATCAGTCTTTATAGTGTAGTCAGTTACGACACACGTTTGACTGTATCAAAATATGTCACACAAAATGTTGAAATAATGATAATCGCAAGTCTGAGGATCATACGTGTAGTTATCACTATGAGCTATGTTGTGACTGTCACATAATAATCTAAGAAACATGCTCATAACTGGTCAGTCCAATATGTCGTTCTGTAACACATACTTATGCATTGATTTTGACATATTCATGTCAATGACAACACTTTATCATCAATCAACTACATATTAATCTTAATGTATTATTATTGTCCATGCCCACAATAATACTCGATGAAGGACATTTAAGAATAGCCATATTATTCTAAGGACTTTATTATAATTTACTTTATTTATACATGCACAGAATAATGACTAAAATAATAATAATGGCTTTATATTCATAAACAAGATAGATAAGTATGTCTTTTACAATCGTCTTATGATTGGTCTTTGGGCATACTCCAACAACTCTTGGAGGAGCACATCGACGAGGATTTCTCCAACACCGAATCAACTTGAGTACAATACCTTGATTTTAGTTGTAGGGCTATGTATCCATATGACCTTATTGTTGTTAGTCTGTAACTCTATTTCTACTTTATTTTGATAAACGGTGTTTAAATTGTACGGAGCTCCAATTATATTTTGAATCTGAAATGATTATGAAACTTTATTTAAATGGCTTGTTTTAAATGTTGTTTTTGGCTAAACTTGGGAATTAAAAATTGAAGGAAATTTTATGGGTCGGGTTAGAGGTAACCCAAATGTAGCGTCTCGGATCCGGTGGGATCGGGGTGTTACATCGATAGTGGTTTAGCTACTCGAATTTGCATCTTCAGTTAAATGTGAAAGTACGTACTATGGCCACGACTATTCTATGAAAAAGACAAAAGAAAACATAAAATAAATTAATTTCTTTTGTAGGAAAGTAAGAGATTGTTACGATGTAGAATCTTTCAAAATTATGTATTCATTTTGTCTCTCATTCTTTTAATTAATATTTAACGTCACACAAGTATTTTGAAAAAAATAATAACAATAAATAGACTTAAATATTTAAATTTGTATTTAATTAATGTGTTTCTCATAAAAAAACATCTAAATCTACTTGTATTTATAATTTATAATTTTAAAAAATATATTCAAATTATATAATTACCTAATGATGAAATACTTATTGATCCACCACCTAACATAGATGTTACCTTTTCTATCCTTCTTAATAAAAGCACACTATGGGGTTGAAATAATAAATTGTATCTATTTTCTTACCATGTTAAATAAGCCAACATGGATATGTGGGGTATCGATTCACATACTTCTCGCATGCAAAAATCAAGCGTTCTACCATTTGAGCTACATCCCATACACAGTTTAATTTACATTTCTAACAAAAATTTAAGTTATTTAATCATTTCGAATATGCCGAAACATATTTTAGAATTCATAAGAATCACAAGTTTTCTTAATATGATAATATAGGCAATGGACTTAACAAATTTTCTGTATCATTTTTAACTAAATATGATTCTTCTACATTTTACTTTGATCTTGGAGGCTCTCTTCCTCGAGAAAACACAATCTGAAGTAAACTTTAATGAAGTATTTTTTTCAACTTCTTTGTCTTTCTAAAAGTTGATTTCTCATACTACCCCTTATATCATGATCTGAGCAGCCCTTGCCATTCATTCAAATTGGATGTATCTCTTGAAATTTATACTAGTGAAAGCGTAACCCAATGGAAAACACCACAAAATTCATGGGAAGAAAGGTTATTGATGCTACTCTGTAACACCCCAAAAACTGGCATAGTCAGAATTCAATTTCCGGTGATCGAAAGTTCGATTCCAATAGTTAAATGAATGCAGGGAATATAGATTATTGGATTAAATGTGAATGAACGATAAGTCATTGGTTTAATGTGTAGAATGTGAACTCTGAAGTTATATCCTCACCTGTAAAATTGTGCTCAACTTTGTTATATCTTGGTCCTTTCGAATAGCATGAATGTTAAATGCAGTCTATGTCTCTGCTTGTAATGTGTGCACTGGCAGTGACTTCAATAATTCATAGAAAATACCATAGGTAAAATTAGAACATGAAACTTATACATACAAAATCGTGTGTGAGTCTAGTTTCGTCTCCAACAAACGGTGATTGATTTTGAGTCCTGGATCAAAAGATATGAATTTTTATTTAAAAGTAGGTCAAAAAACTAGAAGTAGTTTTCTGCTCTAGACAGATTCTGTTTCGGGACTTCTATGAATTCCCATAATTTTTGTAGATTTTATTAATTTATATGGATTATATTGTTAGAACCATAGTTAAATCTAGTTTTTTTTTGTAAAGAAAGTAAAGTTACAGTGTGCATTCTGCCATGTAGAGGCAATTCTTTGAAGGTAGCGTAAGCTGCAAAATACTAGAAATAATTAGGTAATAAAGAAGGGATAGAAGGGAAGAATTTGTAGTGAACTTCTTATTGAATTTTATCTATTAGAAGATTGACAATAATGGATATGCATTTAGAAAGAGGTAATTGAAAGTATTGTTGTAATCTAAAGAGAAAGGAATGTAGTTTCGAAAACATGAAACTAGGAGAATTTAATGGTCTCAATGTATAAAACTTGATGAAGGATCATGGTTAAATTTGATACATGAATTCTGATTGGTAAAATGATATGTACATTGCCCTATATTTGTTTGTTTAAAGATCATATGATAAGTTTGAATTTTGGTCATTGATTGATTAATAATTGGTTAAACTTAAAATTAATGAATATGTGTGTAAACTGTTTTGAATTTCATATGACTGCTATAGTATTATATAACTGATGTAAATCGGTTTTGTATCGAATTGTTATTGTCATTGTAAAGAATAACAAACTTGATGAATGTGGATGAAACGAGAGCTCTGAAAGGAAAGCTGGTAGACATGTAAGCAATATGTGAGGTTTAGGATATCCCGTAACTTTGGGATATAAGGTGAGTGTAGTTGCATTGTTAAGGATGGCTAGGTGCCATTCTTGTTCTACTGATTTCTATGGTTTAATATATTGTTGTCATAGATCTCTATATTAGCTCACATAGAGCATGTGGTATTATACTCATGTTATTGGAAGGCATTGGCAAGTCTCCTTGTGATACTTTGCATCATGTTGCATTGGTAAGTACATAGCATTGGCAAGGACATCGCATTGACAAGCTCATAACATTGACAAAATTATTGCATTGATAAAGATATTATATTGACAAGAATTATTGGAGCTAAAGCTTAACTGTTGAACAAGAATTCTTGTGAAATATCCCAAATTTTTGGCTAGTGACCAAAATATAAATTTTGAAAGTTTTGGGGTTAAAGTATAAACTTTGGAAATGTTTGGGGACTAAAGTGTAAATTTCCCCAATAAATAATTTTATCCAGTATAAGAGAGAATCGGATCGAAATAAGTACCTTGATATCAGTTTTAAGAATTAAGATGCAGTAAAAGGTACTGAATTTGGATCGAATAAAATTGTTAAGCGTGCTCAGACCAGGGAAATATTAGGATGGGTGAACTTCGGGAAGGTCCCATAAAAGTGTTTTTGATCGATATTTTGGACTCAGTACGAGTAGAGAATATTCGTATGGATTATCGATAAAGGAATTCTAAGAGAAATTTTATTCTATGAAGATTTTCGATAAGTATCGGAAAAATAGACCAAGTTAAGAAAATTCAGTCTAAGTCATTCGAAAAGGAAGTTTTTATGGGATAATAGAGTTTATTTCCCGAATATGGAAATATAGAATTTTCACAATAAATCTAATAGCTCGGAAAAGGTAAAATCACAATAGTAGTATTTTATGAATATCGAGAAATCGGATCCAAATGGAATTTCAAAGGCTGATCCAAAAGCCATGGAAAAGTCATAAATTACTATTTTATGAATATTTTATTATAGTTGGTTGGATTCCAACTAAACTTAGTTGAATTTTTACAAGAATGGTAAACTAGTAAATAAAAACTAGTTGGAGGGCAAATTGGTCATTTGGCCCCAATGGCAATTTTGAAATATTTAAAAAGTTATAAGGGCAATTTTGAAAGGAGGAAATGGATGATTAAATCTTGGCCCTTGATTGATGATAAAATCAATCTCAACCATTGGATAAAAAGGGCAAAATTATAATTTCACTATTAAATGAATTTAATATTCATTAATAGTTATATGTGTAAAATAATGGTGAAAAGGTGAACAAAAGTTCATCTTTTCCAGCAAAAAATGTGAGAACTAGGGAAAGAAAGAGAAAATTTTTCCAAGCTCGATTCAAGCCTCGAAACTCAGTTTTCAGGTAATCTCTTCAACTGCAAAGTTGTTGTACTCTTCAAGCTTTATCTTTTGATGTCAATAATTCATGGAATTCATGCTTGATTGATGAGAATTTACATAAGAAATAAATCAGGGTTTATGGATCAAATTAGGGCTTTTGAGATTTTATGATTCCATGATTGAATTCAAGTTGAAATCAAGCTAGTATAATGTTAAAATCATGATATTGTGTTGGGATTTAAGTTCTTCACGTTTTGATTATTATGAAGATGATTAGGGTTTATGGATTCAAGTTTGATTTAGGGATTGTGATGTTGGATAAATGATCTAGTAAGCTTGAATTTGTTATTTAGAAGCAAAACCCTAAATTAAAGGTATAGGGACCATTTTGGCAACTCTGAAAGTTAGAGGAATAATCTGATTTTTTATAATTTTGAAGTGTAATTATGTTATTAATGATACTGGATATGTGAAATTGAAGTTAGAATGTTAAATTGAAGTTGAATCAACATAGTGACCATTTTGACAAATTGTCAAAATTAAGTGACCATTTTGAAAAGGAGGTTTTTGATAAGGATTAAATCTGAATTTTAGTTGAAATAATAGAATTCAAGTGGTAATGTTGATTTGAGGACTAAATTGCAAAGTTAAGAAGTTTGAATCCTTATCTTTGCATTTTAGTGACTAATTCGGAAAGAAGGAAAAATTAAGGGGATCGATGTTGAATAATTATTTGATGAAAAAGGGTGATAATTTGATGGTTTGAATCAAGTAATGGGACTAAATTTAAAAGTAGAGAAGTAAGGAGAAGTTAGTATAAAGTTTGGAATTATTTACGGATGCAATGTAGAAAACTGGATTATGACAATAAGTTTGAAAATTACGAAAATGGTTAGAAAGTGAATTTTATACCAATGTAAAGATTTGTTCGTCTAGTTTCACGCCCAACAAACGGAAACTGATTTCGAGTTTCGAGTAAAAAGATATGAATTTTTAAGTGGTTAAAGGTCAGAAAACAGTATGGCACTCTGTTCCGAAATCAGCACTGGAAATTGACTTTGAAAATGTCATAAATCGTACGAGTTGAATTTGGACTATTAATTTATATGGGTGAAAAGCTTGTTGAATCTAGTTTCTTTCAGAGCAAACGGAATTGAATTCCAAGTTGTAGATTATTTTATAGAAATATTTCTTTGAAGGTAGTGCAATTTGCCAAAAAATGTGAATTGATACATTTTGTATCTAAGGTTAATTAGTAGTATTGAAAAGGGTTAATGGAAGTTCTAAATGGTTATTAAGGACCAAAATGAGTATTGGACAGTATAAAGAAGGAAAGAGGAAATTTGTATATTCGAATGATTAGATTTGATAGCATGTTTGAGAAATTGTTAGATTTGAATCTAACAAATGTTGTTTACATTCATGTGATTAATGAAGTTTGGATCCGAATCAAAAGAAGGTTCGAGGTACTATGAAAGAAAGGATTGAATAGAGCTTAGTGAGGCAAGCTAATTAATGGCCCAGGTGAGTTCATATTATACTTTCATACTATATCTATTTATGGTAAAGAAAAAGCAAAGTAAGATTGCCTACATGTTTATAATATGAATAATGATACATTCTCATTATAAGGTAATCCAATTTAAATATGGATTTATTTAATAAAGTATGAATTTCCCTAATGTGGTCATTGATAACATGATTAATGTTACGGTACATGATGTTATAATTATATGCCCAAATTATATGAATGAGAGACTTGGTACAAATGGCATTCTAGTAGTACTTTGGTACTTTTGTTTATACTTTGGTATTTTGATGTTTATTGCCATGTGTGTCAATTCTCTATGTTATAAGTTGGGCTATAGTATAAATGAATTGATTAATTCAGATTAATAAGCTTGAAAAGCTTAAAAAGGCAAAAGAAAGAAAGTGGTACAAAGAAGAGTATGAACTGCTCTATTATGTTTGTATATGGCCAAGTTATTATCATATATTGATGATAATATGTATATCATTTATAGAATGATATTTTACAAGTTAATGATAATTTACAGATGATAAGCTATATGCCATATACATAATGATATATTGAAAAGAGTAATGATATTGAATTATTGCCCAAGTATATTATAGAGAGTTACAGTATAGTGGCATGCCATTAGAGGTCTAGCAGTCTAGGATTGCGTGAAGCTACACACCAATCTTCGAATCTATATGTTTACCGGCACTTATGTGTCTATATGATATCGACACTTATGTGTCTATAAGATGTCGACACTTATCTGTCTATATGTTACCGACACTTTATATGTCTATATGTTTATCGTCACTTCGGTGACTAGTACTCAGAGTACCGACCTTGCATACTTCAGTTTCTCTCTCTATAAAATTCTTGGGCTAAAGGTATAAAGAATTGGTACAAGTAATCTTAATAGGATTCAAATGGAAAACAAGAGATTTATCGAGTAGTTTGATTTGGCTTACCATGCCTAACATATGTATATGAGATGTGGATTTTTACAGGTTACATGACAAAGGAAAAAACTTTGATAAATGTTAGTACATGTGAGGTAACTTATGTTATTAGACATGAAAATGGTAAGTAAGTTAAACTTAATAGTTTAACATTAATTGTAAGTAGTGATATGATGTTAAAGGAATAGAACAAGCATATTCATTAGCTTGTAACATGATATATATATATATATGTTCATGCATTGAGGTATAAATGACATATTATGATAAATGAACAAACAAGAAAATATTATGATATTAGCATATAGTAAGCTATCACTAATGCATCATAAAAGTTAATGCATTGGCATATATCATGCTATATAAATGTAGCCATAAAGTTTAATAAGTTTTAATTATTATTAATTTTGTTTATTGCCTCACTAAGTGAAAACTTAGCGTGTGTTTGATTCACACGTAGGTTAAGGTGGAGTACTCGAAGAGGAGTTGAGCATGCTGATCAAGCTTCAATCTGCAAAACATCAGTAAGATATTTTAGCTTATGATAATCTTTAGCGGGTGTGTAATTATTTAATTACTAGTAGAGTATGATGCATGAAAATAAACTAAACCATAGATAATTAATCAGTTTTGATGATGAAACGTATATGGACAAAACAGGATAAGGCATTAGTAATGTGACATCTCTGACTCGTATTCAGTACGGGAAAGGGGTGTTACAACTTGTTTATTGTTAAAGCATAAAACTATAAGTTGCCTTGCAATGGAAGCCCTTGGACACTTTGGCATGGTACTCGGTATATACATCTGGACTACGGTCCATGAGCGACGGCTCAAGGGTGACGACCCTAAGAGATAATGAGGGGTTTGTTAGAGGCTACAGAGAAGAAAAAAACACTGATTCATTGTTATTTCATTAATACAAGCCATTGCTTTGTGCTTTGAGCTTGCTTAACACGGAACAAAGTTACCTATGTCTAGAAGTGATCCAAGGAAAACAATGTAAAAGACACGTAAAGACATTGACAAGATTATTGAAAGAATAAGCAAGAACAAGACATGGAAATGAATTCATGACATCGAGCATTGAACATATACGCATTGCTTATATTGCTTTCATGATAATCTTTGTCATTGACACCATATGCATCGCTTACGTTATTCTTATGTTATCCATTATTATTGTCATAATGACATTGTAAGGTCACTACCTCACTAGGCAAAGTATGCCTAATGCATTCATTTCCATGCATATTTTAGGTTTACAGACTTCCAAGGATCGATCGTGGTTGGAGGTTGCAAGTCACATCCTCAAGCTTCTCAGTAAAGTTTCCCTTACCTTATAACTCATAGAATGGAGGCATTTGGCGTGAATGTATTATGAACACTTTATGACATTGCCACATTTGTGTTGTAAACTTGAGTTATGGTAGGACTAAATATAGTAGATTATCCAAGATGATTATTAATGTCTCATTGGATGAATGAATGTCGTCAAGATTATATACTAGTTATTGGCATGCTTATGGTATTCATTAGATAACACTTGCATGAATGGTTAAGAGAAATTTATAAACCATGACCTTGAAGCAATAATTGGCTTAACCTTATAGTGCAATGATTAAAATATGTGGCATAGAGGATAAGCGTATACAGTATTGGTATTTAAATAAGCTCTAAATGTCATGAAGTTGGGCATGAGTGATGCATAGGCATCGAATTACACATTGAAGCATTGGTTTACATGAAAGGACTTGTAATTTACAGATTTTACATTTTTGGTCCTTAATATATGATCAAGCTAAAATGAGCTTGCTAATGAGATCCTTATGATATGAAATTTGATTAATAGACTAATATTGATACGAACTCTATAGTGGTAACCTTTATTGTACCAAATCATGATAGGAATAGTACTTTATAATATGGCCCCTAAATTTAAAATATTGCAAATTGGCTTATGTGTTGCTATCATGAGATTAAATGTATCTATGACATTGTTAGTTGCATTGCATTGGTATTGTTGAATAGTAATTGTCTTATTTAAAATATAATTTTAAAATGCGACCACTCTTACATCGTTATTATTTGACGGTAACGCCTCTAAACCTAGTTTTCTTCCAAACCGGGAAAGGGGTGTTACATACTTGATTGTAACACCCCTAAAAAAATACAATTAAAGTTTAAGAGGTGAAAAAAGGATTATAAAATCCAAGGGAGTTTGAACCCGTAACCCTTGGCTTGGTAAACCTAAGACTTAATCATCTAAGGTAAGGTTGATATCTGGTTAAGTAACACACCAGTTTGTTAATAAATAATGTCTAAATACACCAAACTTAAATAAGTCTGATCTGACTCCTCATCTACCCATTTTCAATGCCATTCGAATCTGGAAATCGAGAAAGAGAGATTCCAAAATTCTCTCAAGCTTTTTTCCCAACCACCGCTCTGATCTTGGTTACTTCCGGTCCGTGGAGTGCACCGCCACCACTACCATGTTTGTCGTCGCACCCCGATCTTTATCCCTACCGCCACTCGCAGTGAAACCTTAAAATTTACCATGAAGGCTGCCTGAAAAGTTTAGCGAGAAACATAAGTGATAAGTGTTCAAAAGTACTATTTTTATTACCCTTTTTACTCATATTATTGATAGACTTAAGCTCATAATAGTTGCATAATTAGTCATTCATGCATTAATTCATGTTTCTTTCCACCGTTGAGCTTGATTACATAACTTGGTGATTTTTGTGGAAAAAGATGCTGCTTTGGTGTGTTTTTGTGTGTGTATGTGCAGGATCACTTGCTAAAGCAATGCCGAGCTAGTTGCCAGGGCAATGCATGAAGGATATGCCGAGCTAGTTGCCAGGGCAATGCATGAAGGAGACGCCGAGCCAGTTGCCATGGCATTTGTCGACAAAGACAAAATGCAATAGGGATGTCGAAATTAATGACTTTACAAGCCCAAGATGACATGGAGCAAGGCCCAAGCCCAAAGGAATTTGATTGCCATGCAGAGATTAAAGAAGAATTAAATTCCAAGAAGATAGGAGAAGTTCTAATAGGAATAAAATTATAATAAAGAATTATATTCTTTAAAGATAATTTAATTCCAACTCAAACTCCTCCTCAAAGAAGGACTTTGGCCTAGCCCTATAAATAGCAAGGAGATTTCGACAATCCAGAGGGAGAGAGCAAGGGGGAAATTTCGACAAGAGAGCATTAGGGAAATTTCGACTTCTTCTTCTTCTTTGCTTCTATTAGATTCATGGTTTGGGGATTATTCTTTGTATATCTTTTGAACCCAACCATGAGCTAACTTGATCGGCTATGGTTATTGTGTTTTGTGGTTGTGAGAAACTATTGGTTTTTGTTTAGGTAATAAGAGTTTGTACTTTTCTATTTCAAGGTTTATTCATTCTTGATTCTTATTATTGTTTGCGAGTGAATTGGGAGAGGATCTCGTGATTTCATCCATTTATCTAATATCGGGAGAGTTAGATTCAAGAAACGAATGAATATGATCTTTATTCAATCCAATGATGGTGAAGATTAATCCGGGATGTATTATCAAGGCATGCACAAGTAGCTAGAGTTTCGACTTAGGGATAAGAAGAAACCATTGAAGAACGCTCTGCCGAACCTTGAAGTTGCTGCCCAGTCGCCCAAGTAGTTGCCCAACTAGTCGCCCAGGCAACCATCAATTAGTTGCCAAGGCAACCCCGTTGTGCAAGTCGCCACGGCAACTGAGTTGCCCGTGCACTCTTTTACCAAGACAATCCAATCGGCTATCACACCTCAACTCACGATAACCTAGCCTATCTCTCTCAATCGATCTCATCTTTTCTTTTACTTTATTGCTTTCTAGTTTAGTTATTAGTTAAACTCCTTTAATCCTTTAATTGTGTTTTTACTTTTCACGGTCAATAACTTAAGCAAAGTGGCCCAAACCAATCCTGTGGAGACGATACTCGATACTCATATCACTTTATTACTTGCGACGTGTATACTTGCACAATTGCGTAGCACTTATCACACGCAACAAGTTTTTGGCGCCGTTGCCGGGGATTGGCAATTGGTGTTAGTTGTTTTTGTTATTGCATTTTTTTTCTCTCTTAATTTTACTAACTTTTCTTTTTGTTTGTTTTATCAAAAAAAAAAATAGGTGCGCTTCTAAGTTAAGGAACATCAACATGTCGGGAAATAAAAACCAATCTATTCGAGAGATGATGTTGGAAGATATGAATCAATTCAATCAAGAGTTCCTTGCACCCTTTGATGATTACCTATACCAACCGAGAAAAGCCCAAAGAACTTATACCATGGAAAAATCTTGTGCTATGTGTGGAGAACATCATGTGTTTGAAAATTGCCCTCACATTTTCGGTGCATATAACTACATGGAGGACCATAGAGGGAACCAGCAGCAAAATTCTTCATGGTATGATCAAAAAGCTCAAAATTTTTTTACCATAACAATTTTTTGAAAGAATGAGATATGCCATGGCAATGTAGTCCTTTTCAAGAGCATTCCAATTCCTTGAGGAAAGCGTTACTAGCTTCATTGGCTAGACTTGGCGGATCAATTGAAGAGATTCGAGAGCTATCAAAATCTATGGATACGAGGATAACTCAATGGGATGCAACCTTAGGGGATTGAAGATCAATTGGGAGATCCACATATGTCATGGATAACATGCACCAACAATTCATTCCTAGGGATACTGGCGTCCTAAGGCAAGAGGATAAGGAGCAATGCAAAGAAATCTCTCTGATGTGTGAGGAACAACTAGAACCTCAAAGTCAAGAGGATGCCAATGAGAGAGACTGCCCAATACATGATGAGCATGAACAACAAATTGCCTCGGCAATGATTGAGGAGCCTGAACAGAGCAATGCCGCGACAACACTCAGTGAAGCTGAGAACAATAATACTACAGCAAATTCTAAGGAACCTGATGCCCAGAAGGTTACAACGTTGATGTTGAAGCAGGAATCTATAGATTGCTCTCATCTACAATTGCCACGGCAATTACTCGACCACATACAAGATCAACGAGATGATAATACTTTGCCAATGGAATATGAGCAGGTAATAGTTGAACCTTTTGAATTCTTTAAAAACTCACCTCGTCCATTGCAGGTATGTCTTGAGGAACCGAGGTTGGTAGATTTGAAGCCATCGAAATCTCTCTTGATGGAGATGTTTGAGAGGCCAAAAGAAAAAGGTGTTTGGATTCATAAAGCTCTTGAGAAAATTGATTCTTCCCTTGACTTAGGGAAAAATTTGACAATCGATTGCCACGGCAATTGGCTTGAGCAACAATTGCCACGACAACAAAGGCTACATCCAACCATGATAGAAAGTCGACAAGAATGAGGTAATTGAATGGTTGAGAATGGATATAATTTTTCCTATTAATATATTTGTGCCTTGAGGAATAGTAGCAAGGTGGAGAGTATACATGGACTACAAGCGAACAAAGAAGAAAGACACCTCCACCATGGTAACGCAAAAGGGAGTAGTGGCAAGCACATTTGCCAAACTCTTTTTGGGCAATATTATCACCCGATGGAGGGTGCGGATGGACTATAAGAAGTATCGAAAACGGCCGATGGAGTGGCAAGCACATTTTTATTTTTATTTTTTGAACTATTTTGTTCTATTATTTTTTGTTATTTTTTATCTTTATTTTTTAGGATATATTTTATTTTTCTTCATTATCTTTAGTTTCCAGGTTTTCTTTATTTTCTTTTCCACAACAAGACTCACAACCACCATGATAAGGAAATTTTATCACGACTACTCGCCACAAAGAACAACAACGGAAGCTGGCGATGCCGAGCAACAACAATGGCTTCGGCAACTATCGATGCACATGCAAGTAAACCTGCATCGGCAAACATGGACCAAATCAAGGCAATGCTATTCACGCGGTACCAGCCACAAGCATTCAACCACTGACCGAAAATTGAATCAAGCAAACGGCACGAAGGAAACTCATCAATCGAGGTGACGACCTCTCGACTAACTCATTTCATTTAGTTTCTTTTAAATTTTGTTTCACTCTTACATGCATTGAGGACAATGCTTCTCTCGAGTTTGGGGGTGTTGGTTTCTAGTTAGTTTCATGTTTAGTTGCATTCATCTTTAGCAATCACATATAGGTTGCATATGTTACTTGCCATGCCTTTAATTTGATTTAATTGCTTAAGACTTGTTGAATATCCAATGATGAATTTTTGCCACTTTGTACTTAATTGAAATAACCTTTAATTTTAGGATTGCATGAAAAGAACTTAGAGTTTTACTATGATGCTGAATTTTTTTACACGGTTGTGGGTTGTTGATTCAAAGAAACTTAGTGAACTTAGGTTGCTTAAAATTTGGGTAAATTTAAAATTGAAAATTAAAAGTTAATTTCTTGCTAGAGGTGCCCAAAATCGGCTCTAGTAGTAAATACACTTTCTTGCTAGAGGTGCCCAAACTGGCTCTAGTAGTTAATGCACATTAAAGAATCGCTAGAGGTGCCCGAAATTGGCTCTAGTCGACTAAAATAAAATGAGGAATTGCTTACTTTGCTAGAGGTGCCCGAAATTGGCTCTAGTGAAAATAAAAACAAATACCCGATAATTGAATTAATAAAAGCCTGTAGTTCACATAGAATCTTGAAAATCAACTTGTTCACAACTACGCACACACATTGTCACGAGCACTATAGTTTGGTTCGGGTAATTTTTGTGTTATCCGAAAAATTTAAAAGGTGTTCATACTTTGTGCCACGGTTCCGAGGTTTGAATTCAAGTTTAAAGCATGTCTTTGATGATTAAAGTCTTTGTGTAATTGTTAGTTTGCATTGCTTGAGGACAAGCAATAGTTCGAGTTTTGGGGCGTGATAAGTGTTCAAAAGTACTATTTTTATTACCCTTTTTACTCATATTATTGATAGACTTAAGCTCATAATAGTTGCATAATTAGTCATTCATGCATTAATTCATGTTTCTTTCCACCGTTGAGCTTGATTACATAACTTGGTGATTTTTGTGGAAAAAGATGCTGCTTTGGTGTGTTTTTGTGTGTGTATGTGCAGGATCACTTGCTAAAGCAATGCCGAGCTAGTTGCCAGGGCAATGCATGAAGGATATGCCGAGCTAGTTGCTGGGGCAATGTATGAAGGAGACGCTGAGCAGTTGCCATGGCATTTGTCGACAAAGACAAAATGCAATAGGGATGTCGAAATTAATGACTTTACAAGCCCAAGATGACATGGAGCAAGGCCCAAGCCCAAAGGAATTTGATTGCCATGCAGAGATTAAAGAAGAATTAAATTCCAAGAAGATAGGAGAAGTTCTAATAGGAATAAAATTATAATAAAGAATTATATTCTTTAAAGATAATTTAATTCCAACTCAAACTCCTCCTCAAAGAAGGACTTTGGCCTAGCCCTATAAATAGCAAGGAGATTTCGACAATCCAGAGGGAGAGAGCAAGGGGGAAATTTCGACAAGAGAGCATTAGGGAAATTTCGACTTCTTCTTCTTCTTTGCTTCTATTAGATTCATGGTTTGGGGATTATTCTTTGTATATCTTTTGAACCCAACCATGAACTAACTTGATCGGCTATGGTTATTGTGTTTTGTGGTTGTGAGAAACTATTGGTTTTTGTTTAGGTAATAAGAGTTTGTACTTTTCTATTTCAAGGTTTATTCATTCTTGATTCTTATTATTGTTTGTGAGTGAATTGGGAGAGGATCTCGTGATTTCATCCATTTATCTAATATCGGGAGAGTTAGATTCAAGAAACGAATGAATATGATCTTTATTCAATCCAATGATGGTGAAGATTAATCCGGCTTAGGAATAAGTTAAGGATTTCAACGGCTAAGAGGAGTGCAAGATTGGTTGTTGTTCACCCTTGATTCACGCAGAGGATGTATTATCAAGGCATGCACAAGTAGCTAGAGTTTCGACTTAGGGATAAGAAGAAACCATTGAAGAACGCTCGCCGAACCTTGAAGTTGCTGCCCGGTCGCCCAAGTAGTTGCCCAACTAGTCGCCCAGGCAACCATCAATTAGTTGCCAAGGCAACCCCGTTGTGCAAAGTCGCCACGGCAACCGAGTTGCCCGTGCACTCTTTACCAAGACAATCCAATCGGCTATCACACCTCAACTCACGATAACCTAGCCTATCTCTCTCAATCGATCTCATCTTTTCTTTTACTTTATTGCTTTCTAGTTTAGTTATTAGTTAAACTCCTTTAATCCTTTAATTGTGTTTTTACTTTTCACAGTGCAGTAACTTAAGCAAAGTGGCCCAAACCAATCCCTGTGGAGACGATACTCGATACTCATATCACTTTATTACTTGCGACGTGTATACTTGCACAATTGCGTAGCACTTATCACACGCAACAATAAGTTTTCTATTTCTATTTTCTAGCGATTCCACAGCCGTTTGTTGTCCATTCCTAATGCAACTGCCGCCATCATCATCTTCAGGCCAAGGCGAGCAAAACCCAGACGACATATCATTTATTCGTCACCATTTGAGGGACACTGTAGTTACGAGAAAACCTTTAGGTTTTCTTCGTTTCTGGCCAGTTTCAGCCGCTTTCGGCTATGTCAAGCTTCTAAAATCCTATATATGTAGGGTAGGCAAAACTTGACTCGAGTCGAAAAAACTGCATTATTCGACTCGAGTCGAGGCTAAAAAACTGACTCATTTTAACTCGACTAGTAATTTTATAAACTCGACTAGAAAAAATTTCAAATAAAGCTTGAGCTATGAAATGTAAACTCGAAAAACTCAAATAACTCAAAATTTTTAGTAATTAGTTAATTATTTTTTCATATTTGAGTCGAGTCTGTTAATTCTGCATTATATATTATATATATCACGTGTGAAAATATGAAGAAATATATATGCATATCGTATATGCATATAGAAAATCGTTAAAATTCGAATTAATATGTGCATAGCCCAGTCCTAAGTATATGTATATAGAAATATATATGTGCACCGCTACGTATATGCATATAGAAATATATATGTACAATTAAATTTGTACAAAAACTCGACTCGACTCGGATTTCATAAACTCGATTCGATTTAAAATTTTCAAATAAAGTTTGAATCGTAAAATAGGACATACAAACTCGAATAACTCAAAATTTTTTTACTCGACTTGATTGAATGCCCAACCCTATTTATATGTGTTTTTCGTGCCTTCGGCTGTCACCCTAAAGTGTTTCTGGTCATTTGGGTCAGACGTGGCCTTCACGCACCATCAAGTGGTGATTCCCGACCACCATGGTCGGTCCCTATTGAACTGAGCTGGCCAAGCCCTAAATTAGTTTGGCTAGAGCCGGTTTAGCCTAAAGAACCAAGGTAGGCCTATTAAATATAGAGTATGGGGTGGCATGTTTCTTAATGCCCGAGAGCCTTTGGTCTTAAAACCAAACTAGTCCAAGCACAAGCCCAAAGCCAAACTCGTTTGACTGACCCGACCGACCTAACCCGAGTTCAAACTCGTCTGAAGTGACCCAACTGAGTCAACTCGTCTGAGTTAACTAGTAACTGAGTCAACTCATCTGAATCAACTCAGTTGACTTTGACTTTGACCCATTGATCATTAACTTTGACCAAAAAGTCAACTTTATGAAAAACTCCTATTTAGGTTTTTCTACATATTGAGTCTAATTTTTTAAATCTGTTTTGCGACATTCTAACCCGAAAGCCTTCTAATCTGACCTTGAACCCGAGCATGCTTATGGTGTTGTATTATTTAATTTAAGAGCAACGTAATTGAGTTAAAGACTGATTATAGATTATGTTAATTAAAGGAATTCACATCACGATATTCGAGTTTCTTTAGGGATATCGAGTTTGGGTTCAAGAGTGATCAACGAGAGTATCAAAGGCCGACCGATGTAGTCGGAATCAAGGTAATACTACGCTACCTATTGTATGCTTTATGGGACTCGTTGGTAGTTGGCTTATGCATGAATAAATATGATTGGTCATATGATTACCGTTGATTATTTTAAAGTTGTTCTATTTACGATAAAAGGATAATAAACTGGTTAAGACCGAATGACTCCAATAAGAAATAGATGACCGATAAGGAATCCAAGTTCAATGAATAATCGATAAGCAGATAACCTCAAAACCTTCAGTTCTAATTATTTCTTGTTATAAGATCTATTTTTTGAAATATCTAGATGAGAAATGACGAAAATATGTATGAGGTGTAAAAAGGACTTAAATACTCCTAAAAGAGAAAATGACCTTGGAATTCATACTTGACCTGATTGAACCTCTGACTCAACCTGTTAAATTCCTAATTTGATTGAAATTTTTTTATCAGGTTTCTAACATTCAAAATTTTGGAAATGCCTAAATTTTCCCCAATTTTCAAATAAATGTGCTCCAAAAAGACAAGAGTTCCCTCATAATTGGAATAACTAAATTGCCTTTGATAAATCCTAGAAATAGCGATTATACCTAAACGATTGTAATACCCTTATAGGATATGGATCACGATTCAAGTATGTTGATCATTTCTAATACTGTTGCAAGGTTGGAAAATATTGAACGGATACCTATTTGACTGTTTGGGGTACGTTCAGTGTTGATTTGTGAAGATAATTTGTACAACTATGCAATGCAATCGGTTCTAAGAAATGAATACGCATAAGGTTCATATGTTTGAATACTTGGTAAGTACCGCAATGTTGAGATCTGTTAGATCAAATGGATTCAAAAAACTGAAAGACTGTAGAAACCTTCAATCTTGTAAATTACTATTTTGTCCCTATTAGGTTGAATTATGAAATTGCCCCTATCAGTCAAATAACGAAAATGCCCTTGTTGGCAAAAATGATTGGAACATTCCTGATATATCTGATATCCTTATGATCCTGATGTATCAATTCTCGAATGCCTAGTTGGAGACGTTGGTTACCAAGACCTTTTTTAATAGTGACCTCATTTATGAAATCAGTTCAAAATTGTCAGAAGTCCAATGTTCCCTTTTTTGTAAATACAAAGTATCTCCGAGAAATAAATAGTTCCATCTAGTGTGTTCCAAGTGCACATTAATATTCTCTCAGATTTGAAACCAAGACTATCTGTTTGATCTGAATCATGACTTCTATCTGTCTGAAGTATAGCTCTGTATCTTATTTGAAAAATATGCTCTATATTACTGTTTCATTGAAAATAATTGTCTACTTTATATCTACTGCTACCACTGCTTACTATTGATTACTATTATTACTGCCTAGACTATTTTACTAGGGTACTTGGGATAGGATATGAAGTCTCTGTAGGTTCAGCCCTAATTCAGTTGGTGATTCCTACTATATCAGGTTTCTATGCTTCGACTAGGGTGATTCCTATTGTATCATGTTCCTATGCTTCGACTGGGGTGATTGCTACTGGATCTAAGGTATCCCCTTAGGATGGCACTTACGCCCAATTGGCTTGGGTTAACGCCTTTATAGATGTAGTTCTGGAAACTGCATACTGGAGTTCTGTTGGAGGGTTGATAGGGAATTAAAATGAACATTACTGCTACTTGAATTATGTTAGTGAAATAAAATGTTCACTGCATTGTCTACATTGTATGTTTTAACTTTGCACTATTGGAACACACTAAACTCCCTATTTCAACTTCCCTAATCTATCTATTTTTTGATTTTTCGGACTATAGGGTTCTCGCCTGATATCAATGATTAAATAAAGAACAACTTTGTTACCTTCAAATATAACGCTTTACCAAAATACCGAATCATAATTAGAGTCTGTTGTTGCCCAGAACACCATGACAATGTTATGCTTGCCATATACTTGTTTGTGCCTTTAGCATCTCTTAGTAGTTCTATGTTACTGAGCTTTTCCAAGCTCATGTTGTTCTTTACTATCGCATGTTAAAAGATTAATAAAGATGCAGTTATTGACATTAGCGTAAGAGTTCCTTCGGCACTGCTTGCGGAGTACGGTACCTGTGTAATTAGGGACATGTGTGTCACATCTTTATATATATATTAGAGTCTGAAACTTTTATTTACAACTTGTATCATAATTTTAGTTTCATCGATTGAATGATTTCTGAACTTGTATTTTTATTCCAGAACTTGTTTTATAGTTTTAAATGGTTTGACAATTTGTTTTATCTAAATTTTTAATGTGGGTAACACCAGTGACTCTAATGTGACACTTCAGATTGGATCAGGTTACTCGTATCTACCTGTGACTTTGACCTATTGACTTTGACTCTAACTTTAACTGTTGACTTTGACCGTTGATTTTGACTAAAAAGTCAACTTTTCTGAAAACTCCTATTTTTAGGGTTTTCAATGTCCCAAGTCCGATTTGAAGTCTATTTCATGAAATTCTAACCCAAAATCCTCTGAATCTGACCTTAAACCTGAGCATGCTTAAGGTGTTGTATTATTCAATTTAAGAGCAACGTAATTGAGTTAAAGACTGATTATAGATTATGTTAATTGAAGGTATTCACATCCTGATATCTTAATTTTTTTAGGGACATCGAGTTTGGGTTTAAGAGCGATCAACGAGAGTATCAAAGGCCAACTGATGTAGCCGGAGTCAAGGTAATACTTTACTAGCTATTGTATGCTTCATGGAACTCGTTGGTAATTGGTGAATGCATGAATAAATATGATTGATCATATGATTACCATTGATTATTTTAAAGTTGTTCTATTTACGGAAACAAGGATAATAAACTGGTTAAATATCGAATAACTCAAATAAGAAATAGATGACTGATAAAGATTCCAAGTTCAGTGAATAATCGATAATCAGTTAACCTCAAAACCTTCAATTTTAATTATTTATTGTTATAAGATCTATTGTTTGAAATACCTGGATGAGAAATGACGAAATAACCATGAGGTGTAAAAAGAACTTAAATACCCCTGAAAGAGGAAATGAACTGGAATTCATATTGACCTAATTGAACCTCTAAATCAACCTGTTAAGTTCCCGATTTGATTGAAAATTTTTGATATCAGGTTCATAACATTCAAAAATTTTGAAATGCATAAATTTTCCCCAATTTTTGAATAAACGTCTGAAAACAATTTCCTTGAAAATGCTTTAAATGATTGACTTGAATGGAATAGTGGATATACCTCTGAGCTCTAAAATGACTGAAGTTCCCTCATGATTGGAATAACTAAATTGCCTTTGATAAATCCTAGAAGTGTTGATTATACCTAAACGATTATGATGCCCTTATGGGATATGGATCACAACTCAAGTATGTTGATCATTTTTATATTGTTGCAAGGCTAGAAAATACTGCACGAATACCTATTTGATTGTTTGGGGTACGTTCAATGTTGATTTCTGAAGATAATCTATACAGCTATGCAATGCGATCAGTTTTAAGAAATGAATACGTGTAAGGTTCATATGTCTGAATACTTGGTAAGTACCACAATGTTGAGATCTATTTGATCGAATGGATTTGGAAACCTTCAATCTTGCAAATCACTATTTTGTCCCTATTAGGTTGAATTAAGAAAGTGCCCCTAATAGTCAAATGATCAAAATGCCCTTGTTGGCCAAAATTATTGGAACATTCATGATATATCTAAAATCCTTATGATCCTAATGTATCAATTCCCGAATGCCTAGTTGTAGATGTTGGTTACCAAGCCCCTTTTTAATAGGGACATCATTTATGAAATCAATTCAAAATTGTCAGAAGTACAATGTTTCTTTTTTTGTAAATGCCAAGTATCTGGGAGAAATAAATTGTTTTATCTACTGTGTTCCAAATGCACATGATTATTCTCTTCGATTTGTAACCAAGATTGTCTCTTTGATCTAAATCTTGACTTCTATTTGTTTGAAGTATACCTTTGTATCTGATTTGAAAAATATGCTCTCTCTTACTATTTCACCAAAAAGAATTGTCTGCTTTATATCTACTACTAACACTGCTTACTACTAATTACTGTCTAGAATGTTTCACTATGGTACATGGGATAGGATATGAAGTCTCTATAGGTTTAGCTCTGATCCTGCTGGTGATTCCTACTGTATCTAGTTCATATGCTTCGGCTAGGGTGATTTCTATTGTATCAGGTTCCTATGCTTCGACTAAGGTTATTCCTACTGGACTTAAGGTATTCCTTTAGGATGGCACCTACGCCCAATGGGTTTGGGTTAACACCTTTATAGATGTAGTTCTGGGAACTGCATACTGGAGTTTGGTTGGAGGGTTGATAAGGAATTAAAATGAACATTACTACTACTTGAATTATGTTCATGAAATAAAATGTTCACTGCATTGTCTACATCGTATGTTTTAACTTTGCGCTGTTGGAACACAGTAAACTCCCTAGTTCAACTTTCGTAATCTATCTCTCTTCTGATTCTTAGGACTACAGGCTTATTGCCTGATACTCAGTGATTGAATAAAGAACAATTTTGTTATCTTCAAATATAAAGCTTTACTAAAATATCAAATCAGAATTGGAGTCTATTGTCATGACAACGTTATGCTTGCCATATACCTACTTGTGCCTTTAGCATCTCTTGGTAGTTCTGTATTATTGAGCTTTTCCAAGCTCATGTTGTTCTTTACCATCACAGGTTAAAAGATTGATCATGATGCAGTTATTGACATCAGCATAGGAGTTATTTCGGCACTGCTTGCGGAGTACGGTACATGTGTAATTATGGGGATGTATGTCACGTCTTTTTCTAATATCAGAGTCTGAAACTTGTATTTGTAACTTGTATCATGATTTCTATTTCATCGTTTGAATGGTTTCTAAACTTGTATTTTTATTCCAGAACTTGTTTTATGGTTTTAAATGGTTTGACAATTTGTTTTATCTAAATTTTTAATGTGGGTCACTCCGGTAACTCGAATGTGACACCTTGAATTGGATCGGGTTACTCATATCAATATGTGGGTGTTACATTGATTGTGGTCTGAATGCCTAAATTTGGATCTTCGATTTAGTATGTTTGATGTTAGGGTTATGTGATGGACATGTTACGTAAAAGATATGACAAATTGAAAATAATAATATATTTTGCAATGCCTGTCACACATTGAAAAAAAAAACTTTTTATTGTTTAACCTAGAAAGATAAAAAAAAATAGATTGTAATCTGATACTCTCTTTCTAAATTTTTGAACTAATTTAGTCTCCCATTTTTAAGGAATAATTATGACATGATGGTAAAGATGACTTCGTCTTTTGTAAAATTTTCCAATAGCAACCTTAATTTATTTCATAGGCATTTTAAACCCAAAAGTTTTTTTTATCAACTAGGACTTTTTTAGATTGTTAATTTTAGCGACCTTTTGAAACCGCTAAAAAGGAAAAATAAAATAAATTTGTATTTGTTTGAAACTTTTTTGTTGTTTTTGAAATTTTTAGGGATATTTTTTTATAGGTTTTGAAAATTGGAGATTTTGCTTTGAAATTCAATTTTTTTGAAAAATAAAGAATAGAGTCACCAACTATCATTTTCAAAGGTAGACCAAACACAAAAAATGAAACTAGAGATTCTTTTGAAAATGGGCCTGGGAGTCGACTATGGATGGGGAAGGATTAGCACCCCACACCTCCCAAAAATTGGTACCTAGTAGAATAAAATTTACCTTAATTGGAAATTTGCAAGTTTAAATTTTAAATTAATTTAAGATCCGTTAAAAATGAGAGCAAATTTTAAAAGCCCCGTTATTCGATAATAAACAAAAGAACCACCACCACTACAATTGGTACTGGCCATGTTTACTATCGAATAAAAGGGCACCGCATTAATAGTTAATATAACTCGAATGCAACGAAATAAAGCGAAGCAAATATATATACAAAATGAAAGAATAAGTAAAGGCGGAAATAAATAAAAAATTGGAAAAAGGACCGGATCAAACAAGATAAAAGAAATGCAAAAATGGAAATATCCGGAAAAGGACCGAATCAAACATAAGATAAAAGTGTAAAATAAATAGCAGAAATTAAATGCGGTAATTTAAATTACAAACATTAAAGTGCGGAAAAGTAAATGCGAGAAATTAAAAGCTACACTAAACGGGCCATAAATAATACGGGTTATTCTCCGTTGTAGGTCACCGTAAGGCCGATTTGAATATAAATTGAATAAAAATAAAGGAACAAAAATATATAAGTAATATGTGTATATATACTATAATGCAAATAATACTATAATATAATAATAACATATAGTATATAAAGGTAACTTATATAATAATATATGCATAATATATGTTTATAATATATCAAATATATATAAAGTATATATAAGAATGTATTATATAGTATATAATAAAATAATATATAAACTATATAACATAATATATGATGTGAATATATATAAAAATGACTAAAATGCAAAAAACATAAAAGAAAAAAGGGGTAGATTCAAAGGAAACATAACAAGAAAAAGGGTGAAATTGAAAGCCTTAAAAGCATGAGGGACTGCGAAAAGCATTTCCCTTGGGCGGAGGGATTTAAATGGGCAAATAACCCGTTTTTAGAATTAGGTATAAAATCCAAATTTTAATAAACACAAATCACTTTTCCATCACCCAAAAAAACCGATCAAAACCCATAGGATTTCTTTTCTGAAATGTTCTTCAGAGTTCTTGAAGAACTCATGAACACTACCACGGTTTCCAGAAACTGGTGGCTTTTTCATCATACTCAGCCGAGCAGTAGCTGACAAACTCAAAACGAGCCAAAAAGCTTCCTTCTCTTCTCCTAACCCCAAATTCGGCCTTGGATTCTTAAAATAACACCCTGTTTACCTTGATCTAAGAAAAATCAAACAAAAAACCTTTTTGAGAACTGAGAAATTCAAAACCTCAAAATAAAAAATAGAAATATGGAAGGGCAACAAGATGAAGATGTTGTTCATCAACAACATCCACCTCGGCCGTCCTTACAACGGTGACCAGAGACCAAGAAGGTAGAAAAACCCCAACCCCTAAACTTTCTCTTTTTTTCAGATTCAAAAATATAAAAAATACCTTGAATGCTTTTCTTGCCTTTTTCTATTGATTTTCCAGAATGTATCCTTTATGTTACTTTCAGATTCCGACTTTATAGCCAAAATTACATTGGTTTAAAAGAAATAAAGACTAAATTAAAAAATAGGATTGGCTGTTTTTCTGATATCTAAGTTTTGTTGGTGGTTGCATGTACCGTACGGGGAGAGGGGGCCAATCCTTTACTAGTTTTGGCCAGATGCGTGCATGTGAGGGAGAGAGAATAATGATATAGCGACCTTTGATCGATGTGGTTGAGGAAGTGGCAGGATGGCCGGTGATGCGGTTGCCAATGTGGCCTGGACGTGCAGCCCAACAGTCATAGATTCCAAAAGGTTTTAGAATTGAAGGGCCAAGAGACCAAGGGTCATGCTGGGTGGCGGCTGAATTGGTTAGGGTGTTTGGGTTTCATTGGGTTTAGGGTATCTGGGTTAAGGCAGACGGGTCGGGTCGGTTCAGATGTGGGCCAGTCAGGTTGGCTTGATATGGAAAATGGGTTTGGCCGATGGGTATTGTAGTTGGGCTTAGCTGTATCGGGTTAAAGTGGTGTTATGGGTATAGGGTAGTTTGGGTATAAGGTTTTGTTGGGCTTGGGTATTGTAAACGGACATTGATATATTAAAATAGATTTTTTTTGGATTTTTTTAGTTTATTATTTATTTATTAGTTTGGTTTTTTTTGGATTATGTTCTAATTATTCGAGTTAAGGCCGGACAAAAATGGTTATTACAGCTGCCCCTCTTTGCTCATTGCTGTTAAACAGCAATAGAGCAAAACCTAAAAGATAGCCATTTTTGTTCGGTTAAGCTAGAGCACCCTTCCTGTCATGACCCTTCCTTCAAACTCTAACTGGTCCATCTTTTAGCTTTTGGAGAAATAGAATTCATCTGTTGATCTGCAACACCATCGACGGAGAGTCAAGATTTGGTCAATTCATCTACTTCGTCCTTTTTTAGAAGGATAGAACCTGCAAGAGTAAAAAGAAAATCGCTTCAGACTGAGTATCCACTTGTTTTATTTAAAACTATTAAATTAAATTGATTGGGTAAAGAGATGTTTGAATATGGGTGATCTACTACGCCACTAATGGCAAGACAAGATCGAGAGATAGGATTGGATTGAGCTACAACTCTGACAAAGAGGCATTATCCGATGATTTGATTGTGATCAAGTTATAGCTCTGATGAAGAGGCATGATCTGGAGGTTAGAGGTAATCAAGCTACGACTTTGACGAAGAGGCATGATCCGAAGAGTTAGTTGATGGCGTTCAAGCTACAACTCTGACGAAGAGGCATGATGTAAAGAGTTAGGGGTGATCAAGCTACAACTCTGACGAAGAGGCATGATCTAGATGTTAGAGGTGACCAAGCTACGACTTTGACGAAGAGGCATAATTTGAGTTATTGGTGGCGATCAGGCTATAACTCTGACGAAGAGGCAAGATTTGAGGAGTTAGTGGCAATCAAGCTACGACTCTAACGAAGAGGCATGATTTGAGGAGTGATTTTGATCTGCTACACCACTGACGATGAGTCAAGATCTAAAGATGGTTTTGATCAAGCCACAACTCTAACGAAGAGGCATGATCTGAAAGATTGGTTGATTCGCTACCCACTGACGATAAGTCAAGATCTGAAGATAAAGATTTGATTAAGCTGCAACTCTGACGAATATGCATGATGCAAAGAGAAAAACATTGATCCACTTCACTACTGACGATAAGGCAAGATTTAGAAAATAGATTGATCTGCTACATCAATAACAGAGAGTCAAAATTAGAGGATAAATGTAATAGATCTGCTACACCATTGACGATGGGGCAAGATCTAAAAAATAGAAGTAAAAATAGTTAGTAATTGTTCACTCGGAGTTTGAGTTTAGGTTTGGTTTTCTTTTCTTTGAGGGTTCGCCATTTCTTGTTTGTTGTTGTTATCCTCTATCATGATGTTTCTACTTCTTTTCTGGTTTGGCTTCCCTTCATGGCTGAGCGCTTGCCAGTTTGTTATTGTCCTCCATGATTGAGGCTTCTCATCCTAAACCTGTTTTTATGTTTGAGTGAAGTAAATGCACCTGGCATGAATGCATCTAACTTGATGTGGAATGTATGCATTTAATGCGAATGCATGATAACTTGAATGGCATGATGTTGATAATGAATGACATGCAATGTAGTTGGCCATGATGTTGACTTCAAAGGAGATGCCCCATGACTTTCTGTTCATATAGATGGCTCGTTCTTGTTTTCTCTCAAGCTTTGTCTCGTGGATAGGGTAGACAGATTTTTGGTACACTAATGCCCCAACCTCTCTCAAGGTTGACCGTCTTCTTCTGAAACATTACCTTTCTAGGCAAAAGTCAACTTGTGAGTGTTTTCTTTAGTCAAAGCAGTGATCTGAAGGCACATTTGATGTTGGTCCCTATACTTTTGAACTTCTTTGTAAGTAATGCAGAGAAAACTTTTTCTTTCAAATCTCAGACTACATGTTTTGATTTCAATGTGAGATGCTTATTAAGAAAATTGGGGTTTTTCTTTTTAGATTGTGAATATATTAAGCTGGATTGAATGCCCTGAATATCAAGTGCACGAGCAACACTAAAATGACCTACCGAGGATTACCCCAAGCAAATCCTGTGTCTAGGAGACCTTGAAAGCTGAATTGATGTTTGAAGAAGTGAAGTACATTTTAAGCCATTTCAGTGTTTGACCATCTTGCCTTTGGCAGGTTCATTTATTTTTATCTTCTCATTTTGTTTGGGGAATTCAATTCATCACATTCCTTTGGCTCGAAATAAATAATATAGCAAACAACAAATTCCTGAGCTACTCGATATTGTCATGATTTTGAAAATATTACCATCACTCATGAAGCGAAGAGTTTCGGTTAGAGTGGGCTTCAGCGGAGTGCCCCAAAAGCTCCGCACTCTTATCCGAAATGATGCTTATTACCAGGTTTTGAACATTGTAGTGCTTTTTAATTAATTTTGAAAAAATGCCTATTACCAGACTTTGAATATGGAAGTGCATTTTAGAAAAATGCCTATTATCAGACTTTGAAGTACTTTTTGGAAAATGCCTATTACCAGTCTTTTAAAGTTAAATTGCGTCGATTTGTTATTATTTGTGGTCCTTAATGTGAAATGCAAGTCACATATTCGTAATCTCTGCAGCTTAAGTTTTCAATTAGACACAGGTTACTCAGGATCAACCTCTGGGTTAAAGTCAATGTCCCTTGTGCAATTGATATACGGGGACCCAATGGACAAATATATACACAAAATGAAGAGATAGTTGAAAAACAAAATGCATCGTTTCATTGAAAATTAAAGCATATGTGTAACACCCCAATTTTCCTCAAATTAAAAATCCCCAAATCATAAAACCCCCAATTGAAACCTTATTTTTTGGGAATTTAAAATATAAAATCCTAATTGAATTTAGTAACCTAATTGAGAAATTCAGAACTTGTGTGGTCTTTGTGTAATGCGGGAGTAATTGGGGCCCTTTGTCAGTAATTTTCTCATTTACTCGAGGGTATTTATACCTACTTATAATCCCAATTTTTCCCCCAGCCCTTATTTTTCAAAACCCTAGCCGCACCCCTTTTGAAATCCTCTGAAAATCCCTAACCCCTATTTTTCCCTTACTCCGGCCAAGCTCTGACAAGAGCCTCGCTACCATCTGTTCACCGTTCTAAAACCGTCATTGTGCTCTCCTTCCCGTCACGATCAAAACCCAACCCTTGCTGTGTCGTTCCAGCTCATGGATAGTGTTCGAACTGCAGTGGGAATGTTCGAAACCTCTTAGTGCCGCCGTGCCTTTCGCCTTATGGGTGTTCATTTGGGTAAGCGTTGGAATAGGTTTCATGGGTGTGTTTTTTGTGTGTTCCAGAAATCCTTGGCTTGATGGTTTTAGTTAGAATACGACTTTGGGGCCATCAGAAGTTGGCCGTTGTTGGCCGCGCCATCAAAGGGTTAGGAACCCTAAACCTGGCTGCCATGCGCTTGTATGAAAGGGTTATTGGGCCATCAGATTCTCCCAAGTATGGAGCCCAATACCCATGAGCCTTGTTAGTGTGTTTGGGTTTAACCCAGCTAGTGTGGCGGGCCTAGAGAGGAGCCCAAATCGATGTGCATCAACTTAAACCGACTCAGCGTCAACTTAAACCGTAAACTTGACTTGTTGACCGACCCGACTCGTTGACCGTTGATCTGACCTGAGATGATGTCAACATTGACTTTTTGGCTGACATCAGCGTTAAATTTTTGGTTGACGTCAACGTTGACTTTTTGGCTGACGTTAGCATTGACCTTTTGGCTAACGTCAGCATGTACCTTTTGGCCGACGCCAGCGTTAACTTTTTGATGACATCAGCATTAACTTTTTGATGACGTTAGCATTGAATTTTTCTTAACCAAGATGACTTTACGTTTTTCGACGTTCTAATTCCAAATCCATTACCCGTTTTCCCAAATTCAAACCCGAAAGATTGTTTTTCTATTTGTAGTTAATTATAGTCAGTATTTTAGGAATTTTGAATATCAAATTCTGATCGAATATTATTGTGCTCGTGTGACGTTGACTCAAAGCCTGAGAACCTTCCTCCTCCTCCACATGTTTGACCTCCTTCTGATCAGCCTGAGCGTTCTGCACGTGAGTATGGTCTCATTTACTGATTAAGTTAGTGTGGCATAGTAGTGGTAATAATTATGCTTTTTTGACCTCGTAGGTGTTGACTCTTTCCGACCGAATACTAAAGTTGAGCGTCGGAGGCGTCACTCTCGACGTTGAGTTATTAGCTGCCTAAGGCGTGTCTCCTCCTGTGCTATATCATTTCTATGTCTATGTTATGTGAGCATGTTGTATATATGTGACTGACTGAATGATCTGTGATTTATGGTATGTTCTGTATGATGGCATGACACGCATTGAATATTAGAATCGGACTAAAATAATATCAGAATATATCGTTTGCACTCGGATTGAATTAATAGATCAGATATACTCTCGGATTCACAAAATATAAATCAGAACATGTCATATCATTTGGGTTGGGAAATTTTACGGGGAAGTTTAGTGGGTTCACCCTTCGGGCTGAATTTTGCTTCGGATCAATGGTTCCACCTTCGGGTCGTTCCACTTCGGATGGTGACGATAGTTAGAGTGGTTCTGAGGAACCTTACTCTTCAAACGGTGTATGGAGATGAGTGCATGACATTACATTTTATATATCAAATTGTATGCATATGTATATTGAGATGACTGATGAACTATGTTTGTTGTTCGGATTTCTAATTTGTGTTTTTATCTGCACTTTAGAGACACACTGAGCTTTATGGCTTACTCCCCCTTAGTTCCTCTTTCAGATTCTCAGGCTTAGGCGTACGGTGCTTGGAGGATTTCGTTTCATCGAACTATATCTTTTTATTCAGTACGATTATTCAGACATTGGATTTTACACATTATTATTATTTTGGATGATTTTGTATTTGGGACTTGGGACATTATTATTTTTGTTTTGAGGCATAATGATTTGTCATGCATTATTTGAATTTCTTTCGGATTTTGTAATAACTTTTGGGTTTTTGCCAAATGACTACGTTTTTATATTTGAATATAATTTTGTGGTTCCGGTCTTTTATAATTAAATGGTAATTGAATTATTAAAACCTAATATCTTTTCTTGAGGGACGAGATTTTCAAACTTAACTTCCAAGGTTCGACTTAAGAAATTAGGTCAAATTTTGGGCTCAAGCAGGTGGATTTGATTTACATGCATCACTTAAAAGAAGTTAAAAGCAACAGGGAACCTACTAAGGCTAATTAGCTTGGCATCTAGATAAGAGAGCAAGGCAAGTTCATTCCGAAAATAATTCAACTTCTTTGTTGTCCATAGACCTTGGACCGTGTCTTTGAACTCTTGGCAGCCTTGAATAGTGTGCCCCTGTTTGACATAGAACTCATAATTCAAACCGCCATGCCCATCGGGCATCATCATTCCTTGACCGATCAGATCCGCATCAAGTAGCTTCTTTTGAAAATGGGTCCGGGAGTCACCACCGGTTATTTTTAAAGGTAGACCGGACACCAAAAATAAAAATAGAGATTCTTTTGAAAATGGGTCCGAGAGTCGGTTACGGATGGGGAAGGATTAGCACCCCCACACCACCCCAAAATTGGTACCTAGTCGAATATAATTTGCCTTAATTGAAAATTTGCGAGTTCAAATTTTAAATTAATTTAAGATCCATTAAAAATACGAATAAATTTTAAAAGCCCCATTGTTCGAGAATAAACAAAAGAACCACCACCACTATGATTGGTACTGGCCAAGTTTACTATCGAATAAAAGGGCGCCGCATCAACATTTAATATAAGTCGAATGCAATGAAATTAAGCGAAGCAAATATATATACGAAATGAAAGCATAAATAAAGGCGAAAATAAATAAAAAATCCAAAAAAGGACCGGATCGAACAAGATAAAAGAAATGCGGAAATGGAAATATTCGAAAAAGGACGGGATCGAACATAAGATAAAATTGTAAAATAAATAGAGGAAATTAAATGCGGTAATTTAAATTACGGAAATTAAAGTGCGGAAAAGTAAATGCGAGAAATTAAAGGCTACACTAAACGGGCCTTAAATAATACGAGTCATTCCCCGTTGCGGGTCACCGTAAGGCCGATTCAAATATAAATTGAATAAAAATAAAGGAACAAAAAATAAATAAGTAATATGTGTATAGATACTATAATGCAGATAATACTATAATATAAGAATAACATATAATATATAAAGGTAACTTATATAATAAATTATACATAATATATGTATATAATGTATCAAATATATATAATGTATATATAAGAACGTATTATATAGTATATAATAAAAATAATATGTAAAATATATAACATAATATATGTTATGAATATATATATAAAATGACTAAAATGCAAAAAAATTGAAAAGAAAAGGGGTAGATTCAAAGGAAACATAACAAGAAAAAGGGCAAAATTGAAAGCCTTAAAAACAGGAGGGACTGCGGAAAGCATTTCCCTTGGGCGGAGGGATTCAAATGGGCAAATAACCCGTTTTTAAAATTAGGTATAAAATCTAAATTTTAATAAACACAAACCTTTTTTCCATCACGCCAAAAAACTGATCAAAACCCAAAGGATTTTTTCTCTGAAATGTTCTTTAGAGTTCTTGAATAACTCATGAACACCTCCACGGTTTCCAAAAACTAATGGCTTTTCAACCATACTCCGCCGAGGGGCAGCCAACAAGCTCAAAACGAGCCAAAAAGCTTCCTTATATTCTCGTAACCCCAAATCTAGCCTTGGATTCTTAAAATAACACCCCATTTACCTAGATCTAAGAAAAACCAAACCAAAAACCTTTTTGAGAACTCAGAAATTCGAAACCTCAAAATGAAAAAAAAAGACAGAAGGGCGACAAGATGACAGTGTTGTTCATCGGTAACACTTACCTCGGTCGTCCTTACGATGACGACCAGAGATCAAGGAGGTAGAAAAAACCTAACCCCTAAACTTTCTCTTTTTTTCAGTTTCAAAAATATAAAAAGATACCTTGAATGCTTTTCTTGCCTTTTCTATTGATTTTCTAGAATGTCCTTTACATTATTTTCTAATTTTGGCTTTATAGCAAAAATTACATTGGTTTAAAAGAAATAAAAACTAAATTAAAAACCTGGATTGGCTGCTTTTATGATATTTGAGTTTTGTTGGTGGTTGGATGTACCGTACGGGGAGAGGGGACCAGTCTTTTCCTGGTTTTGGCCGAATGCGTGCATGTGAGGGAGAGAGAATGATGATATGGCAGCCTTTGATCGATGTGGCTGATGAAATGACAGGATGGCCGATGACTCGGCTGCCGATGCGGCCAATACGTGGCAGCCCAATGGTCATGGATTCAAGAAGGTTCTAGAATTGAAGGACCAGAAGACCAAGGGTCATGCTGGGTGGCGACTAAATTGGTTAGGGTTTTAGGGTTTCTAGGTTTTAGTTGCATTTAGGGTATTCGGGTTAAGGCAGATGGGTCAAGTAGGTTTAGAAGACCATGATGATTGGTTAATTATAAGATAAGAAAAATGTAGTTAAAATAGAAGAAGTATGTGATTGTAAATAATATAATTCGTTTTAAAATAAGAAACCTTTAAACTATATCTCTTATTTTCTGAGCCAAATACCTAAATTATATATTGTCAAACCTTGTATGTAAACTGTAATATATAACCACTTTGGGCTTCTATCGCTATCTTAGTTGTTTATGGTGGTGTGACGCTTCCAAAAAGAAGTACAGGAATTCTTAACATGGCAAAAGAATAAATATTCAATAAATAATTAAAAAAAATCTTAAAAACTTACATAATATATTTGAGAAATTTAAGAAGTTTTAAAATTTAGTTTCCAAATAGAGATGTGGGGTATCGATCCCTGTACCTCTTCCACACTAATTAAAAACTTTACCATTTGAGCTACATCCCAGCATTTTGCTATATTTATTTGTTTGAAGCTAAGGTACAATATTTTTATTTTATTGCAGCCTATTTTCAAGTTTATAAAAACCACATATTTCTCTAAGATAGCGATTTAGCTACTCGGATTTAAACATGTTTCAAGCTTCACAAAAGCCATAGGAAGCCAGCTGAATGGGGTGTTCGATAGTGGTTTAACTACTCGAATTTTCATCTTCAGTTCAATGTGAAAGTACGTACTATGGCCACGACTATTCTATGAAAAAGACAAGAGAAAACATAAAATAAATTATTTTCTTTTGTAAGAAAGTAGGTGATTGTTACGATGTGGAATCTTTTAAAATTATGCATTAATTTTGTCTCTCATTCCTTTAATTAATATTTAACTCCAGACAAGTATTTTTCAAATAATAATAATAATAAATAACCTTAAATATTTAAATTTGTATTTAATTAATATGTTTCTCATACAAAACACCTGTAATTCTACTTGTATTTATAACTTTTTAAGAAATATATTCAAACTTTATAATTACCCAATGATGAAATACTTATTTATCCACCACCAAATGTAGATGTTACCTTTTTTTTATCAAACTATATAATTATCCAAAAACACCTGTAATTCTACTTGTATTTATAATTTATAATTTTTCAAAAAGTATATTCAAACTATATAATTACCAACGATGAAATACTTATTGATCCACCACCTAACATAGATATTACTTTTTTCCTTCTTAATGAAAAACATTGGAGATGCGGGGTATAAATCCCCATACTTCTCGCATGCAAAGCGAACGCTCTACCATTTAAGCTACATCCCCTGCACTCTATAATTTACATTTTTAACATACATATAAGTTATTCAATCATTTTGATTATGCCAAAACACATTTTCAAATTCATAAGAATCACATGTTTTCTTAGTATGATAATATAGGAGGTAACATACTTAACAAAATTTTCGTTTCATTTTTAACTAAATACGATTCTTCTACATTTTACTTTGATCTCGGAGGCTCTCTTCCTCAAGAAAACACAATCTGAAGTAAACTTCAATGAAGTCATTTTTTCAACTTCTTTGTCTTTCTAAAAGTTGATTTCTCATACTGCCCCTTATATCATGATGTGATCAGTCCGTTACATTCATTCAAATTAGATGTATCTCTTGAAATTTATACTAGTGAAAGCCTAACCCTATGGAAAACACCACAAAATTAATGGGAAGAAAGGTTATTGGGGTACTCGATTGTAGTTTGATTACATGATATTGGATCTTCGGTTTAGTGTGTTTGATGTTAGGGTTATGTGATGGACATGTTATGAAAAAGACGTGACAAGTTGAAAATAATAATATTTTTAGCAATGCCTATCGCACATCGATAAATATACCTTTTAGTGTTTAACCTAGAAATATAAAAATAAATAGATTGTAATCTGATACTCTTTCTAAATGTATGCACTGATTTTGTCACCCATTTTTAAGGAATAATTATGACATGATGGTAAAAATTTCTTCGTAGTTTGTAATTTTTCCAATTGCAGCGTTAATTTTTTTCATAGGTAGTTTAAATAGTAATTTTTTTGTCAACTAGGTCTTTGCCAGATTGTCAATCGAAAGTCAACTAAAGATCAATATTTTTTTACGATTTGGCATGATAATGTTAAGTCTGCAATTTGAAAAGCAGGCAAACTTTGTGGTTCATTTTATTGTTCTTCTTCTTCATTGTTTATTTATGTTTTGACATTGAATGTGTGATCTCATTTTATATTATTCTTTGTTCACAGAAAAAACCTTGTTGATTGGTTAATTATAAAATAAGAAAAATATAGTTAAAATAGAAGAAGTATGTCATTATAAATAATATAATTCTTTTTAAAATAAGAAACTCTTAAACTATATCTCCTTTTCCGAGTCAGATACCTAAATTATATATTGTCAAACCTCATATGTAAACTATAATATGTAACCACTTTGGGCCTCTATCGCTATCTTAGCCGTTTAGGGTGATGTGACGCTTCCAAAAAGCAGTACGTGGTACTACGAGAAATCTCAACATGGCAAAAGAATAAATATTCAATAAATAATTTATAAAATTCTAAAAATTTTCATAATATATTTGCGAAATTTAAGAAATTTTAAAATTTAATTTAAAGAAAATTTTGAATTACTTATTAAATAATCAATACATATACATAATTAATTTTGTTACTTATCTATTTAATTCCAATGTCAATATAGAGATACAGGGTATCAATCCCTGTACCTATCGCATGCTGAGCGAGCGTTGTACCATTTGAGCTACTTCCAAACATTTTGCTATATTTATTTGTTTGAAGCAAAGGAACAATATTTTTATTTTATTGCAGCCCATTTTCAAGTTTATAAGAACCACATATTTCTCTAAGATAGCGAGTGGTATTAACTTGTTTTCTTTTCATTTCTACTTAAATATCATTTTTAGTACTATTATGATATTTCAATCCCTTCTTTCTAAAGCATAACCGATCTAATGTAAATATCAAAGAGGACATTATTCTACTTCTCTGTCTCTTAAAAGCTGCTATCACTTACCATCACATTTATCATGATATGATCTGTCCATAACCATCATTAAAAAGGAATATGTATTTTGACATTTACACTAACAAAAATCTAAACATGTTTCAAGCATCACCAAAGCCATGAGAAGCCAGCTAAATTGGGTGTTCGATAGTGGTTTAGCTACTCAAATTTGCATCTTCAGTTCAATGTGAAAATACGTACTACGACCATGACTATTCTATGAAAAAGGCAAGAGAAACATAAAATAAATTAATTTCTTTTGTAGGAAAGCAGGTGATTGTTACGATGTAGAATCTTTCAAAACTATGCATTAGTTTTGTCTCTCGTTCTTTTATTTTATCTTTAAAGTCACCCAAGCATTTTTCAAATAATAATAATAATAATAATAAATAGCCTTAAATATTTAAATTTGTATTTAGTTAATGTGTTTCTCATACAAAAGCACACCTAATTCCACTTGTATTTATAATTTATATTTTAAAAAAATATATTCAAACTATATAATTACTCAACGATGAAATGCTTATTGATCCACCACCTAACATAAATCTTACCCTTTTTATCCTTCTTAAGAAAAAAGACAATTTGTGGTTGAAATAATAAATTGGATCTATTTTCTTACCTTGTTAAATAAGTCATTATGGAGATGCGGGGTATAGATCCCGTACTTCTCGCATGTCAAGCGAGTGCTCTACCAATTGAGCTACATCTCATACACTCTTTAATTTACATTTGTAACTAAAATATAAGTTATTTAATTATTTTGATTATGACGAAACACATTTTCAAATTCATAAGAATCACATGTTTTCTTAGTATGATAATATAGGAGGTAACAGACTTAACAAATTTTATGTTTCATTTTGTAACTAAATATGAATTTTCTATATTTTATATTAATCCCGAAGGCTCTCTTCCTCAAGAAATCATAATCTGAAGTAAACTTCAACGAAGTCATTTTTCACCTTCTTTGTCTTTCGAAAAGCTGATTTCTCATATCACTCCTCATATCAGGATGTGATGAGTCCGTGACATTCATTCAAATTGGATGTATGTCATAAAATTTATAGTAGTGAAAGCCTAACCCTATGACAAACACCACAAAATTCATATTGGATGTATGTTCGTTTAGGGTGATGTTACACCTCCAGAAAGCAGTACGTGGTAGTATGAGAAATCTCAACATGGCAAAAGAATAAACATTCGATAAATAATTCAAAAAAATCTTAAAAATTTTCATAATATATTTGACAAATTTAAGAAGTTTTAAATTTAGTTTACAGAAAATTTTTAATTACTTATTATGTAATCAATACCTATATATAATTAAAATTTTTACTTATCTATTTAATTCCAATGTCAATATGGAGATACAAGGTATAAATCCTTGTACCTCTCTCATGCTGAGCGAGTGCTGTACCATTTGAGATACTTCCAAACATTTTTCTATATTTATTTGTTTGAAGCTAAGGAACAATATTTTTATTTTATTGCATGCCATTTTCAAGTTTATAAGAACCACATATTTCTCTAAGATAGTGAGTGGTATTAACTTATTTTCTTTTCATTTTTAATTAAAGATCAATTTTCTAAATATTATTATGATCTCTCAATTCCTCCTTTCTCAAGCATAACCTATCTAACGTAAATATGAAAGAGGACATTATTGCACTTCTCTGTTTTTCAAAAGCTACTATCACTTACCACCACATTTATCATGATATGATTTGTCTGTAACCTTCATTCAAAAGGCATATGTATTTTGACATTTACACTAACAAAATTGTTAACATGTTTCAATCTTCACAAAAGCCATGGGAAGCCAGCTAATGGGGTGTTTGATAGTGGTTTAGCTACTCTAATTTGCCTCTTCAGTTCAATGTGAAAGTACGTATTATGGCCACGACTATTCTATGAAAAAGACAAGAGAAAACATAAAATAAATTAATTTCTTTTGTAGAAAGTAGGTTATTGTTATGGTGTAGAATCTTTTAATTAATACTTTTAAATGCACCAACTAGAGGAGATGCGAGCACTAGTGTGCGTATTGCCTGTACGCTGGATCGGGGGGACAAAGTAATTTGAACTCCATGTACATCGAGTGAGTTAGGGATTTAATGCTAAATTTTTTTTATTGACCATGAGGTATAAAACCCTGAGCACCTGAATGAAGACGATGATCAGACTTTTCAAACAAGTTCCTTAATTCTGAAATCAATTTAGCATGGACTAAAGTTCAGTATATTCCATCTGTATTTATCAAGGTTCTTTAAGTGATAAAATGAACCATTTGGTGTGTTCCTTGCACATGTATATTCTATCTGTTTGAAACCAAGACTTTCTCTGATCCGAACCATGAATCTTATCTGTTAAAAAACATATAAATATACTACTATGTCTGATATGAAAAATATGCTCTCTAATTTCTTATACTCTGAAATTACATGTATGGTTACTGCTTTTCATTATCGTCTGTTTACCAAACTATCTGATTTGGGGTATTTCTAGGATATGATTGAAGATTTGTAGGCTCAGCACAGGTAAGTCCTTATGGACCTAAGGCATCCCCTTAGGTAAGCTCATAGGCTCAATGGGCCTAGGGTAACTCTTTTTGTAAGCTCCTAGACCTAGTGGGCCTCGAGTAAGTCTTTTTGGATACCGTTATGGGGTTCTGCATAATTGTTTACAGTTGGAGGGTAGTTAAGTTGATATTAAACTTTCTCTGTCCCTTTTTGCCCTTGTTAAAACTATTCAATTGTCAGAAACATTCTGCTTGTCATTCTTAATCGGTAATTGATGGAACACAATAATCTTTCTAACTCGATTCTGGTAATCTATCTGATCCCTATGATCATCTAAGATATAGATATCTCATCTGGTATTCAGGAGACTAAATCAAAAATGAATTTGTTGCTTGCAAGTGTAACAACATTATGAATTACCGTTTATGCCTGAAATATGTTGATAGTGGCTCATCATGTCAGTTTTGATTATCCTTATACATGTTTTTGCGTACAACATCATCTGGTAGTTTTGTATTACTGAGCTTTCCCAAGCTCACGTTTTTTTTACCATCGCATGATAAAAGAAATCTATCATGGTATAGTGGTCGACATTAGTGGATGAAGTTCTATCGATGTTGCTTTCGGAGTACGGTACTGGTACAATTAGTGGGCATGTATCTCATCTCTTATTTTATAACAGAGTCAATAATATGTTTTCTGAAATATTTATTAAATGTTTATATAATTTCTGAATTGGTATTTAAACAAAAAGTTTGTTTTACAGTTTTAATGCATATGAAGAATTTTATTCGATTTTTACCGTGGGTCGCTCTTGGGACCCAAATATGACCTCTTAGAATCAGCTGTAACGCATTGACGGGTCTAGGGGTTACATCTTGGGTTGAGGTGGTTTATGGATAGATTGGTTGGGGCGTGACATGGTTTGGTAGATTGTTTTGGGGGTTTTTCTTGTATGGGGTTCTCTTGTGCATTGTAAGTCGTTACCATGAGTACTCGTTTCCTCCATTTAGGTATAGGGAGGTTTTAAACGAGGCTTGTGGTAATGAAGGCTTGTATGATCATTCACTAACAAAATCATACTTTGCCAATAAAAAAAGTATTTTTCAAAATAATAACAACAACAATAATAATAAATAGCCTCAAATATTTAAATTTGTATTTAATTAAAGTGTTTCTCATACAAAAACACCTGTAATTCTACTTGCATTTATAATTTTTAAAAAATATATTCAAACTATATAATTACCAACGATGAAATACTTATTGATCCACCTACTAACGTAGGTGTTACATTCTTTATCCTTCTTAATAAAAAAAGAAATTGGGGTTGAAATAATAAATTGGATTTATTTTCTGCAATCTATAGAGATGCAAGGTATCGATCCCCATACTTCTTGCATGCAAAGCAAGCGCTCTACCATTTACATCCCTTGAACTCTATAATTTACATTTTTAACTAAAATATAAGTTATTTAATCATTATTTGTTATGCTGAAACATATTTTTCAAATTCATAAGAATTACATGTTTTCTTAGTATGATATTATAGGTAATGGACTTAAGAAATTTTCTGGCTCATTTTTAACTAAATATGATTTTTCTACATTTTACTTTGATCTTGGAGGCTCTCTTCCCCGAGAAAACACAATCTGAAGTAATCTTCAATGAAGTTTTTTTTCAACTTTTTTGTCTTTCTTAAATCAGATTTTCATACTACCCCTTATATCATGATGTGACCAGTCTGTGACCTTCATTCAAATTGGATGTATATCTTGAAATTTATACTAGTGAAAGCCTAACCCTATGGCAAACACCACAAAATTAATGGGAAGAAAGGTTATTGGGGGTACTCGACTGCGGTCTAATTACCTGAATTTGGATCTTCAGTTTAGTGTGTGTTATGTTAGGGTTATGTGTTGGACATGTTATGAAAAAGACGCGACAAATTGATATAATATTATTTTTTAGCAATTCCTGACACACATTGAAAAAAAAAACTTTTAGTGTTTAACCTAGAAAGATAAAAAATAGATTGTAATTTTTTTTGCTCAGCAAATGGAATTTTTATTGGGATAACCTTGCTCGTAAGCCTCGTTAAAAACCTCCCTAACCTATATTGGAGGAAAAACTTACCTACAAACAAGGGAAGATATAAAACCCAGCATAGTTGGTCCATAGCCTAATCTCAAATCTTTCATTACAAATGACACACCAATCCCCATTCAAAAATCCATCACTGGATGCTAGGGACCAACACATACATTACACAAAAATAGAAAATCACTGGAAATAGCCTTGAGTGAAATAGAATCTACCACCATGGTTTGAAGAATGATGCTCGATGCATACCACCTTTGGCAAGGCTATCCGCTAGTACATTTGCTTGTCGTGGAACGTGTACAAATTTCACTTGCCGATTACTTTGAATCAGCTTATCGTTTTGACCAAAATCGACCACCATCGCCATGGACGTTGTAACGATTCATATACACTTTTTCTAAATTTATGCACTAATTTTGTCTCCCATTTTTAGGGAATAATTATGACATGATGGTAAAAATGTCTTTGTCGTTTGTAATTTTTTTTAATTGCAACCTTAATTTTTTATAGGCAGTTCAAACCCTAAATGTTTTTTATCAACTAGGTGTTCTCAGGTTGTCAATCGACGATCAACTAAAGATCAACATTTTTTATGAACTGGCATGATAATGTTAAGTGTGCAATTTGAAAAACATGCAAACTTTGTGGGTTCATTTTATTGTTCGCCTTCTTTACTGTTTATTTATATTTTGATATTGAATGCATGATCTTATTTTATATTATTCTTTGTTCACAGAAAACCATGTTAATTGGTTAATTATAAAATGAGAAAAATAAATTTAAAATAGAAATAGTATGTGATTATAAATAATATAAGTCTTTTTAAAATAAGAAACCCTTAAACTATACATCTTTTTTTTCGAGTCAGATACCTAAATTATATATTGTCAAACCTCGTACGTAAACTTTAATATATAATCATTTTGGGTCTCCATCGCTATCTTAGTCATTTACGGTGATGTGATGCTTCTAGAAAGCAGTACATGGTACTACAAGAAATCTCAACATGTTAAAAGAATAAATATTCAATAAATAATTTAGAAAAATCTTAAAAACTTCCATAATATATTTGAGAAATTTAAGAAGTTTTAAAATTTAGTTTAATTACTGATTAAGTCATCAACATATAAATATAATTAAACTTGTTACTTATTTTTTTAATTCCAATGTCAATATGGAGATGCGGGGTATCGATCCCCATACCTCTCGCATGCTAAGCAAGAGCTCTACCATTTAAGCTACATCCCCATGTTTTGTTGTATTTATTTGTTTGAAACTAAGGTACAATATTTTTATTTTATTGCAGCCCATTTTCAAGTTTATAAGAACCACATTTTTCTCTAAGACAGCGAGTGGTATTAACTTTTTTTCTTTTCATTTCTAATTGAAAATCATTTTTCTGAATATTATTATGATCTTTTAATCCCCCCTTTCTCAAGCATAGCCGATCTAATGTAAATATCAAAGAGGACATTATTCTACTTCTCTATCTCTCAGAAGCTGGTATCACTTACCACCACATTTATCAAGATATGATATTGTAATCACCCAAATCTGTCTGGCGCTCGTTTTATTGGTTTTAAAATTTATTTTTGATTATTTATTTAATTTTGTTTAAAGAAAACCCCAGCCCGATTTTAAAATTAAAAAATATGGAGTCGCCACCGATCATTTTAAAAAGGGTCGATCGGACACCAAAATAAAACCAGAGATAAAAAAATCGGGTCCGAGAGTCGGTTACGGATGGGGAAAGATTAGCATCCCCACACCGCCCAAAATTGGTACCTAGTCGATTATTTAATGTCTTGGTATTGGAAATTATGAATTCGATTAAAATTTAAAATATGATTCTTAAATGCCAAAAATATTGAGAAAACCGCATCCCTATGCGTATGGGACATTGTTTCTCGCTTTCTTGAAAAATTCGAGGAAATCACATCCATGTACGCCCGCGATATAATTTCTTGAAGTTTTAAAAAATAAAGAAATGATTTTTTTTGAATTGTAAAAAAAAAATTATGAAAATCGAATATGAATGCATGTAAAATACTAATAATATTTTATATACTTATATTTTTATATTTATATAACTTACAGAAGTAACATATGTATTTTAGTATATAAAAACATTTTAATATACTTAAATATAATTATATGTTAGATACTAGAATATTTATATGTACATATATAAAAAAGTATTTTAAATAAAATATTTTGTTACATATACTTAAAAACATATTAAAACATAATGAACAAGGATGTAAATATATATATATATCATAAAACAAAAACCTATATATATTTATAATTATGTGCATATATAAAAATAAATATATATTTAAATAAAAACACATATAATAATATATAATAAAAATATATATATATAATATAACATAATAATATAAATAATAAAAACTATTAATAAATATATAAATATATAATATTTTATATAATAAATATATAAATAAATATATATCAATATAATATATAAATAATACAAATATATATATATGATATAAGTGTTCGAATAACATATAGTATATATTATTATAATATATATATATTATATAATAATATTATAATATATATAATTATATGAAATATATAACATGATCAAAATGTAAAAAGCATAAACTAAAGGTGCTAAAAATATATAAAACATAAATAAAGGGCATGAATTAAAATAATTACAAAATAATTAAAATCTGGAAAAGGACCAGATTAAAAGAAACAAAAACTAAAGGGTAAAAATAAAATAAATGTGAGAATAAAATGAAATTAAAACTACAGGGACCAAAAGTCAAATTGGCTACTGGATAAAAAAGAAGTGGAATGAAAATGGAAGGGCCAGGTGGGTAATTAACATATTAAACAAAAATGTGAATCCTTCCATGGGTATCCCGAGTCATCGGTCGGATCGGGCGCCTTAATGGCGTCGTTTTGAATGGTCGGTTAAATAAAGGGTTTTATTTTTTTCATTTTGAACCAAAACAATAACAAACCCTAAAAATTCTTCATTTCTTATCATTTTTTTTCCACCTCATTTTTCTCGACTCTTCATGCCCTCAACGTTCGTTTCATATATCATATCGCTTTCTTTCATCGGCATTTATAGCCTCGGGCAGAAGACGACCGCTCAACGAATGGGTAGGTGTTCTAAATTCTTTTTTAGATTTTTGTTTTTGATTCAAATGATTTAAAAACGAGTTTGGATTTTTTAAAATACCTTTGATTTGAAAAATAAAAAAGATTAAGAAGGAAAAAAATCTATTATTTTGAAATTTTGTTTTTTTAGTTTTTTGAAAAATTCAAATTTTTTACAATTTTTTTCTTCAAACTTTCAGATCTTTATCTTTACATCATTTTTGGTTTATATAACTTCTATTTTTGATAAAATAAAATAATAACTAACCCCATTTTTATTTATTTGATGGTGAGATATGGATTTTAGGGGATGTTTTGTTGGGATTGGTAGGGTATGGGCATGTTGATGTTAGTTTAGTTAGGACTTAGGTTATTTTATTTTAGGGTTCAGTAGTTTAGGGACTTTGGATTTGATTTGGGTTTTGTGGGTTTAATGTAATTTGGGGATTTTTTAGGTTATGGTTGAAAGGGTGGCAAATGGCAAAAGTAATGGTGGCGGTGGCAAGATTAGAGAGGTGGTGGCTTGGTTATATTGGATTAGGGTTAGGGTTTATTTTGTTAGAAATTAGGGTTTTTTTGGTTATTAGGTTAATGGGTCAATGGATCCGGGTTAAGGGTTTTGGGTAAAAATTTGGGTGTTGGATCTGGGTTTTGGTTTCGGGTTTGGGCTAATGGGTTTTGTAAAACGGGTTATTACAATTGCCCCTCTTTGTTCATTGTTGTGTAACGAAAATAGAGCAAAGACTAAAAATGACCCATTTTGTCTGGTCCGGTTGGGCTTCTCCTCTTGACGTATGTCTTCTTTCTTTGGTAGATCTTTTTCTCTTCGATGTAGGTCTTCTTTCTTGTCTTGGTTGATCCACTTTGTCACTCTTGGGAAGCAAAATCTTCAAAATGGGAGTTGGGGGAAGCAAAATGAGTTCGGCTTCATCTTTTTTCTTGGTATAGTTTCGTCTTCTGTTGAATGAATGACCCGCTCCATTGGAAGTTCAAGGAGATTGGATCTTTGGTGGATATGAGATAATGTCTTTAATTTTCTTTGCAACTTGGAGGATATAAAATTGAGATTCTTCCATACAATCGAGGACATGGGGTTGATGTTGTGTCCATTGAGACTGCAACTTCAAGGAGATGTGACTACAATGAATTTTTCCACTTCAACTTCAGGGAGATAAAATTGCCTTCTTGCTCACCATTTTCTCGAGGTTTATTGTGTCCATTCTTTCCTTCTTCAAGATTTTTTTATTTTTATTTTTTTTTATTTTTTGTAGCTTCATAGGGAGATAAAATTGATGTTGGGTTTGTTCCATTGGAAGTTCAAGGAGAGACGAGTTGTTGATATTTTGTCCATTCCACTTTGCAATTTTAGGGAGATGACTGGTGTAACTTCAATTTTTCCACTTTGCAACTTAAGGGAGATAAAATTGATGTTGGATTCGTTCCACTTTGCAACTTCAAGGAGACAATGTTGATCTTTGTTCCATTCGTTTTGATTGTCTAAGGCCTCAGGGAGATGAGCGAATGTAGACATTCAAAAAAAAGGTCTTTTCAACTTCAGGGAGATAAAATTGATTTTTTTTTTTTTTTTTTTTTCATTTTTTTTTTTTTCCTTTTAGGGAGAGGAGACAATGTTTTTTTTTTCTTTTTTGATTTTTTTCCTTCAAACAAAATATTTTTTTTAGATCCTTCAAATAAAATATTTTTGATTTCCAAGTTTCTTTTTTTTTTTTGTAACTTTAGGGAGATAAATTGATTTTCTTGGTTCTCATTCTACTACCACTTCAAGGAGATGAGATAAATGTGGTGAATTTTGTGTCCAATCCACCGCAACTCCAGTTTAGTTTGATTCCTGGCCCCATTTTTTGCGATGGAAATGAACTTGTCTTGGTTCTCATTCCCCGCTACTATAGGAGATAAGATAAATGTGATGAAGTTTGTTCCAATGAAACAGGGGGAGACAAACTTTATGCGGTGTGTCATTCCACTTTGCCTCTTTAGGAAGATGAACTTCGTCTTGGTTCAAATTTTCCACTTTGCAACTCGGGGAGATGAGATAAATGTGATGAAGCTTGTTCCACTGCTACTCTAGGGAGACAAACTTTATGTCTTTTCCATTCTGCTGCCTCTTCAGGGAGATGAACTCGTCTTGGTTCTCATTCCGCGACTACTCCAGGGAGATGAGATAATTGTGATGAAGTTTGTTCCTTCATTTTGAGACAAACTTTATGTATAGTCCATTTATGGGTTCGTGCCTTGGAAATGTTTGGTTCTAAAAGCTCTTTTCTAGGAGATGTGATAAATTTGGTTTTTCATTTTGATTTTCTCAGCCTCATTTTGGGTTCATGCTTGTGATATTTTGAAAAAATCTCTTGTTCTTGTTCTTTTTTTGATTTTTTTTTCATTCTTTCTTTCTTTTTTTTCACCTTTTTTTTTCATTTTTTTTTTTTTTTTTTTTTTTTTTTTTTTTTTTTTTTTTTTTTTTTCTTCATGCCAAGGATGCTTGGAACTTACAAATGATCTACTCCACTCTTTGTCAGGAGGATGCTAAAACTCGTTGGGAGATAAACTAGGTGTTGATGATCCATACCACTTTTGCCCCCCTTTTCAAGGATATGATGTTGTTCTTGGTTCTGAAAATTTCTTTTTTTTTATTTAAATGCCTAAGGCTTTCTTTTTGAGATAAATGTGACATGAAGTTTGTTTTTTCAAGCGCCTAGGGAGACAAACTTGATTTTGTTTTATTTTTTTTTTTTTTTGAATTTTTTTCTTTTTTTTTTTTTTTTTATTTTGATTTCTTCTTTCTCACCTTAAGTAAGGATGAAATAGACATTTATTAATCGAAAAAAGGATTTTTACATTTTGAAAAAAAGATATCCTTTTGGAAAGGATGATGAAACCCAATTTAGGATAAAAAATGATCGAGTTTTTATCCTTTTTTTTAGGTGAACTTTTTGAAAATATCGGGTTTCAAATTTGATTTTTTATGGAATTTTTTGGAAATTATTCAAAAGTTTGGAAAATATCCTTTTTTGAGTTTTTTTTTTTTTATCAGTTTGAAAAAATATCTTGAAGTTTTTTTTATTTTTTTTTTTTTCATTTGGAAATTTTTTTTTTTTTGAAAAATATTTTTGGAAGGATTAAGTAAAGATGGAAATAGGAAATTTATTTTGTCAAAAAAATATCCTTATAGAAAGGATAAAGTTTGGAAAATAGTTTATGAAAAATAAAGAAGTTTAAAAATATCAAAGTTTTGAAAAATATCTTTTTGGAAGGATTGAGTTATGGAACCCAATTTTGGAAATTATCTAGAAGTTTGGAAAAAATATCCTTATGGAAAGATTGAGTTATGGAACTCATTTTTAGAAAATTTATCTGAAGTTTGAAAAAATCTTGAAGTTTGGAGAAGTTTGGAAATTATCCAGAAGTTTGGAAAATATCGTTTTGAAAAGATTGAGTTATGGAACTCAGTTTTGGAAATTATCCAGAAGTTTGGAAAAATATCCTAAACTTTGGAATTTATCCAGAAGTTTGGAAAATATCCAGAAGTTTGGAAATTATCCAGAAGTTTGGAAAATATCCTTTTGAAAAGATTGAGTTATGGAACTCAGTTTTGGAAATTATCCTGAAGTTAGGAAAATATCATTTTGAAAGGATTGAGTTATGGAACTCAGTTTTGGAAATTATCCAAAAGTTTGGAAAATATCCTTATGGAAGGATTGAGTTATGGAACTAAGTTTTGGAAATTATCTTGAAGTTAGGAAAATATCTTTTTGGAAGGATTGAGTTATGGAAATCAATTTTGGAAAAAATGTTGTTAGTTTGGAAAATAGTTTTGAAAATTATTGAGTTTTGGAAAAATATCCTTATGGAAATTATTGAGTTTTGAAAATATCCTTTTTTGAAAAAATGATTTTTAAAAAATAAGGATATGGAATGATTGATTTTTTTGAAATTATTTCCTGTATTTATGCAAGTGGGATGGATGTGCATGATTTTGCGATGATGCAAGGATACAATGTTATGTATGTCATGATGCATGGTCATGTTTAAGAGATGCAATGATGTATATGCCTCCAAGTATGCTTTCATGATACATGGTCACATTTTGGTGATGCAATGTTATGTTTGTCATGATGTATGGACATGCATGAAATATTCGTAGGGGTCTTCTTCTTTGGTTTAGTTCGATCTTCTAATTTCATCGAGCGAAAGCATGCCCCCCAAATCTTCTTCATTCTTATTTTTTTTTCATTTTCTTGATTCAAACTTCTGAGTGGAATGACCTTTGTAGGGTCGTCTCTTTTTATCTTCTTGAGGGAACGATAGCTTTTTCCAATTAAATGTTGCCCCATATATCTTTCAGATGTCATTTTGACTGAATACCTTTGAAGGTTTTCTTTCTTGTTTTGGACAGACATGGGCCTTAGGTATTTGTACCTTATATTTCTAAAAAGTAATGCAAGAAATCTTTTTGTTTCAAAGAATATTTTCAAAATGAGAAATTTTCTTTTTATGAAGTGGAGGGATTAGGTGCCTCCAGACTGTTTGGAATCAATGGTCGGGTTAGAACTGATGTGGTTCTTTGAAAATATGGACAAAAGTTTTAGAAAGGTATGAATGAATTAGATTTTGAAATTTTTTTTTTTTTTTTGTTTTTTAATGAAACGTGAGGGAATGCATTTGAATAATCACATGCCCTTACAAAAGATTCCCTCTTTACCTTCGGGCCTAGGTAAAAGGTTGATTTCATGCATTACTTAAAAAGATTTAGGCTACAAAGATGCCTCAACAAAAAGAATTAAGCCTCTGAAGGTCATTTATTCTTCTTCAGTCCTCAATTAGCTTGTCCGAGGGACCTCGTTGTTGAACTTTAGAGTGCCGCTCTCGATTAGGCTCTGCACCTTGTTTCTTAATGCCCCACAATTCTCCGTGGTGTGGCCCGAGCTTCCTATATGATAGTTGCATACAACGTCGCCATCATATCCTTCTGGTAATGAGGCTCTTTTGGTTTAGACTGGACTGGGGCTATCAAGCACTTTTCTACAAGCATCGGGAGTAGCTCTGTATACGTCATCGGGATTGGATAGATGTCTTTTTGAGAAACTTTCGGTCGATATGAGGATGAGTAGCTGGGATAGTATGAGAACCGAGGTCGGCTGGTCGGATAAGATCCCACTGTATGAATTTCTACTTCATCTATTTCTTGGCTAGGGTCGATAATCTTCCATTCTCTGATAGCTGCTTCAATGATTTCGTCAGATATCACGAGATCTTCCAAACTCTTGGTTGGATTTCCCAACATATATTTCAGAAATGGTTCTTTTAGAGTCCATACAAAGGTAAGCGTTATCTCTTTCTCTAGCAGCGATGGTTGTACTTGTATAGCAATACCTCTCCACCTTTGCACGTATTGCTAGAAGTTCTCATCGGGCCTCTTTTCCAAGCTCTGTAATGTTATACGATCTGGATCAATGTCAGTTATATGTTTGTTATGCTCAGTGAATACTTTGGCCAAATCTTTCCATGATTGTATCTGGTCTCGGCTTAGTTGGCTATACCACCTGGCGGCAGACCCTTTTCAGCTTTCTTGGAAGCAATGGATTAAGAGTTTCTCGTTGCCCACATGCCCTGTCATCCTTCGGCAGAACATGGTAAGGTGAGTGGACGGAGAGCTTGTTCCGTTGAATTTCTCAAATTATGGTATTTTGAACTTTGGAGGCATCACCAGATCAGGAACTAGACTTAATTTTCTTGCATCTACCTCACATGATGCACTTGCCCCTTCTACAGCTTTGGATTTCTCTTCAACACACTTGCACAAATCTTTAATTCGCTCGATTGCCTCGATCCCTGCTTGACCCATCTTGTTGATGATGCTCGGATCAAGGATGACATGCTCACTAGAGTCGTTTTGGGCATTAGTTCCCCCATATGATGAAGACCCGGCTTAAGGACCTTGTTGCTTTTCGACTGAAACCGGAACTTGTAGAGGTGTCTTGTCGTATGTACTTTTTGCTTTTTCTAGTGCACTTGGGTCTATGGCCAATCCCTTTCTTATCTTAGGATCTTCACCGGCCAATATAGCAGCTATCTGAGCTAGCAGATCTATTTATGATTGCGCGATGTGATCGCGAGTTGCTTGCTGCACCTTTTCAAGCTTCTCATTTAGGTCATTCTTCATGTCTTCGGATGCTTGCTCCACTCTTGCTAGACGACTCTCCATTTCTTAAGCTTTGCCTTGAGTGAAAGACATATACAAATACGGTTGACCTTGATGCCCCATAATGGCTTTGACGGGAATTTTCGGAATCAGACCCCCTGATTTGGAAATGATGATGCATTATGATCAAAAGAAAATATGAAAATGCATGAAATGTAAATTCAATGTGTAACATCCCTTTCCCATATTCATTACCAAATACGAGTCAGTGATGTTACTAACTAAGATTAAACCCTTTTATTTCTTTTTCTTAGAAGATTGACAGTCTGCACTACCATTACTTAAAAATTTAAAAAAAATTATAGACATTGAAAATTCATATGAAATTTTATAATTAAACTAGATTCATTAGGCTTTTTAACCATATAAATTATTAGCCTAAACTCATTACAGAAAATTTCAAATAAATCTTTAATTTAACGTCACAGCACAGAAATGTTGAAATTCTGCTGCCCTATTTTCTGACCTTCGTTCGAATAAAAATTCATAACTTTTTACATACAACTCGAAATTAGTCACCGTTTGTTTTGTAAGAAACTAGACAAAAGTTTTAGTACATACATAAAAGATTCACTATCTAAGTCCAATTGTAGAATTTATACTGATATTTCAAACACACTGCTTTTGCAAACATTTCAGGACAAATTTTTAATCCTTCTAACTTAGGACCCATATTTACTAAAAACTTAGCCATTATCATTTATAACCACAATAGGACTTATTAGGTTCATCATACATATTATAACAACTATTAACCAGCCATATTTGGTAATAAGTTATTACAAACCCCACTAAATATACATGTCATCTAGTACATTTCCACATAAAAGGATGGACGTCATTAACATTACTATGAGTATGGAGATATACCTCCCAAAATAGGAAAGTGATGCTCGGCTACTCTTCCCTCGAAGCTCCTTTAAAAACCTACGCATGAAATTCATCATACACTAAGCATATACTTAGTGAGGCAACAATATTTAATTCAAATGCAACTTAACATGGATAACAATATAATAAAATAACAATGCATATGATCACTTAACATTTTATGCTTGCTAGCATATATGACATGATATATATATATATATAATAATAATAACATATTACATGGTAATAACTCTGATTCTTACCATTACCGTTGCCATATTTATCATCGAGCTTTCAAGCGTTTCATCCTGATTTTCTATTTATTTAGCCCAATTATCGATTTAAGAAAATTTATGTACATGAGTCATCCCCCCTATACTTACTGGAGTATAGTATATTATTTGCACTTTACCGGAAGTGCTTAGCACCGAAGTGCTCCTGTATACTTACCAGAGTATACAATTAATAAATAATTTGCACTTTACCTGAAGTGCTTAGAATGTTTATACAGCTGTTTATGACTCTATGGATATCCAACTATAGTTTTAATTTCCTATCTCATACATTGGGCTTGATAATAATCATAATCTCATTCATGGCAACATATATACATATTGAGCAATTTATACCCAAAATAACATTCCATGCACAATAAGTGATCCATGCATATGTTTCAACCCTTGACATATTTCTAACATGTCAATATATGATAAATGACAAATAGATCATGCTATACATTCATTGCACACACCTTGACACTTTCAAAAGTAAACTTTATACTAGCCTCACTCAGCTTGGTTTCACTTTTTATCTTCTTTCTTCACTCGTTTGATCTCGAACTTGCTTGTTAATTGTATGTACATTAAATACATAACACAAGCAACCTTAAGTACACATCCAACTCTTACTAATACATGTACATACCAAGTTGGAAAATTTAACATTTTCAACCAAGTACTTATTTGCAATAACAATGCTTCCCACACTTTAATCTTATCTCAAATTGCACATTGCAACCAATAGTTGGATAATTTCACTTTAAACCCTAAATTCTCTCTCAGGGTTTATAAACTAAAATTTGGAAACTTTCACATTTCATCTCAATTTCCAAAAAATTTAATACCAAAATGATCCTTGTATCATAGCAAACAACATAACCATGCTTCTTGAATATTTTCCAATTTCTCACTTATTCCACCCAGTTTGCAAAGTTCACAAAATAGTCATAAAATGATCTTTTCTTCATTCAAATCACATAATTCAACTTAGAAAACATCATTCTAATCATTTCCATCATCAAATAAATTTTCACAAAATTTCCCCTAATTTTCTTCATATTGCCGAATTGGTCCCTATAGGTTTTCCAAGAGATTTTCATTATTTCAAGCATAGAAACAACACTACAACACCATTTCCAACTTGATTGAACCTTAAAACATGAAAACTTAACATGTTCTTTAGCCACCCTATTCATAAATCTCAACTTAGAGACATGGAAACTAAGCAAAACTTATACCAAAAGATAGATAATTTAATGGAGATCGCTTTCTTGTTTCATGTCTCTAGCCAAAAATCAAACAAATCAAGCCAAAAATTGAATTGAAATTTTTTTCTTACCCTGGCTAAGGGTTTCGGCCTCCTTGGAGAAAGATAAACAAAATTTCCAATTTTTTTTCTTTGTTTAATGCCAAATGGCAATTAAATCTTTAATTTAAAAAAAATCCCCTTATGGAAGAATGACCATTTTACCCTTTCTTTATAACCAATCACAAGCCAACATCTATATTTTATCCTCTTCCATAATCAACTTTTATTAAAAAGTATAGGTGAAATGACTAAAATGCCATTAATGAAATAGTTTATTTTCAAAAATGCCATTCCATCACCTATACAAAATACTGAATAGAATCGAATCTAAACCGATTAAAAACGATTCAAAACTTCAATGTTATGCTCCTCGGGTCTTCCTAAGAATTCCTTCAAATTTTCATAAAATTCCGAGCTCATATGATTACCCGAATCACACTAAAACTTTAAACGAAATTTCCCAATAATAGAAACATCAGATCAAACCACAGTTTTTATATTCGATCCACACCCTTAGATGATCTATCTATTTATGGAACAAAAATAATTATTGGGAAAATTACCATGTTGGTCCTTGAACTTTTCTCAACTTTTCACTTTTGTCACCAAACTTTAAAACTTTACATTTTAGTCATTGAACTGAAACCACTAACTTTTGATTCTTTACATTTTGGTCACTAATCAAATAATGGGGTATTACAACTCTCTCCCCCTAAAAAGAATTCCTCATTGAATTTTTAGAACGTACCTGGATTAAACAAATGCGGGTACTGTTCTTTCATCCGCCTTCAGTTTCCCATGTGGGTTCTTCAACTGTATGATTCTTCCAAAGCACTTTGACTAATGGAATCAATTTTTTTCTCAATTTCTTCACCCCATGAGCTAAAATCTTTATTGGTTCTTCTTTAAATGTCAAATCAGATTGCATTTCAACTTCTGCAGGTGAAATGACTTGTGAAGGATCCAACCATTTTTTTACGAAGCATCGATACATGAAAAACATCATGAATCTTGCACATTTCTGGTGGTAAAGCCAATTGATAAGCCACCAGTCCAACTCTTTTCAAGATTTCATACTGACCAATAAATCTGGGACTAAGCTTCTCTTTTCTTCCAAATCTCATTATTTTCTTCCATGGCGAAACTTTCAAGAATACTTTGTCTCCCACTTGATATTCAATGTCTTTTATTTTTAAATCTGAATAAGCTTTTTGTCTATCGGAAGCTGCCCTTAGATTATCTCGAATTATCTTCACTTTTTCTTATACTTCTTGAAGCAAATCAGGCCCAACAATCTTGCGATCTTCCAAATCAAACCAATTTAATGGTGTCCGAAATTTTCTTCCATATAAAGCTTCATAAGGTGTCATTTTAACACTTGAATGATAACTGTTGTTATTCGCAAATTAAGCCAATGGTAAGTACTTTTCCCACGAGCCTGCAAACTCAATGACACAAGCTCTAAGCATATCTTCCAAAATCTGAATTGTCCTCTCTGATTGTCTATCAGTTTGCGGATGAAAGGCAGTACTAAAATGTAGTCGAGTACCCAATGCTTCTTGTAGTGCCTTCCATAATCTAGAAGTAAACCTGGAATCTCTATCAGACACAATGGAAATAGGAACTCCATGTAATCTAACAATCTCCCAAATATACAACTCTGCATATTTACTCAAAAAGAAATCTGTTCTGACTGGTAGGAAATGTGCTGATTTAGTTAATCGATCCACAATCACCCAGATTGAGTCTTTCCTACTCGACATCAATGGTAATCCTGTTACAAAATCCATAGTCACTTTTTCCCATTTACATTCTAGAATAGTAATTGGTTGAAGTAACCACGATGGCACTTGATGTTTTGCTTTAACTTGCTAACAAGTTAAGCATTTAGATATGAATTCTGTTATGGCTCTTTTCATTCCTGGCCACCAAAAACTGCTCTTCAGATCCTGATACATTTTATTTCCTCCCGGGTGCATCGTTAAATGACTATAATGTACTTCTGTAAGAATTTCCTTTTTCAATTCCTCATATTCAGGAATATAAGCACGTCCTTTATAATATAAACATTCATTGGACTTCACTTCGAAGTATGAAGATTCTCCCCTTTCAGCTTTCTTCTTTCTCTCTAAACAATCATCATCATTTTCATGTGATTCTTTTATTTTGTCTATCAAGGTAGAACTGATGTTCAGCTCAGCAAGTAAAGCACCACCACTCAATATTGATAATTGAGCATTCGATATCCGTAGAGCTGAAAACATCTTTCGGCTAAGTGCGTCTGCCACCACATTAGCCTTTCTCGGGTGATAATCAATAATTGCATCGTAATCCTTAATTAGCTTGATCCATCTCCTGTCTTAGATTCAGCTCCTTCTGTGTTAAAAGATATTTCAGGCTTTTATGGTCTGTGTATATATAACATTTTTCACCATATAGGTAGTGGCGCCAGATTTTTAAAGCAAAGACAATCGTAGCTAACTCCAAATCATGAGTAGGATAATTTCTCTCATGAGTTTTAAGCTACCTAGAAGCATAAGCCACCACTTTCCCATCTTGCATAAGTACCCAACCTAAAACATTATGCAATGCATCACTATACACCACAAAATTCTTACCCGATTCAAGTTGAACTAACACCAGAGCTTCTGTCAAGATTTTCTTCAATCTTTCAAAGCTTTCTTGACATTCTTTAGTCCACATAAAAGATACATTCTTCCTTAGCAGTTTAGTAATAGGTGCAGCAATCATCAAGAAATCTTTCAAGAATCGGCGGTAATATACTGCCAATCCGAGGAAACTTCTAACCTCTGCAACATTTTTAGGAGGTTCCACTCCATGATATATTGAATTTTCTAAGGATCAACCCGAACTCCCTCAGCCGATACTATATGTCCAAGAAATGTCACCTCAGAAAGCCAAACTCACATTTAGATAGTTTGGCATATAACTTCTTCTCCCTCAAGATTTGAAGAACTATTCTGAGATGAACATCGTGATCCTCCTTGGTTTTAGAATAAACCAGGATATCATCTATGAATACCACCACAAACTGGTCCAGGTATGGCTGAAAAATTCGGTTCATCAAATCCATAAATGCTACTGGGGCATTAGTTAATCCAAATGGAATTACCACGAACTCATAATGTCCATATCAATTTCTGAAAGTCATCTTTGGAATATCCTGCTCTTTAATCTTCAATTGATGATAGCCCGATCGAATATCAATCTTAGAGAACATTGCTTCCCCTTTTAATTGATAAAAAAGATCATCAATTCTTGGCAATGGATATTTATTCTTTATCATCACTTTATTAAGTTGACGATAATCAATACACAATCTCACCGATCCATCTTTCTTCTTTACAAATAATACAGGTGCTCCCCATGGTGATATACTTGGCCGTATAAAACCTCAATTCTGTAATTCTTGCAACTATGACTTGAGTTCCCTGAGTTCAGCAGGTGCCATACGATACGGTGCCATCGATATGGGTGTTGTACTAGGTAATACATCAATTCCAAATTCTATCTCTCTATCTGGAGGTAATCCTGGTAATTCTTCTGAGAATACATCTGGAAATTCCCGCACCGTAGGTATATCTTCTATTTTTACTTCCTGCTTCATGGTATCAATTTCGGGAGTTTAACATGTTTCACAGTCATCCATCAACATTTCATTCGCAACAACAGCCAAAATACCATCACTACGATGATTCGACTTCTCACCCACAAATAATATTTGCAATCCATCAGGTGCCCTTAAAGTTAATCTTTTTAATCGACACTCCACCACAACATCATATGCAAATAACCAATCCATCCCCAATATTATTTCAAACTCACAAAACGGTAATTCCATAAGGTCAGCAGGGAGATCCATATTTTGTATTTTAATAGGACACTGATGGCAAATTCTTTTGACCTTAGCACTTTGACCTATTGGATTGGTTGCTACCACCTCACTCATAATTAGTTTTACTGGAATGTTTCTTTCTAGTATGATTCTAGAACTAATATATGAATGAGTGGAACCAGGATCAATTAGTGTAAAAATAGGTCTATCAAAGATTTCAAGCATACCTGATATCACATCGGGATCATCTTTACTCTTTGTTGCCTTGATACTATATACACGAGTAGGAGCTTTACCTTTTAGGTTCGATGCAACTTCCGATGCACCTTGATGAGAATTCCAACCTCGGTTTCCTTTATTTCTCTGAGAAGCAGCCACCGATTGGTTTTCTTGTAATTCTGGACATGCGCGTTTGAAGTGACCCAGCTTCTCACATGATAACATACTACCTCCGATGCATACCAACATCGACCAGGATGTCTTCTTCCATAAGTCTTGCATTCTGATTTGTTCCAAAATCTGTCACCTTTAGCTCCACTCGTTCCATTGTAGACTTGTTTGGATTTACCGGAGTATACAATTAGTAAATAATTTGCACTTTACCTGAAGTGCTTAGAATGTTTATACAGTTGTTTATGACTCTATGGATATCCAACTATACTTTTAATTTCCTATCTCATACATTGGGTTTGATATTAAATTATAATCTCATTCATGGCAACATATATACATATTGAGCAATTTATACCCAAAATAACATTCCATGCATAATAAGTTATCCATGCATATGTTTCAACCCTTAACATATTTGTAACATGTCAATATATGATAAATGACATAGAGATCATGCTATACATGCATTGCACTCACCTTGACACATTCAAAAGTAAACTTTATACTAGCCTCACTAAGCTTGGTTGCACTTTTTATCTTCTTTCTTCACTTGTTTGATCTCGAACTTGCTTGTTATCTATATGTACATCAAATACATAACACAAGCAACCTTAAGTACACATCCAACTCTTACTAATACATGTACATACCAAGTTGGAAAATTTAACATTTTCAACCAAGTACTTCTTTGCAATAACAATGCTTCCCACACTTTAATCTTATCTCAAATTGCACATTGCAACCAATAGTTGGGTAATTTCACTTTAAATCCTGAATTCTCTCTCTTAGGGTTTATAAACTAAAATTTGGAAACTTTCACATTTCATCTCAATTTCCAAAAATTTTAATACCAAAATCATCCTTGTATCATAGCAAACAACATAACCATGCTTCTTGAATATTTTCCAATTTCTCACTTATTCCACCCAATTTGCAAAGTTCACAAAATAGTCATAAAATGATGTTTTCTTCATTCAAATCACATAATTCAACTTAGAAAACATCATTCTAATCATTTCCATCGTCAAATAAATTTTCACAAAATTTCCCCTAATTTTCTTCATATTACCGAATTGGTCCCTATAGGTTTTCCAAGAGATTTTCATCATTTCAAGTATAGAAACAACACTACAACACCATTTCCAACTTGATTGAACCTTAAAACATGAAAACTTAACATGTTCTTCAACCACCCTATTCATAAATCTCAACTTAGAGACATGGAAACTAAGCAAAACTTATACCAAAAGATACATAATTTAATGGAGATCACTTTCTTGTTTCATGTCTCTAGCCAAAAATCAAACAAATCAAGCCAAAAATTGAATTGAAATTTTTTTCTTACCTTGGCTAAGGGTTTCGATCTCCTTGGAGAAAGATGAACAAAATTTCCAATTTTTTTTCTTTGTTTAATGCCAAATGGCAATTAAATCTTTAATTTAAAATAAAAATCTCCTTTATGGAAGAATGACCATTTTACCCTTGCTTTATAACCAATCACAAGCCAACACCTATATTTTATCCTTTTCCATAATCAACTTTTATTAAAAATTATAGGTGAAATGACTAAAATGCCATTAATGAAATAGTTTATTTTCAAAAATGCCATTCCATCACCTATACAAAATACTAAATAGAATCGAATCTAAACCGATTAAAAATGATTCAAAACTTCAATGTTATGCCCGGGTCTTCCTAAGACTTCCTTCAAATTTTCATAAAATTCTGAGCTCATACGATTACCCGAATCACACTTAAACTTTAAACGAAATTTCCCAATAATAGAAACATCAGATCAAACCATAGTTTTTATATTAGATCCACACCCTTAGATGATCTATCTATTTATGGAATAAAAATAATTATTTGGAAAATTACCATGTTGGTCCTTAACCTTTTCTCAACTTTTCACTTTTGTCACCAAACTTTAAAACTTCACATTTTAGTCACTGAACTAAAATCTCTAACTTTTGATTCTTTACATTTTGGTCAGTAATCAAATTATTGGGTATTACACAATGCACCAACAAAATAAACGGGTTAGTACCGATAAAAAAATTAGTAATTTTTATAAAAAAGGTATAAAACCTACTGGTAGACATGCTTTATTTAAAAATGTAATCCTACTCGTCATGCTTTCTACCCGAATATTGTATTTACAAAAATAAAGATCCTACCCGGCATGATATCTACCCGACATGTTTGTATTTAAAAAGAAATATCCTACCCGGCATATTATTATTTACAGAAAGAAATATCCTACCCGGCATGATATCTACACTTCATATTATTATGAAATAAATCTATAGAGTAGACAAAAGGTTAGAAGCGTTTCTCCTTTGAACTTTTAATGGGTTTCGTTTCTAAAGCGAGACTCCTATGGTCCATTACATTAGGTTCGGTTCTAGGGAAGGGTACCCAAATTGTCCTCACTGTCCCTTACTAAAGGTAGCAAGGCCTCTGATCCTCACCCATTATAGGCTTCAAACGGACCAAGTTCAATTCAGGGGGATACATCCCTTATGCCTATATGGAGGTAACCCACACGAAAGCATAAGAAATATATCCCGAAAGCGATTCACCAACCTATACGGTGGTAAACCACACGAAGGCAGTATCACACTTCCACTTAAAATAGGACGGAGCTCGGGTAGAAAGCTCATGAAATGCAATGCAAGTGCACGATGTGTGAGGAGAAACTCCCAAACCTTTTGACACCCTATGTCTATATTCACTTATACTAAGCAGTAAAATTAAAGCAGTTATATTTACAGAAAATAAAATGCATGACTCGTGATGAAATAAGACATAATCATATTTTAAAATAATTCAAATTCGCCAATTTCCAACGACCAAGACTAAAAGATAATTGACTCGTGGCTTGACTCTCTTTTTATTTAAAAAGTCCCCAGCGGAGTCACCAGCTGTAATCACCCAAATCCGTACGATGCTCTTTTATTCGAGTTTTAAAATTTCTTTTTCAATTTCATTTAATTTAATTTGGAAAACCCCTGCCCGGTTTTAAAATATATATATATAGAGTCGCCGCCGATCATTTTAAAAATGGTAGACCAGACACCAAAATAAAACCAGAGATAAAAAATCGAGTCCAAGAGTTGGTTACGGATGGGGAAGGATTAGAACCGCCACACCACCCAAAATTGTTACCTAGTCAATTATTTAATGTCTTGGCATTGGAAATTACGAATTCGATTAAAATTTAAAATATGATTCCTAAATGCCGAAAATATTGAGAAAACTGCATCCCTATGCGCCAGGGACACGGTTTGTAATACCCCAAAATTTACTAAGTTGATTAAGAGTCATTTAGTACTAAGATAATAGCTTAAAAGCTAACTTAGTGACTAAAATGACAAAAATGCAAAAGTTGGGATTTCTTTAATTATGGGTTTTGGAAAGGAAATTTCTAAGGTTTAAAGGTCTCATGTGATAGATAGTGAATTGAATAAGGTATTCTTAAAGTTTGGTTGAATTCCAAGTAAAATTGGAATGAGAATTGAAGTTTAAAAAGGTAGTGACCAAAATGTAAATTTTGAAAATTTTATGGATAAAGTATAAACTTTGGAAAAATTTGGGGACTAAAGTTGTAATTTTCCAAAATTTAAGGGTTTTTATTTCATAAATAAATAGATCACCCAAGGGTGTGAATCGAATGCGGAATTATTGGTTCGATCTGATACTTTGATTATGGGGAAAATCGTAGTTAAAGTTTAAGTGGAATTCGGATACCCAGACCAAACTGGAAAATTTTGAAATTTTGCCATATAATATAGAAAGGTTATAAAAGTCATTTCCAAGTGTTGAAAATATTTTTAGTTCGATTCAAGATGAATCCTACAGTTTATTTTTGAGTAAAAGATTATTTATCGGTATATTAGATCGAATGGAAATTTTGGAGACTAATCCAAAAGCCATGGAAAAGTCATAAAATGTTATTTTAAGAATATTTTATTATGTTTGGTTGAATTCTAACTAGATTTAGTTAGATTGTAATGGAATGTCAATTTGGAAACAAACTAGTAAATAAAGACTAGTTGGAGGGCAAATTGATCATTTGACCCCAATGGCAATTTTGAAATATTTAAAAATTTATAAGGGCAATTTTGGAAAGATAAAATGTAAGATTAAATATTATCTCTTGATTGATGATAAAATCAATCTCAACCATTGGATAAAAATGGCAAAATTGTAATTTCACTATTAAATGAATTTAATATTCATTTAATAGATATATGTGTAAAATAATGGTGAAAAGATGAAGATTTTGTTCATCTTTTCCAGCAACAAACGTGAGGGCTAGGGAAAGAAAGAGAAAAAAATTTCCAAGCTCGATTCAAGCCCCAAAACTCAGTTTTTAGGTAATCTCTTCAACTACAAAGTTGTTCTACTCTTCAAGCCCTTTATTTTGATATCAATAATTCATGGAATCCATGCTGGATTTTTGAGAATTTACATGAGAAATAAATTAGGGTTTTATGGATCAAATTTGGGCTTTTGAGATTTTATGATTCCATGATTGAATTCAAGTTGAAATCAAGCTAGTATGATGTTAAAATCATGATATTGAGTTGGGATTTAAGTTTTACATGTTTTTATTATTATGAAGATGATTAGGGTTTATGGATTCAAGTTTAAGTTAGGGTTTATGATGTTGAAATAATGATCTAGTAAGCTTGAATTGTTGTTTGGAAGCAAAACCCTAAGTTAAATTGTATAGGGACCATTTTGGCAACTTGAAAAGTTGAAGGACCAAATCTGAAATTTTATAATTTGGAGTGTATTTGTATTATTAATGATGTTAGAGGTAAGAAAATGAAGTTAGAATGCTAAATTGAATTAGTGACCATTTTGACAAATTGTCAAAGTTAAGTGACCAAATCGAATTGAAGTTTTGTATGGGGTTTAAATCTGATTTTTAGTTGTAATGATGGAATTAAGGTAGTAATGTTGAATTGAGGACTAAATTGCAAAGTTAAGAAGCACGAATCCTTATCTTTGCATTTTAGTGACTATTTCGGTAAATAAGGAAAATTAGGGAGAATTATTGTGAATAATTATTTGGTGAAGAATGTGATGAGTTGGCAGTTTAAAGCTAGTGATTGGACTAAATTGAAAAGTAGAGAAATAAGGAGAAGTTGTATAAAAGTTGAAGTTGTTTATGGAAGCTGTGTAGAAAAATTGGTTTATGGCAGTAAATTTGAAAATTCACCATAAATTCTACAAAAATGGTTAGAAGGTGAATTTTATACAGATGTAAAGATTTGTCCGTCTAGTTTCGTTTCCAACAAACGGAAACTAATTTCGAGTTCCGAGTAAAAATATATGAATTTTAAGTGGTGAAAGGTCAGAAAATAGTATAGCAGGCTGTTCCAAAATTCAATACTGGAAATTGACTTTGAAAATTTGCCATAAATCATACAAGTTAAATTTGGGCTATTAATTTATATGGTTGAAAAGATTTTTGAATCTAGTTTCTTTCAGAACAAATGGAATCGAATTTCGAGTTGTAGATTATTTTATAGAAATATTTCTTTGGAGGTACTACAAACTGCCAGAAAATGAGAATTGATATACTTTGTATCTAAGGTTGATTAGTAAGCTTGAAAAGGGTTAATGGAAGTTCAAATTGATAACTAAGGACCATAATGAATTTTTGAACAATACAAGGAAGAGAAGAAAATGTTTGGAGATTTTGTATTCAAATGATTATATTGGACAATATGTCTAAGATATTGTTAGATTGAGATCTAACAAATATTTTACTTATTTGAATTATGAAGTTAAGTTTGAATCAAGGGAGGTTCGAGGTACGATGAAGGAAAGGATCAAAGAGGACTTAGTGAGGCATAGTAATAAATAGCCTAGGTGAGTGCAATGCATACATAACATTATACATGGATGTTTCATACATCACCGGTAGGACTTGCGATGAGTCTACTTGGTTTATATATTGTCATGATAATTATGTCATTGATCATATATTTGACATATTTTAAATATGTCAAAGGTTGAAAATAAATGCATTGATCACTATTTATTGATGATGGTATAATATGAATGTTATTTTGGTTATGAACTGTTAAATGTTGATATATATTGATATATGTTGCCATTGATGACTTAAATGATGAAATAAAGCCCAATGTATGATATAGAGGTTTGATGGTATAGTTGGATATCCATAGGGTCATAAACAGCTGTATAAATATTCTAAGCACTTCGGTGCAATATTCATAAATACTCATTGAGGGTATACTCATGCAAGGTTTGGGTATATGGAAACACTTAGGGTGTTAAGCACTACGGTGCAATTTTATTAATACTCAATGAGGGTATACTCATGCAAGGTTTGGGTATACGGAAGCACTTAGGGTGCTAAGCACTACGGTGCAAATAATATACATACTCAAGAAAGGTTGGGTATGGGGGGATGACTTGTGTACATAGAATCTCTTAATTCGATACCTTGGGCTAAATAAATCAAAAAGAATAAAAAAACAGGAAGATAAGCTTGAAATCTTGTAGATAGAAATGGAAGGAGGTGTTGATAAGCATTGGAAGCTTACGGGTGGAAATGGCAACGGTATTGGTAAGATCTAATCTTATCACTTTGATATACATATTTATTTATGTTAACGAGCATGTAATGGTAAGGTGATCATATGCATTGTTAATCATTAATATTGATATTATGACAATTGCACTTGAATTCGAATTATTGCCTCACTAAGTAAATACTTAGCGTGTAACTATTTTACACGTAGGAAAGAATAAATGGTTGGAGTAAGGAGCATATACGGACATCATCAATCAATAACAGGTACATCAGTATTAGTAAGATATCTTTTGATATTGTTTGATATTTACTAGTTGGCATGTATATTAAAAGGGTATGTCTGCTTTGATAGAATTTGTATTTTATTTGGTATCTAGATGAATTTTAAATCAGGCAGTTTTAGGCAGTTTTAATAATTATATAAAGAAAAATTAAATTGATAAGTTGTTGCCTGAAAATAAACTCGATTTGATGAGGAAAATATTATGTTTAAACTTTACGTGATTAACTAGATTTGTAATTAAAAACTAAATATATTGCAATATTTTTAAAGAAACAAAATTTTACCAAATTACAAATGTAGAGGGTTTTACGAATATTTTGTGATACCTCTAACTCGTATTCAGTGACAGATACGGGAAAGGGGTGTTACACGGTTTCTCGTTTTCTTGGTAAAATTTAAGGAAATCACATCCCTATACGCCCGGGATACGATTTCTCGAAGTTTTAGAAAAATAAAGAATTGGTTTTTGTATTGTAAAGTTTTTTGTGAAAATCTAATATGAATGCATGTAAAATACTAATAATATTTTATATACTTATTTATTATATTTATATAACTTATAATAGTAACATATGAATTTTAAATATATTTAAACATTTTAATATACTAAATTATAATTATATGTTAGATACTAAAATATCTATATGTACATATGTAAAAAGATGGAAAATGTATTTATTTTAAATGAAATATATTTTTTACATATACCTAAAAACATAATAAAACCTAATAAACAAGGTTGCATATATATATATATACCATAAAACATATTATATATATTTATAATTATGTATATCATAAAGATAAATACATATATTTAAAAAAACACATAAAATAATGTATAACAAATATATATATAACATAACAACAATAGAAAACTTTTGTATATAAATCTGTAACATTTTATATAATAAATATGTAATAAATATGCATATTAACATAATATAATATAATATATAAATAATATAATATAAATATATGATATAAGTATTCTAATAACATATATAATATATGATTAATATATATACAAATACTTTAACCCCCTAGACCCTGCTATGCGTTACACCTGAATCTAGAAGGTCACATTAGGGTCACTCTTGTGACCCACACTAAAAATCCACATAAAATATTTTTCTTTAAATACATATTAAACTATAAACCAAATTTCTATTTAAAATACCCTCTCAAGAAATTATTTAAACATATAACATAAATTTCAGAAAGAGTTTTACAGACACTATCATAAAACAATACACGACACACATGCCCACTAATTGTGCCAGTACTGTACTCCAAAAGCAAAGCCGAGAAAACTCCAAACACTGATGTCGATCATTATACCATGATAGATTTCTTTTAACCTGCGATGATAAAAACAATATGAGCTTGGAAAAGCCCAGTAATACAGAACTACCAAAAGATGCTAAAGGTACAAGCAGATACGTGGCAGTGCATGAAGTTATCAAGGTGTTCCGGTAATATCAGGCTCCAAAAATAACAAGATATTTCTATAAACGTCAGCTCTGAAGGTGATAGAGTTGTTCATTATTCCAACACTGAGTATTACATGTGAAGCGTAAAGACCGAAGAATTAGAAGAGATATAACCTATGAAAGTTGAATCAAGGGGTTTAGTGTGTTCCAATGGTGCATGGATAATACATGAATTGTAACAATGAAATAAAATAATTTATTTCGAAAACAGATGGTTCAAGTAGCAGTAATGTTCATTTTAATTTTCTATTTACCCTCCAACCAAACTCCAGTATACAGTTCCCCAGAACTGCATCTATAGGGGCATTAACCCAGGCCCATAGGGCATAGGTGCCAGCCTAAGATGATACCTTAGGTATGGTTAAAAATCACCCTAGCCGAAGCATGAGAATGAATGGTAAGGAATTACCCTAGCCGAAGCATAGGAACCTGGAACAGTAAGGAATTACCAGCTGGATCAGGGTTGAACCTACGACAACTTCACATTCTATCCCCAATACCCCAGTAACAGTCTATATAGTAATTACAGTAATCACTAATAACAGTAATCGGTAGTAATTGGTAATTACAGTAAATATGAACCATACAATTAATTTCAGTAATCAGATAGTGTTTTTTACAGATAAGATATAGAGATTTATTTCAGACATATAGAAGTTATGATTTAAATCAGAGAGCTAGTCTTGTTCAAAACAGAGAGAATATTCATGTGCACCTAGAACACACTAGATGGAACAACTTATTTAATGGAGATACTTTATATTTACAAAAGGGGAACACAATGAACTTCTGATGAGTTTTAAACGGATTTTAGAAACGAGGCCCCTATTAAAAGGGGTTCGTACAAACAGCTCAAACTAGACCTTCAGAAGTTGATAAATCAAGATCATTGAGAACTTAGATATATCATGAGTGATCCAGTAATTTAAGCCTACAAGGGCATTATGGTCATTTTGACATTCTTGGACAATTTGGTAATTTGAACCAGCAAGGTATAAACAATGATTTGCTGAACTCTGAAATTTAAATTGCTCATCTGGTTTTCGTGTCCCTTTGTATTAGCCAAAATCCATCTTTCTAGTGCGTACCATTCAGCCGGATAGGTACACCTTAGTATTCGTTTCTCAGAACTGACTATAGTGTATGTCAAAGTAGATCACTTTCACCATTTAATTACAAGACATGTTATGAGAAAGTAAACGTGTATTCATACGGTATTTTCCATGTACTATAGCAATATCAGAAGTGACTATCGTACACGAGTTAGGCTTTATATCACGTAAGGGCATTACAGACATTTGCATCCAAGACTACTAATGGTTTATACATCCTCCAAGTCCACTAAAACTGAACAATTCTCATTATCTTAGTAGTTACCAAGTATTCAAACATGTAAATATCACATGAACTCATTCTTTAGCACCGAAAGTACCTTTTAGAACAATAGGTTATTCTTCTAATTATAAATGTTCTCCAAATAAAAAGAACATACCTTAATATAATATTCTTCCAATATTACATTAGCATTACAATTGACCAACAACCACGGGTCGTGTAATACGACTTTTAGAGCCATCACACTCTTTTGGCTTTATTGATATTTCTTATTCCAAGTCCTAGAGGTATTTTCAGACACTTCGATGCCCAAGGGTGTTTAAGTCATTCAAGTACTTTTGGTATTTCTAAATAATTTATTCATTCCAATTCTCGAAGGTATATCTATTACTTCAAATAATTTGGCAATTAATGCCCAAGGATATTTCAGTCTCTTTGGTCATTTCGGTCGTTCCGATCAGTTCAGCCTTATTAGTAATTCCAATCCTCTTAGTCATTTCAATCAATTTAATCTTTACGCCACTTTGATTAATCCAGACATACGAATAGTTTTCCGTAAACTTGTCTTTGGAGATTTATTTAGAATTCAAGAAAATCAAAGTACTTTACAATTTCGAAGGTTTAAGCTTTGATGCCATAACTTTCCAAGAAAAATTGGGGTTTTCAGATGAATCAATTGTTTTACCAAATCTAGCGTAGATTTCTAGATCACTTTCATTGGGCATTTTAGTCTTTCATATACCTCAAGGGCATTTTTGCCTTTGTTCAACCAAGCATTCTGAGCATTAGATCTTTTATCAATAATTAATCTGAATTGGAAATTCGAAGTGAACATTTTTATCGATTATTCATTGAACTTGGATTACTTACCGATCATCAATTTCCTTATTCAAGTCATTCGGGTCTTATCCAAATTATTATCTTTCTATTATAATCATTATAACTTTAAAGTATTCAGGTATCAATCAAATTCGTTCATGCACTAACCATACCAACCAGTTCCGTAAAACATGCAAGAGGTAGTAAAGTATTACCTTGAACCCTTGCTATATTAGTCGACCCTTGAAACAACATTCAAACACTCTCGAACCCAAATTTGACGTCCTCTACCTCTCGAATACGAAGATTTGTGAATACCATCGAATAAGCATAATCCAATATCAATCCTTAGCTTTATCGCAACTCTTAAACTGAAAAACTAAGCACATGCATTCCCAGGTTCAAGGTCAAATCCGGAGGATTTTGGGTCAAAATTTTGTGAAACGAGCTTTATAAACGGACTCAGAACGTCGAAAAATGTACAATATGAGTTTTCAAAAAATTTGACTTTTTAGGTCAAAATCAATGCTGACGTCAGCGGTCAAAGTCAATGCTAACATCCTCGGTCAATAGTCAAAGCTAACGTCAGGTCAATGATCAACACTGACTCCAGAATTCAACCAAGTTGACTCAGACGAGTTGACTTGCTGAGTTGACTCAGGTGAGTTAACTCGGTTAGTATGTAAACGGGTCAGGTCAGGTCGGGTACAGATTGGGCAGATTGGGTCAACCGACTGGGCTTGGGTTTGAACTCAGGTTTGGGCTAAGGTTGTTGGGCTCGGACCGAATTGGTTAATGGGTTTGGGTTCAGACCGGTAATTGGTTTGGGCTAAGACCGGTTCAGGCCCACTTACCTTAAACAAAAAATGAAGCTCATCAGATACACAATTCGACTAAACCCAGATCTCAACAAAACAAGCCAGAATTTAACCGAATCTTACCTTAAACAAAACCTAGACGGATTGAGTTGACGAAGCTCTGTTAATGCCCTTACCAGTGTTGGTCAGGCAATTAGCCGGTTGGGTTTTGTCCACCCCGATTTGCTGAGTACGGTGATGGCCTTGGATTCACGACACAACATCTGACGGTGACGAAAAAAACAAAAAATAGCGACGGTAAGATAATTTCTGTCGAATCTTTTAACTCGTTCACCACAGAAAACGAGGGTGTAACTCTGCGAGTGGCAACTAGGATCGAGAATGGGGTACGATGACACTTCCGGCGATAGTGGCGATGCATGCCACAGATGGACGGTGGTGCAAATTTGGTCGCCGGCCGGTGGGATGCAAAGGGGGTTGAGAGAGAGATTAAAACTTTACATACTTTGGGTAATAATTATGGTAGATAGATCTGGTTGGCCATATTTAAAATTGGTTCAGACTGCTTAATATAATTCAAAAGCAAGTTGGTACATAAGCTAACCAACAATGACCCATAGCCCAAATGATTAAGCCTTGGGCTCACCAAGAGAGGGGTCAAGGGTTTGAAAACCTTCAACACCACCTCTTCCTCTCTTCTTTCTTTCTCCCATTTAATTCAAGCTTCCTATTTTTATTAATATTTTTAGAGTGTGACAACTCATCGCCTCTAAAAAGAAATTTCGTCCTCGAAATTTACTAAAGTCAGCAAAAAGCAGAATCTCTTATCCATCCTTATTCTATTTAGACTTATTCATCCACTTGTTTCTTGAGACTTCCTCTGACGTTCACGAATTAATCTGGCACTGTCTTCAGTCTCTCAAGCTGTCATTTGATCCAAAATCTTCCCATTATGCACATTAGACAAATTGGCCAGGTTACATTATTTGAATCCATGTAGATATTCATATGATGCCACCTGAACACTTGTCTCATAACTTGTATTATGAGTGGACTCAATCAGGGGTAGAAAACCCTCCCAATTATCATAGAAGTCAACCATACGACCCTGAATTATATCCTCTAGAATATGTATTACTCTTCTAGGTGGACTATCATATTATAGTTGAAAACTACAACTGTAGTTTAGACGAGTACTAGAGGCCTCCAATTAGGCTTTCCAGAATTAGGATGTAAACACCATATTTCAGTTAGAAGTGATATATATAGGACTATGCCACATTCCAAGGAAAATGTCTTTCTTTATGTCGACCGAAAATAAACAAGGTTTTGAACAGATACCACTTACCTTCAGCGTAAGATTCAGACAAATGTTTCCTTCGTATATAGCTGAGTCACGATAGAATTTACTCTTTCGCCATACTCATAGACACCTTTCTTTTAAGTTCATAATACCTTAATCAATTTCCCCTTAGAATATTCCCAATTATAATCATTGTCACCAGATAGACTTACATGAAATCGTATATCGATTACCTCACAAAATCGAACTTTTTTTATAATATCTTCAATTTCACATACATGAACCATCTTTGGTTCTTTATCCAGATTCAAATCCATTAAGTTAATCCAAATTACAGAAAAATGTTACAAGCCTTCCTTGCCACCACAGATCGTGCTTTTGTGAACAAAATACTTAAATTCACTTATTTTAGGAAAAGATTCGACATTGGAGTTTCGACTCAAAGGAATACGGTTATGATCTAGGGGCATGCCTTTACCAGACATCCTATGACAGACGATCGGAAAATCTACCCAGAATGACACAACTTTAAGCTCCGATACCACTAAATGTAACCCTCTAGACTCGACTATGGGTTACACCTAAATCTAGAAGGTCCCATTAGGGTCACAAGAGCAACCCACACTAAAAATCCGCATAAAATATTTTTCTTTAATACATATTAAACTGTAAACCAATTTTCTATTTAAAATACCATCTCAAGAAATTATTTAAACATATAACATAAATTTTAGAAAGAGTTTTACCGGCGCTATCATAAAACAATACATGACACACATGCCCACTAACTGTGCCAGTACCGTACCCCAAAAGCAAAGCCGAGAAAACTCTAAACACTGATGTCAGTCACTATACCATGATAGATTTCTTTTAACCTACGATGATAAAAACAACGTAAGCTTGGAAAAGCTCAGTAATACAGAACTACCAAAAGATGCTAAAGGTACAAGTAGATACGTGGCAGTGCATGAAGTTATCAAGGTGTTCCGGTAATATCAGGTTCCAAAAATAACACGATATTTCTATAAACGTTAGCTCTGAAGGTGATAGAGTCGTTCATTATTCCAACACTGAGTATTATATGTGAAGCGTGAAGACCGAAGAATTAGAAGAGATATAACCTATGAAAGTTTAATCAAGGAGTTTAGTGTGTTCCAATGGTGCAGGGATAATACACTCATCTATAGGAGCGTTAACCTAGGCCCATAGGGCGTAGGTGCCAGCCTAAGGGGATACCTTAGGTACGGTACAAAATCACCCTAGTCGAAGCATAGGAATGAACAGTAAGGAATTACCCTAGCCGAAGCATAGAAATTTGGAACGGTAAGGAATTACCAGCTGGATCAGGGCTAAACCCACGGTAACTTCACACTCTATCCTAAGTACCCAATAACAGTCTATGCAGTAATTACTGTAATCAATAATAATAGTAATCGGTAGTAATTGGTAATTAAAGTAAATATGAACCGTACAATTAATTTCAGTAATCAGATAGTGTTTTTTTCATATAAAATATAGAGATTTATTTCAGACAGATCGAAGTTATGATTCGGATCAAAGAGATACTCTTGTTCAAAACGTGGAGATTATTCATGTGCACCTAGAACACACTAGATGGAACAACTTATTTCATGGAGATACTTGATATTTAGCAAAGGGGAACACAATGAACTTCTGATGAGTTTTAAACAGATTTTAGAAAAGAGGTCCCTATTAAAAAGGGTTCGTACAAATGGCTCAAACCAAACCTTCAGAAGTTGATACATCGGGATCATTGAGAACTCAGATATATCGTGAGTGATCCAGTCATTTAATCCTACAAGGGCAGTATGGTCATTTTGACATTCTTGGACAATTTGGTAATTTGAACCAACAAGGTATAAACGATGATTTGCTAAACTCTAAAATTCAAATTGCTCATCTGGTTTTCGTGTCCCTTTGTACTAGTCAAAATCCATCATTATATTGCGTACCATTCAGCCGGATAGGTACACCTTTGCATTCGTTTCTCAGAACTGACGATAGTGTATGGTAAAGTAGATAACTTTCACCAATTAATCACAAGACATGTTACGAGAAATTAAACGTGTATTCATACGGTATTTTCCATGTACTATAGCAATATCAGAAGTGACTGTCGTACACAAGTCAAGCTTTATATCACGTAAAGGCATTACAGACATTTGTATCCAAGACTACTAACGGTTTATACATCCTCCAAGTCCACTAAAACTGAACAGTTCTCATTATCGTAGTACTTACCAAGTATTCGAACATGTACATATCACATGAACTTATTCTTTAGCACCGAAAGTACCTTTTAGAACAACAGGTTATTCTTCTAATTATCAATGTTCTCCAAATAAAACGAACATACCTTAATATAATATTCTTCCAATATTACATTAGCATTAGAATTGGCCAACAACCACGGGTCGTGTAATACGACTTTTAGAGCCATCACACTCTTTTGGCTTTATTGATATTTCTTATTCCAAGTCTTAGAGGTATTTTCAGACACTTCGATGCCCAAAGGTGTTTTAGTCATTCAGGTACTTTCAGAATTTCTAAACAATTCAATCATTTCAATTCTCGAGGGTATATCTATCATTTCAAATAATTTGGCATTTAATGCCCGAGGATATGTAATACCTCAAAATTTTTGTTAGTGACCAAAATGTAAGACTTGAAAAGTTGGTGACCAAAATGTAAAAATTCAAAAGTTTGGTGCCAAAGTGTAAATTTTCAAAACGTTCAGGGACTAAGTTGTAATTTTCAAAGGTTATGCAAGTTATTCCCGTAAATAAATAGTTCACCCCAAGAGTGGCATTTTAGTGTTACCTGGATTTTTGATACGAGGTTTGTATTAAGAGCTATAAAGCTTTAAAGCTTGGGAAAAATCTGGATAATCCGATTTAATCGAATAAATGAGAAATATTTTAGGAGATATTTTTATTAAAATAATGCAAGGGTAAAAGGGTCATTTTCGTGTCTTATTTTAATGGAATTAATATGGATCATTGGATTAAAGATTACTTTTCCATGTTTAATCTTAGCCATTGGATGAAAAATGGCAAGATGGTAATTTTTGAAAATGGCAAGGGCAAAGTGGGTAATCACTAACTCCTTGGATTGTTTTGGGCCCTTGAATTGGTAGGTAGACATGTGTCATGGTATGGAGCATTGGATTTCAAGGGTAAAAAGACATTTGACATTAAAATGAATTTTAAATTCATTTTATTTATATTAAGGACAAGTTGCCAAAATTGGATTAAGAGAAATTTCAAGATTTTTCTCCTATTTCCAGCCCTTGTTCGAACACCCCAAGGTAAGGGAGAAAAATTTTCATCTTGATTTTTCAAGCATCCGTCCGACGTCAATTGAGGCATCATCGGAGTTACAACTCTCCCCGACCGTTTGTACGTTTTAGATAAGTTTGGTAAGTTTCTCGGCCTGATTGTGGTTTTTAAACGAATTGGGTTAATAGATCTGGTCGTGCTTTGCATTTTGGGACAATTTTTTAGCCGTATAGGGCCGCGCGTGGGACTCATGCTCTGTCTAGGGGCCACCTGGGATGGTGACCCTCAACTAGACCGGCCTTGGACCCGGTCTGGCCTATGAACCGAACCAGTCAAACTGCTTTAAGCAGACTGGGCCTGTGTTATTAAATTAAATGGGCTTGCCTATTAAGGGCTATTAGTTTAAACCCAGGCCTGTCGACCCGACCCAGACCTGACCCGATCTAACCCAGACCCGACCCGACCTGAACCTGACCCATTGACTCGATCTGTTCGAGTTAACTCAGTTTGTCAACTCAATAAGTTAACCCAACCGAGTCCACTCAGTGAGTCGACTCGCCCAAGTCAAGTTGTTGACCGCTGGCATCAGCGTTGACTGCTAACGTCAGCATTGACCATTGACCGTTGACTGATGACGTTAGCATGACATCAGCGTTGACTTTGACCAAAAAGTCAAAATTTCCAAAAACCCCTATTTTATGTTTTTCGACATCCTAAGTCCAATTTTGAAGTCTGTTTTGCGAAATTCGAATCCGAAAGCCTCTAAATCTGACTTTGAACTCGAGAATGCATGTGTCTAATTTTTCAGTTTAAGAGTTGTGATAAGCTAAGGTTTGATTATGAATTATGTTTAATTGAAAGTATTCACATATCTTCGTATTCGAGAGGTTGATGACGTTGAATCTGGGTTCGAGAGTTGAATGTCGTTTCAAGGGGCCGACCGATATAACAAGGATTTAAGGTAATACTTTACTACCTTTTGTATGCTTTACGGAGGTGGTTGGTATTGGTTAATGCATGAATGAATTTGATTAATGCCTAAATATTTTTTAAAGTTAAATTGATTATGATAGAAAGATAACAATTTGGTTAAGACCTGAATGACTCGAATAAGGAATTGATGATCAGTAAGTAATTCAAGTTTAATGAATAAGCGATAAAACATATCACCTCGAAACTTTCATTTCAAATTATTCCTTGATAAAAGATCTAATGCTCATAATGCTTGGTTAAGAAATGACAAAAATGCCCTTGAGGTATATGAAGGACTAAAATGCTCCTGACAATGAAAGCGATCTTGAAATCTACACTTGATTTGGTAAAACAAATGATTTAACTAAAAACCTCGAATTGCTTGGAAAGTTCTGGTAACAAAGCTTAAACCTTCGAATTGTAAAGTACTTGGTTTTCCTTGATTTCTAAATAAATCTCCGAAAACAAGTTTACAGAAACTATACGTATGTCTGGATTAATCAAAGTGGCATAAAGATTAAATTGATTGAAAGGACAAAAAGGGTTGAAAATACATAAGGCTGAACTGATTGGAATAATCGTATTGACCAAAGAGACTAAATTGTTCTCGGGCATTAATTGCCAAATTAACTGAAAAGATGAATATACCCTCGATAATTGAAATGAATGAATTGTTTAGAAATATCGAAGGTACCTGAATGACTGATATATTTTCAAGCACCGAAATTTGCTAAATTTTCTCAATGACGGATATGCCTTGAGTTTCATAAATAATTAAAATACTTGAAAGGATCGCAGATAAGCAGAATGTCTATGATGACCAAAATTTATTTGTGCACCAAAACTTTCAACGACTAAGACGTTCATGACCCTTGGAATAATTACATTACCCTCATATTGTGGCATAAGGGTATACTCAAGATAAGTCTTAATTCTGATAAAGTGTGATAATTGTATCGTTCTTAAAGGATGGGATATCGAATCTAGAAATGTTGGCCACCTCTCTTACTACTGTAAAGTTGGTTTATGAAATACAAAGACATGTTCGACTACTCGTAGGAAGGTCAGTAATGAATATAATGGTGATTGATTCAGCTTGTGATGTTGTTAATATTTTGGAAAGAACGCTCGTGAGTCGTATTTATCGGAACTCTGGGAACCATATTAATATGGGTTATGGTTATAACGAATGTTTGTGAAAGTCGGTTTAGCCACTTAAAATCATATGCAATGCGAGTTTAATTTTACCCTTATTGGGTTAAATTGCCAAATTGCCCATGAGAGTCAAATGCCTTTGAGCAAATTGTCTGGTACTCTTCGAGCATATTTAAAATCCTAAATAAATCTGTTATACTCGAAATCTCGCATAATCAAGAAATACCAAAAATTTTGAATGACCATGAGGTACAAAACCTTGGGCACCTGAATGAAAATGATGATTATCGGACTTTTCGAATAAGTTCCTTAATTCTGAATTCAGTATAGCATGGACTAAAGCTCATTATGTTCTATCTGTATTTATCAAGATTCTTTAAGTGATAAATTGAATCATGTGGTGTGTTCATTGCGCATGTATATTCTCTCTCTATTTTGAAACTAAGACTCTCTCTGATCTGAACCATGAATCTTGTTTGTCAAAAATAAAATAATAATAACAAATAAATATACCACTATGTCTGATATGAAAAATATGCTCTTTGATTTCTGATACTCTGGAAATATATGTATGATTAATGTTTTTCTTATTCTGTCTTTCTACTATCTGAAATGGGGTATTTATGGGATATGATTGAAGATCTGTAGGCTCAGCGCTGGTAAGTCCTTCTGGACCTAAGGCATACCTTTAGGTAAGTCCCTAGGCTCTTTGAGCCTAGGGTAAGTCTTTCTGTAAGCTCCTACGCCCAATGGGCCTAGGGTAAGTCTTTATGAATACTGTTTTGGAATACTACATGTCGGTGTATGGTTGGAGGGTAGTCAGGTAACTAAAATAAAACTTTATGTTCCTTTCTATAATTCTACCCTACTGAATTAATTTACCAAAGTCTGAAAATCTTTATGCTCCGAATATGATATCATTGAAACACATTAATTTTTGCAGTTCGACTTTCGTAATATAGACCTATTTTGATTCTTCGGAATATAGGTATCTCTCTGGTACTCAGGTGATTAGATAAAGAACAATCTTATTACCTAAGTATATTGATGTTTCGAATATCAATATCTTAAATGAAATCTGTTGTTGCTTGGATCATCATATTAGTATTGCTTAGCCATTTACCTGCTTGTGCCTATAACATCAGTTGGTAGTTCTTTATTACTGAGCTTTTTGAAGCTTACGTTGTTTTTACCATCGCAAGATAGAAGAAATCTATCTTGGTATAGTGATAGACATCAGTGGTTAGAGTTCCATCGGCGTTGCTTTTGGAGTACGGTACCAGTATAGTCAATGGGCATATATGTCGTGTCTTATTTTATGCTAGAGTTTGTAATGTCGTTATTTTGAAATTTTCGTTAGATGTTATATAAATTCTAAAAATAGTATTTTAACAGAATTTTATTTTCACACTTTTTAATGTATTTTTTAAGAATGTTCTTTCGTTTTTGTCGTGGGTTGCTCCGGTGTCCCGAATGTTACCTCCTAAATTAGGCATTCTGCATAGGCGGGTTTAGGGGGTTACATATACAATTTAAAAAATTCTCAAAACAATTTCTAATTCAAGAGAAAGGAAGAAAGAATTTACCATCCTCCTAAGCTATCCAAGCAAAACCCTCCAGATTCATGTTAACTTAGAGCTCGATTTTTAGCTTCCATAGTTAGCCCCCCCCAATCCAGCTTTCTCTTTCTTTTTTCCCATTTTAAGTCTCTCGACCACATGGGGAAGATGAAGAATGGAATTTGTATATCATTCCTCCACATGGCCGGGCTTCTCTTTAGATGCAACATTTGTCCAATGTCCTTATTGTTTCTTTCTTATTACATGCAAGGCCTTGAATTATCAAGACTCTCCAATTAGTCATTTAAATTTTGGCTATCCCAAACTTCAAACTTTCTAATTAGTCCTTAACTATTTGGTTATCTTTCCTAATGATAATTTTAATAAAAAATGTTCAAATTAGTAACATACTTCTAGGCTATAAATTGGGATATTACAATTCTCCTTCCCTTAAAAAAAATCTTCCTCGAATTTCTCTTGAACTAAGAAGCAGAGTCTAATATTCTTATTCAGAATCATTACTAACACAGAAAAGAATCAGATCATGTCAATTGCAAGTCACAATTGTTGAATGAAAATTTAAACTCCTAGGTGGCATATGCAGGATGCAGACATACAATAGCTTCAATTTAGTCCCGAACCAACTAAACTCTAGCTCTGATACCAAAATGTGACACCCTCAACCCGGTTTAGAAGAAAACCAGAATAGAATGTGTTAAAGAGACGCAAACAGAAATCCTTAACAATGGTTTGATTAATCTAAACGGTTCTACAAAATTTTTTCACCTTTCCACACTATTATGATCTTTCAATCCCCCCTTTCTCAAGCATATCCTATCTAATGTAAATATCAAAGAGGACATTATTCTAATTCTCTGTCTCTCAGAAGCTGCTATCACTTACCACCATATTTATCATGATATGATATGTCCACAACATTCATTCGAAAGACATATGTATTTTGACATTTATCATGATATGATATGCCAGCCGGATGGGGTGTTCGATAGTGGTTTAGCTACTTGAATTTGCATCTTCAATTCAATGTGAAAGTACGCACTATGGCCACGACTATTCTATGAAAAAGAAAAGAGAAAATGTAAAATAAATTAATTTCTTTTGTAGGAAAGTAGGTGATTTTTACGATGTAGCATCTTCCAAAATTATGCATTAATTTTGTCTCTCATTCTTTTATTTTATATTTAACGTCACACAAGTATTTTTCAAAAAATAATAAAAAAAATGGCCTTAAATATTTAAATTTGTATTTAGTTAATGTTTTTCTTAGATAAAAAACACATGTAATTTTACATGTATTAAAAATTTATAATTTTTTTAAAAATATATTCAAACTATATAATTACCTAATGATGAAATACTTATTGATCCACCACTTAACGTAGATGTTACCTTCTTTATCCTTCTTAATAAAAAAAAATTAGAACTATTTTCTTAACATGTTAAATAAGCCAATATAGTACCTAATGTAGATGTTACCTACTTTATCCTTCTTAATAAAAAAAAAATTGGTGTTGAAATAATAAATTGGATCTATTTTCCTAACATGCTAAATAAGCCAATATGGAGATGCGGGGTATCAATCCTCGTGCTTTTCGCATGCAAAGCGAGTGCTCTACCATTTAAGGTAGATCACCTACACTCTTTAATATACATTTTTAACTAAATATAATTTATTTAATCATTTTATTATGCCGGAACACATTTTCGAATTCATAAGAATCACGTGTTTTCTTAGTATGATAATATGGGCAATGGACTTGACAAATTTTCTGGTCCATTTTTAACTAAATATGATCTTTCTACATTTTATTGTGATCTCGGAGGCTCTCTTCCTCGAGAAAACACAATCTGAAGTATACTTCAACGAAGGTTTTTTTTCAACTTCTTTGTCTTTCTAAAAGCCGACTTCTCATACTACCCCTTATATCATGATGTGATCAGTCCGTGACATTAGTTCAAATTGGATTTATCTCTTGAAATTTATACTAGTGAAAGCCTAACCCTATGCAAAACACACAAAATTCATGGGAAGAAAGGTTATCTGGGTACTCGATTGTAGTCTGATTAGCTGAATTTGGATATTCGGTTTAGTGTGTTTGACGTTAGGGTTACGGGAAGGATATGTTAGGAAAAAGACCTGACAAATTGAAAAAATTAATACTTTTAGCAATTCCTATCACACATTAAAAAAACTAATAGTGTTTAACCTAGAAAGATAAAAATAAATATATTGTAATCTAATTCACTCTTTCTAAAGTTATGCAATAATTTTGTCTCCCATTTTTAAGGAATAATTATTACATTATGGTAAAAATGTATTTGTCGTTTGTAAATTTTTCCAATTGCAACCTTAATTTTTTTCATAGGCAATTTAAACCCTAATTTTTTTATCAACTAGGTCTTTTACAGATTGTCAATCGACAGTCAACTAAAGATGAACATTTTTTATTTACTGACATGATAATGTTAAGTGTGCAACTTGAAAAACATGCAATCTTTGGGGTTCATTTTATTGTTCGCATTCTTCACTGTACATTTGTGTTTTGATAATGAATGTGTGATCTCATTTTATTTTATTCTTTGCTCAAATAAAACCATGTTGATTGGTTAATTGTAAAATAAGAAAAATATAGTTAAAATTGAAAAAGTGTGTGATTATAAATAATATGTCTTTTTAAAATAAAAAACCCTTAAACGTTATCTCTTTTTTTCAGAGTCAGATGCCTAAATTTTATATTGTCAAACCTCGTATGTCAACTATAATATATAATCACTTTGCACCTCTATCGCTATCTTAGCTGTTTAGGGTGATATGATGCTTCCAGAAAGTAGTACTTGGTAGTACGAGAAATCACAACATGGCAAAAGAATAAATAAGTCAAAAAAATCTTAAAAACTTTCATAATATATTTGAGGAATTTAAGAAGTTTTAAAATTTAGTTTAAATTTTTTTGATTTACTTATTAAATAATAAATACATATATATAATTAATTTTGTAAGTTATCTATTTAACTCCAATGTAAATATAGAGATGCAGGGTATCGATCTCCGTACCTCTTGCATGCTAAGCGAGCGCTCTACCATTTGAGCTGCATCCCCACATTTTGCTATATTTAGTTGTTTGAAGATAATGTACAATATTATTATTTTATTGCACCCCATTTTCAAGTTAATAAGAATCACATGTTTCTCTAAGATAGCGAGTGGTATTAACTTCTTTTCTTTTCATTTCTAATCAATGATCATTTTTCTAAATAATATTAGGATCTTTCAATCTCTCATTTCTCAATCATAACCGATCTAATGTAAATATCAAAGAAGACATTATTCTACTTCTCTGTCTCTCAAAAGCTACTATCACTTACCACCACATTTATCATGATATGATTTGACCGTAACCTTCATTCAAAAGGCATACATATTTTGACATTTACACTAACAAAAATGTAAACATGTATGAAGCTTCACAAAAGCCATGGGAAGCTAGCTGAATGAGGCGTTCGATAGTGGTTTAGCTTCTCGAATTTGCATCTTCAGTTCAATGTGAAAGTACAGAGTATGGCCAGGACTATTCTATAAAAAAGACAAGAGAATACGTAACATAAATTAATTTCTTTTGTAGGAAAGTACGTGATTGTTTATGATGTAGAATCTTTCAAATTATGCATTAATTTTGTCTCTCATTCTTTTATTTTATATTTAACGTCACACAAGTATTGTTCAAAAAATAATAATAATAATAAATGGCCTTAAATATTTAAATTTGTATTTAGTTAATGTGTTTCTTAGACCAAAAACACATGTAATTTTACATGTATTTATAATTTATAATTTTTTAAAATATATTCAAACTATATAATTACCCAATGATGAAATACTCATTGATCCTCCACCTAATGTAGATGTTACCATCTTTATCCTTCTTAATAAAAATGAAATTGGATCTATTTTCTTAACATGTTAAATAAGCCAATATAGCACCTAACGTAGATGTTACCTACTTTATCCTTCTTAATAAAAAACAAATTGGTGTTGAAATAATAAATCGGGTCTATTTTCTTAACATGCTAAATAAGCCAATATGGAGATGCGGGGTATCGATCCCCGTGCTTCTTGCATGCAAATAGAGCGCTCTACCATTTGAGGTAGATCCCTACACTCTTTAATATACACTTTTAACTAAAATATAATTTATTTAATCATTTTATTATGCCGGAACACATTTTCAAATTCATAAGAATCACGTGTTTTCTTAGTATGATAATATAGGCAATGGACTTGACTAATTTTCTGGTCCATTTTAACTAAATATGATCTTTCTACATTTTAATGTGATCTCGGAGGCTCTCTTCCTCGAGAAAACACAATCTGAAGTATACTTCAACGAAGATTTTTTTCAACTTCTTTATCTTTCTAAAAGCTGACTTCTCATTCTACCCCTTATATCATGATGTGATCAGTCCGTGACATTCATTCAAATTGGATTTATCTCTTGAAATTTATACTAGTGAAAGCCTAACCCTATGCAAAACCCACAAAATTCATGGGAAGAAAGATTATCAAGGTACTCAATTGTGGTCTGATTAGCTGAATTTGGATATTCGGTTTAGTGTGTTTGATGTTAGGGTTACGTGAAGGATATGTTAGGAAAAAGACCTGACAAATTGAAAATATTAATATTTTTTAGCAATGTCTATCACACATTAAAAAAAACTTTTAGTGTTTAACCTAGAAAGATAAAAATAAATATATTGTAATCTGATACACTCTTTCTAAATTTATGCACTAATTTTGTCTCCCATTTTAAGGAATAATTATGACATGATGGTAAAAATGTATTCGTCGTTTGTAAATTTTTCCAATTGAGACCTTAATTTTTTTCATACGCAGTTTAAACCCTAATTTTTTTTTTATCAACTAGGTCTTTTACAGATTGTCAATCGACGGTCAACTAAAGATTAAAATTTTTTATGTACTGACATGATAATGTTAAGTGTGCAACTTGAAAAACAGGCAAACTTCGGGATTCATTTTATTGGTCGCCTTCTTCACTGTACATTTATGTTTTGATATTGAATGTGTGATCTCATTTTATTTTATTCTTTGTTCAAATAAAACCATGTTGATTGGTTAATTATAAAATAAGAAAAATATATTTAAAATTGAAAAAGTATGTGATTATAAATAATGTCTTTTTAAAATAAAAAAACCCTTAAAATATATCTCTTTTTTTTCAGAGTCAGATGCCTAAATTTTATATTGTCAAACCTCGTATGTTAACTATAATATATAATCACTTTGCACCTCCATCGCTATCGTAGCTGTTTAGGGTGATGTGACGCTTCCAGAAAGTAGTACTTGGTAGTACGAGAAATCACAACAAGGCAAAAGAATAAACAATTCAAAATAAATCTTAAAAACTTTCATAATATATTTGAGGAATTTATGAAGTTTAAAATTTTAGTTTAATTTTTTTTGATTTACTTATTAAATAATAAATACATATATATAATTAATTTTGTAAGTTATCTATTTAATTCCAATGTAAATATGGAGATGCAGGGTATAGATCCCCGTACCGCTCGCATGCTAAGTGAGCACTCTACCATTTGAGCTACATCCCCACATTTTGCTATGTTTAGTTGTTTAAAGCTAAGGTACAATATTATTATTTTATTGCATCCCATTTTCAAGTTTATATGAATCACATGTTTCTCTAAGATAGCGAGTGGTATTAACTTGTTTTCTTTTCATTTCTAATCAATGATCATCTTTCTAAATATTATTAGGATCTTTCAATCTCTCCTTTCTCAAGCATAACCGATCTAATGTAAATATCGAAGATGACATTATTCTACTTCTCTGTCTCTCAAAAGCTGCTATCACTTACCACCACATTTATCATGATATGATTTGACCATAACCTTCATTCAAAAGGCATACATATTTTGACATTTACACTAACAAAAAAGTAAACATGTTTCAAGCTTCACAAAAGCCGTGGGAAGCCAGCTAAATGGAGCATTCGATAGTGGTTTAGCTACTCGAATTTGCGTCTTCAGTTCAATGTGAAAGGACATACTATGGCCACGAATATTCTATGAAAAAGACAAGAGAATTTGCAACATAAATTAATTTCTTTTGTAGGAAAGTACGTGATTGTTTATGATGTAGAATCTTTCAAAATTGTGCATTAATTTTGTCTCTCATTCTTTTATTTTATATTTAACATCAAACGAGTAATTTTAAAAAAATAATAATAAATGGACATAAATATTTAAATTTGTATTTAGTTAATGTGTTTCTCAGACCAAAAACACATGTACTTTTACATGTATTTATAATTTATAATTTTTTAAAAATATATTCAAACAATGTAATTACCCAATGATGAAATACTTATTGATCCTCCACCTAACGTAGATGTTACATTCTTTATCCTTCTTAATAAAAAAACAAATTGGATATATTTTCTTAACATGTTAAATAAGCCAATATAGCACCTAACGTAGATGTTACCTACTTTATCCTTCTTAATAAAAAAACAAATTGGTGTTGAAATAATAAATTGGATCTATTTTCTTAACATGCTAAATAAGCGAATATGGAGATGCTGGGTATCGATCCTCGTGCTTCTCGCAAGCAAAGCAAGCGCTCTACCATTTGAGGTAGACCCCCTACACTTTTTAATATACATTTTAACTAAAATATAATTTTTTAATCATTTTATTATGCCGGAACACATTTTCGAATTCATAAGAATCACGTGTTTTCTTAGTATGATAATATGGGCAATGGACTTGACAAAATTTTTGGTCCATTTTTAACTAAATATGATCTTTCTACATTTTACTGTGATCTCGGAGGCTCTCTTCCTCGAGAAAACACAATTTGAAGTATACTTCAACGAAGTCTTTTTTTCAACTTCTTTGTGTTTCTAAAAGATGACTTCTCAAACTACCCTTTATATAATGATGTGATCAGTCCGTGACATTCATTCAAATTGGATTTATATCTTGAAAGTTATACTAGTGAAAGCCTAACCCTAAGCAAAACCCACAAAATTCATGGGAAGAAAGGTTATCAGGGTACTCGATTGTGGTCGATTAGCTGAATTTGGATATTCGGTTACTGTGTTTGATGTTAGGGTTATGTGATCCTTATGTTAGGAAAAAGACCTGAAAATTGAAAATATTAATATTTTTTAGCAATGCCTGTCACACATTGCAAAAAAACTTTTAGTGTTTAACCTAGAAAGATAAAAATAAATGTATTGTAATCTGATACACTCTTTCTAAATTTATGCACTAATTTTGTCTCTCATTTTTAAGGAATAATTATGACATGATGGTAAAAATGTATTCATCGTTTTTAAATTTTTTCTAATTGCGACCATAATTTTTTCATAGGCAGTTTAAACCCTAAATTTTTTATCAACTAAGTCTTTTATAGATTGTCAATCGACAGTCAACTAAAGATCAGCATTTTTTATGCACTGACATGATAATGTTAAGTGTGCAACTTGAAAAATAGGCAAACTTTGGGGTTCATTTTATTGGTCGCCTTCTTCACTGTACATTTATGTTTTGATATTGAATGTGTGATCTCATTTTATTTTATTCTTTGTTCAAATAAAACCATGTTGATTGGTTAATTATAAAATAAGAAAAATATATTTAAAATTGAAATAGTATGTGATTATAAATAATGTCTTTTTAAAATAAAAAACCCTTAAACTATATCTCTTTTTTTTCAGAGTTAGATACCTAAATTTTATATTGTCAAACCTCGTATGTTAACTATAATATATAATCACTTTGCATCTCCATCGCTATCATGGCTGTTTAGGGTGATGTGACGTTTCCAGAAAGTAGTACTTGGTAGTACGAGAAATCAAAACATGGCAAAAGAATAAATAATTCAAAAAAAATCTTAAAAACTTTCACAATATATTTGAGGAATTTAAGAAGTTTTAAAATTTAGTTTATTTTTTTATTTAATTATTAAATAATAAATACATATATAGAATTAATTTTGTAAGTTATCTATTTAATTCCAATGTAAATATGGAGATGCAAGGTATCGATCCCTGTACCTCTCGCATGCTAAGCGAGTGCTCTACCATTTGAGCTACATCCCCACATTTTGCTATATTTAGTTGTTTAAAGCTAAGGTACAATATTATTATTTTATTGCATCCCATTTTCAAGTTTATAAGAATCACATGTTTCTCTAAGATAGCGAGTGGTATTAACTTGTTTTCTTTTCATTTCTAATCAATGATCATTTTTCTAAATATTATTAGGATCTTTCAATCTCTCCTTTCTCAAGCATAACCGATCTAATGTAAATATCAAAGAGGACATTATTCTACTTATGTGTCTCTCAAAAGCTGCTATCACTTACCACCACATTTATCATGATATGATTTGACCATAACCTTCATTCAAAAGGCATACATATTTTGACATTTACACTAACAAAAATGTAAACATGTTTAAGCTTCACAAAAGCCGTGGGAAGCCAGCTGAATGGGGCGTTCGATAGTGGTTTAGCTACTCGAATTTGCGTCTTCAGTTCAATGTGAAAGTACATACTATGGCCATGACTATTCTATGAAAAAGACAAGAGAATATGTAACATAAATTAATTTCTTTTGTAGGAAAGTACGTGATTGTTTATGATGTAGAATCTTTCAAAATTATGCATTAATTTTGTCTCTCATTCTTTTATTTTATATTTAACATCACACAAGTATTTTTCAAAAAATAATAATAAATGGCCATAAATATTAAAATTTGTATTTAGTTAATGTGTTTCTCAGACCAAAAACACATGTACTTTTACATGTATTTATAATTTATAATTTTTTAAAAATATATTCAAACAATGTAATTACCCAATGATGAAATACTTATTGATCCTCCACCTAACGTAGATGTTACATTCTTTATCCTTCTTAATAAAAAAACAAATTGGATATATTTTCTTAACATGTTAAATAAGCCAATATAGCACCTAACGTAGATGTTACCTACTTTATCCTTCTTAATAAAAAAACAAATTGGTGTTGAAATAATAAATTGGATCTATTTTCTTAACATGCTAAATAAGCGAATATGGAGATGCTGGGTATCGATCCTCGTGCTTCTCGCAAGCAAAGCAAGCGCTCTACCATTTGAGGTAGACCCCCTACACTTTTTAATATACATTTTTAACTAAAATATAATTTTTTAATCATTTTATTAAGCCGGAACACATTTTTGAATTCATAAGAATCACGTGTTTTCTTAGTATGATAATATGGGCAATGGACTTGACAAATTTTCTGGTCCATTTTTAACTAAATATGATCTTTCTACATTTTACTGTGATCTCGGAGGCTCTCTTCCTCGAGAAAACGCAATCTGAAGTATACTTCAACGAAGTCTTTTTTTTTTAACTTCTTTGTCTTTCTAAAAGATGACTTCTCATACTACCCCTTATATCATGATGTGATCAGTCTGTGACATTCATTCAAATTGGATTTATCTCTTGAAATTTATACTAGTGAAAGCCTAACCCTAAGCAAAACCCACAAAATTCATGGGAAGAAAGGTTATCAGGGTACTCGATTGTGGTCTGATTAGCTGAATTTGGATATTCGGTTAGTGTGTTTGATGTTAGGGTTATGTGATCCTTATGTTAGGAAAAAGACCTGAAAATTGAAAATATTAATATTTTTTAGCAATGCCTGTCACACATTGCAAAAAAACTTTTAGTGTTTAACCTAGAAAGATAAAAATAAATGTATTGTAATCTGATACACTCTTTCTAAATTTATGCACTAATTTTGTCTCTCATTTTTAAGGAATAATTATGACATGATGGTAAAAATGTATACATCATTTTTCAATTTTTTCTAATTGCGACCTTAATTTTTTTCATAGGCAGTTTAAACCCTAATTTTTTTATCAACTAGGTCTTTTATAGATTGTCAATCGACAGTCAACTAAAGATCAGCATTTTTTATGCACTGACATGATAATGTTAAGTGTGCAACTTGAAAAATAGGCAAACTTTGGGGTTCATTTTATTGGTCGCCTTCTTCACTGTGCATTTATGTTTTGATATTGAATGTGTGATCTCATTTTATTTTATTCTTTGTTCAAATAAAACCATGTTGATTGGTTAATTATAAAATAAGAAAAATATATTTAAAATTGAAATAATATGTGATTATAAATAATGTCTTTTTAAAATAAAAAACCCTTAATCTATATCTCTTTTTTTTAAGAGTTAGATACCTAAATTTTATATTGTCAAACCTCGTATGTTAACTATAATATATAATCACTTTGCATCTCCATCGCTATCATGGCTGTTTAGGGTGATGTGACGTTTCCAGAAAGTAGTACTTGGTAGTACGAGAAATCAAAACATGGCAAAAGAATAAATAATTCAAAAAAAATCTTAAAAACTTTCACAATATATTTGAGGAATTTAAGAAGTTTTAAAATTTAGTTTATTTTTATTTAATTATTAAATAATAAATACATATATAGAATTAATTTTGTAAGTTATTTACTTAATTCCAATGTAAATATGGAGATGCAAGGTATCGATCCCTGTACCTCTCGCTTGCTAAGCGAGTGCTCTACCAATTGAGCTACATCCCCATATTTTGATATATTTAGTTGTTTGAAGCTAAGGTACAACATTATTATTTTATTGCATCCCATTTTCAAGTTTATAAGAATCACATGTTTCTCTAAGATAGCGAGTGGTATTAACTTGTTTCTTTTCATTTAAAATCAATGATCATTTTTCTAAATATTATTAGGATCTTTCAATCTCTTCTTTCTCAAGCATAACCGATCTAATGTGAATATCAAAGATGACATTATTCTACTTATGTGTCTCTCAAAAGCTGCTATCACTTACCACCACATTTATCATGATATGATTTGACCATAACCTTCATTCAAAAGGCATACATATTTTGACATTTACACTAACAAAAATGTAAACATGTTTCAAGCTTCACAAAAGCCGTGGGAAGCCAGCTGAATGGGGCGTTCGATAGTGGTTTAGCTACTCGAATTTGCGTCTTCAGTTCAATGTGAAAGTACATATTATGGCCATGACTATTCTATGAAAAAGACAAGAGAATATGTAACATAAATTAATTTCTTTTGTAGGAAAGTACGTGATTGTTTATGATGTAAAATCTTTCAAAATTATGCATTAATTTTGTCTCTCATTCTTTTATTTTATATTTAACATCACACAAGTATTTTTCAAAAATAATAATAAATGGCCATAAATATTAAAATTTGTATTTAGTGAATGTGTTTCTCACACCAAAAATACATGTACTTTTACATGTATTTATAATTTATAATTTTTTAAAAATATATTCAAACTATATAATTACCCAATGATGAAATACTTATTGATCCTCCACCTAACGTAGATGTTACCTTCTTTATCCTTCTTAATAAAAAAACAAATTGGATATATTTTCTTAACATGTTAAATAAGCCAATATAGCACCTAACGTAGATGTTACCTACTTTATCCTTCTTAATAAAAAAACAAATTGGTGTTGAAATAATAAATTGGATCTATTTTCTTAACATGCTAAATAAGCGAATATGGAGATGCTGGGTATCGATCCCCGTGCTTCTCGCAAGCAAAGCGAGCGCTCTACCATTCGAGGTAGACCCCCTACACTTTTTAATATACATTTTTAACTAAAAATAATTTTTTTAATCATTTTATTATGCCGGAACACATTTTTGAATTCATAAGAATCACGTGTTTTCTTAGTATGATAATATGGGCAATGGACTTGACAAATTTTCTGGTCCATTTTTAACTAAATATGATCTTTCTACATTTTACTGTGATCTCGGAGGCTCTCTTCCTCGAGAAAAGACAATCTGAGGTATACTTCAACGAAGTCTTTTTTTTTCAACTTCTTTGTCTTTCTAAAAGATGACTTCTCATACTACCCCTTATATCATGATGTGATCAGTCCGTGAAACTCATTCAAATTGGATTTATCTCTTGAAATTTATACTAGTGAAAGCCTAACACTATGCAAAACCCACAAAATTCATGGGAAGAATGGTTATCAAGGTAATCTATTGTGGTCTGGTTAGCTGAATTTGGATATTCGGTTTAGTGTGTTTGATGTTAGGGTTATGTGATCCTTATGTTAGGAAAAAGACCTGAAAATTGAAAATATTAATATTTTTTAGCAATGCCTGTCACACATTGCAAAAAAACTTTTAGTGTTTAACCTAGAAAGATAAAAATAAATGTATTGTAATCTGATACACTCTTTCTAAATTTATGCACTAATTTTGTCTCTCATTTTTAAGGAATAATTATGACATGATGGTAAAAATGTATTCGTCGTTTGTAAATTTTTCCAATTACGACCTTAATTTTTTCATAGGTAGTTTAAACCCTAATTTTTTTATCAACTAGGTCTTTTACAGATTGTCAATCGACAGTCAACTAACGATCAACATTTTTTATGTACTGACATGATAATGTTAAGTGTGCAACTTGAAAAATAGGCAAACTTTGGGGTTTCATTTTATTGTTCGCCTTCTTCACTGTACATTTATGTTTTGATATTGAATGTGTTATCTCATTTTATTTTATTCTTTGTTCAAATAAAACCATGTTGATTTGTTAATTATAAAATAAGAAAAATATAGTTAAAATTGAAAAAGAATGCGATTATAAATAATATATGTCTTTTTAAAATAAAAAACCCTTAAACTATATCTCTTTTTTTTCAGAGTCAAATACCTAAATTTTATATTGTCAAACCTCGTATGTCAACTGTAATATATAATCACTTTGCACCTCCATCGCTATCTTAGCTGTTTAGGGTGATATGATGCTTCCAGAAAGTAGTACTTGGTAGTATGAGAAATCACAACATGGCAAAAGAATAAATAATTCAAAAAAATCTTAAAAACTTTCATAATATATTTGAGGAATTTAAGAAGTTTTAAAATTGTTTAAATTTTTTAATTTACTTATTAAATAATAAATACATATATATATAATTAATTTTGTAAGTTATCTATTTATATTCAATGTAAATATGGAGATGCAGGGTATCGATCCCCGTACCTCTCACATGCTAAGCGAGCGCTATACCATTTGAGCTACATCCCCACATTTTGCTATATTTAGTTGTGTGAAGCTAAGGTACAATATTATTATTTGGGTTAACTACACCACATACCACTCAACTATGGCCTCTAAGTCGAAAATGCCACCGAACTTTAAAATTGTTCAAACCTATCACTGAACTTTAATATGTAAGTCGAAATACCACTCCGCTGTTAACTCCTAACGCCACCGTGAAGTCAAAATGACGTGATTTTGGTGTGGCTGTTTTGAAGCCTAATTTAGGCTAAAACAACGTCGTTTTGCTAGAGAAAAAACATGCATTTGGGGGGTTTTAAACCCAAGACCTTTAGGAGAAAGAGCTAAGCCTTAACCACTGAACCAACATAACATTATTTAATATTTTACCACAAATATTATATATCTCAAACTAGATAAGATTAATTCAAATTATTTTATGAAATAAATAATATTATAAATAATATTAATATATAAATAATATAAGTTATATTATTTGTATAAATAAAATATATATAAATAAAAGTGTATTGTTTTTATTTTTTATATAATATTTATAATATAAATATATTATTTTAAAAAACCAAAAATATTCATGAAAATAATATATTTATATTATAAATATTATATAAAACTCTAAACTCTAAATCCTACACCTTAAACTACAAAGCTAAAACCCCAAACCCCTAAATCGTATGATTTGAGATTTGGAGTTTATAGTGTGTTCAAACCCCCCCAAATGCATGTTATTTCTCCAGCAAACCTACGTTGTTTTGGCCTAGATTAGGCTTCAAAACAGCCACACCAAAACGACGTCGTTTTGACTTAATGGTGGCGGAGTGGTATTTTGGACTTACATATTAAAGTTCAGTGATAGTTTTGAACAATTTTAAAGTTCGGTGGAATTTTTTACTCAAAGGCCATAGTTGAGTGGTATGTGGTGTAATTAACCCTTATTATTTTATTGCATCCCATTTTCAAGTTTATAAGAATCACATGTTTCTCTAAGATATCAAGTGGTATTAACTTGTTTTCTTTTCATTTCTAATCAATGATCATTTTTCTAAATATTATTAGGGTCTTTCATTCTCTCCTTTCTGAAGCATAACCGATCTAATGTAAATATCAGACAGGACATTATTCTACTTCTTTGTCTCTCAAAAGTTGCTATCACTTACCACCACATTTATCATGATATGATTTGACCGTAACCTTCATTCAAAAGGCATACATATTTTGACATTTACACTAACAAAAATGTAAACATGTTTCAAGCTTCACAAAAGCCATGGGAAGCCAGCTGAATGGGGCGTTCGATAGTTGTTTAGCTACTCGAATTTGCATCTTCAGCTCAATGTGAAAGTACATACTATGGCCATGACTATTCTATGAAAAAGCCAAGAGAATACGTAACATAAATTAATTTCTTTTGTAGGAAAGTACGTGATTGTTTATGATGTAGAATCTTTCAAAATTATGCATTAATTTTGTCTCTTATTCTTTTATTTTATATTTAACATCACACAAGTATTTTTCAAATAATAATAATAATAATAAATGGCCTCAAATATTTAAATTTGTATTTAGTTAATGTGTTTCTCAAACCAAAAACACATGTAATTTTACACGTATTTATAATTTATAATTTTTTAAAATATATTCAAACTATATAATTACCCAATGATGAAATACTTATTGATCCTCCACCTAACGTAGATGTTACCTTATTTATCCGTCTTAATAAAAAACAAATTGGATCTATTTTCTTAACATGCTAAATAAGCCAATATAGCACCTAATGTAAATGTTACCTACTTTATCATTCTTAATAAAAAACAAAATCGTGTTGAAATAATAAATTCGATCTACTTTTCTTAACATGCTAAATAAGCCAATATGGAGATGCGGGGTATCAATCCCCGTGCTTCTTGCAAGCAAAGCGAGCGCTCTACCATTTGAGGTAGATCCCTACACTCTTTAATATACATTTTTAACTAAAATATAATTTATTTAATCATTTTATTATGCCGGAACACATTTCTGAATTCATAAGAATCATGTGTTTCCTTATATGATAATATGGGCAATGGACATGACAAATATTCTGGTCCATTTTTAACTAAATATGATCTATCTACATTTTACTATGATCTCGGAGGCTCTCTTCCTTAAGAAAACACAATCTGTAGTATACTTCAACGAAATCTTTTTTTCCCAACTTCTTTGTCTTTCTAAAAGCTGACTTCTCATACTACCCTTTATATCATGATGTGATCAGTCCGTGACATTAATTCAAATTGGATTTATCTCTTGAAATTTATACTAGTGAAAGCCTAACCCTAAGCAAAACCCACAAAATTCATGGGAAGAAAGGTTATCAGGGTACTCGATTGTGGTCTGATTAGCTGAATTTGGATATTCGGTTTAGTGTGTTTGATGTTAGGGTTATGTGAAGGATATGTTAGGACAAAGACCTGACAAATTGAAAATATTAATATTTTTTAGCAATGCATGTCACACATTGAAAAAAAACTTTTAGTGTTTAACCTAGAAAGATAAAAAAATAAATGTATTGTAATCTGATACACTATTTCTAAATTTATGCACTAATTTTGTCTCCCATTTTTAAGGAATAATTATGACATGATGGTAAAAATGTATTCGTCGTTTGTAAATCTTTCCATTTGCAACCTTAATTTGTTTCATAGGCAGTTAAAACCCTAATTTTTTTATCAACTAGGTCTTTTACAGAATTTCAATCGACAGTCAACTGAAGATCAACTTTTTTTATGAACTGGCATGATAATGTTAAATGTGCAACTTGAAAAACAAGCAAACTTTGGGGTTCATTTTATTTTTCAACTTCTTCATTGTACATTTATGTTTTGATACTGAACGTGTGATCTCATTTTATTTTATTCTTTGTTCAAATAAAACCATGTTGATTGGTTATTTATAAAATAAGAAAAATATAGTTAAAATTGAAAAGAATGTGATTGTAAATAATATATATCTTTTTAAAATAAAAAACCCTTAAACTATATCACTTTTTTTCAGAGCCAGATACCTAAATTTAATATTGTAAACCTCGTATGTAAACTATAAAATATAATCACTTTGCACCTCCATCGCTATCTTAGCTGTTTACGGTGGTGTGATGCTTCCAGAAACTAGTACTTGGTAGTACGAGAAATCACAATCTGGCAAAAGAATAAATAATTCAAAAAAATCTTAAAAACTTTCATAATATATTTGAGGAATTTATGAAGTTTTAAAATTTAGTTTAATTTTTTTATTTACTTATTAAACAATAAATACATATATATAATTAATTTTGAAAGTTATCTATTTATTTCCAATGTAAAAATGGAGATGCAGGGTATCGATCCCCGTACCTCTCTCATGCTAAGCGAGCGCTCTACCATTTGAGCTACATCCCCACATTTCACTATATTTATTTGTTTGAAGCTAAGGTACAATATTATTATTTTATTGCATCCCATTTTCAAGTTTATAAGAACCACATGTTTCTCTAAGATAGCGAGTGGTATTAACTTGTTTTCTTTTCATCTCTAATCAATGATCATTTTTCTAGATGTTATTAGGATCTTTCAATCTCTCCTTTCTCAAGCATAACCGATCTAATGTAAATATCAAAGATGACGTTATTCTACTTCTCTGTCTCTCAAAAGCTGCTATCACTTACCACCACATTTATCATGATATTATTTGACCGTAACCTTCTTTCAAAAGGGATACATATTTTGACATTTACACTAACAAAAATGTAAACATGTTTCAAGCTTCACAAAAGCCATGGGAAGCCAGCTGAATGGGGTATTCGATAGTGGTTTAGCTACTCGAATTTGTGTCTTCAATTCAATGTGAAAGTACGTACTATGGCCATGACTATTCTATGAAAAAGACAAGAGAAAATATAAAATAAATTAATTTCTTTTGTAGGAAAGTAGGTGATTGTTACGATGTAGAATCTTCCAAAATTATGCATTAATTTTGTCTCTCATGCTTTTATTTTATATTTGATGTCACGCAAGTATTTTTCAAATAATAATAATAATAAATGGCCTTAAATATTTAAATTTTTATTTAGTAAATGTGTTTCCCAGACCAAAAACACATGTAATTTTACATGTATTTATAATTTATATTTTTTCAAAACTGTATTCAAACTATATAATTACCCAATGATGAAATTCTTATTGATCCACCACCTAATGTAGATGTTACCTTCTTAATAAAAAACAATTTGGATATACTTTCTTAACATGTTAAATAAGCCAATATAGAACCTAACGTAGATGTTACTACTTTATCCTTCTTAATAAAAAACAAATTGGTGTTGAAATAATAAATTGGATCTATTTTCTTAACATGCTAAATAAGCCAATATAGAGATGCGAGGTATTGATCCCCGTGCTTCTCGCATGCAAAGCGAGCGCTCTACCATTTGAGGTAGATCCCCTACACTCTTTAATATACATTTTTAACTAAAATATAATTTATTTAATCATTTTATTATGCCGGAACACATTTTCGAATTCGTAAGAATCACGTGTTTTCTTAGTATGATAATATGGCCAATAGACATGACAAATTTTCTGGTCCATTTTAACTAAATATGATCTTTCTACATTTTACTGTGATCTCGGAGGCTCTCTCCCTCATGAAAACACAATCTGAAGTATACTTCAACGAAGTCTTTTTTTTTCAACTTCTTTGTCTTTCTAAAAGCTGACTTCTCATACTACCCCTTTTATCAAGATGTGATCAGTCCATGACATTCATTCAAATTGGATTTATCTCTTGAAACTTATACTACTGAAAGCCTAACCCTAAGCAAAACCCACAAAATTCATGGGAAGAAAGGTTATCAGGGTACTCGATTGTGGAAGGATTAGCTGAATTTGGATATTCGGTTTAGTGTGTTTGATGTAAGGGTTATGTGAAGGATATGTTAGGAAAAAGACCTGACAAATTGAAAATATTAATATTTTTTAGCAATGCCTGTCACACATTGAAAAAAAAACCTAGCCCTAAACCCCTATATCTTTTTTTTTCAGAGTCAGATACCTAAATTTTATATTGTCAAACCTCGTATGTAAACTATAATATATAATCACTTTGCACCTCCATCGCTACCTTAGTTGTTTAGGGTGATGTGACACTTCCAAAAAGTAGTACTTGGTAGTACGAGAAATCACATCATGGCAAAAGAATAAATAATTCAATAAATAATTCAAAAAATGTCAAAAACTTTCATAATATATTTGAGGAATTTAAGAAGTTTTAAAATTTAGTTTAATTTTTTTTTATTTACTTATTAAATAATAAACACATATATATAATTAATTTTGTAAGTTATCTATTTAATTCCAATGTAAATATGGAGATGCAGGGTATCGATCCTCGTACCTCTCGCATGCTAAGTGAGCACTCTATCAGTTGAGCTATATCGCCATATTTTGCTATATTTATTTGTTTGAAGACAAGGTACAATATTATTATTTTATTGCATCCCATTTTCAAGTTTATAAGAACCACATGTTTCTCTAAGATAGCGAGTGGTATTAACTTGTTTTCATTTCATTTCTATTCAATGATCATTTTTTTTAAATATTATTAGGATCTTTCAACCTCTTCTTTCTCAAGCATAGCCGATCTAATGTAGATATCAAAGAGGACATTACTCTACTTCTCTGTCTCTCAAAAGTTGCTATCACTTACCATCACATTTATCATGATATGATTTGACCATAACCTTCATTCAAAAGGCATACATATTTTGACATTTACACTAACAAAAATGTAAACATGTTTCAAGCTTCACAAAAGCCATGGGAAGCCAGCTGAATGGGGCGTTCGATAATGGTTTAGCTACTCGAATTTACATCTTCAGTTCAATGTGAAAGCGCATTCTTTTAATTAATATTCACACAAGTATTTTTCAAAATAATAATAATAAAAACAAATAGCCTTAAGTATTTAAATTTATATTTAATTAATGTTCTTCTCATACAAAACAAACTGTAATTCTACTTGTATTTATAATTTATAATTTAAAATATATATGTTCAAACTATATAATTAGCCAACGATGAAATGCTTATTGATCCACCACCTAATGTAGATGTTGCATTTTTTATCCTTCTAAGGAAAAACAAATTGGGGTTGAAATAATAAACTGGATCTATTTTCTTACTATGTTAAATAAGCCAATATGGAGATGTATGGTATCAATCCCCGTACTTCATGCATGAAAAACAAGTGTTATACCATTTCAGCTACATACCCTACACTTTAATTAAATTTTTTTACAAAAATATAAGTTATTTAATCATTTTGATTATGCCGAAACATATATTCGAATTCATAAGAATAAAATGTTTTCTTAGTATGATAATATAGGCAATGGACTTAACAAATTTTTTGTTTCATTTTTTAACTAAATATGATTATTCTACATTTTACTGTGATCTCGGAGGCTCTCTTGCTCAAGAAAACACAATATGAAGTAAACTTCAAAGAAGTCTTTCTTTTCAACTTCTTTATCTTTCTAAAAGCCGATTTCTCATACTACCCCTTATATCATGATGTGATCAGTCCGTGACATTCATTAAAATTGGATGTATCTCTTGAAATTTATACTAGTGAAAGCCTAACCCTATGGCAAACACCACAAAATTCACGGGGGAAAAAGGTTATTAGGGGTACTCGATTATGGTCTGGTTACCTAAATTTGGATCTTCAGATTAGTGTGTTTGATGTTAGGGTTATATGATGGACATGTTATGAAAAAAGACGTGACAAAAATGAAAATAATAATATTTTTAGCAATTCCTATCACACATAGAAAAAAAACCTTTTATTGTTTAACCTTGAAAGATAAAAATAAATAGATTGTAATCTGATACACTCTTCCTAAATTTATTCACTAATTTTGTCTCCCATTTTTAAGGAATAATTATGACATGATGGTAAAAATGTCTTTGTCGTTTGTAAAATTTTCCAATTGCAACCAAATATATAAATGACGTCACACAATTTGTGCAAGCGTACACGGCCGATGCAAGTATAATAGACAGATGCAAATCTTTCTGATATCGATCCCACGAGGATGGTTGTCTAAATGCTTAAAATAGTCAATGCAACAGTAAAAAATATGAGATAATTGTGAGAAACATTGTCGAAGCAATAACTGGAAAATAAAAATAAAATATAATAATGATAAAATCGGGATCCCTTGAGTGAAACTTCAACAGATTATCAAGTACTTGAAAGAAAATATGAAATAGATGATTGTCAGTGCAATAAAGCCCATGCATATTGTACCAACTTAACTTCTACCTTTGAATCAAAGACTTATATAATCCCACACACCACACCTTCCAGTGATGGCTAATAAAGCAAATGCAAGAACAAGTGGATCAACTCTCGTTATAATGGCTTATTAATCTGAATTGTCACCACACAATTCAGTGGCAGTGACTGCAATAAACACTTTCATGCATTAAACATTCAAACCCAAAGATTAAAGATAAAGGAAAAGCTTGATAAAATAGACATTCTGTCAAAATCCATAAAGTACTTCCATAATAACGGAATATAAACAATAATCACCAACGTTTAAGAAAAAAATGTTAAGGACAAATGGAGAATTCTACTCCTAGTTAACTCAAAATATTCTCACAAATCCTTTTTGCTTCGCACTTGGTTCTTCCTGTCACGAGAATCTCTGCATCGATCTCACTTCGGTTCACCCCGGAGAGAGCTTAAGCTGCCATAGCCAAGAGAGAAAAGATCCCCAAATTAGAGGAAAAATGATAAGATATGAGCCTCCATAAGATGATGGATATTGGAAATGATAAGGATAAAGTGATATATATCAAGATGCCTCATTTGTCTCCAATAGGGTAAATACAGGTGTCCCTCATGGATTTGCAGCTGTGAAAATTCAAATGTAAGCATGTTTCAATCTTCACAAAAGCCATGGGAAGCCAGCTGAATGGGGTGTTCGATAGTGGTTTAGCTACTCTAATTTGCCTCTTCAGTTCAATGTGAAAGTGCGTACTATGGCCATAACTATTCTAAGAAAAAGACAAGAGAAAATGTAAAATAAATTAATTTCTTTTGTAGGAAAGTAGGTGATTGTTATGATATATAATCTTTTAACTAATATTTTGAAATGCACCAACTAGATGAGATGTGAGCACTAGTGTGCGCAATGCCTGTATCGCCAGATCAGGAGGACAAACTGGTTTGGACTCCATGTACATCAGGTGAGTTTTCGGTTAGGGATTTAATGGCTCATATGTCTTTTTTTAACTTGGAAGATGAATGCTTTGAACACTCTTTGTTTTGGCATGTCGAAGCTCCCCCTAAGATCAAATGTTTCCTTTGATTTACACTGCTTGGGAGATTGCCAATGATGGATTTCTTGCATGCCAGGGGCTTACAAATCAGTCCAAGTTCGATGCAACGTACTTGGTGTAATAGTGGTATGGATGAGATGAACCATATTTTGTACTATTTCCCAACAATATATGAATTAGGGTCATGTTTTTTGAGTTGGTGTGGGGTTGTTTTGGTTCGGCCAAGGTTGTTGGTTGATTTCTTGGCATAATGTTTTCATATTCAATTTCACATGAATGTTCGCCAAGTTTGGATCATGGCATGTGCTGCTCTACTTTGAACTGCTTGGCTTAGGAGAAATGAATGCATTTTCAATAAGAAGAGGCTCTCGATTGATTAATTACTGTTCATGGGAAAACTATGGTATTTGTAATGGATGAAAGCATCGAAATGGTCGTCAAATATTATTGAGGATCAGCGGGGGTTATGCCATTGGAGTGCATTACCCTTAGCTCCTAAAAGAACAGAGCGTTCGGGTATTAGTTGGGAACCTCCATTACCGGATGTTTTGAAATTTAATATTGACGGTTCAACAAAGGGTAAACCTGGACTGGCAGGGTGTGGAGGTGTCTTGCGCGATTCTTCGGGTCGAGTTCTTGCTATATCCTCGGGGCCTCTAGGTGTAATTGACTCCAATGAGGCCGAATAGCAGGCTATTCATGCTACTTTGGTTTTTCTATTTGGATCACGCTGGCGTAATGTATCAGTGGTGGTTGAGTTTGACTCTATGGTCGCGGTGGCTTGGGTTTTAAGGCATGAGCGTCAAACTTGGCAATTTTGGCAATGTTTCTACCTAATTGACGAGGCTTCACTACAACTCCCGCGTCTTTGTTTTCATAATGTACCGCGAGAAGCTAATTCTATTGCGGGTGGTATAGCAAAGGGAGGTGTTGCACATGCATCTTGGGTTGAGGTGGTTTATGGATAGATTGGTTGGGGCATGACATGGTTTGGTAGATTGTTTTTTTTTGGGGGGGGGGGGTCTTGTATGTGGTTCTCTTGTGCATTGTAAGTCATTGCCATGAGTACTCGTTTCCTCTATTTAGGTATAGGGAGGTTTTTAACGAGGCTTGTGGTAATGAAGGCTTGTATGATCATTCACTAACAAAATCATACTTTGCCGATAAAAAAGGTATTTTTAAAAATAATAACAACAATAATAATAATAAATAGCCTTAAATATTTAAATTTGTATTTAATTAAAGTGTTTCTCATACAAAACACCTGCAATTCTACTTGCATTTATAATTTTTAAAAAATATATTCAAACTATATAATTACCCAACGATGAAATACTTATTGATCCACCTACTAACGTAGGTGTTACATTCATTATCCTTCTTAATAAAAAAAGAAATTGGGGTTGAAATAATAAATTGGATTTATTTTCTTAACATGTTAAATAACTTAATATAGAGATGCAAGGTATCGATCTCCATACTTCTCACATGCAAAGCAAGCGCTCTACCATTTGAGCTACATCCCTTGCACTCTATAATTTACATTTTTAACTAAAATATAAGTTATTTAATCATTTTGATTATGCTGAAACATATTTTCAAATTCATAAGAATCACATGTTTTCTTAGTATGATAATATAGGTAATGGACTTAAGAAATTTTCTGAATCATTTTTAACTAAATATGATTTTTCTACATTTTACTTTGATCTCAGAGGCCCTCTTCCTCGAGAAAACACAATCTGAAGTAATCTTCAATGAAGTTTTTTTCAACTTCTTTGTCGTTCTTAAAGAAGATTTTCATACTGCCCCTTATATCATGATGTGACCAGTACGTGACCTTCATTCAAATTGGATGTATATCTTGAAATTTATACTAGTGAAAGCCTAACCCTATGGCAAACACCACAAAATTAATGGGAAGAAAGGTTATTGGGGGTACTCGACTGCGGTCTAATTACCTGAATTTGGATCTTTAGTTTAGAGTATGTTAGGGTTATGTGATGGACATGTTATGAAAAAGGCGCGACAAATTGATATAATATTAGTTTTTAGCAATGCCTAACACAGATTGAAAAAAAAAACTTTTAGTGTTTAACCTAGAAAGATAAAAAAAAATAGATTGTAATTTTTTTTGCTCAACAATGCAATTTTTATAAGGATAACCTTGCTCGCAAGCCTCACTTATAACCTCCCTAACCTATATTAGAGGAAAAGATTACCTACAAACAAGGGAAGATATAAAACCCAACATAGTTGGTCCATAGCCTAATCTAAAATCTTATATTACAAATGACACACCAATCCCCATTAAAAAAACCATCACTGGATGCTAGGGACCAACACATACATTACACAAAAACAAAAAATCACTGGAAATAGCCTTGAGCGAAATAGAAGCTACCACCATGGTTTGAAGAATGATGCTCGATGCATACTATCCGCTAGTACATTTGCTTATCGTGGAATGTGTACAAATTTCACCTGCCAATTACTTTGAATCAGCTTATCAATTTTCACCAAAATTGACCACCACCGCCATGGATGTTGTAACGATTCAGATACACTATTTCTAAATTTATGCACTAATTTTGTCTCTCATTTTTAAGGAATAATTATGAAATGATGGTAAAAATATATTCATCGTTTGTAAATTTTTTCAATTGCAACCTTAGTTTTTATAGGCAGTTTAAAGCCCAAATATTTTTTTATTAACTAGGTCTTTTCAGATTGTCAATCGACGGTCAACTAAAGATCAACATTTTTTATGAACTGGCATGATAATGTTAAGTGTGCAATTTGAAAAACATGCAAACTTTGGGGGTTCATTTTATTGTTCGCCTTCTTTACTGTTTATTTATATTTTGATATTGAATGCATGATCTTATTTTATATTATTCTTTGTTCACAGAAAACCATGCTAATTGGTTAATTATAAAATGAGAAAAATAAATTTAAACTAGAAATAGTATGTGATTATAAATAATATAAGTCTTTTTAAAATAAGAAACCCTTAAACTATATATATTTTTTCCGAATCAGATACCTAAATTATATATTGTCAAACCTCGTATGCAAACTATAATATATAATCACTTTGGGCCTCCATCGCTATCTTAGTCGTTTACGGTGATGTGATGCTTCCAGAAAGCAGTACATGGTACTACAAGAAATCTCAACATGGCAAAAGAATAAATATTCAATAAATAATTTAGAAAAATCATAAAAACTTTCATAATATATTTGAGAAATTTAAGAAGTTTTAAAATTTAGTTTACAAAATAATTTGAATTACTTGTTAAGTAATTAATATATAGATATAATTAAATTTTTTACTTATTTCCTTAATTCTAATGTCAATATAGAGATGCGGGGTATGGATCCCCATACCTCTCGCATGCTAAGCAAGCACTCTACCATTTGAGCTACATCCCCATGTTTTGCTATATTTATTTGTTTGAAGCTAAGGTACAATATTTTTATTTTATTGCAGCCCATTTTCAAGTTTATAAGAACCACATTTTTCTCTAAGATAGCAAGTGGTATTAACTTTTTTCTTTTCATTTCTAATTGAAAATCATTTTTCTGAATATTATTATGATCTTTCAATCCCCCTTTCTCAAGCATAGCCGATCTAATGTAAATATCAAAAAGGACATTATTCTACTTCTCTGTCTCTCAGAAGCTGCTATCACTTACCGCCACATTTATCATGATATGGTATTGTAATCACCCAACTCCGTCTGGCACTCGTTTTATTGGTTTTAAAATTTATTTTTGATTATTTATTTAATTTTGTTTGAAGAAAACCCCAGCCCGATTTTAAAATTAAAAAATATGGAGTCGCCACCGATCATTTTAAAAAGGTTAGATCGGACACCAAAATAAAACCATAGATAAAAAAATCGGGTCCAGGAGTCGGTTACGGATGGGGAAGGATTAGCACCCCCACCCCGCCCAAAATTGGTACCTAGTCGATTATTTAATGTCTCGGTATTGGAAATTACGAATTCGATTAAAATTTAAAATATGATTCCTAAATGCTGAAAATATTGAGAAAACCGCATCCCTATGCACCCGGGACACAGTTTCTCGTTTTCTTGGTAAAATTTGAGGAAATCACATCCCTATACGCCCAGGATACAATTTTTCGAAGTTTTAGAAAAATAAAGAACTGATTTTTGCATTGTAAAATATTTTGTGAAAATCAAATATGAATGCATGTAAAATACTAATAATATTTTATATATTTATATTTATATTTATATAACTTATAATAGTAACATATGCATTTTAAATATATCAAAACATTTTAATATACTAAATTTTAATTATATGTTAGATACTATAATATCTATATGTACATATGTAAAAAGATGGAAAATGTATTTATTTTAAATAAAAAATATTTGTTGCATATACTTAAAAACATAATAAAACCTAATAAACAAGGTTGCATATATATATCATAAAGCATATTATGTATATATTTATAATTGTGTATATCATAAAAATAAATACATCTATTTAAAAAACACATAAAATAATGTATAACAAATATATATACATATATAACATAACAATAATATAAAACTTTAGTATATAAATATGCATATTAACATAATATAATATAATATATGATATAAGTATTCCGATAACATATATAATATATGATTAATATATATACAAATATTATAATAACATTATAATATATATATAATTACATGATCAAAATGTAATAAACATGAACCAATGGTGCTAAAAATATATAAAAACATAAATAAAGGGCATGAATTAAAATAATTATAAAATAATTAAAATCTGGAAAAGGACCAGATTGAAAGAAACAGAAATTAAAGGGCAAAAATAAAATGAATACGAAAATAAAACCAAACTAAAACCACATGGACCAAAAGTGCAATTGGTCCCTGGATACTAACGAAAACGGGTAGAAAATGGAGGGATCGCATGGGTAATTAACCCATTAAACAAAAACGCGGATCCTCCCCGGGTTACCGGTCACCGCTCGGATCGGGCCTTAAATGGCGCCATTTCATAACTTGGCCAGTTAAAATGAAGATAAGGGTAAAAAAATTTATTTCGAATCTAATAACAAACCCTAAAAAAATCTTTCATCTCTTATCCTCTCAACTAGAGCGGCGCGGCTCTTCATGCTCTCAACGCCGTTTCCTGTGCCGATCATCGACGTTATAGCCTCGAGGCAGAACACGGCGGCTCAACGACCGGCGAGGTAAGCTTCTAAACTTTCTTTCTTTTTTTGTTTTGAAATTCAAAGATCTTTTTAAAAACAGAGTTTGGAATTTTTTATCTAAGAAACCTTTTATATCGAATAGATTTAAAAAATGATGTAAGAAGGAAAAAAATACCTTTGCTTTGAAATTTCAAGTTGTTTTTTTATTATTTGATTTCTAAAATCCTTTACAATTTTTTTATCTCGAAATCTCCCTTTCCGATCTCTTTTTTTTTCGAACCCAAAATTTCTCCCTTTTACAAATCTGACTTCTGTTTTTTTATAGCCGTTACTCACAATAACCCTTATTTTTTATTTGTTGCAAATCCAAGATCTGGATTTTTTGGGATGTTGCCGGGTTGGTGAGGTTAGGGGTATGGGTGAGGCAAAGGGTTAGTTTAGTTAGGGCTTCGGTTATTTTAGTTTAGGGTTTGGTAGTTTAGGGTTAATAGATTTAGGTTTTGGGATTAGGGATTAGATTTTGGGTTTATTTTGGTTGTCGGTGAACTGAGTAACGGTGGCGGCGGCAGGAATGGCGGCAACGACTATCAGTATTAGCTTTTAGGGTTTTTTGGCTCTAGGTTGGGTTATGGGTCTGAACTGGGTTAGGTATTGGGTATGGTTTGGGTTTAGTTTGGATCAGGGTTTGTTTGGGTCTTGGTTTGGGCCCAGACAAGAAAATGCTCTTACAGCTGCCCCTTTTTGCTCATTGTTGTGCAACGGTAATGGAGTAAAGACTAAAAGAGCCAATTTCGTCCGATCAGGCTAAGCTTCTTCCCTCTTGACTTATGTCTTCTTTCTTATGTAGATCTTCTTTCTCTTCAACACAGGTCTCTTTCTTGACTTGATCGATCCACCTTGTCGCTCCTGGGGAAGCAAAATCTTTAAAATGGGGTTGGGGAAAAAAATGAGTTCAGTTTGCTGATTCTCTTCTTTGGTGCTGGTCTTTTGTCTTCGATCTTCGCTCTTCGCTCTTCGGTAGGTCTTCGCTCTTCAATCTTCGTTCTTCGATCAATCTGGTCCTCTGCTTTCTAGTTTGAGACTTATCAAAGTACAATGATGCTCGGTCGAAAACAAATGCCTTCTTGCTCGCCATTTTCTCTTTTTTTCTTTCCTTCACTCCTTTTTTGTTTTTGTTTTGTTTGTTTTTTTTTTGTAGCTTCATCTTCTATTGAATAGATGACCCGGAAGTTCAAGGAGATAGGGTGAGTTGTAGTTTTATCCATTCCACTGTAACTTTAGGGAGATAAACTGATGTAGCCTCAATTTTTCCACTTCAACTTCAGGGAGATAAAATTGATGTTGGACTCGTTCCACTGCAACTTCAGGGAGATGATGTTGATGTTGTGTCCATTCCACTGCAACTTCTGGGAGATGAACAGATGTAGCCTCAATTTTTCCACTACAACTTCAAGGAGATAAAATTGATGCTAGACTCGTTCCACTGCAACTTCAAGGAGACGATGTTGATGTTGTGTCCATTCCACTACAACTTCAGGGAGATGAACGAATGTAGCCTCAATCCTTCCACTGCAACTTCAAGGAGATAAAATTGATGCTGGATTCGTTCCACTGCAACTTCATGGAGACGATGCTGATGTTGTATTTGTTCCACTGCAACTTCAGGGAGATGAACGGATGTAGCCTCAGTTTTTCCACTATTACTTCAGGGAGATAAAATTGATGCTGGACTCATTCCACTGCAACTTCATGGAGACGATGTTCATGTTGTGTCAATTCCACTACAACTACAGGGAGATGAACGAATGTAGCCTCAATTTTTCGCTACAACTTTAGAGATAAAATTGATGCTGGACTTGTTCCACTGCGACTTTAGGGAGACGATGCTGATGTTGTGTCTATTCCACTGCAAATTCAGGGAGATGTGACTTGTGTTAGTACTCATTCCGCTACCACTCTAGGGAGATGAGACCAACGTATCTTCATTTCCTTTATTTTGAATGTCTAAGCACCCCTTATGGGTCCGTGCCTTGGAAATGTTTGAAAAAGCACTTTTCAAGGCGCCCATTTAGGTTTTCACCTTGATTTTCATTTTTCCTTTTTTTTGAAATTTTTCTTCCTCTTTTTTGATTGATTTTTTTCTTCATTCCTTTTAATTTGTTTCTTTTTCCCTTTTTTCTCTTTTTCTTTTTTTTATTTTCATTTTTTCCTCAAGCAAAATATTTCTCGATTACATCTGAAGTTTGCTCCGCTACAGCTCCAGGGAGATAAACTAGGTCAGGTCCATTCCGCTGCCTCTTCAGGGATATGAACTCGTCTTGGTTTTCATTTCGCTGCCACTCCAGGGAGATGAGATAAATGTGATGAAGTTTGTTCCACTACTGCTCTAGGGAGACAAACTTTATGTCTGGTCTATTATGCTGCCTCTTTAGGGAGATTAACTCGTCTTGGTTCTTATTTCGCCGCCACTCTAGAGAGATGAGATAACTGGTTTCATCATTTTGAACGTCTTGGGTCTCCTTTTGGGTTCGTGCCTAGGATATTCTAAAAAGATCTCTCTTGCTCTTTTTTTAGGTGCCCTTTCGGGTTTTCACCTTGGTTTTTTTCATCTCTCTTTTCTTCTTCTCTTTTTGTTATTTTTATTTTTTTCCTTCTATCTCTTTGTTCTTTTTTTGAGTTGTTCCTTTTTTATTTTTTTCTCTCCTTAAGTAAAGATGGAAATAGGAAATTTATTTTGTCAAAAAAATATATCCTTATGAAAGGATAAAGTTAAAAATGTCCTTATGAAAGGACTGAGTTATGAAACTCAGTTTTTGAAAATATCCTTTTGGAATGATTGAGTTATGGAACCCAATTTTGGAAATTATCCGGAAGTTTGGAAAAAATATCCTTATGAAAAGATTGAGTTATGGAACTCAGTTTTGGAAATTATCCAGAAGTTTAGAAAATATCCTTTTGAAAAGATTGAGTTATGGAACTCAATTTTGGAAGTTATCCAGAAGTTTGGAAAATATCCTTATAAAAAGATTGATTTAAGGAACTCAGTTTTGGAAAATATCCAGAAGTTTGGAAAAATATCCTTATGGAAGAATCGAGTAGAAGTTTGGAAAAACATCCGTATGGAAGGATTGAGTTATGGAACTCAGTTTCATAAATTATCTAGAAGTTTGGAAAAATATTTTTATGGAAAGATTGAGTTATGGAACTCGGTTTCTGGACGAAATTATCCAGAAGTTTGGAAAATATCTTTTTGGAAGGATTGAGTCTTGAAAATTATCTAGAAGTTTGGAAAAATATCCTTATGGAAGTATTGAGTTTTTAAAATTATCTAGAAGTTTGGAAAAATATCCTTATGGAAGGATAGAGTTTGTTTTTGAAAATTATTTCCTGTGTTTATGCAAATGGGATGCTTGTGAATGCTTTTGTGATGGTGCAAGGATGCAATGTTATGTATGTCATGATGTATGGTCAAGTTTAAAAGATGCAATGATGCGTACGCCTTTAA